>CAMAPF010000933.1:6550000-7762500 GCA_945859915.1 Cuscuta epithymum | reverse complement strand
AGTTGTTTTTTAAAAAAGTTTTTTTGGGAAGATTTTTTTTAAAGTTGATACGGGTATCCATCAGGATACGAGTATCCGAAAATTTAAAATAATTACCAAAAAAATTGGAAACTTTTAAAAATTGCAGATATGGCCCGAGAACGTACGGTACGGGTATCCTAGAGTATCGGATATGGGAACGTTTCCGACATGCCGATACGGCACCCTAGGGAAGTATGTGTGCTTCTAGGTTATATGTTGATTTTTCCAGATATGATGTATTATTCTAAGATTCTAAAAGGTATATAACTTTTAGATTCTTGAATTTATACTTCGTATACTTTAAACATCTTTTTTTATACTCCAGGGGGGTCTGAGGAGGGGGGCTGGGAGAAGCCTGGAGTAATGAGGGTTGGAATTCACTCCAATCAGTTTCCAACCCTTGTGTGCCTAGCGGGATTCGAACTCGAGACCTCCCACTAGGCATGGTAACCTCACAACTAGCTGAGCTGGAATGCTTGGTTTCCATTGAACTATCTAGGGTCTATATATTTCGTTATTAAATTATATATTTTTTCTTAGTTTTAGGGGCCTCAATTTGTCATTTGGAACTGGGGCAACAAAATTTATTAGACGACCTTGTCTAGTACTCTACTCGAGTTTTTTATGTAATATTACCAATAATGTTTGAGTTTGTAAAAAAGTGACTATAGTTACCAATCACGTACAAAAGCCCTGAAGTAATTGTAGGGAAACCACCTTGTTATTTTGTTCAATAGTCATATCTTTGTTAGAGAGATTAAAAGATCGTGTTTACTAAGGCCCCGTTTGGTAACACTAAAATTGGTTGAATTGGCTGATTTTGCTGAAATTTATGATGTTCTATCTGAAGTGGCTATATTGACTAATTCTGCTGATTCATGAAAAAACTATATTTAAAATATTTGTTATTAATAAATAATATAAAAAATTATATGAAAAAATAGCTAAAATGATGCTCTACAATAACTTCAGCCAATACAGCTAGAAAAGTAACTTCAACCTTACTTTTTCTGCTTATTACAAAATTCAGCGCGCGAAACTAAAAGTTACGTGTTTGGTGAAAAAAATGGCTGATAAGCCTGATAAGCCGAAAAAGGGGTCACCAAACAGACTGTAAGTCATGCTGCTATCTTTTTCAATAATGATCAAAGTGGGGCAAAAAAAGCTGTATTGTATAGGACCGGCATCACTTGGAACGTAAAACTTACGGAGTGTTTTCTGTTCTTCCACTATAATTACTTGACCGAGTAATAATGTTAAATGGTCCTGTAGAAGAACATTAATAGTACGTAGTAGTGTACATTATTTTATGAATTTTGCTATATATATTAACTACATACCCATAGGCCTTTGGTTGCGCTTTCTAATCTGTTTTGATATCTTATTTTTTTTTAAACGTTATAATATATTTTCTAATCTATTTTCGAATTTTACATAATAATTATGTTTTCTATAAAAATATGGAGTACTCTCTTTGATTCTCAAACAAGTTCTCAAAACACTCTTTTTTCAAAAGTCGCAAATCAAAGTTATTAATTATTTAAATGATTAGACAATTTTATTTTTTCATAACTCTTTATACTCTTACGTTAGTTACCTACCTTGAATTCACATTTTATCCCCCAATGCAACTAATCTACTTCTGGTAAGAATATAATAGAAAGTCTAAAGTAAAAAATCAACTTTTTTAAAAAACATAAAGTCTAAGTGATAACTTGTTTGTGGACTGTATAAAAAGTATGTAAAATTACTAAAGGAGATTTGAATTAATCCACGTACATCAACGACGTACTATTCATAAATTTTTAATATCAAGAAAACAATTCTTTGAATGTGAATATTGAAAAATACTGTCAAACGCGAAGCAGTATACGGAGGAATAGTTTTGGCAAAATTTTCCTTTTCTTATTATTGAGTATAACCAGGTATTTATACAAGTAATGTACAACAAAATGAGCCCTTAGCCCGTATAGCAAATATACAACAAATACAAGAAAGGGCCGAGCCCATATTTGATCAACACCCCCCTCAAGTTGGAGCATGCGGTTCGAAAATGCCCAACTTGCGAAGAAGGTAAAGAAAATGTCGTTTGCCCAAAGCCTTAGTGAAAATATCTGCTAACTGCTCTGTAGTAGTGACATGGCGTGCAACTAGCAAACCTGCTTGAATAGCATCCCGAACGTAGTGACAATCAACTTCAATATGCTTCGTGCGTTCGTGGAAGACGGGGTTATGAGCGATATGGAGAGCCGATTGACTATCGCAGAACAAGGACATGAAATTGGAATGATGAATGCCAAGACTAAGAAGTAGAGCTTTAGCCCAGTTTAACTCTGCCGTGGTGGCGGCCATAGAACGGTACTCGGCCTCGGTGGAAGAACGAGATACAGTATGTTGTTTCTTGGTTTTCCATGAGATGGGCGAATTACCAAGAAAAATAATCCAACCGGTAAGAGAGCGTCGTGTAAGAGGACAACTGGCCCAATCGGAATCACACCATCCAATAAGCGTAAGGTTACACGTAGACTGTAGAAGAATGCCCTGTCCCGCCGTACCCTTGAGATATCTAACAACCCGTAACGCAGCTAACCAATGATCTTGGCGGGGAGCCTGCATAAACTGAGATAAGATGTGAACAGCATACGCCAAATCTGGGCGAGTAAAAGAGAGGTAAATCAAGCGACCAACTAGACGCCTGTAAGGCTCCGGATCGGATAATAAATCACTTTGGGACAGAGCCAAATTATGATTCTGTTCCATAGGGAAGTCCGCGGGTTTGGACCCAAGAAGTCCAGCTTCAGAAATAATATCAAGAGTATATTTGCGCTGGCATAAAAATATTATCCCATCGTTACTACGAGCCACTTCAACCCCAAGAAAATATTTGAGAGTACCAAGATCTTTCATATGAAAACAGGTATGCAGATATGATTTGAATCGAGAGATAGCAACAGAGTCATTGCCTGCTATAATCAAATCGTCAACATAAACAAGCACATATAGCTGAGTGTCGCCGCGACAAAAAGTAAAAAGTGAATAATCAGAATAAGACTGTAGAAATCCATAGCTGCGCAAGGAAGCAGCTAACTTTGCAAACCAGCACCTAGGAGCCTGGCGGAGTCCATACAAGGACTTTCGTAATCTACAGACTTGACCAGGCCGAGAGGTATGAAAACCGGGAGGAGGTTTCATGTAGACTTCCTCATTTAAATCCCCGTGAAGAAAGGCATTGTGAACATCCATTTGATGTAATTCCCAGTGTTTAGCAACAGCTACAGCTAAAAAAAGACGAACTGTAACCATTTTGGCTACAGGAGCAAATGTTTCAGTATAATCAATCCCTTCTTGTTGGTGATTGCTAAACACAACAAGACGAGCTTTAAGACGCTCAACCGTACCATCAGAGTTATATTTTATTTTGTACACCCACTTGCATCCAAGTGCTTTCTTACCTGGCGGAAGCTGTTCCATATCCCAAGTATGGTTATTTTCAAGAGCTCGAATTTCAGACTGCATAGCATCACGCCATCCAGCATCTGCCATAGCCTCCTTAAAAGAGCGAGGCTCCTGACCTGCAAGAATGGCTCCAAGAAAAACCCGATGACGACGAGAAAACTTGTCACTCTTAATATAATTAGCTATAGGATATGGCGTACCTGAGGAACCCAAAGAGGAGGCAAATGACGGGGATGGGCTCAACTTCTGAATATGATGCGTGACGAAATCCCGAAGCAAGATCGAGGGCCGTTTAGACCGTTGACCACGACCAAGAGCAACTGTATCTGTTGCGGCATCCGTGGTATCCTGGGCACTGTCCGTAGATGAAGTAGCGACCAGGGAATTACCAGCCACCTCGGGCTGTGCTTCTACAGGATCCAGGACTACCACCGTGGGAGAGCCATGTGACGAAGTGTCCTGGGCCGAAGGTGATGTGTCCAGAAACGGGAAAATAGCCTCATGAAAAATTACATCCCGAGAGACAAAAATTTCCCCGGTAATCCAATCATAAACCTTCCAACCTTTTTGGCCATGCGGATATCCCACAAAAACACCCTTTCTACTACGTGGTAAAAATTTATCTGCCCGAGATTTAATATTATGAGCAAAACAAAGGCAACCAAACACACGTAGATGAGCAAAATTGGGTGGAACGCCATACAAGAGTTCATAGGGCGTCTTCCCACCCAATAATCCAGATGGAGTACGGTTAATGAGATGCACTGCTGTGAGGACGCATTCACCCTACAAATGGATCGGTACATTGCATTGGAACATGAGAGCACGTGCAACATTTAAAATGTGACGATGCTTGCGCTCTACCCTTCCATTTTGTTGGGGTGTATGTACACAGGAAGTTTGAAATAAAATCCCATGTGTGTTAAAAATAGGCAACATGCATTTAAACTCAGTTCCATTATCACTACGCACAACCTTAATAGGTACATCGAACTGTTTTTCAACCATAGCAATAAAAGAGATAAAATATTGAGAGACCTCCTTTTTGTCCCGTAGTAAATAAACCCACACAGCACGTGAGTAATCATCCACAAGAGTAAGGAAATAAACCGCATCACACGTTGAAGGGGTTTTATAAGGACCCCACAAATCACAATGAACAAGTTCAAGTATCTTACTGGCTTTATTACTACTAATGGGAAAAGAATCACGCACTTGCTTTGCCTGAGGGCACACCTCACAAACATTATTTAATTGTTTTGGGAAAGTACTGGAAATAATAACAGGCAATAATTTAAGAACCCGATCCGAAGGATGACCCAAACGTCGATGCCACAAGTCAAAGTCTGACAGAGAAGCTGATGTTTGAATATGATGCAAGACTGGTACCTCTCTGAAATAAAAGAGCCCATCCCGTCGTTCACCGGCTCCAATCAGGTTCCTCAAGTGTAGGTCCTGTATAGCACACAAATTATTAGTAAAAGTGACAAGACAAGTGGATTGATCCGTTAACTGAGATACTGAAAGAAGATCACAGTTAAGGCCAGGCACGTAAAGGACGTGATTAAGAGTTAATTTCTCAGTCAATGGCACGTGACCAGTCAAAACTGCAGCAACGGTACGTCCATCCGGCAATCCTACCGGACATGCAGGTATACGAGTTGGATTAACCAACCGAGTTATATCTCCTGTAACATGATGTGATGCTCCGGTATCAATTATCCAGTCAAGAGAGGAATGTTTACCTGCCATACGATCATTTGAACGTGTATCAATATTAATTAAACTCAACAGCGCTTGCACCTGCTCGTTACTTAGACTAGCCAAACCATTAGCTCCCGAGGTAGAGGACATGTTTCCCGAGGTGGCAGAGCCCTCGCCTGCTGCCAGCAGAGCCGGTGCAATGGCGTGAGTCCGTGCTGAATTTCCGCGGCCTGCTGGTTTTGTTTTGTTCCGGTTTCGCTCCTCCCACCAGTCGGGATACCCGTGCAATTTGAAACATGACCCAACCTCATGGCCTTTTTGCTTACAGTGAGTGCAAATAGGCTTCGTACGTTCCGGTTTATCTCCTCGTCCCTTGACCGTGCGATCAACCTGGAGGGCAAAGGCAGTAACATCAGCCACAGGATTCTTCTCTCGTGCTAAAGCTCTGGAATTCTCTTCCTGAGTGAAGGCCTGGAGTGCGCGGTTAATATCTGGCAATGGGTTCTGAGCCAGTAAATTCGAACGAACCACGCCATAGAGTTCATCATCAATTCCTACCAGAAATTGATGCATCTGTTCTTCCTCACGCTCGGTGGCAATCTTCCCAATGACATTGCACGTACAAAGGCCGCAGGAGCAAACCGGCAGAGGCTTCAGTCGGTATAATTCGTCGTAGAGTCCCATTAAGGCTGTGTAATAGGCATCAACTGACATCCCCTTGGTCTGTTTACAAGACGTAATCGATGCCTTTAGTTGTTGCAGGCGAGGTCCATTAGAAGCACTGAATCTTTTCTCCAAATACACCCACAAATCGCGTGCTTCTTCGTGGAACGGTATAGAGGCTGCAACCTGGGGTTCCATGCTTCGCAAGATCCATGCCACTATCATTGAATTATTAGCATGCCAATCTGACTGTCTCGCCACTTCTGTCGGCTTCTTCAGCGTGCCGTCGACAAAGACGTGTTTCCGGCGCGCCTTCAAGGATAAGAAAAATGCCCGTGACCAAGCTACATAGTTATCCCCCTTGAAGATTACATGAGTGATAAGGTTTCCCGGTTGATCACCGGAGCCAAGATAATACGGGGACGTGATGTCCACCATGATTGCCGAGCTTGAGCACACAATGCTCTTCGACCTACTCTGTTGTTTTTGATCGAATCAAGTAGCCTGCGTGACTGGCTCTGATACCATGTCAAACGCGAAGCAGTATACGGAGGAATAGTTTTGGCAAAATTTTCCTTTTCTTATTATTGAGTATAACCAGGTATTTATACAAGTAATGTACAACAAAATGAGCCCTTAGCCCGTATAGCAAATATACAACAAATACAAGAAAGGGCCGAGCCCATATTTGATCAACAAATACGTACAATAAATATGTCTACTTTACCAAATTTGATCGGTACAGAAAATAATAATATAAATATTGTGTGGTTAAGATTTGTGCAGAGCAAAAGAAATTGATTCAAAAGAAAATGACAAAAAAATTGGACATCCAAAAAAGGAAATATAATAAAGCTATAAGGGAATTGTTTTAATTTCAATTTCATTTTTCTTTCATTCCTTTTAATTTGAATAGAAATTGTTTTAGTTAGGACTAAAAATTCTATAAAATGCTCAAATAGGACTACTACATTTTAAAGAGAATAAAAATTGATTTATACCCTAAATACCCCTAAGTGTATTAACTCATAATGAAATATTTTAATTCATAATAAAATCTCAAAAAAATTATAAAAAAATCGTAAATATATTAAAAAATAGTAAATAAATAATAAAAATAAAATAAAATATTTAAAAAAAATTATAATTTTTTCTTAATAATCAGTATGGATTCCTTTCCCACCAACTCTGATCGGTGAAAATGGCATTATTAGTCTTCATAATGCCAAAATTCTCATTGAATCTATTATTATTGTGACATTACTATGAAAGTTGGCTGCAGATTTCCAACCGGTGATGAGAGCTGGTGGTGTTGGGGGTGGAAGAGGTGGTGGCATTTTTTTTACGTTTGTTTTAGTTGTTTTTAAAACAAAAAAAATTATTTTTAGTTTTATAAATATTTCATTATTATTTTTACGTTTTATTATCTTTTAATGTTTTTTATTATTTTTTATGGTTTTATTATTAATTAAGACATTTTCAAAGCTACAAGGGTCTATTTGTCTATACACACATAAATAGTCTTACAGAGGGGATTTAAATCCAAAAACCAAGAAGTCAAGGTCTGCGGCATATGTTTGACACAAAGGCATCCTACCGATTCATGCCCAACACTACAAGAGGCGAACCCCGAGCAAGTCAATGCATTGTGTTTTCAAGGTCAAAGGAGGTACGATCCTCACGGCAACACTTATAATCCAGGATGGAGGGGTCATCCAAATTTAAGGTACAGAAATTCTCAACCTCCTCAACAATCAAACCCTCCTCCTCAACAATTCAAACAACAAGGCCAAACATCGAACTCGAATATGTCCACTGAAGACAAGATTCGAGCACTTGCCATGAACATGGCAACGATGCAACAAAGTGTGACCCAATTTTAAAAAACAACAAAATCTAGCATCCACAATTTGGAGAGCCAAATGAGCCAAATCTCAAATGTCGTGAGTAGGCTTGAAGCTAAGGATTCCGGAAAACTTCCATCACAACCGAATCCAAGGCAACAAGCTCATGCAGTCACTTTGAGAGGTGGCAAAGAATTGGTAATGGCTAAAGCGAAAGCAAAGAACCATGTTGGAGAAGAAGATGAGGAACACTTGATGCTAAGCACAAATCCTCCAAATGAAGAGGAGAAAGAGGAGGAGATCACACCACAAAGGAAGTTCCCACCGCTCGTTTCATACGAGCCGGTACCACCTTTTCCGAAGGCTCTCAAGGACAACCGCAAATACAACAATGACAAGGACATCTATGAGACCTTCAGCAAATGTGAGGTAAATATCCCTCTTCTCAATTTAATTAAAGGTGTTCCTAGATTTGCTAAATTTTTAAAAGAGTTTTGCACAATTAAAAGGAAACACAAATTAAATGGCAAGCATAAAATCCAAGTAAGTGAAAGAGTGTCGGCCGTTTTTGAAAAGAAATAAACCTCCTAAAAAGTATAGTGACCCGGGAATGTTCACTATACCATGTAAACTAGGAAATTCTAGTTTTTCTAGGGTTATGCTAGATTTGGGTGCATCAATTAATGTCATCCCATATTCTCTATATAAGTCCCTAGAACTAGGACCTTTACATGAAACGGGTGTTGTTATCCAACTTGCCGATAGATCCAATGCTTACCCAAAAGGTGTAGTAGAGGATGTACTCGTTATGGTGGATAATTTAATCTTTCCCGCTGATTTTTACGTTCTTGAAATGGAGAACGATAAAAATGCAGTCCCGATATTATTAGGAAGGCCTTTTTGAAAACGGACAAAGCAAAAATTGATGTTTTTAGTGGAGTATTAACCATGGAGTTCGATGGTGAGAAAGTTGAATTTAATATCTACGACTCCATGAAATACCCCACCGATAATCACTCTCTATTTGCCATAGACACTTGTGACACTTGGGTCCAAGATGTATTTGAAGTTGAGGGGAAAGATGATTTACTAAGCACAATTGAGAATGATGTAGAGGATTTCACTTTGGAATATTCTATGTCAAATAACATGAAGGTTATGGTGGCAGAGTTAAATCAACTCCCACTTTTGCCACTAATCATTCCAAGCGAGAAGCCCTACCATCTGTTTTGCAGGCACCGGAGGTGGAATTAAAACCACTTCCAGAAAATTTAAAGCATGTGTTCTTGGGCGAAAATCACACCCTACCGCTGATTATCTCAAATGCCTTGGCCCAAGAAAAAGAGGAAAGATTGATTGCGGTCCTCAAGGAGTACAAGTTGGCCATTGGATGGTCTATTGCCGACATCAAAGGCATTAGCCCATCCACATGCATGCACCAAATCCTACTGGAAGATGAGGCCAAAGCGGTGAGGCAACCGCAACGACGATTGAATCCACCTATGATGGAGGTGGTGAAGAAAGAGGTGATCAAATTGCTTCAAATGGGAATCATTTTTCCCATTTCCGATAGAAAATGGGTAAGTCCTACCCAAGTGGTGCCAAAGAAGACCGGAGTGACGGTCATTGAGAACAAAGATGGCGAGATGGTGCTCACCCGAGTTCAAAACGGGTGGTGAGTTTGCATTGACTACCGAAGGCTCAATTCGGTAACTAGAAAAGACTTCTTTCCATTGCCTTTCATTGATCAAATGCTAGAGAGGCTAACCAGGCACAAGTTCTGTTTTTTTCTTGATGGTTACTCCGGGTATTTCCAAATATCAATAGCCCTGGAGGACCAAGAGAAAACAACCTTCACATGTCCATTTGGCACTTTTAACTACCGATGAATGCCTTTTGGATTATGTAACGCACTAAGCACCTTTTAAAGGTGTATGATGAGCATCTTCTCCGAATTTGTGGAGGTCTTTATGGATGATTTCACAATCCATGGGGACTCTTTTGACACTTGCCTGATCTATCACCTCACTCTTGTGCTCAAAAGTTGTATTGAATCCAACCTTGTAATAAATTCTGAAAAATGCCACTTTATGGTGGAACAAGGGATTGTTCTTGGGCATGTCATCTCATCAAAAGGAATTGAAGTGGAAAAAGCAAAAATTGATGTGATTCAAACGCTCCCGTACCCCACAAATGTACGGGACATCCGCTCTTTCCTTATCACGCCGGGTTCTATAGAAGATTCATCAAGGATTTCTCCAACATTTCATCTCCCCTATGCAAACTTTTGCAAAAGGAGGTGGAATTTGATCTCAATGATGAATGCACAGAATCTTTTGACACTTTGAAAGCAAGGTTGGTGGCCGCCCCAATTCTCACAAACTCCCGATTGGTCTCTTCCTGTTGAGATCATGTGTGATGCAAGTGATAATGCGGTGGGAGCTGTTCTTGACCTAAAGATCGGGAGGGCTGCTCATGTCATCTACTACGCCTCCTCGACTCTCAATGAAGCTCAAAAGAACTACTTCACCACCGAAAAAGAAATGCTAGCGGTGGTCTTTGCTTTGGAGAAGTTTCGTTCCTACCTTCTTGGAACGAAAGTGATTGTTTACACCGACCATGCCGCTCTCCGATTCCATATGACGAAGAAAGAAGTCAAGACAAGACTCATTCGATGGGTCCTTCTATTGAGTGATGTTGATATGGAGATCAAAGACAAGAAAGGAGCAGAAAACTTGGTGGCCGATCATCTAAACCGCCTCACTCCTCACAAAGACATTGAAGACCTTCACACAAATCTCATCAAGGGCGAATTTCCAGACGAGACTCTCTTCTCCATCAAACTGATACAACCATGGTACACAAATATTGTAAACTCTCTTGCTTCCGGCAAATTTCCTCCACAACTCTCAAAATCTCAAAAAGAAAAATTGAGAATGGATTCAAGACTCTATGTGTGGGATGACCCATATTTGTGGAAGCATTGTAAGGATCAAATAATCTAAAGATGCATCCCCGAATATGAGATAGCCCACATAATAGAGTTTTGTCATTCTTATGCTTGTGGAGGACATTTCGGCCTGAAACGGACGGTGATGAAGATCCTTGAAAGTGGTTTTTGGTGGCCGAGTCTATTTCGTGATGCACATGGGTTTTGTCAATCTTGTGACAATTGCCAAAGAGCGGGCAACATTTCAAGGAGGAATGAGATGCCCCAAAACCCCATGCTTTTCTGTGAAATTTTCAATGCATTGGGTATTGACTTCATGGGACCTTTCCCAAACTCTCAGGGTAACATCTACATCCTCCTTGCGGTGGATTACGTCTCAAAATGGGTGGAAGTAAAAGCCACCAAAACTGATGATGCCAAGGTGGTGGCTAGCTTTCTTAAGTCACACATATTTTCTAGGTTCGGAGTCCCCCAAATTTTAATAAGTGATCAAGGCACACATTATTGTAATAAAATTGTGGGCTCCCTACTAAAATAATATGGTGTGACTCACAAGATCTCTACAGCTTACCACCCTCAAACGAATGGTCAAGCGGAAACCTCAAATCGGGAGTTGAAATCTATACTCCAGAAAACAGTGGATCCAAATTGGAAGGACTGGAATATACGCATTGATGATGCACTATGGGCATACCGAACTGCCTACAAAACTTTAATCGGTATGTCCCCATATAGACTTGTGTTTGGCAAAGCTTGTCATCTTCCCGTAGAGCTTGAACACAAGTCATATTGGGCGGTGAAAGAATTCAACCTCAATCTTGACGAGGTCAGTGTGTATAGGAAGCTCCAATTGCAAGAATTGGAAGAACTCCACCTGGATTCTTATGATAATGCGGAGATCTACAAGAGAAAGATGAAGGAGTGGTACAATAAGATGATCATAAGGAAGGACTTTAAACTTGATGACAAAGTCCTCCTATTCCAATCACGCCTTCGTCAATTTCCGGGAAAGGTGCGATCCCGTTGGACTGGACCATACAAAGTGGTCAAATATATCCACACAGGGCGGTGGAAATTCAAGACCTGGAATCAGGAGAGGTGCTCAAAGTGAACGACCAAAGATTAAAACCCTTCTTTGAGGGGTTTCAACCCGAAAACATGGAAGTCATAGACCTTTCTGAACTGGTCTATGAATGATGAGCAACGAAGATATCGTCGAGCCACGACGTTAAACAAAGCGCTTCTTGGGAGGCAACCCATGCAAGGTATGTTTTCTTTTATCATTTTATTTCGTAGAGTGTGTGTGTAAAAAAAAACAGGTTTGAACAAAATCCAGTCGGGTATTTGACCAACCCGATCGGGTGGGAAACCCTGGAGCGAAAAAAATAAAATCAGAGTCTATACCCGATCGGGTGAGGCTCATACCCGGCCGGGTATTCGTGGATTAACAAGTCTGGGGGCTACTGCCAAATTTTCCCGATCGGGTATACCCATACCCGCGATCGGATGAGCGTACGAAAACAAAGAATAAAAGTCGAATACCCGATCGGGTTTGACGGGGTACCCGATCGGGTACTCGAACAATTTTAACCCCAAATAGCCCCAAACCCACTTTATCTTCCCCATTTATCTCAAAAGCTCGGACCTCCCTCTCTCCAAACCCCCATTTTCGAACTTCGTAGCTTCGATCACTCCATCCATACTCCACCAAATCACTCCATTCCACCACGAAAATCATCCCCTCACCTTCCTCTCCAACCTCATACCAACCAATCTTCCTCTCTTTCCCAAAATCCCCAAACCGAAACCCTACCCCCCTCCACCAAAAGCTTCATTTTTCAAGGCTAAAATGGCTCCAAAAAGGCAAAGGGGGGAATGTTCATCATCCGTGGTTGCGGTTCCGGGCTTTGAGGACGTCATTCTCACAAATGCCGCACACCGGGAAAGATTCATCACCCATATGAATTTGCAAGTTCATCCCTCTCGTTTTATGTTCCATGATACTCTCTGTGCTTTGAACTTGTTTGTGATTATGGAAGAATTGTTCACTAAATTGCATATGGGACTCATTTTTGGTTTGAAATATAACTCAAATGAGCGCATTATCTTGGAATTCATGAGCTCGGCTAGGTTTGTGGATAATGAGGAGGACTCTAGGGAGAGCAAAGTCACGTTTAGGTTGTTAAATGAAAAACACACCATCACTACACGTGAATTTGCCGCACATTTTGATCTTCCCGCCCCTTTGAATGAAAAAATCTCTTAAAATACTGTTTATGGCCATGATTTGTGGATAAAATTGACCGGAGAAACGAGTGTTGATTCGGCAAAACTGACCGTTAGTCACGTTCAACACCCGATTTTTCGAATCATTTTGACATTCTTAGCCAATTGTTTGTTTGGATGCCCGAATAATCACCATGTGAGGATGGAAGATGTTTGTATCACCATGTGAGGATGGAAGATGTTTGTATCCTCACAAATGCCTTGTACTATTATGCCGAGTATTTTGATATTTGTAACTTGATGTGGGCACACTTAGTCAAATAGTGCAAAGCTAGCGGCAGAATAGTTTATGGTGGAGTAATTATGCATTTGGAAACAAAATTCGGGTATACGGATAACTCACCTATACCCGAATATTGTTTAATGAGCCTCGGTTTCCTTAGTAGTGCACAATGCCTCTCCAACTCTCACTACAATGAAGGACACAAATTCTACAAATGGCACATCCACCCAAAACCTATAAGGTATTTCACCCTCCCCTCCACCGAACTACCTACATTTGAGTACAATGATGTGAGTTTTATCGCACTTAAAATAGATCGTAATATAGTTGTGTAAGTACGAGTATCGTCTCCACAGGGACGGACAAAAGGGAATCAAGAATTAATTTAATTCAGCGATTAAAACAAGATAAATAAAATAAATGCGTCGTGCAAGATATGATTGGAATGAAAATTAAACTAATGCGAATGAGAGATTAAATAAAAAGATTGGTTTCTCTCAAATTAATGACGAAGGGAACACAGATTGATTCTGGGGTAACCAGATTTCTGGCAGATCAGGCCTAATTACATGAAATTAATTTAATTGAGACTAGCTAATCATTACTAAGTTCTTACCGCTCTCGCGGCGTAGAGTACAATAATTTAAGGGACCAGGCTGATCTCTCATGCGACAGGTTCCTAAATTATTGCCAAGACGAGCGAGCTTACGGCCCCCCTTAATCACTACTAATCTCTTAGCGAACGATTAAGTGTGTGTGTGAATGTGTCCTAGAATAAATTGGATCTCTCTTAATTTATTCTATAAGCAATTGTAATTCTAGCGGCCGTCTAGGTTACAAGAGATATCAGTTAAATTATTCAAACACACATTAAATGGCATTCATGCAATTAATCCATCAAGAATGTAGCCATACATCATGATTAACCCCTTCATCAACCCCAAATCCCTAATTAAACAACTCACAATTCATAATTGAAGAATCAACAGAATTGGGATGAATAGAGTAAATTGTCGTTAATTAAAAAGATGAACTTACAAATAATCCCAGGGTCTTGGAGTAAACAATCGTAAAAACGCAAGTAATTTCGTCCCTATGCCTATCCGTAACGTTCGTAACCTCCAAAAAAGGTTAGGGAGGCCTTATTTATAGAAAAAGGGGGGGGGGGGGGAATATGAATTCGAGCCGATTTGGGATTCAAGTTTGCGTAACCCGGGGCTACGCACGGCGTGCGTCCCCCCGCGCACGGCCGTGTGTGTGGCTGGCAGTGTCTTCCTTGCTTTCTCTCCTCATACGCACGATCATGCATTCCCCTACGCACGGCGTGCGTAAAACTTTCAAATTTTACAAAACTTCTTCATGAACGTTGTAGATAATGAAGTCCTCTATCCACCACAACTTGCCGAATGTGATTTGAATCATCCAATCAAAAGATATGACTAAAATGGTGGAAGATCCCATTCTGAAATCGCAATAGGGATCATCTGACTTTTCATCATCTGTTTTCACCTTCTTCCTCTCATATTCTCTCAATGGTCTTTTCATATGATTTGTATCCCTTGAAGTTGGATTTCATATGGGATTTGAATCGTATACATTGGATGTTTCTAGAATGAGATATGCTTGAATGATTGACAGAAGGTCATCCTAGTCATCGTTTTCAAGCTGTATTCGTCTTCTTTTGATCCCGTAGCCAATCCTAGAGCTCTTTTGTCATCACATCTTCATCGTAAACCTCCCGGTGACTTCCAAAACTCTCAAATAACTCTCGAATTCTTCTCAACTCTTCCCGATATCTCCTCAAGTGCCGGTACCGGGCTCAAATTCCCTGATTTTGACTCGAAATGACACAAAACTCGAACCAACGCCTGGCAAACATAATGTGAGCTAAAATTGAGACTTGTAACACCTTAAAGCTAGGAAAACCATCAAAAGCCAGCCCCAATCACACATCAAATGCGCGTCTAAATACGGACTAATCAGATTCTCCCCAAAGTAGTGACAACATACACTAATAAACTAGCTACTGATCAGAATGACTTGTGAAAGCGGTGGTGAATGGTGAATGGTAAGGATAAACAGTTCTTTTCTTGAGAGTTTGGAACATTCTAACAAAGACTCAATGCATTCAGGAATTTCGGGGCTATTCTTAGGATCAAAGAACTTAGTAGGCCACAAATTAGGAACAATCTTCTAAACCTATGCAAAGAGTAGACATGGTGTACAACAAAGCTAAACTGCCGCATCACATTTGTGCTTTGACGTATACTTGAAGTACGCGAAGGACTAAAGCTAATTTTTGGAATAGCCTCCATGTTCATTTAATTAGGTTCAGTTTTCCTTGTCATGTTGGCACGAGAACGCCATTTCTTTCGAAAGATACCCAAGTTTCATCTTATGCTTTTTGACCGGGGCTCCCATTCTCTTTTTCGTAAGGTAAGAGGTCTAGCTATTAATGAATTTTTTTCAATTTTCAGAATTTTACTAGACATTACCTCATTCTAATCTCGGCCTCAACAAGGAAAATTAGCAATTAAAGTTCAATTATTCAAAGTGAATCCATACCTACAATGCAATCCTCGAAAGTATCAAATTCCTAAAACGTGTCTGCTCTTACCCCATTTGGGGCATAGGAACAGTGTCAAAATGGCTCCTACACACATTCCCTAAACTTAGCAAATTCATCCTCTAGTTCCCTAAACATCAAGACTAAGTCAGAAATATTCATAGGTAAGGAAACACATGTCATTTGGCTATGGAGCTCAATTAATTGGGTAAACAATAAACGGTTAGGCTCAAAGTGGTTTCTCCTAAAGGACTTTTTCAGGTGGGGTGGATGTTTAGTGAATTAATTCAATGGGTGACTATGTAGCACCGATACGGGTACGCGGAAACGCGGAAACGCGGAAACAGATACGGGGATACGACAAAACCAAAAAAAAGTAGGATACGGATACGGGCCATATTTATAAATATTAGAAGTTATGGGGGTGTATTTATAAATATTAAAAGTTACATTTTTTTAAATAGACATATATATATATATATATATATATATATATATATATATATATATATATATATATATATATATATATATATATATATATATATATATATATATATATATATATATATATATATATATATATATATTCCTCTGATTGTACTCATTCATAGCATTGAAGCATTTTACATTTTCATGATACTTAAAAATAAGTTCATATTTTATCTCATATACACTAGTGCACATCGAAATATAATCATATCAATAAGTCATTAATCTAAAATGAGAAATAAGTCAAACAACTACAGTTTTGAAATTAAAAGTGCAAGTAGTCAAATTTCTAGAATAATGAAGATAGAAAACAATACTTTAAAAGTTCTAATACATATTGTCGTTGGAGCTATTAATTTCCAGTGATAATTAAAATTATTGATAAGAGGATTGGTGAATTAGGAATAGGCCCATTAGTTGTGTATGTACCACATAAAGACAAGGGAAAATTATTTTTTAGTTTTTCTTTTTTTAAAAATTCTATTATGTAAATTTTGAGTGTTTTTTTAAAAAGTTTTTTTGGGAAGATTTTTTTAAAGTTGATACGGGTATCCATCAGGATATGAGTATCCGAAATTTTAAAATAATTACCAAAAAATTTGGAAACTTTTAAAAATTGCAGATACGGCCCGGGAACGTACGGTACGGGTATCCTAGAGTATCAGATACGGGAACGTTTCCGACACGCCGATACGGCACCCTAGGGAAGTATCTGTCCTTCTAGGTTATAGGTTGATTTTTCCAGATATGATGTATTATTCTAAAATTCTAAAAGGCATATAACTTTTAGATTCTTGAATTTATACTTTGTATACTTTAAACAGCTTTTTTTCTACTCTAGGGGGTCTGGGGAGGGGCTGGGGGGAGCCTGGAGTAATCAGGGCTGGAACTCATACTCCATTGAGTTTCCAACCCTTGTGTGTAGCGGGATTCGAACTCGAGACCTCCTACTAGGCACGGTAACCTCACAACCAGCTGGGCTGGAATGCTTGATTTCATATACTTTAATTGAACTATCTAGGGTCTATATATTTCGTTATTAAATTATATATTTTTTCTTAGTTTTAGGGGCCTCAATTTGTCATTTGGAACTGGGGCATCAAAATTTATTAGACGACCTTGTCTAGTATTCTACTCGAGTTTTTTATGCAATATTATTACCAATAATGTTTGAGTTTGCAAAAAAGTGACTATAACTATCAATCACGTACAAAAGCCTTGAAGTAATTGTAGGGAAACCACCTTGTTATTTTGTTTAATAGTTATATTTTTGTTAGAGAGATTAAAAGATCGTGTTTACTAAGGTCCCGTTTGGTAACACTAAAATTGGCTGAATTGGCTGATACTGCTGAAATTTATGATGATCTGTCTGAAGTGGCTATATTGGCTAATTCTGCTGATTCATGAAAAAATTATATTTAAAATATTTGTTATTAATAAATAAAATAAAAAATTATATAGCTAAAATGATGTTCTACAGTAAGTCAGTAACTTCAGCCAATACAGCTATAAAAGTAACTTCAACCTTACTTTTTCTGCTTATTACAAAATTCAGCGTGCGAAACTAAAAGTTACGTGTGCGATGAAAAAAATGACTGATAAGTCTAATATGTCGAAAAAAGCAGTCAACAAACAAACTATAAGTCATGCTGCTTCTTTTTCATAATGATCAAAGTGGGGCGAAAAAAGCTGCATATTGTTTAGGACTGGCATCACTTGGAACGTAAAACTTACGGAGTGTTTTCTCTTCTTCCACTATAATTACTTGACCGAGTAATGTTAAATGGTTGCGCTTTATAATCTGATTTGATATCTTATCTTTTTTTTTAAACGTTATAATATATTTTCTAATCTATTTTCGAATTTTACATAATAATTATGTTTTCTATAAAAATATGGAGTACTCTCTTTGATTCTCAGACAAGTTCTCAGATCACTCTCTTGTTTCAAAAGTCGCAAATCAAAGTTATTAATTATTTTAATGATTAGACAATTTTAATTTTTCATAACTCTTTATACTCTTACGTTAGTTACCTACCTTGAATTCACATTTTATCCCCCAATGCAACTAATCTACTTCTTTTCTTGTAAGAATATAATAGAAAGTCTAAAGTAAAAAATCAACTTTTTTAAAAAACATAAAGTCTAAGTATAACATGTTTGTGGACTGTATAAAAAGTATGTAAAATGAGGAAAGTTCATGTTAAGACCTCCAAAAACGGACCTCCGTACGGATCTCGGCGTTTGGACCCCTTCCCGGTGGAATTTTTTGATGATTTTTTTTTAGCATGTTCTTGATCAAGTCTAGTTTACCCATACCAAATTTCAGCTAAAAATTCCATCGGGAAGGCAGTCAAATGATTTTTTGAATTTAACTGTGCACTTTATATACATATAAAATGTCGTTAACTTCCAAATATTATTTGACTGCCTTTCCGAATGGAATTTTTAGCTGAAATTTGGTATGGGTAAACTAGACTTGATCAAGAACATGCTCAAAATATTCATCAAAAAATTCCACCGGGAAGAGGCCCAAACGCCGAGGTCCGTATGGAGGTCCGTTTTTTGAGGTCCTGACAGGAACACTATTCATGTAAAATTACTAAAGGAGATTTGAATTAATCCACGTACATCAACGACGTACTATTCATAAATTTTTTATATGAAGAAAACAATTCTTTGAATGTGAATATTGAAAAATACGTACTATAAATATGTCTACTTTACCAAATTTGATCGGTACAGAAAATAATAATATAAATATTGTGTGGTTAAGATTTGTGTAGAGCAAAAGAAATTGATTCAAAAGAAAATGACAAAAAAATTGGACAACCAAAAAAGGAAATATAATAAAGCTATAAGGGAATTGTTTTAATTTCAATTTCATTTTTCTTTCATTCCTTTTAATTTGAATAGAAATTGTTTTAGTTAGGAATAAAAATTCCATAAAATGCTGAAATAGGACTACTACATTTTAAAGGGTATAAAAATTGATTTATACCCTAAATACCCCTAAGTGTACTAACTCATAATGAATTATTTTAATTTATAATAAAATCTCATATAAATTATAAAAAAATCGTAAAAATATTTAAAAATATTAAACAAATAATAAAAATATAATAAAATATTCAAACAATATTATAATTTTTTCTTAATAATCAGTATGGATACCTTTCCCACCAACTCTGATCGGTGAAAATTATGCCAATTTGTTTGTAGAAAATGTCATTTTTCCTAAGAAAAATGCTAAGAAAATGACATTATTAGTCTTCACAATGCCAAAATTCTCATTGAATCTGTTATTATTGTGACATTACTAAGAAAGTTGGCAGATTTCCAACCGGTGATGGGAGCTGGTGGTGCTGGGGGTGGAAGAGGTGGTGGCGTTTTTTTCGTTTGTTTTAGTACGTTGTTTTTAAAACAAAAAACCTATTTTTAATTTTATAAATATTTCATTATTTTTTATGTTTTATTATTTTTTAATTTTTTTTTTATGATTTTATTATTAATTAAGACATTTTTAAAGCTACAAGGGTATATTTGTCTAAACACACATAAATAGTCTTACTGAGGGGATTTAAAAGATGTAGTCTTATTTTTGCACTTTAGCCACTTGTTTGTCCTATTCAGGTACGTAATTAAATCTAATTTTAATTGTCTCATAATGAATAATGAATTAAGTGAAAACAAAGGGTGTGTCTGTTCGACTAACCTTTCCCCTCCTTGGCCATGTCATCTCTTCCATCTTTCCCATACTCAACTTAGGGAATCTCCACTCATATTCTACTTAGGACATCTCCGCTCATAGGAGAAGAACCCCAATAGAGGAGAAAGTTTGATAAGTCTAAAATCAAATGTTATGTATGTCAAAAAATGGGGCATTTTGTCTCTGAATGTCCAGAAGAAGAAAAAGAATATCAAATGAATCTAACTGTGAACTGACCATATCACAAGTCTCAAATGTCCGGGAAGAAATGAGAGAGAGAGTGCAAGGAAAGAGACAGGATGTGATATGCGTGTAATTTCCGTTTGTATTTGTACGTTTTTAATTAATTAGTTTTGTTATTCGTTAGTTTGGAAATTACACACTTTTGGTGTAATGTTTTGTTTTATTTAAATTTGTGTAAATTGTTTAGATTAAGATTATTTTGAGCATATGACAGGTTGAATGCACTCAAAGGATCAAGAAATGGATCCCAAAGACCAAAAGATGTGCAAGGGAACAAGATCAAAAATAGATTTAAAAAATAGTTCATATACCTGGTCGGGTATATGCAATACCCGATCGGGTATTGACCCGATTTCATTGTCAAAATCAAATCCGGGAAACAAAGGATCGTGGCGAAAAAATATAATATTTGAAGATTCGGTCCCATACCCGATCGGGTAGATCGACATACCCGGTCGGGTATGGGTTGATACGCTTGTAATTTCCGTTGTTTATTTACGTTTTTAGTTAGTTTTGATTGTTTAATATTTCGGAAATTACACACTTTTGGTGTAATAGTTTAGTTTGTTAAATTCTTGTAAATTGTTTAGATTAGGGTTATTCTGAGCTCAAACAGGTCTACTATCACTCAAAGGATAGTTGGTGAACCCCAAAAGTGGAAGGAAGGTGAAAAATCACAAGACAAAAGGGAAGATCCTGATTTTTGGTCTATACCCGGTCGAGTATCACCTATACTCGATCGGGTATCTTGTTGAAATTTCAAATCGGATCGGATCCGAAAACAAAGGAACATGCAGGGAAGATTTTGACACGATCGAATGTCTATACCTGATCGGGTACACCGACATACTCGATCGGGTATAGCTTTAAATTTTACTCGAATATCGGTCGAGTATGGACCGAGTTTGAGTTTCTACACATACTCGATCGAGTATCTGTATATACTCGATTGAGTACCCGAGCTGCACTCCCAAAAAGCCTATAAATACACCCCCTTTCCTTCACACTTAGATACCAATTCCTTTATACTCTTAAGCTCAGTTTAGAATAGCATTTCTCTATATTTCTTTTAGCATGTTTAGTCTCCAAATGAGGAGCTAAACTTCCATTTCTTGGTATTGCTCTTGAAGCTTGTTGATTATTAAAGTTGTGAGTTATTTTCTTAACTTCTTTCCTGGAATATTAATTCTTCCTTTAAATACTATTTCTATATCAATGTTGGGGAGTGTTGCTAAGATGACAATTAGTTAACATCTTGACTAGTAGTAGCTATTCCTTCCTCTATGTTAATATTGGGGAGTGTTACTAAGATGACAATTAGTTAACATCTTGATATTAACTTTAGTAGGATTCATTTTCCTTAATATTCTTACTTGAGTATTAATTAATTCCTATTCATATTTCACATTAATATTTTGAACATTACTTAAAGGATCAACTAGTTTTGTTTCACATATTAATTATTACTAGAAACGATCAACGAACCGGTGATTAATCGTTGATAGTTTCACAAGTAAGTAACTTCGGTTTATTAATGCACGGTCGTGGTTCATAAACTTAAGAGGGATTAATTTTGTGGGTAAAACCGAAACCGTTGTGTTAACGTTATCAATCTCAATTGATTTCATCAAGGAGTTAAAAGATTAAATGCTACTATCAAGTCGGTATATGGCGTTGTTCTATACTTGACTAATAGTAAGGGTTATTAATGAACGGTCGTTGTTAATAACTATCCTCGATGAATTGGATATACTCCTCGATTGAGTATTCGAGAGGAGATAAGTTATAGATATAACAATGATCGACTAAAATATATCAACAAGTGGAAAGTAGCAATGCCAAGTCCCTTTTATCTTTGAATTAGAACTCATATAACTCGTTCATCTTCGTGTTTAATTTTAATCAAATCACTCAATCAAACCCCCCCCCCACCCTTTTATTTACTAGTTACATAAAAAGAAAGTTATTTCTTTCCCTGTGGATACGAACTCTACTACGCTATACTACGTATTAGTGCTAGTATTGAAATTATTTTGAGTGCACACACGACAAAGTGCACGTCATGGGTTAAGACTTTGCACTTCCGGGCAGCTGCTGGATACCCGATCAGGTACCCTAAATACCCGGTCGGATAAAGGACTTGTCACCCCCATTTCCCTATAAATACACCCCTTTTCCTTCACATTAAAGGCATCCCTTCTTCCATATACTTAAGCTCGGTTTAGAATAGTTATTTCATATATTTTTATAGCATGTTTAGTCTCCAAATGAGGGGCTAAACTCTCATTTCTTGGTTTTGCTCTTGAAGCTTGTTGATTATTAAAGTTGTGAGTTATTTTCTTAACTTCTTCTCTTAATATTAATTCTTCCCTTAATCTCATTCTATATTAATGTTGAAGTGTTGCTAAGTGACGATTAGTTAACACTCCGACATTAATTATTACTAGAAACATCAACGAACCGATGGTTAATTGTTGGCGGTTTCACAAGTAACTTCGGTTTATTAATGCATGGTCGTGGTTAATAAACTTAAGAGGGATTAATTTTGTTGGTTAAACTGAAACTGTTGTATTAAGATTATCAATCTCAATTGATTTTATCAAGGAGTTAAAAAGATTCAATGCTACTATTAAATCGGTATACGGCGTTGTTCTATATTTGATTAATAGTGAGGGTTGTTAATGAACGGTCGTTGTTAATAACTACCCTCGATAAATTGGATATACTCCTTGATTGAGTATTCGAGAGGGGATAAGTTATAGATATAACAAGGATCGACTAAAATATATCAACAAGTGGAAAGTAGCAAAGTCAAGTGCTTTTATTCTTGAATTAAATCTCATATAAGTCGTTCATCTTCGTGTTTAATTAAATTAAATCACTCAATCCCAAAATCCCCCTTTATTTACTAGTTTTATTAGAAAGAGAATTATTCCTTTCCCCGTGGATACGAACTCTACTACGCTATACTACGTATAAGTGTTAGTATTGAATTTATTTTGACCCTACGACAAAGTGCTCGTCAAATTTGGCGCCGTTGCCGGGGAATAGGCAATGAATTTTTCTTTTTATTTTATTTTAAGAAAAAAAAAATATTACTTAAGTTTAAAGATTTCTATTTCTTCTGAGCTTTATAGTATATGATCAAATACTGTTCATTGAACAAAATCACCTACCAAATAAACCCCGAAACAGAACAAACGCTCGAGCGGTTGAAAAATAAATTCTCAAGCTCCGACTCTGGAGAATCATCAAGTGCCAGTTCTCATTCTAGTGAGACCGAAGAGCCTATTACTATAGCTCAAGAGATGAGAACATTGAGGGAGCTCACGGCTCCGAATCTTAATCAACAACCCTTATGTATCACTTTTCCAACTCTTGATACGGGGGTCACATTCGAGCTAAAATCTGGGCTCATTCATCTACTTCCCTCTTTTCATGGTCTACGAGGGGAAGATCCGAACAAACACATGTCGGAGTTCCATATTGTGTGCACAAGCATGTGCCCCAATGGTGTCTCGGAGGAGCAAATCAAGCTGAGAGCTTTTCCATTCTCTCTGAAGGACACCGCGAAGACTGGCTATTCTATCTTCCTTCGGGAAGTATCACTACATGGGCGCAAATGAAAAAGTGCTTCCTTGAAAGGTATTATCCCGCATCTATCTCTTCAAGTCTCAAGAAGCAACTTAGCAACATTGAGCAATCGGATGATGAGACCATGTATGAATATTGGGAGCGCTTTAAAAAATTATATGTTAGTTGCCCATATCATGGGTATTCGGAACAAGACCTCATTCTTTACTTCTATGATGGTCTTGTGGATCAAGATAAGCGCATGGTGAATGCGGCATGCAGAGGGGGTATTGTCAACAAAACCCCTTCTCAAGCAAGATACCTCATCTCGGAGTTGGCCGAAAACTAGAGACATTACAACGGGAGGTCATCATCAAAGTGAGTTATGGCAGCAGAATCCAACACCTCGTTGGAAAACCAAATGGCCAGCTTGACTTCTTTGGTTAAAGATTTTCTTTTAAATCCAAAAAACTAAGAAGTCAAGGTCTGCGGCATATGTTCGACACAAAGGCATCCTACCGATTCATGCCCAACACTACAAGAGGCGAACCCTGAGCAAGTCAATGCATTGGATTTTCAAGGTCAAAGGATGTACGATCCTCATGGCAACACTTACAATCCAGGATGGAGGGGTCATCCAAATTTAAGCTACGGAAATTCTCAACCTCCTCAACAATCAATGCAAACCCTCCTCCTCAACAATTCAAACAACAAGGCCAAACATCGAACTCGAATATGTCCACCGAAGACATGATTCGAGCATTTGCCATGAACATGGCAACGATGCAACAAAGTGTGGCCCAATTTCAAGAAACAACAAAATGTAGCATCCACAATTTGGAGAGCCAAATGATCCAAATCTTAAATGTCGTGAGTAGGCTTGAAGCTAAGGATTCCGGAAAACTTCCATCACAACTGGAACCGAATCCAGGGCAACAAGCTCATGCAGTCACTTTGAGAAGTGGCAAAGAATTGGTAATGGCTAAAGCCAAAGCAAAGAGTCATGTTGGAGAAGAAGAAGAGGAGGAACACTTGATGCCAAGCACAAATCCTCCAAATGAAGAGGAGAAAGAGGAGGAGATCACACCTCAAAGGAAGTTCCCACCGCTCGATTCATACGAGTCGGTACCACCTTTTCCGGAGGCTCTCAAGGACAACTGCAAATACAACAATGACAAGGACATCTATGAGACCTTCAGCAAATGTGAGGTAAATATCCCCCTTCTCAATTTAATTAAAGGTGTTCCTAGATTTTCTAAATTATTCTGTTAATACGGTTAAAAAGTAATAAAGTATTCTGTTCTGACGAATACTCACTTTGAAACTTCCAAGTGAGTATGTGAAAAGTTTTAACATACCCAGTAATATTTATAGTTAAAGGTGTTCTCATAATACGGTTAAAAAGTAATAAAGTATTCTATTCTGACGAATACTCACTTTGAAACTTCCAAGTGAGTATGTGAAAAGTTTTAACATACTCGGTAATATTTATGTACTTCTAAGTCTGATTCTTTAAATTTTTATTTTAAAAGTGAAAATTTGTATTTGATTTTAAACACAACAAAAGTTAAATTTGAGTTTTAATTTAAAAACCAAACCATCAAAGTTAGTCTTTAAACGATTGTTGAAAACTAAGATGATCTAGATGATTAACCCCATGACAAAAGGACAATCAGAAATTTTGATTTAAACAAACTAAATGTTTAAATATGCTAGGAAAACCCCCTGTTTCTTATGATGGGGTTTAAAAAAGCTTAAAACAACATTGTTAGGAATATTTATGGTGTCCAATCCTGATAATATCTTTGTATTTGTGTAGCTATTTTGTCTAGATATCTTAGTCCATTGGGATCTTTGTTAGCTATTATTAGATTAGCTTCATTAGGAAATGTGTAAAGTGTCTATTGGGCCCAATCAATAAAAGAGCCCAAACATGATGCTTAGGTCACATCACACATTCCCTAGGCATATAAATACCGCCTTTTAGGGAATGTGTAAGATGCTTTTTACAGATCATTCAACGCATACATCTAGTCTAGTGAGAGAGAGCCGCAGCTTTGTTTTCTCGATACTCTGTTCTACAATTCTCGATCATTTTTTTGTATTGAATCAAAGTTGTTTCCTACTCTACTCTATCTATTTCGTTAGTTTGATTGTTGAAACAGGGACAAACAAACATAACTTTAGCTTATAAAGATTGTTAAAATCCAAGAAGGCATCATTACAACCCCTCTGACAAAGCGCAAAAATTCAGGCATGGTTTAAGTAGTGAAAGCTGCACTTTTCAATACTTATAATCTTAGTGTTTCCATATCATAGCCCAAAAAGAAAGAAAAGATTGCATTTATCTAAAGAATGACCATGTTCCCCTTTCCAACACTGCTCCAAATTCATTTAAGGCCATGAGCGCGAGAAGTTTTACTGATATAATAGCCTTCATTTATTCTCTCGAATATACCCTAATTAAGTTAAGAAAATGGAAGAGAGGTGGACCGTCTTTCGATATATGAGGAGGAAGACACAAATTTTACCACTTGAATTCCTCAGTAGGCAACCAAAGGAACCATCTTGCAGTCAACTACTTGATGAGGTGTAGGAAGATAGTATGGCAATAGTGCGTGGTATGAGTTGGAATCTGTAATAGCAACCACTTAAACAAAATGAAATGAAAGCAAATAAAGTTTCCAGCTTTGAAAAAATTCCAACAAAAGGTAATATATATTATGATAAATTAACTTCTGAAAGCAGAAATGACTCGGAAATAATATAAAGAATCTAAGGTCAATAGAATAAAGTCACAAAGAAGGAAAAAAAGAAAATATTGTTCGTATACCAAAGAATCAGTAAAACAGGGTCATAGAAAATCTCATTGAAAATAAATTATTATTGAATATTGATTTGAAGTGCTTGTTCCTTACAATTTTCATACAGCATGTTTGACATGGTACAGTAAAAAGATATATTTTAAGAAACCCCGTAATTTAAATTACATATGGAAAAGAAAAGATCTATTATCCCACCGTAGGTGGGAGCCTTTGCGGCACTAGGGTAAATGAAAATGAAAAATGAAAATGAAATGAGCTCTACTAAATGCTCACTCCAATCTAACTGTAACATCATTTTAAAAAAAAAATTGTTGAGCGAAACAAATTAGTTAGACTAAAAGGCTTGATAAAAATAAGAGCAAAGAGAAACCGCATGTTTCATGATGAGATACCCATCTTAAAGAAAAATACTGGAGTTACATTCCTGTTTTCTGTAACCCTATAATCATCTTAGCAATATGAATTGACATGAGCTATAGTTTTTTGCTGAGATGCTGCTGTTATTTGGAATTGTAGATGACCTAAAAAGAAAGACTTCTTAGGGGGTGTTTGGATCTGATTCTCAAAACTGATTCTGCTTCTTCAGGGAGCAGAAGCAAAAGCTAGAGTGTTTGGGTGAAATTTCAGAAGCACTTCTGGTGCTCTAAATTACTCCCAGAATCAGTTTTTTTAGAAGCTGGGGGGTACCAGCTTCTGAAAACTAATTCTGATTCTGATTCTGCTTCTGCTTTAAAAAAGAAGTTGTTGGTCCCGTTTAAGTTGGAAACAGTCTAGAGGGGAGGGGGTGAATAGACTGTTTGGAGTTTGAATCTCAAGAGAGCTTGTTTGAATATTTCGAGAGCCAAAGTTATCCGGTTGTTCTTCATCGAGTATCTTTTATACTGGGAGTTGTCCACCCGTTGGAGGAGGAGACAATTGCATTGAATGCGCGTACTGTGGAGTTGACCGGTTGGACCCGCATATTTGGCAGGTTTCTATTTTTGTATAATATTCTCCATAAATCTCGGTCAATCATCTGCAATTACTCCACAGTGTATAAGGCTCATTAAACGAGCACTAAATGCTTTCCTTTGATGAAATATCTCCTAGCCGTTAGGTATTTTCCCGTTAGTTATACAGCCGTTGAAAGCAGCTTCAAAATCTTCTAAGTGTTCATCCATGTCTGATGAGATTCTATGATGGCATTCTGACCTTGGATTCTGATAAACTTACATAAGGAACTCTGATGCTTCTCTGAAGTTGAGTTCTGATGAAGCTTTACGTCGAACTCTGATTGTTCTCTGATGAGCAGCTCTGCTGGTAGTTCTGATGCTTTCCTGATGAGCAGCTCTCATGGATCATCCGACTTGTAGTTTAGCTAGCATCTCTCATAGCTAGCTACGAGCAACTCTGAAAGCAACTCTCATGGAGCAGTTCTCCAAGCAGCTCTGATGCTTCTCTGAAGAGCAACTCTCATGGAGCAGTTCTCTTAGCAGCTCTGATCAGAAATACAAAGAGGATCTCTGGCCGTCGACTATACTAATACTTACAAGAAAAATTCTAATACATAAATTTCTATAAGGGGTACTTTAAAATTCTAATCTATCCTAGCATCATCAAAATCTAATTACATTTATTCCTTACAATTTCCCCCTTTTTGATGATGCCAAAACCCTTAAACTATTTCCAGAGAAGTGCCTTTCACCAAAAAAGAAAATAAGTTAAAAACTTTTAAAAACTTGGTGGGCAACTTAACATAGGAAAATAGCAAGAGTACGATACAATCAATCAAAGCAGTAAAACACACACTACAGTATCAGAGCATAAACAGAATCAGAAAGCAGTAAAGAACAAGGTTTTTGAAAATGCCATGCAAAATAGAGGCAAGATGGTTATCTTATATAAGTATCAAGAGTTTAAGAAGATACAAGAGGATAGAGTTTAGAATTCTTCCTCTTCTAATCGTCTTTCAGCTTCTTCACTCTTCTTGAGTTCTGCATTTACCTTGGCTCTGATAGTAGCCAGATTCCTTGGATTCTGACACTCAAACCAGTGTGGTTCAAGCTTGCAGTCCAAGTAGTTCCTTATTGCTTCTGAGATGTCCTTGCCAGGGATCACTCTCATTCTCCACCACTCTTCAGCTTCTTGGACTGAACCACCATGGTTGATTATGATCAGTCCATCCTCGTCTTGGATAAGGTTCTCCTTTTGTAGGGGAGTCATATGCTTCTTCATTTCAGCGAACTGAGCAGAGTCCGGTTTAGATAGCCCACTGTTCAGCCACTGATTGAGAGTGAAGGTGGAGGCTATCTTCTTCCCTTTCTTGGGACGAGGAGGAGGGGGTCTCTGAATTCCTGCAGCAAGTCTCTTCTGTCTGGATCTCTCACAGTAGATTGCAGGATCAGAGACAGGTGTGAGAGTCAGAGCTCTGGAGCTGGATCCTTCTGCAGCTCTGGCCTGTTCTCTAGTATCTTCCCCCTTTTTGGCATCAACAAGATCACCAAGTAGGAGTCCGATCTTCGAGAATTCTGAAGCATTATTTTCTTTGATGGACTCAAGAGCGCCAGGGAGAGTCTGAGTCACAGATCTCAGCCCTTCTATCAGCTCTTTTTGCTTGACCACAGCTGATTGAATATCTTTGGTGCTGGGTTCAAGTAGGACAAGCTTAAGATCTCTGTCCTTGCCACTGTTGATTAGCTTCAGGGCAAACTCCTTGTTTGTCTTGCAGAGGTCCTCCACATCTGTCAGATGCTCTGCATTCTTTTCATGTGACCATTGAAGATCATCCACAACATATGATATCTCTTTAATTGCCTTGTCTTGAGCTGTGAGAGTCTGAGATTGCAAGAATAGAACAGTGTGGATACTTGCAATTTCGGTTGAAATATTATCCACTTTCTCAGTAGTAGACTTCATGAATGCTTGAAGGGAAGTTGTCAGAGTAGAGAGGCTGGATGACAGTTTAACAATGTCTGACTCAAGATTATATTGGACTAGATCCAGGTGTGCATCATGCTTCTGATTAAGCACTAGCATCTTGTTCAATCCAGCGATCACTTGATCACCAAATTCTTCTGCAGATTCCACAAACTCATTGAAAGGAATGCAAGTTTCTTCTTTTTGAGGCTCTGGCATATGCATCTCACTTTCTTTAGGTTGTTGAGGAATGGGAGATGGTGGAGGAGTAGGTGTCTTCCTCTTGTTGGATTGCAGATCACCAGCCATTGAGGATGTGAGAAATCCATCATTGTCCTCAGAGGAAGAGAGAATCCTCATAACTGGTTCTCTCTTTGGAGTAGAGGCAGCAGAGTGTTGCGGAGAGGGGGGTTTTGATGATGGCTTCTGCTGTGGAGATGCAGACTTGGATTTCTGATGAGGGGAGCTCTGATGGAGTGAGATCTGCTGAGCAGGGGTTTTCTGATGTTGGGGTGATGGAGGAGGTGATGGTGAGCGATTTCTGATGGGGGTAATCTGATGACAGGGTGAAGCCGGTTTGGGTGATGATTTCTTTGGGGAAGGGGTTTTCTTGGGTGAGGGAGTTGGGGAATTCTGAGGTGGTTGAGGGCTTTCTGGTGGAGTGGATAAAGGTGTGGTTGGTTTAGGTGAAGGAGATTTTGGGGGAGATGGAGTGGGTTGTGGAGAAATATGAGTAATATGAGTAGGAGGAGAGTTGGGGATTACCTCCATAAAGGTTTCTTCAAACAGGGACTCCCTCCACTCCTGAATTAGATTTCTCATGGCCAGAGGTAGGTCATTTTCTATAGAAGATTCGCCATGAACATGAGGAAGATAAGGGTACTTCCTCAGTGATTCCTTTCTCTTCTTTTCAATCAGCCACGCCTCAAAGATAGGAACCTCGTGCTCTGCTAAGGCTTTGACATGCCTCTCTGGTGAGGTAGTAGTGATCTTCTCCTTGCCTTTGAAGCTTGCCTTCTTCTTCTCAAGGACAGATTGGAGAAATTGAAGATCAAAGCATAAGGAGACATCATCTGTACCTACCCATTTGAGGACTTCTTCTTCTTCAGATTCATAAGTGGCAGCTTGAGCAAGGATCTGCTGCAGGGGGCCCATCCTCCACTTCCTCCAAGTGAGTACCCTTTGAAACTGTCTCTCCAGGGCAGTATGGGGATCCATCTCAGGGACTCGAGTAGAAGTAGCTAGATGCTCTGGTGGAGAGTCATCAATGAGCAAGTCTGGTACAGAAGAGGGTTGGACCTCTGATGCAAGTTCCCCCTGAAGTTCTGGTCCATTCTCCTGATCTGATTCCCCCTGAATCTCTGATTCCTTCTCCAGAGGTTCCCCCTGAGTTCCTGAACTCCTAGGAGGGGTGTTCTCCTTCTTCTTCTTCTTCTTCTTTTCTCTGATAGGAGATTTGGAGCTATCAGAATCACTCTGAATGATAGCTCTTCTCCTTCTTTTCTGCTTGGGCTTTTTCACAGGAGTGACTTGGACAGCCACATCTGATGCAGCATCTTCTGATGCATCCTTCTCTGGAATGGCCTCCGATTGCTTCTGAAGTTTCTTCTTCTTCTTCAATGCATTAGCCTGTTTCACCTTAGGCGTATCATAGACTGCTTCAGATTCCTTAGTGGCCTTTTTAGAAGCAACCTTGGACTGAGCAGCAACCTTTTCTCTGTTCTGCTCCAACCTTTCCTCCCTTTTCAACTCAGCAGCAATAGCCACATGCATCTTGGGAGATGCTGTAACACTTGAGATTTAATATAAATGGATTAATAGTACTACTCATACCACCAGAGGTGCATCTCCTTTTAAGGAAGCTCATTACCCAAGAACTCCAAAGTTAAGCGTGCTTGCACGAGAGTAGTCTTGGGATGGGTGACCCCCTGGGAAGTTTCTCAGGGCGCGCATGAGTGAGGACAAAGTGCGCGGTTAAGGCTCGTGGTGGTTTGTGGGGATAGTACTATTGGTCCGGAGTAGCTACCTCGGGTCCTGCGGGGCCGGGGTGTTACAGGTGGTATCAGATCAACCCCGCGACAGTGTGATGACCCGTTGGATATCGGGCGGGCACTTAGCGGGGGAAGATTCTGGGATTTGATTGAGATTTGAGATTGGTTCAAGGGCGCAACGAGGACGTTGCGATCCTAAGTGGGGGTGATTGTAACACTTGAGATTTAATATAAATGGATTAATAGTACTACTCATACCACCAGAGGTGCATCTCCTTTTAAGGGAGCTCATTACCCAAGAACTCCAAAGTTAAGCGTGCTTGCAGTAGTCTTGGGATGGGTGACCCCCTGGGAAGTTTCTCAGGGCGCGCATGAGTGAGGACAAAGTGCGCGGTAAAGGCTCGTGGTGGTTTGTGGGGATAGTACTATTGGTCCGGAGTAGCTACCTCGGGTCCTGTGGGGCCGGGGTGTTACAGGTGGTATCAGAGCAACCCCGCGACAGTGTGATGACCCGTTGGATATCGGGCGGGCACTTAGCCGGGGAAGATTCTGGGATTTGATTGAGATTTGAGATTGGTTCAAGGGCGCAACGAGGACGTTGCGATCCTAAGTGGGGGTGATTGTAACACTTGAGATTTAATATAAATGGATTAATAGTACTACTCATACCACCAGAGGTGCATCTCCTTTTAAGGGAGCTCATTACCCAAGAACTCCAAAGTTAAGCGTGCTTGCACGAGAGTAGTCTTGGGATGGGTGACCCCCTGGGAAGTTTCTCTGGGCGCGCATGAGTGAGGACAAAGTGCGCGGTAAAGGCTCGTGGTGGTTTGTGGGGATAGTACTATTGGTCCGGAGTAGCTACCTCGGGTCCTGCGGGGCCGGGGTGTTACAGGTGGTATCAGAGCAACCCCGCGACAGTGTGATGACCCGTTGGATATCGGGCGGGCACTTAGCGGGGGAAGATTCTGGGATTTGATTGAGATTTGAGATTGGTTCAAGGGCGCAATGAGGACGTTGCGATCCTAAGTGGGGGTGATTGTAACACTTGAGATTTAATATAAATGGATTAATAGTACTACTCATACCACAAGAGGTGCATCTCCTTTTAAGGGAGCTCATTACCCAAGAACTCCAAAGTTAAGCGTGCTTGCACGAGAGTAGTCTTGGGATGGGTGACCCCTGGGAAGTTTCTCAGGGCGCGCATGAGTGAGGACAAAGTGCGCGGTAAAGGCTCGTGGTGGTTTGTGGGGTAGTACTATTGGTCCGGAGTAGCTACCTCGGGTCCTGCGGGGCCTGGGTGTTACAGATGCAGTGAGGAAGATAGTCTTCATGTGGTCTACTGTGGTGGGTTGGCGGAGCTCCACCTGAGTATTGGAAACCAATCTCGAGATCAGTAGACCATGGCCCATTTTTGTTGAGAACAGACCTGTCTTCTTGTCCTTCTTTTCAACAGATTCAATGAGGGATTTGTACAGTACCTTCCCCCAGTTTATGTTCATGTCGTGGTGAACAACATAGATGGCTTTGGAGTTAGTGTTGTTCATCTGGTCAGTAGAGCCAGTTTTGCACCATAAACACCTTTGCATGATGCTCATCAGCCTTTCATAGTCTTTCTTCAACATGTTTTTCTTCATGTAAAGTTTATCTACTCCGGTTGCATCTGGCCGGCAGTAGGTGTCCACAAAAGCTTGGACAGAAACCTCCACATTTTCAAGATCAATCAGGGTGGGAATGTCTATGTCCTGAGAGTCAAGCTGGATGTTGAAGAACTCATTGAGAGCATCAACATCGATCTTCAAGTTCTTGCCCTGGACTTGGGAGTGAATGGCATTGTTGCTGATGTGAGCGTTGAGATAGAACTCTGCTACATCAATGGTACTGAAATTCTCGTAGGGGTGAGCAACAATCTTGCTCAGTTGAGAATCATGCATCCCCTCGATGACTTTCTTCATCACTTCCTTATTTTCAGCCAATAATGGCAGTGAAGACATGTCCACCTTCATGCCGGTGACAATGTTAGCCACCAGAGCTTTAGCTTGAGCTTCAGAGAGGTCGTTGATATTGATGAACTTCATTGTTGGTAGAGAGTAAGGATTCAGAGGTTTGAGGATTTGGATGTTCTGAGAGCTTGAGTTCGAAGAGAGATGAAATGCAATGGCGGTTTAGGTTTACTGACTTGGGTATAAATTGATTTGGGTTAGTGGACGTTTGGTATAATTTGGGGTTTCGAGGTCGCATTTAATGGATTGTGGGCGGAAAGGCGTTTCCGATTATGAAAATAACTACCGGGGGTAAAATAGTAACTTCCGGTCCATTTAAATGAGCTCGCCCAACTTTCAGAAAATTTTCTAAGTCCACACCCACTCTGATGAATAAGTGCCCATGTATCAGAGGAGGGGTATTCTGATACGAGGTCCTCTGATGTAAATCAAACCTGATTCTTTAGCAACTCTGATTCACGCATCTCTGGGAAGATCATCCATCATTCCCATCTCTTCTCTCAGTTTGTTGAACCTTGCTTCTGGTCTTCTGTTGGAACATGCTCAATTGAAATGTGCTTCTTCTCCACATGATCTCTGATGAAGTGATGTCTGATCTCAATATGTTTGGTTCTTGAATGCAGCACAGGATTCTGAGTGATGGCAATAGCACTGGTATTGTCACAGAGAAGCTTGATTTCCTTTGCTTGCACTCCATAATCCTTGAGTTGTTGCTTCATCCAGAGTAATTGAGCACAGCAGCTTCCAGCAGCAATGTATTCAGCTTCAGCAGTGCTAGTTGAGATGGAATTTTGCTTCTTGCTAAACCAGGAGACAAGTCTCCCACCTAGCAATTGGCAATGACCAGAGGTGCTCTTCCTGTCTAATCTGCAACCTGCAAAATCTGAGTCAGAGTAACCAATTAGTTCAAAGTTACCTCCCTTGGGATACCATAGGCCTGCATTTGGGTTTCCTTTGATATATCTGATGATCTTCTTGGCAGCAACCAAATGGCTCTCCTTGGGCTTTGATTGGTATCTGGCACAGATTCCACCAGCAAATGCTATGTCTGGTCTACTTGCAGTTAGGTAGAGAAGAGATCCAATGATTCCTCTATATGTTGTTGCATCAACATCCTTTCCTTCATCATCTGGTCCAATTCCTTGAGATGCATTCATGGGAATCTTTACTGTCGATTTCCCATCTGATGGTCCCAGATAGAGGTAAAAGTCTAGAGGGGGGGTGAATAGACTTTTAAAGCTTTTTCAACTTTAAAACTTTTCCCTTCTAGATGAGTTGATCTGTAATCTTTTGGGAGATTTCCAAATGCACAGCGGAAGTCTTTAACCTCTTGATGATTAATGTAACACCCCGGCCCCGCAGGCCCCGAGGTAGTTACTCCAGACCTCTAGTACTGTCCTCACAAACCGCCACTAGCCTTTTACGCGCACTTTGTCCTCACTCGTGCGCGCCCTGAGAAACTTCCCAGGGAGTCACCCATCCCAAGACTACTCCCGTGCAAGCACGCTTAACTTGGGAGTTCTTGGGTGATGATGTAACACTTGAGATTTAATATAAACGGATTAATAGTACTACTCATACCAAACAGAGGTGCATCTCCTTTTAGGGGAGTTCATCCGCTAAGAACTCCAAAGTTAAGCGTGCTTGCTCGGGAGTAGTCTTGGGATGGGTGACCCCCTGGGAAGTTTCTCAGGGCGCGCATGAGTGAGGACAAAGTGCGCGGTAAAGGCTAGTGGTGGTTTGTGAGGACAGTACTATTGGTCCGGAGTAACTACCTCGGGCCCTACGGGGCCGGGGTGTTACAGGTGGTATCAGAGCAACCCCGCGACAGTGTGATGACCCGTTGGATATCAGGCGGGCACTTAGCGGGGGAAGATTCTGGGATTTGATTGAGATTTGAGATTGGTTCAAGGGCGCAACGAGGACGTTGCGATCCTAAGTGGGGGTGATTGTAACACTTGAGATTTAATATAAACGGATTAATAGTACTACTCATACCAACAGAGGTGCATCTCCTTTTAAGGGAGCTCATCCGCTAAGAACACCAAAGTTAAGCGTGCTTGCTCGGGAGTAGTCTTGGGATGGGTGACCCCCTGGGAAGTTTCTCAGGGCACGCATGAGTGAGGACAAAGTGCGCGGTAAAGGCTTGTGGTGGTTTGTGAGGACAGTACTAGAGGTCCAGAGTAACTACATCGGGTCCTACGGGGCCGGGGTGTTACAGATGAGCTCCCTTAAAAGGAGATGCATCTTGTTGGTATGAGTAGTACTATTAATCCGTTTATATTAAATCTCAAGTGTTACAATCACCCCACTTAGGATCGCAACGTCCTCGTTGCGCCCTTAAACAAATCTCAATCACACCCCAGAATCTTTCCCCTTGCTAAGTGCCCCGCCCGATATCCAACGGATCAACACACTGTCGCAGGGTTGCTCTGATACCACCTGTAACACCCCGGCCCCGCAGGCCCCGAGGTAGTTACTTCGGACCTCTAGTACTGTCCTCACAAACCGCCACTAGCCTTTTACGCGCGCTTTGTCCTCACTCGTGCGCGCCCTGAGAAACTTCCCAGGGGGTCACCCATCCCAAGACTACTCCCGTGCAAGCACGCTTAACTTGGGAGTTCTTGGGTGATGAGCTCCCTTAAAAGGAGATGCATCTTGTTGGTATGAGTAGTACTATTAATCCGTTTATATTAAATCTCAAGTGTTACAATTAATGTGTGACAGCTTTCTAGCTTAAATGATGTTTGGACTTTGAACAGTGAGCAGTTGGCTTGGCAGTTGCCTGGATGGCAGGAAACTGCTGAGGCAACTGCTAGTGGAAAACAGGAGTTTGGAAAAGATGATTATATGGCCTTGTACAGAATGATGAGGACTTTCTGAATATGTGTAGAGCTAGAGAGAATAAGGAGTTTTGCCTGAGCAGAGGTCTGAGCAGTTGGGTAGACCCAGGGAACTGCTAAGCCGTCTGCTGCGTATGTAAGAAGTATCTTTGAGGACTGACAGACCACTCCTTTTAATAGTGATATTCAAAGCTCGTGTGAAACAGTTGTCTTAAGGAAAAGTGAGTTATCAAGCAGTAGGATAAGCAGTAGAGTCAAATTAAGACTACTGCTTAGGATGCTGCTGGCAAACTACGATCCCTTTAATGAGAAGTGTTGGGTGTGTGCTCTGTTGAGTAAAGGAGAATCAACACACGATGTATCCTGGTTCAGAGGTGGTGTAATCCTCCTACATCTAGTCCCACCCTATTTCAGATGGATTTCCACTAAAGTATTAAGCCCAATACACTTAGTGTCAATCTAGCCTTTACAACACTTAGGCCTAGATTGAAGGTTTTTCACAATGAGTATAAACACCACTCAAAGTTACTCAGTCCTTAGACTTTTCTCAAATGATCCAGTGGGGATCAAAAGGTACTCTATCTATCTAACAACACTTTAGGATCCGAACAACTGTTCTCCTAAGTGTTCACAACCACTTGTAAAATACAAGGAATATTCTGGCCATCGACTAAAAACTAAGCTCTAAAGGTATGAATGTGTTGATTTAATCTAAGAGCTTAGTGAAGCATGAGTCAAAGCAGAGAGTGATGTTATGATTGAACACTTTCTCCTTTGCTGGATATTCTTTGATAGCTTATATGACTTCTCTGCTTTTGACCTCAAGGACTTAATTTTTCAACTCATGCTTCGGCCTTTATTTATAGGCATCTCCGGTAAGTTAATCTCATCTGTTGGTTGGGATGGATTAATCTTGATCGTTGAATCTTGATTTCAGAGGATAACAACTTGTTGTTTATCTTCTTCTTTGGAGCCGATAAGTTTTCTTGTCTTGTTTGCCTAGCCACTGTAGCTTTTCCATTTCAAGTTGGCTGTTCATCCCATACTGTACGTCTTGGCTCTCCATGCTGGGATTTTTGTGATTGTCTTTGAATTATTGCGAGGCAAATGTTTTGAACAGATAATTTTTTAGTCTAATAAAATTTATACTGGTAGGATTTTAAATATCCTATTAAGATAAATAAATTTACCTTATTGCATTTTTAACTTCCAGTATTAATTTTATTAGTCTTAAAAATTATACATCTATTCGTTCTCAATTAGACACATGTATTTTTCATATCAATGTGTCTTTTGTTTTTGTGTCGATTTAAAATGTTTGTGATAAAGTAAATATATACCGGCAGGATTTAAATATCCCCTTTTAAGGTAAAAATTACCTTATTGCATTTTGACTTTGCCGATATAATTTACTTGATACAAACATTTTTCTCTTCACTTCAGGTCACTCTTGGTTGTGTATGGCCCATCTAGTATTTCGAACACAAACTAAATATTTAACTGGTAGGATAACAAATCCTATTAAGGTAAAAATTATTACCTTATTGCATTTTGTGTTCCAGTTAGATAAATAGTTTTTTTTTCGAAATATTTTTGTGTCATTTGACTAAACAAATAAATTCAACTGGTAGGATCTATAAGAAATCCTTTTAAGGTAATAAAATATTACCTTATTGCATTTTTTGTTTTCCAGTTATATTTATCTGAGCAAGACACTTTCAGATAAAACTATACTAGATTGCCAACTGTCAGAATACATAATATTTGAACGCTATACAAAAGATGGGGATGGCATCATCAAAACTATTAGTCAAAATCTAGGGTCTAACACCATCAATGCCAAATTTCTTGATTAGGTCTCTGGTGTACTTTCCTTGGTTGATAAAGATGCCTTCTGGAACTTGTTTAACTTGCAACCCTAGGAAGTAGCTTAGTTCTCCCATCATACTCATCTCAAACTTTTTCTGCATAACTTGAGAAAACTTCTTGCATAATTCTTGATTAGTGCTTCCAAATATAATATCATCAACATAAATTTGTACTAACAGAATACGATTAGCAACAGAAATCTGAAATAAAGTCTTGTCAACCTTTCCTTTAGTGAACCCATGATTCACTAAGAATAGGGACAATGTGTCATACCAGGCTCTGGGAGCTTGCTTAAGACCATAAAGGGCCTTTCTAAGCTTGTAGACACGGGAGGATTGAGTAGGAATGACAAAACCTGGAGGTTGTTCCACATAGACTTCCTCTTCAAGTTCTCCATTCAGAAATGCACTCTTGACATCCATCTGGTAGACTTTGATGTTGTTGTAGGCAGCATAGGCTAGGAAGATTCTGATTGCTTCCAGTCTTGCAACAGGTGCAAAGGTCTCATCAAAATCTATGCCTTCCTCTTGACAGTATCCTTTTGCTACAAGCCTTGCTTTATTCCTTACAATGTTGCCTTCTTCATCTGCTTTGTTTTTGAATACCCACTTGGTTCCAATGACATTCTCATGCTTTGGTCTAGGAACAAGTTCCCAAACTTGATTCCTTTCAAACTGTGTGAGATATGCAGCAGGTGAACATGGCTTCTCTTCTGGATGATGATCTTGTTTGAACACCTTTAGAGATTTGTCCAATCACTTGATTAAGAGGATGATCTCTTAACCAAGTTAGATCAGGTTCAGACAATTGTTGTCTGGGCAACTCTGGTTGTTCATCTTCCGATTCTTCATCTTCATCTTCATCTTTGTCTATCAGAAGTGGATTAGCAGCAGGAGTTGAGAACACAGGGTCAACTGTGACTACTTCTGATGGTTTTGAAGTCTTGTCTTCTAGATTGGTTTTATTCGGGGTTTCTGATATTTTTTCAACAGAGGTGCTATCACCGAACTTGACATGAATGGATTCTTCAACTTATAGGGTTCTCTTATTCAGCACTCTATAGGCTTTGCTTGTGCTAGAATAGCCTATAAACACACCTTCATCAGCCTTTTCTTGAAAGACCTTTAGATGCTCCTTTCCATTGTTGAGAATGTAGCATTTGCATCCAAATATGTGAAAGTAGCTGATGTTGGGTTTCCTTTCTTTCCACAGTTCATAGGGGGTCTTCTGATGATTCTTGTGGATCATGCTTCTGTTCTGGGTGTAGCATGCAGTGTTTATTGTTTCAGCCCAGTATCTGATGGGCAATCCTGATTCAGCAATCATAGTTCTTGCAGCTTCCTTTAGTGTTCTATTCCTTCTTTCTGCAACACCATTTTGTTGGGGTGTTCTGGCAGCAGAGAGTTGATGAAAAGTGCCATTCTGATCACAGAAGTCCTTGATCACCTTGTTGACAAACTCAGTTCCTCTGTCAGATCTGATTGTCCTGACCTTCATATTCTTTTCAGTCTGAAGTTGCTTTAACAGAAATGGCAACTTCTGAAGAGTTTCATTTTTCTTTTTTAAGAATAATGTCCAAGTGTATCTAGAATAGTCATCCACCATTACGAGTGTATATCTTTTTCCTCCACCACTGGGGGTTTCAACTGGTCCAAATAAATCCATGTGGATCAGATTTAAAGGACTAGTGGAAAGATCTCCAGCAATGGGCTTGAATGAGGTCTTCACTTGTTTGCCCTTCTGACAAGCACTGCAGAGGGTCTCCTTTTTGTATACAATGTTTGGCAGACCATCTACAATGTGTTCCCTCGCCAGTTTGTTGATTGTTTTGAAATTTAGGTGGCTAAGCTTTTTGTGCCAGTCCCAGCTTAGCTTTGAATTGTCTTTAGCTATCAGGCATACTCCATCTTTTGCAGTTTGCCAATCAACAACATAGATGTTCTTTCTTCTCTTGGCAGTAAGAACCACTTCCTTTGTAGTCTCATGCTTCACATAGCATAGGGTCTTGGTGAATTCAACTGTGTAGCCTTTGTCACAGAACTGGCTAGCACTCAGCAAGTTGAACTTCAAACCTTTGACATAAGAGACATCATCAATGATTATCTGGTTCTTGATCAGCTTCCCTCTTCCTTTTGTTTGACCTTCCTTGTCATTTCCACCGAATGTTACTCTGGGTCCATTGTATCTCTGGAACTCTGATAGGCAACTCTTGTCACCTGTCATGTGCCTGGAGCATCCACTATCAATAAACCATTCTTGTTCAGAGATAGCTCCAGCACACAATTCCTGCAAGATTAAAAGGAAGATTTAGGTACCCAAGCAATGTTGGGTCCTGGGGGGTAATGGAGTCTTGGTAGTTGGTACCATTTTGGTCTCATCAGGTGAAACCTTGGTGGATGGTACCCATTGTCCACCTGGTAGTCATGATAAACAGCAGTATGATTCACAGTGGGCAGATGCTTGTGAGGTTCATGCTTTCTGTTAGCATATTTCTGCATAGCCTTCTTGGTTGGAAAGAAGTCCTATATATCATCAAGAGCAGAGGAACGATTAATCTTGGGCTTCTGAGGTTGACTAGACAACCTCTCCTGCTTATAGTTAACTTTCTCTTGATATCTGCCTTTCTGATAGTGATCTCTGATACAGTTATCATGAGGATGTCTGACAAATTTTTCCCTTTGATTATTATTGTTCTGAAAACTTTTCCTGTGGTTAGGTCTTCTGCCTGATTCATTAGTTTTCAAAATTTGTTTTGGTTTGGCCTTTAGCTTTTGGTTTTCTGGTGGGACTTTCTCATGAATACCTTTAGTACCAGAAGTACTAGCATGGCAGTTGGGGCTGCAAGTCCGTGGCACTATGACCTTTTTAGAATTAGCAACTTGGGTGCTAGACTTTACAGAAGGCTCACCAGACTTGGGTTCAATCAACATATCCAAGACCAGAGGTGAGATTATGAACATCATCAATACTCTTTATTGAAGATTGCATCTTCAAAAGACTATCATATCTGATTTCAAGATTCTCAATTTCCCTTATTCTTTTTAAAAGAGACTCATTTTCAGCTTCCAGTTTGTCTTTTTCCTTAATTAAGAGATTAAGTTTGCACTCAGTCTCTTTTCTCAAGTCAAAGATTTCTAACTTTAGCTTACTGTTCTCCTCTTTAATCAAAGAATAAGTATCTTGGATAGTTTTGAACTCTTCCCAAAATGATGACATTGGATCATCATTTAAGGTTGTGCCTACCGAAGAAGAAATAGAATCAGTTGTAGAGCATACCTCATCATCAGATTGTGCCATGAGGCAGAGGTCCTCGGTCTCTGTATCTAGGCAGCAGAATGCCTCATCAGAGTCAGATTCAGAACTGGACTCTGATTCAGAGAGGGGATCTCTCTCAACTTGCTCAGAGACGAATGCCTTCCGTCTTCTATGTTGATCTTCATGTTTCTTCTCTCCTTCTTGTCCTTGCTTCTTGGACACTCTTGGAAAGGGGCAGTTGGCTTTGAAGTGGCCTGGCTGTCTGCAGTTGTAGCAGAGGTACTCTTCATTGCTTTCAGAGGACTTGGTTTTCTGAGGAGGTCTTCTGCTAGAAGATGGACTCCTTCCATCTTTCTTCATGAATTTCCTAAACTTCCTAGCAAAAGCAGCCATATATTCGTCAGATAATAAAGTGGAAGGGTCAAAGTTGTTTACCTTAGAAGTGCTGGCTGTGAGTGCAGTGGTGGTTATCTCATCTGGCACTTCTTCCTTTTCTTCATACATCTCAAACTCATAAGCTTTGAGATCTGAGACCAGTCTTTCAGTGGGGTAGGTCTTGATATTCTTGCTCTCTTGGACTGCAATCACCTTCATCTTCCATGTTGGAGGCAGTCCTCTAAGAATCTGCATGTTGACTTCTTTGATTGTGAGCTCCTTGCCAAGCTCAGAAATTTCACTGATAAGGATCAGCAGTCTCTCATGCATCTTAGCAATGCATTCATCTGGCAGTAGTCTGAAGTCATCAAACTTCTTCATAGCTATGGTCAGCTTGTTATCTCTCTCTTGTTCATCACCAGCACCTATCTCATCAAGCTTGTCCCAGATTTCCTTTGTTGTTTTGCACTTTTTGATTCTGTTGAAGTATCTTTCATCTATGGCCTTGTAGAGGATGTCCTTGGCAATGTTGTCAAGGTTGTATTGTCTTTTCTCCTCCTTTGTCCATTCAGATCTTGCTTTTTCAATCATCTGGGGCTGAGAGTTATCTGTAGAGTGAGCAGGGTTGACCTTCATGAACTGGATGAAGGGGCCATTTTCCAGAACTTCCCACATTTCATCATGAAGAGCACAAAGATGTGCCTTCATCCGGATCTTCCAATCATCATACTTCTGATCTGTGAACATAAGGTGCTTTGCAAGAGAGTTATCCATAATAAGAATTTAAGAGGCTAAAACAAGTGGATCTCTGTTCAGGGAGTAACCTAAGAGATTACAAGAACAAGGAGGCTCTGATACCACTTGTTGGTCCCGTTTAAGTTGGAAACAGTCTAGAGGGGGGGTGAATAGACTGTTTGGATTTTTCAAATTTTCTCTAAGTCCAAACTGACTTATGAGAGTTGGTCTGATTCTGGTGACAGAGAAGGTCGAGTTCTGATGGCAGAACTGGCCTTGGCAGCGGATAAGGTTCTGTCTGGGTAGCCTCAAGAAAGTACTAAGGCAAATGCCTTTCTGATAACTCTTAACATAAGATCTGCTGAACACAGATTCCAAGTTTTTAAGAGTTATACAGTTAGAATCCTAAGTGCAGAGATTAAATGCAGTAAAGTAAATGACACCAGGGATTTTTATAGTGGTTCAAGGAACAACGCGTTCCTCTAGTCCACTGTTCCACTAAGATTGTAAAGTGACAGTTACAATGCCTTAGTCCCTAGCATTTAAGAAGTTCTCCACGTCTTCTTCAAGCCTAGTTGTCACCCCAGATGCAGTCCTGCTTCCTGATGACTGGTCCTTTCACTCAGCTTCCCGGAAGTATCACCACTTCACTACTGCAGTTACTTGGACACCCTTCTTTGCAGAAGATGTTTCAAAAAACAGAGTTTTTCTCCAACTAGCTTCGTCACAAAAGATTTGTTGATGAAATTCTTGAAGTGTTGAAGAACTGGAGGAACTTTGCTCTTCGTTGGGGTTGAAGGATTTGAGTAGTATAATCTTCCCAACGTAAGCTTTGTCTTGTAGGATGAATTTGGAGTTTGAATCTCAAGAGAGCTTGTTTGAATATTTCGAGAGCCAAAGTTATCCGGTTGTTCTTCATCGAGTATCTTTTATACTGGGAGTTGTCCACCCGTTGGAGGAGGAGACAATTGCATTGAATGCGCGTACTGTGGAGTTGACCGGTTGGACCCGCATATTTGGCAGGTTTCTATTTTTGTATAATATTCTCTAGAAATCTCGGTCAATCATCTGCAATTACTCCACAGCGTATAAGGCTCATTAAATGAGCATTAAATGCTTTCCTTTGATGAAATATCTCATAGCCGTTAGGTAATTTCCCGTTAGTTATACGGCCGTTGAAAGCAGGTTCAAAATCTTATAAGTGTTCATCCAGGTCTGATGAGATTCTCTGATGGCATTCTGACCTTGGATTCTGATAAACTTAGATAAGGAACTCTGATGCTTCTCTGAAGTTGAGTTCTGATGAAGCTTTACGTCGAACTCTGATTGTTCTCTGATGAGCAGCTCTGCTGGTAGTTCTGATGCTTTCCTGATGAGCAGCTCTCATGGATCATCCGACTTGTAGTTTAGCTAGCATCTCTCATAGCTAGCTACGAGCAACTCTGAAAGCAACTCTCATGAAGCAGTTCTCCAAGCAGCTCTGATGCTTCTCTGAAGAGCAACTCTCATGGAGCAGTTCTCCTAGCAGCTCTGATCAGAAATACAAAGAGGATCTCTGGCCGTCGACTATACTAATACTTACAAGAAAAATTCTAATACATAAATTTCTATAAGGGGTACTTTAAAATTCTAATCTATCCTAGCATCATCAAAATCTAATTACATTTATTCCTTACAGAAGCAGAAGCAGAATCAGTTCCAAACACCCCCTTAATAAATAAAAGCAGAATTTGATTCAACAGTATTTCTTGGTTAGGTTTTAACATTGTGTGAATGGTTTAAGAATGAGTGGATTCAATTAAACTGTGGTATCGACTAAAAGTTAGCATAGTCAAAAGAACAAAGCAAACTTGTTTAGGTCTAGTTACTTTAGTAGGTTTGAGAATCAATATCAATATGTATCAAATCAAACCCAATGAAACATGTTTCAATGCAATCCCTCTAAAATAATGGTGATCTATTTACCTTTGAGAAAAAGCTTAACATACCGAGTTCCATTCTCCCTGGTTTTAGACTGACATGGAGCACCAATGGATTAGAGATCACAATTTAATAAATAAAAACATATTAGTTTAAGAAATTTATGTATAGTTTAAAAACTAATATGTTTTTATTTATTTGCACACATGCAGTCCGAATGTATATTTACACACCTATTGCCAATTTAATTATAATTACATACAAAAGTGAAACAAATGTTGACCCAATATCAAATCCATTACATTACAAACCAAGCAACTTAAGTTGTACATAAGCATTCAAAAGTTAAAGATCCATCAAGTTCAAAACAAATCCAACGTAACCAAAGTAGCTATGTTAAAAGCACTTTGACAAAAACATGAGTTTCTAAGTAGCAAAATGTTGAACATCACTTTCACAAAGCAAAAGACTGTTTATCACTAATACTAGGAGAATCTCAAGTGACAATCATGGGTATGCATCATTCATCATTTGATTCCATTCCATCTTCATCTTCATCTTCATGTGAATCCCTCACCTGTAAAACAAACATTTCAAATAATTAAGCCCCCATGTTATTATATACTTATAATCAGTTCATTACTATACTCATCTTATAAATAATTTCATATTCTTCAATATTTAATCAGTTCATTACTATACTCCAATTATTTATAATCAATTCATCACTATACTCATCTTATAAGTAATTAACAAATCATCTTTAGAGAACAAATAACTTGAAATTGTACTCGCTAGTTTAATTTGCTACACTAACTTTATTGTTGTTTGATTCTAACAGGCATGCATTTTGTTCTGCACTAACTTTGCTTGCCATGGCGCAAAGCAAGCGAAAGGTTTTGTTGAATTAATGGGTAGCTGCTATATTTTTTTTAACTCCTCAGTACTAGCTCATTACTTATTAGTTTATTTAATAAAATATGATTCTTTAAATAACATGTGCTGAATTGATGTATAATGAAAAAAAAAATAGCTGCTGGGATTGACATAACCATGGAAGAAAACTATATTAACCCGTTTCAATTCCTATATGTGATCTTCAAAAGAGTGCATATTATTTGAATTCAATCATCTTAGGCACAAAAAATAGCTGCTGGACTTCATAGATTAAACTAAAATAGATTTAGACATTATTTAAAGACATTGAATATCACCTAGATGATCAGATCAATTAGATCAAACTAGAGCAGGTAAGTACAATCATTTGGAAACATCACAAGTCTTAGCAAATAGGTTCTCAATGTTTGATTATTTTTAGTCACCCATTACTGATAGAGATTATATAATTTCTTTATTGGACTAAAAGATACACATCTAATTAAATATTCATTGTAGTTACCATAAACTTTACGGATTATAGTTCACTATTATCTTTTCCCTTATCTATTTTGTCAAATTTAGTTTTTCATAAATCAGGTTATTATATATCATTCTGATCAAGTTTATCAATTTTTTTTTTATATAGAAAAGCTTTTAATAAATAACTGGAAGTGAGTTCAAAAGTAAGACAAAACGATGGCTGATTACTAGCGGTGAAAGTGTTTGGTCTCCCACAGATTAAAAAAGCAGCACCTCCTATGAATGTCAAGTCATAGAAAAACACTTCAAGATTATCATAACCAGAGCTTAGAACCTGAGCTTGGTGAAAATCCAACGGTTTTTCCGACTCTTGAACCTCTCCTTGAATCGTGCCTTGGCCTCCTTTGCAGCGATATCATAATCAAGTTTATCAATAACCTTACTATCTTTAATAAACTTGGCCGAGCAAGTCATGCTTGTGTTCCTAGTTCATTAAGGCATACTCACAAACACCTAATGTGCTTCATTACTTGATGTTACCACATAATGGCCTTACCATCGCTTCATCCCACTCTACATCAAATTAAATGTTTGAAGCACAATGTACATACAGATATCCCCAACTCCTTTATATTAGTAGGTATGAAAAAAATAAGATAAGAAATTACATAAAGATTTTAACCATACTATGTTTGACAACAAAAATCAACAGGTTAATTTTCCAAATAAAATAGTACGAAGATTTTTGAGGTTGAGTGTTTCTTTACATTCAAATCTCTAAATCCAACAACAAGATGTAATTCCAAACATTTCAAGGGATTGCCTCACGTCAATCGTTTGAATCCGTATATCTAAGTGTAAATTTCGTTCTGAAATATTTAATTTAATACCTCAGCCGACTTGCGTAAAGGGCTTTCCATGACGCAGAGAGGTTAATTGGAGATGTCGTAGCGTCGATTTAGAGCGAGGAGATGTCGTAGCGTCGATTGAGAGCGAGAGCCATCTGCAGATTGTAGAGAATATGTCGTGTAGGTGTGAAATCGAATCAGAAGAAAACGAGGAGCTCTATCGTTGTCTAGCTCTCTGGATGGTGAAGAGGTCAAAGGAGGGTTTTGGGTTCCTTATACCGAATATTTTAGAGTTTTCCACTTTGCCTTAGGTTTTTGTTAGGAGGGCAGCAAACCTAAAAAATGGTTGGGTCGAATTTTGAATGAAAAAATATGGTGCTCCCAGCCTCCCATTCCCGCTCTTCATTTTATGTCGAAAAAAATTGTTATACAACACCAGTGTTACATTAGAATCATACTAAATGTAACAGTAGTTACGCAAATGAACCAAATGATATATAACCATTACAGTAGATGAAACCAAATGTAACAGTATGTAACGGCAGTTACACAAATGAACCAAATGATATATAACTATTACAATAGATGAACTTAATGTAACGTTTTTACTAACTGTTACAAACATAATGTTACATTAGACCCGAAAATGTAGTAGTGATAATTTACCTTTGTGCTTGTGAGCTAAGGTTGCAATAGCACTTATGTTATATGTGTTCCTGAGAAACGACATAAAGCCAATCTAGTTTACCTGTAACTAAACGATTTGCAAATTGGTGTTTAACTTAAAAGTGGCAAAAGATGCATAGTAGAAACTGTTTTTCCTGCAATGATTGAATGACAAACTGAATATTTCAATAAAATGATTACAAATAGATCTTTCTGTCAACACCAATGTTTTAGAAACATAACCTTCCCTAAAGAATACTTGAGTCATAATCAACAAAGAGGCTAAGGATGATAGTAAAACATAACCTGCCCTAAATAGTACTTGAGTCATAAACAACAACCATACATCATAGAAGGAAACAAACAGATTAAACATGGCAATAAAACAGATTCAGTAGTGCTCTTATAATCAAGCACCAACATTATACTTGAGGCATTTTCAACACCTACTTGTCAATGGGAGGAATATTCGATGAACTAAAAATGCCATTTCAATCTTGAAGGTGAGAGGAAAGAAGCAAGAAGATAGGAGGATAATAAGACGGCAATTGGTATAAAAAAGATAAGGTTTTGTAATTGAAATAAATTCATGGCTTCCCCAGTTGGTATGAGCTCACAAAATCGAATCGTAGGACGCTCATGTAATTCATGAAGAGAAAGTAATGAAGTGACGAAAAACAAAAATGAATCATTCAAACAACTAATATATGCAGATGAAGATGCATGACGAAAACGAATAGATGAGGAAAGGAAGGAATTTGATGATACCGTGAGATGCCGATCTAGCTTCTGAATCTCGCCTTTTTATATTTTTCGTTGCTGATATTAAGAGGAAGGTGCGATGAGGGAGAGAAGTGAGAAAGAAGAAAGATCTGAGAAATCGCCTATTCTCTGTTTGCTGTTGTTAAGATTGAGAGGAAGGTGCGAGTTTCCGAGGTGCTCAACTCCGGTGGATTGTGATACGCGTGTAATTTCCGTGTGTATGTTTACGTTTTTAGTTAGTTTTGGTTGTTTAATATTTCGGAAATTACACACTTTTGGTGTAATAGTTTAGTTTGTTAAATTCTTGCAAATTCTTTAGATTAGGTTTATTCTGAGCTCAAACAGGTCTACTATCACTCAAAGGACAGTTGGTGAACCCCAAAAGTGGAAGGAAGGTGCAAAATCACAAGACAAAGGGATGATCCTGATTTTTTGGTCTATACCCGATCGAGTATCACCTATACTCGATCAGGTATCTTGTTGAAATTTCAAATCGGATCGGATCCGAAAACAAAGGAACATGCAGGGAAGATTTTGACCACGATCGAGTGTCTATACCCGATCGGGTACACCGACATACTCGATCGGGTATGGCTCTAAATTTTAATCTGATTTCGATCGAGTATGGATCGAATTCAGGTTTTTACACATACTCGATCGAGTACATGTATATACTCGATCGAGTACCCGACCTGCACCCCAAAAAAGCCTATAAATACACCCCCTTTCCTTCACAATTCAACACCAATCCCTTTATTCTCTTAAGCTCAGTTTAGAATAGAATTTCTTTATATTTCTTTTAGCATGTTTAGTCTCCAAATGAGGAGCTAAACTTCCATTTCTTGGTATTGCTCTTGAAGCTTGTTGATTATTAAAGTTGTGAGTTATTTTCTTAACTTCTTTCCTTGAATATTAATTCTTCCTTTAAATACTATTTCTATATCAATGTTGGGGAGTGTTACTAAGATGACAATTAGTTAACATCTTGACATTGATCTTAGTAATAGCCATTCCTTCCTCTATGTTAATATTGGGGAGTGTTACTAAGATGACAATTAGTTAACATCTCGATATTAACTATAGTAGGATTCATTTTCTTTAATATTCTTCCTTGAGTATTAATTAATTCCTATTCATATTTCATATTAATATTTTGAACATTACTTAAACGATCAATTAGTTTTGTTTCATATATTAATTATTACTAGAAACGATCATCGAACCGATGGTTTATCGTTGATAGTTTCACAAGTAAGTAACTTCGGTTTATTAATGCATGGTCGTGGTTAATAAACTTAAGAGGGATTAATTTTGTTGGTTAAACCGAAACCGTTGTGTTGAGGTTATCAATCTCAATTGATTTCATCAAGGAGTTAAGAGATTAAATGCTACTATCAAGTCGGTATATGGCGTTGTTCTATACTTGACTAATAGTCAAGTATAGACCAAACAAAGAGTTAATTATCAAAATAGGACTAAAAGTCATTCACTTTGCACAAATAGGACCAAAAAATAAACTATGTTTCCATAGGACTAATTATGTGTGTCTTGGACAAATATACCCTTATACCTATTGGAATGTTTTAATTCATAATAAAATAATAAAAAATAATAAAAATTCGTAAAATATACCAAAAAATTAATAAAAATATTTTAAATAATAATAAATTTTAAAAAAAAATTTAAAAAAAAATCAAAACAAAAAAATTATGAATGCCATATTGGTGGTGGTGCAGGGAGGCGGTACCACCACCTCCTGTCACCAGGGTAAAAAATGCAAAAAAATTTATGAATGCCATATTTTTGGCAAAAGTCAAAAGGATTCAAGTTGGCAGAATGAAAATGTTGGCATTGTCATAGAGAAATATGTCATTTTTGTGGAATTTAAAAAAAGTGGCATTTTTTACACCGATCGGAAGTGGTGGTTCAGGGAGGTAGTACAGGCGGTGGGAAAGGTATCCATTTTTTTTAATGGAGTTTTACTATTTTTTTATTAATTTTCAAAAAAAAAAATTAAAATTTTTTTTTCTTATTTTTTATTTTATTAAAATTTTATTAATTTTTTTATTATTTTTCTACGAAATATTGAAATTTTTTCGAATTTATTATGAATTAAACATTTAATTATGACTTTTAGCTATCTTTTACTAATATTTAAAGGAGGGGTAAGAATGAAAGGAAGAAATGGGTATGTTTCCAATAGGACCACTATGGTCCTATTTTGGAATAAAAAACATAGCAAGTCCTATTTTGAGTTTTTGCCATAGTCTTAGTCCTATTTGAAGTAATTTCTACCAAACAAATGTATGATATGTGCGATACCCCATTTTTCAATTGGGTATCGTAATTCTTTCCTTAATTTTTTTGAAGAGTTACAAGAGCTAGACTAAATAGAAAATACAACAAATATACTGTACTATAAAATGATATGACATCATCGTATAAAACACAAAAAAGTTGGGTCATAAAACGGCAAAACCCACTTAATTTTAAACGCATCCAGTGCTACATTGGTTACGTGCTCGGTAACGACTAACGAGCATGTAACGTGCTTCTTAAAATTCTTGCTATATACGAAGTATAATACTACATGTTTATGTACTAGTATTTTTTTAGGGTGGTCTCGGCCTTTCATGACCCTAGCCCAGATTCATCCCTACAAGGCTGCAATCGAGCACTATCTTTCTCTCATAGCATGACAATGGTTCAAGAGAAGGATAAATAATTGCCCCCGAATCGCCGATGTCTAAACTTCTCCCAAAATTTCATGCAACAATAAAATGAACACCCGCTCAGTTTCAGTGATAACAAATACACAAATTCTATACATCACTAGAAAGAGATCACGTAAAATAACTTGAATATAGTAGTTATGGGGGAGACGGCAGGGGTTTTTAGCCTTTGCCGCTCCCCAAGCTAAGCTAGTCTACGCATTGACCGGCTAAAACTAAATTTGGAATATAATTAAAACACAAACTTTGCTCACAATTTTATACTGCGTACATCATATATAAGTATATAGTTATGAGAGTAGAAATGCGAAATAGATAGTATATATAACTAGAAAATTCGGTCGAGGCACCGTTCGTAAATAGTTGCAGCGTATGAATTGATAGTTCCATTGTTGATTATAATCCTTTCAGTCACAATAGCGCGTTCCGTTGCTGCAATACGCAATCACATTGACAGGAATATTGGTTTAGAAAATCGGATCATTAAATTCGTAACTTTGGATTTCACACAATGAATTATTTAATATTCAAAATAAGTTAGGTTGGAGTTTCTTTTTAAATTTTTAGATGAATTGGCTAAAGTAACTATAGAAGACCATTTTCATTATTTTTCATATAATGTTTGTCTTTAATTTATTGATAAAATATATTTTAAATATTTTTTTTCATAATTCAGCATAATCAGCAAGAATTTCATAAATCTCAGCAGAATCAATCGATTCAGCCACTTTCAAAAATATTACGGAGTATCAGAAGGACTCTAATTTAAGAACAACGACAATTAGAAAAATCACATATATTTGACTAAAATGAAAATTATTTACGAAAAAATGACTAGTGACTAGGGTGTAATGGACTCATAGTAATTTATATTAAGTTTTTAAATTTAAGTTATCATGACACTACATTGTAATAACTATTAGTCATATTTTTGTAAATAAGTTTTATTCTATTTAATTGTTCAAAGATATACTTGTAATTGTTTTGTAAGTAACGCCATTTTGCTTGGACTGTTTTCATTCTCAGACCAGAGAAGATGAGATCAGAATTGGATGATCATAAAATATACATATACCAGACATTACGGATTTAATTTCATTTCAAAGTAAACACATCCTAATAAATCAAGTGCAAGTATAAATCAGTTGCTCGACCATTATACTAGTAATTTTTCCAAATTCTAAATCCATCCGGTGCTTTGGAAATGAAAGATTAATGGGAAGAGATGAAATTACAAACCTATCGGTCGAGCAACTGAAGTACTTTACGTCACACTGGGTGGCGGCATCAAAACCCTTGCGCTTGGACAACTGGCACGAGACCTGAAGCTCATCATAATCCGGATAGTAACTGTACCGAAACTGAGCCGTCATCTTTATGACGGCGGAGGAGGTGTCCTTAGGCACCGCGGCCGGAAAGGTGAGGGTGAAGTTAGTGGAAGCCAGGGGCGGCTGCAAAAACGCTGTCAATGTGGCGTTCGCAACCAGTTCCTGGGCGGGGGTCAGTGCCCCGCCCAAGTAAAGTGATGCACTGGAGGGGCCGACGTCGTTGGTGTACATTTTTTTGTTTCGGTTGCGGGTGTTGAGGATGAAGGTTACGCCGCCGCCACCGGTGGAGCCGCCGCTGCTGTCATTAATGGTTGTTAAGGGCGCGTCCAGCACGGAGTAGGCCGGAACTTTAGGATCTGGGTGCCGAATGCTATAAATTACGTCCAGGATGAAAAGAACGATTAATGCTCCGATGAGTATCAGTAGTACTATTTTGATTATTACACAAAAACAAGTGTAGCATTCGAACTCTCTTCTATCGGAACGATGTCCAGAGAGGTAAAAGGGCCTCATCATCAGCGATTCAGCGGTAACAGGGAGAAGATTGTATTTACATCTATTTATTTATGTTTAACGGAGTACCTCTGATTCTTAACAACGCCGTATATCATAGTGTTTCATGCTGTCTTTTTTAATAATGATACACAAATAGGATCCATAAACGCTGCATTGTTTTTGACCGGAACCACCTGCCTTTTTCTAATTTTCTTCCACTATAATTACTTGACTAAGTCATGTTAAATGGAATATGTAGCACGGAGTAGGATACATTATTTTTATTTTAATAATGTTGTTTTATCATAATTCTTCGGAGCCCATTTATTTTAATCGATAAGTTATACTCCCTAGTATGCGTTCTAGTCAGCCCGCTTGGTAGTTCACACATTAAAACATTTTACACTGTTTGTTTTGTATTTAATGCAAACCGTATGATATTTTTTTAAATATTTTACATTGTACCATGAAAAATATTTTACTTGGGAGGGTAGAAAACTATTCTACATCCATTAATAAGGGGTATAAAGCACGTACTATTGATTTATTACTACTCAAATCTACGGTTAAGAATTCTAGAGTTCGGTGACAAAGGAATACCCTTGACCGCAAAAAACTAATTTCTCTTTGTTAAATTCTCACACCGGAAATGAGTGAAGAAATTAAGCACTATATTAAGATCTAAATACTATTCATTCATATCAGAGTTGATCTTTTAGAATGAAACACCGGTCTAATTTGGCTGTTATTAGAAGCAAATCAATTTGTCAATCATCACAAAATTTTTCTCCATCGCGTTGGTCTGCACACCATGGTGACTGTGTTTGTTTCTAGACTCGGATTTAGTTATGTTGGGATCGGATTCTTCCGTCTCCGGCTTAGGTCTTTCTACACAAAGACTCACATACACCGCACTAGGGGAAGCTACAACACATCCCTATTCTACTCTCCACTAAGGACCTCTCTACTCTCACACAAAGGAAAGGAAGAAGAAGGGAGCTCTGCTCTCTGGAAATGTTACTCTCGCAGGCTGCTCAACAAGGAAGAAGTCACTTGCTTCATATTGTCACGGGTAACACCAAGACAAGAGAGTCACGGGTGAAGCAAAAACAAAGTGCCTCACGGGTTACCAAGACAAGGAGTGCAGCGGACAAAAACAGAGGATGGCCAGCCAAGTAGGTGAGTCAAACACTCAACAGGTATATAATTGATCAGATAATATACCAAGGTAAAAGGTACCAAAGAGGGAGTAAAACATAGGGTGCAAGCCTCAGCAAATAAAGTGGAAGGGAGGCCTTGGTAGGACCAATACCTCCAACATTCTCCACCTTATTGGTCCTAGGTGGCGTGGAGTAAACAATACAAGGTTGTGACAAGACTCATCATCGTCGGGTCACCCGGAATATCAACCGATAAAACGGGCAAACACTTTATTACGCAACCCACAGTTATCCACAGTCAAAGTTTAACACGCGTTTACAGGACAAGTGCTTCTCAACAGAAAGACACTTGGTACCCATATCCGCGGGGTTAAACTCGGACGGGATCTTGCACAGCTTGACTCCACCTGCATCAACAATATCACGTATGAAATGGAACCTAACATCAATATGCTTAGTTCTATCATGGAATACAGGATTTTTGCAAAGTTGGATAGTCGATTGGCTATCCGAGAAAATGGTAACTCCCTGTTTAAGAAACCCAATTTTGGAGACAAGGCGTTTGAGCCAGATGGCTTCCTTAAACGCTTCTGTGGCTGCAACATACTCAGATTCAGTGGTAGAGAGGGCCACAATGGGCTGCAGTTGAGACTTCCAACTAATGCAAGAGCCACACAAAGTAAAAACATAAGTGGTCGAGTTCCTGTTATCTCTATCATTTGCATAGTTAGAATCAACATAACCAATCAATTCAATACCACTAGCACACTTAGAGAAAATTAATCCATGCTTTCACAGTAGATATCAGATATCTAAACAACCACTTAAGAGCATTCCAATGGGGCAAACCAGGGTTGGACATATATCTACTCAATTCAAGCAACTAACCGCATATGCAATATTAGGTCTAGTGCTAACCATAAGATACATAACCGACCCTATTGCACTGGAATAGGGCACATATTTCATTTTCTCAATTTCAGGAGCAGTCTTGGGAGACCGGTCCTTACTTAACACAAAGTGAGATGCCATAGGGGCATTAACAGGAGAAGCATATAACATATTGAATTTACTCAAAACCTTTTCTATGTAAGAAATCTGATTCAAAGTAAGAGTACGCTTACCCCTATCTCTAACAATGTTTATGCCCAGGATCCTCTTGGCATCACCTAGGTCTTTCATGGCAAAATTCGCACAAAGGCACTTTTGCACATCTTTAATAGCATTTAGAGAAGGACTAATTATCAGCATGTCATTCACATAGAGTAACAAAAATACAGGCACAGAAGAAGTATTTTTGAAATACAGGCAATGATCACAAACAGATTTTTGGAACTTCAAAGATATCATGCATTTATCAAATTTGACGTTCCACTGCCTAGGGGATTGCTTCAGGCCATACAAAGCCTTCCTAAGCAAACAGACATGCTCACTTCTCTTGGGATCCACAAAGCCCTCAGGCTGGGTCATATAAATCGTTTTGTCCAATTCACCATGCAAAAATGCAGTAGTTACATCCATTTGGTTCATTTCCCAGTCATGGTGAGCAACTAAAGCAAGCATCATACGAATAGTGGTGAATTTAACAACAGGAGCAAAGATTTCTGCATAGTCTACCCCCTCTTTTTGAGTAAACCCTTTCGCGACTAACCTAGCCTTAAACCTAACATCACTAGGTTCTTCCTTAACCTTAAACAACCACTTACACTCAACTACCAAATAGTTGGGGGGTCTAGGTACAAGGGTTCAAGTCTGGTTCACTCGCAAAGAGTCCATCCCACTTTTCATGGCACTAATTGTAACACCGTCCCCAAATGTATTTTACTTTTAAGTGAATAATGTATTAAACCTTATGGAATGGTTAATGAGTTTACGGAGTTGTGAATTTTTATTAATTCCTTTGCGTGAACAGTAAATTCGCACGTGGGGCCCACACCGGGAGCGGGGGCCGCCCAAAATTCCCGAAACCATATTTTTATTCATCTTGGTCGATATACGTGTCGTGGTAGACGACACAAAGAAAGAAGTTGACATCAATGATGTACGTGTCGTGTGCAAGTATCTGGACGTCTTTCCAAAGGACTTACCGGGGCTTCCACCCGATAGAGAGATAGAGTTTGTAATTGAAGTTGAACCGGGGACCAAACCCATTTCGATTCCTCCTTATCGAATGGCACCTGCCGAGCTTCAAGAGTTGAAGGTTCAACTTCAAGAGCTATTCGACAACGGGTTCATTAGACCCAGGCATTCACCGTGGGGAGCACCCGTACTCTTCGTTAAGAAGAAAGATGGTACACTAAGAATGTGTATAGACTACCGACAGTTGAACAAGGTCACGATCAAGAACAGGTATCCTTTACCGAGGATTGATGACTTGTTTGATCAACTTCGAGGGGCAACAGTATTCTCGAAGATTGATTTGAGGTCGGGGTATCATCAGTTGAAGATAAAGGAGAGTGACATACCTAAGAGTGCATTTCGCACTAGATATGGTCACTACGAGTTTTTGGTGATGTCATTTGGTCTAACCAATGCACCGGCGGCGTTCATGGACATGATGAACCGTGTGTTTAGTGAATACTTAGATCAATTTGTGATAGTATTCATTGACGATATTCTAGTATACTCCAAAAGTGAAGAGGAACACGAAGATCATTTGAGACTTGTACTTGAACGGCTAAGGCAAAAACAACTCTTTGCCAAGTTCTCTAAATGCGAGTTTTGGCTCAAAGACATTGGATTTCTCGGGCATGTCGTGTCGGGTTCGGGCATTGCGGTGGATAAAGCCAAGATAGAAGCCATTATGAATTGGGAGAGACCCAAAAATGTGAAGGAGATACGTAGTTTCCTCGGCTTAGCGGGATACTATCGTAAATTTGTTGAAAAATTTTCCGTATTGGCATCCCCATTGACAAAGCTCACAAAGAAAGGGGTCAAGTTCATATGGGACGACAATTGTGAGAAAGGGTTTCTTGAACTAAAGAAACGGCTTACAGAAGCACCAGTTCTCGCTCTACCCACACAAGGGATAGGGTATGACATATATAGTGACGCTAGCATCCAAAGGATTGGATGTGTCCTAATGCAAAACGGTCAGGTGATTGCCTATGCTTCAAGGCAATTGAAGAAACACGAGGCGAACTACCCTACCCACGATTTAGAGTTGGGAGCGGTAGTGTTTGCACTGAAGATTTGGCGGCATTACCTCTATGGGGAGACATGTCACATTTTCACCGATCATAAAAGCTTGAAGTATGTATTCACTCAGAAGGAGTTGAATATGAATATGAGACAAAGGAGATGGATGGAGTTGATCAAGGACTATGACTTGATCATCGACTATCATCCCGGAAAGGCCAATGTAGTGGCCGATGCACTGAGCAGGAAGAGTACGTCAGGGACACTACTCACATGTCTACAAACTTTGAGGGCACAAGTGGAGGTGTCCACGAGTGGGGTCCTCATTGCTAGATTCGAGGTAAGGCCTACATTGCTGGGTGAGATCAGTAGATGTCAGGCCACTGATGAAGAATGTCAGAAGGTCCGTGAGCGGATCCTTGAAGGACCTGTGGAGAACTTTCGGGTGCGTGATGACGGTCTTTTACTGTTTAAGGACCGTGTATGCATACCAAAGAGTGAGGAGCTCCAAAAGTCTATACTAGAGGAGGCTCATTCTTTGGCATATGCTATGCATCCAGGAGGTACTAAGATGTACCGGGACTTGAAGGAAAGTTACTGGTGGTCGGGAATGAAGAGAGACATCGCAGAGTACGTGAGTCGATGCCTTACTTGCCAACAAGTTAAGGCAGAGCATCAGCACCCGACGGGGCTTTTGCAGCCACTGACCATTCCGGAATGGAAGTGGGAGCACGTGACCATGGACTTCGTGGTGGGGCTACCACGAACAGTGAACAACTATGATGCAGTATGGGTGGTGGTTGATAGGCTCACCAAGAGTGCACACTTTTTGCCTATCAACATTACTTATCCTCTTGAAAGATTGGCAAAGCTATACACAGAGGAGATTGTCAGACTACATGGAGTCCCGATATCCATTGTCTCGGATAGGGATCCACGATTCACATCTCGATTTTGGCCCAAGTTTCAAGCATCTTTGGGTACTAAACTGAGGTTTAGCACAACTTTTTATCCATAGACGAATGGACAATTTGAGAGGGTGATACAGATATTGGAGGACATGCTTAGGGCTTGTGCTCTGGAGTTCCAAGGAAGTTGGGACAAACATTTGGCTCTAGTTGAGTTTGCCTATAACAATAGTTATCAGGCGAGTATTGGCATGCCTCCATATGAGGCATTATATGGGAGGAAATGCAGAACACCGTTGTGTTGGGACGAGGTTAGCGAGGCCAAGCTCGAGGGGATTGAACTTGTTGAAATCACCAAGGCTAAGGTGAAAGTCATTCAGGATAGACTCAAGGCTGCCCAAGATCGGCAGAAGAGTTATGCCGACAAACGACGAAGGCCATTGGAGTTCGAAGTTGGTGATAAGGTCTTCCTAAGGATTTCTCCTTGGAAGGGTATCATCCGATTTATATCGAGGGGAAAGCTTAACCCCAGATACATTGGTCCATTTGAAATCCTTGAAAGGATAGGGGCTGTGGCATACCGTCTCAAGTTGACGCCGGAACTTGAGAAGATACACGACGTGTTTCATGTATCGATGCTCAAGAAATACGTGAGAGATCCATCTCATATTCTTGAGAAGCCACCGGTGGAGATACATGAAGATCTACAATATGCGGTGGAACCGGTAAAGATTGTGGGTCAATAGGTGAAGAAACTGAGGAACAAGGATATTCCGATGGTAAAGGTTCTTTGGAGGAGTGATCGAGTCGAAGAAGAAACCTGGGAGACCGAGGTCTCAATGAGGGAGCAATACCTGTTTCTTTTCGATTAGACACGAGGATTTCGGGGACGAAATCCCAAATAGGGGGGGTGAACTTGTAACACCGTCCCCAAATGTATTTTACTTTTAAGTGAATAATGTATTAAACCTTATGGAATGGTTAATGAGTTTACGGAGTTGTGAATTTTTATTAATTCCTTTGCGTGAATAGTAAATTCGCACGTGGGGCCCACACCGGGAGCGGGGGCCGCCCGAAATTCCCGAAACCATATTTTTATTCATCTTGGTCGATATAATATTTATATAGTAGTGAATAAATTATTTGGGCCAAAGAAAAGACATAATGTGGACTGGTTGGTCAAAAAGGGCACAATTACCGGTATTGGTAATTTAACAGATAACAACTCGAAATGAAATTCGGAGGCTTATAAATTTAATTTGGGGAATGTACATTCATTATACGGGTCATAATGATTGAGAGCACGTAATATATTTTATTTGACCCGATAAAATAAAATACAATTAAAACAGCCCAAAAAATACAACTTTCAGGACCGATTGTACACTTTTGGACAAAAAGGGTTGACCTCCCACATGAGTGGGGGCGAACCCACGAATTTGGACACTCAATTAGGGGGTCTTGGTCGGATGGAGGAGCATTGGAGGGAGTGGGAGGTGATTGGAAAGGAATCAAACAAAATTTAGGTGGGCCTCTCCCACACCACTCATACTATTGAGACAAAAGAGACACCCACCCCTTTCCTCCTGCATTCCACTCGGCCATACTCTCAAGAGAAGAAGAAAATCCAAGAAAAAAATAGCACTCTCCATAGCCAAGCACAAGTCCAGGCTCAAGGAGGTCCAAGGGAAAGGTTCTTAGGAGGAAAAACTAGGTGGATTAAGGTAATGACCTTATAATAACTTTTCCTCTTTTCCTTAATTATCATGTGAGTTATTTATCACATGAAGAACTCTTGGGAATGTTTCACATGTTATGAGTGTAAAATGGTGGGTTGGAAGGTGGTTCTATGTCCAAAAACGGACTTAGAAGCCGAAACGACCGGTTTGCCGGAAAATAACTTTTAGAGGTTATTTGTATTGATTAAGGTTTTATGATGTTAAAACCTTGTTAGGAACTTGATTAAGATATTTTAGGACTTCGCCGGAGTTGGTCAAAGTTCGCCGGAGTTGGTCAAAGTTCGCCGGAATTAGTCAAAGTTCGATCGGGGAGCGTAGAACGCGCTTAAGCTCACTTAAGGTGAGGATGACCGACTATATTGCGTATAATCTTTGGGTTAATTTCATGAGATTTCCTAAATGAATGCAAAGTGTGATTTGTATGGATTATTAATGATTAATAATGCCTAAATGAAATTACATCGATTATAAGTATAGTTTGCATAATATACAAATTTGTGAATAAATTGTGTATGTTTATATGTTATGAATACGATGGCATGATAGTTGTATCAACCATGGATCCCAATTGTGATAAGTATGCTTTTATTTTATGAGGAGAAGCCATGAAGGTATAAGATTGATATTTTGATATTAGGGCCAAATTACGCATGAATGAAGAATTATATTGAAATGAGTAAATAACTAGTATTTAAATATTAGTTGGAATTGTAGTTGAATAACGGATGAATGGATCCTAAGAAATTGAATTGTAAAGAGTCAGTGATTATTGAGCTGGGCTCTAGACCGATGTAGATAACGGTGATTATTGAGCTGGGCTCTAGACCGTAGTAGATATCGGTGATTATTGAGCTGGGCTCTAGACCGATGTAGATGACGGTGATTATTGAGCTGGGCTCTAGTGTAACACTTGAGATTTAATATAAATGGATTAATAGTACTACTCATACCAACAAGATGCATCTCCTTTTAAGGGAGCTCATGGTGGGCTCGTGGTGGTTTGTGGGGACAGTACTATTGGTCCAGAGTAACTTCCTCGGGTCCGGTGGGGCCGGGGTGTTACAGGTGGTATCAGAGCAACCCTGCAACAGTGTGCTGACCCGTTGGATATCGGGCGGGCACTTAGCGGGGGAAGATTCTGGGGTATGATTGTTGGCCGGGGTGTTACATCTAGACCGTAATAGATAACGGTGATTATTGAGCTGGGCTCTAGACCGTAGTAGGTAACGGTGAATTGAAACTAAATGAGCAAAGTTAACCATAATATGATAACACCCTAGTTTGAGGGTCTTGGAAATTGAAACTTTGATTATACTTAGTATAGTTGTCATTGTACTTGTCAAATGCTTCCAAGTACTGACCTCCCCTTCACGGGGGAGGCCACCTCACAGTTTCAGGTAGAACTTGAAGGTTGCTACCATCACCCATTTGCTCGGGAAGATCAAGGAGAGAAGACGTGGTTCATGCTTCCTCCATTTCTGTTTTAAAAACAATTATGTTAATGCTCATGGATATTATATTTTTGAATAATTATTTGGGGGCTTGTATGCCCATGTTTGCCAAAGTGTGGCACGAACGCTTGTATTAAATGTTTCTGCTGTTTTAAATGGATATTTTACATTATGTTTGTTTATGGATGTACTACGCGTGAATGATATCCCAGACGCCTTTTATAGTATGGATGTGTTGGACTGCGGTTGACTATTCGTACTGTACGGCGGATTGTTGAAGTGTCCGGATAGGTCCGGGGCGTGACACTAATCCATTTCTGAGACTCTTTGGAACCTAAGGCTTCACGGTAGGTCTTGGGTTCATTCAACTCTAGGGATTCAAACACAGAAAATGCAAACATAGAAGTATCATGCACAATGAAAGCATAATCAGGCATACTATCAGCAGTTCTCCTGATGGCTCTTCTACTCCTATCTCTAGGAAGTTGATAATTATGCAAATCATCACTACTAGGCTCCACATGTAACTCATGCAAATTATTGTTATCATGAAAATCAGATCCAGCACCCATATCATGCAAATCATGATCAGTATCATGCAACTGCTCCACCTCACTAGAGGTGGTGGGACTATCATGCTCAGAGGAATCAGAATCATGGATAACAATTTCATCAGTAATAACAGGATCAACAGATAAAGGACTAGCAGCAGCAGGGACAGACTCCACCTCACTAGGAGTACTATCAGACCTAGACTCAGGATTAAAAACAAACTTGGTCAAGCAAGGAAAATCAGTTTCATTAAACACCACATTTCTGCTAAGGACCACCTTAAAGCCTACCTGGTTCCTATCCCATAACCTGTAACCCTTTACCCCCTTTGGATAACCTAAGAAGACACATTTCTTAGACCTAGGAACCTGTTGATGTGCATACGCTGCACAACCAAACACCCAAAGGTTAGACAGATCAAGAGGCTTACCAGTAAAGACGGCTTCAGGACACTTACCACCAAGAGGGACAGACGGGGACCTATTAACCAAATAGGCAGCAGTAGTAACTATTTCACCCCAGAATTTCTTAGGCAAACCAGAGGTAGCTAACATGCTTCTAACCTTATCCAACAGAGACCTATTCATTCTCTCTGCTATCCCATTCTGTTGGGGAGTATAAGGCACAGTTTTGTGCATTCTTATCCCACAATCCACACACAACTTATCCATCTCCTTATTACGGAAATCTAACCCGTTATCAGTCCTAAGCGTTTTAACCTTCCTGCCAGTTTGGTTTTCACCTAGGGGTTTCCACTCCCTAAACCTCACAAACACATCAGACTTGTGTTCTAAAAGGAAAACCCACACCTTCCTAGAAAAGTCATCAATAATAGAAAGGAAATATTTCCTACCCCCGTGGGTAGGAACACTGGCAGGACCCCAAACATCGGCATGAACATATTCAAGCACAGACGAACACTTAGACAGATTAGGGTAAGAGGAGGGAGGTAAGCTGACTCTATGCTGCTTGCCTAACACACATGAATCACAGAAAGGCATAGAAGTCATAGAGTCCTTACCAAAATAACCAGCCCTACGCATGATATCTAAACCCTTATTGCTCATATGTCCTAGCCTATTATGCCACAAAGATGTCTTATCAGAACATATAATATTCACAGAATCAGTAAAAGGTTTAGCATGACACATATAAAAGTTATTCACCTTCTCAACTTTAAACAAAACAAGAGAATTCTTCAGAATTTTCATACAACCATTCCCCCACTTTCCCTGTAAACCACTACTCTCCAAAGCAGCAACAAATAACAAGTTATGACACAAATCAGGGACATGCCTCACATTCTTATTGGTAAACACAGAGCCACAAGAAAACTTCAGACATATATCATCAACATCAAGCACATTGCACCTCTTATTATCAGCTAAGGAAACGTAGCCACTATCACATAATTCATATGTAGAAAACAAATCTCTAAAGGGGGACAAGTGATAGGTACAACCAGAGTCAATCAACCATTCATGCTGAGACAGGGAATTTCTCACAGAATTAACATGGTCAGAAACCATCAAAATGTCACCAAGGTCACATTTATCAACAGCTACACTAGCATGCTCGGTCTTCTTAGGGTTAGGGCAATCCTTAATGAAATGGCCAGTGTTACCACAATTGTAACACACTCTCTTCCTAGATTTGCTCCTCTTCCTCCCAGGCTGACTATTGTTCTTACTTTGGCTATTTTGCTTAAAGTTCTTAGACCTACCCTTAGATCTACCTCTAACAAACATAGCCTCACCGGAGTCCCTGGATTGACTAGTACTACCCCTAGCATGCTTCAAGTCTAATTCCTTACTCCTTAACCCATTAACAACAATGTCTAACAAAATCTCATCCCTACCATATTTAATAGCGGACTTAACATCATTATAAGAGTCGGGAATGGCATTAAGTAATACTATGGGAGTATAATCGTCTATGTGTTTATCACCTACCTGTTTGATATTCTGTATCAGTTTATTAAACACATCCAGGTTCTCATCCTTAGTCAGGTGAAGCCTAAACCTAAAGAATTTCTCTAGTAAAAACAACTTCCCGGGCAATGAGGTATCAGTATAGAGACTATCCAATTTCTCCCACAACTCCTTAGCGGACTCAAGAATACCCACTTTCCTAAGCACAAAATCAGACATATTCAAGTAAATAGTAGAACAAGCAGTTTCGTTCATTTCAATTTGCTTAGCCTTATCTACTGATTCAAGAAAAATATCAGTGATAGCTCTGAAAACTTTTTGTTGTATTAAAACACACTTAATTTTCTGTTTCCAAATATCAAAATCTGTTTTATCATTAAATAGAAGCATACCATACTGATTAGCAGCCATGGTATCAACCACAAAACAACAGACAAATTTGATAGAAAATAATCCAACCCAGGCTATAAAGTATTCACTTTAATAACCCCGGGCAGCATGCAACACATAGCAAATATGGACATTTTGACATTTAAGCAATTCCGGGCAGCAATTAAGATTAATTAATTCTACCCCTACCACCCAATAAGCCACCCCTACACATAACAATTGAATTTAAACAACACTTAGCAATTCAATTAACACACTAAAACAATCAACCACAAAGGATAGGGTTTAGAACGTGCTCGGGGGGTTGGCGGATGGGATTAAATCAACTGGCGGCCCGCGGGCAGGGGGAATAAAATTAAATTAAATCCGGAATACTATAAATAGGAAGTTTATCGGAAACTTACCTTCGCGAAACCCTAGGAGAGCGTTTCGACCTTACCTACCCAATTTTTAAAAAATGGGATTTTTCTGGAGGGTTGACTGATGTTGACCGGCGGTGACTCGCGGTGACCGGCAATGACTGGTTCCAGGTCCAGCAGCCTAGCAACAGCTCCAGCCCAACAGTCCAGGTCCAAGTCCAGCGGCTCTCCAAGTCCAGCAGCTTTCCAGCAGTCAAATAGACTGGCCCAGTAGTCAACTAGCCCAATTGCGGTCCAAAAACCTACCAGCCCAGACCAGCAACTCCTTCAGCAACAAGAAACCTGGCCAGCCCTCTGCTCCAACAACGAAAATAGAAACGCCGACAATGAATATTTACTCCAGTCAGAGGTCGATTTCAACCTCCAGGCGGCAACCGGCGAGTTTCTCGGCGACGATGGCTGAACTTCCAGGCGTTGATGGCGGAGTATCAACTTCCGGTACGCTCGATTTCAGTAAGCAGAAACCACGGTAGAAGGTCAGAGAGCTCGTGCGAACAACCATGCAACTCCAGGACCTTCGGTGAGCTCCAATCAACGGCGTATGGCGGGACAGCGGCGGCGTACGGCGGCTGACGGCGGTTCCGTCTCTGATACTGTGGATCGTTGCGCTTACCGCTACACTAAAAGCAATCGCTGATAGTGTAGCACGCTCCTCCCCCTTTATAGCACATGCGAAGCGCCACGCGGTTCGATTGCACCGGCAGGCTGGCTGTTGCTGGCACCGCATACCCGCGGCCCAACAATCTCCCCCCAGCACCTGCCAGCCTACAACTGCGCAGCATGCTGTTGCCGGGGGTCGAACCCGTGACCTTGGCTCTGATACCACTTGTGGATCGTTGCGCTTACCGCTACACTAAAAGCAATCGCTGATAGTGTAACACGCTCCTCCCCCTTTATAGCACATGCGAAGCGCCACGCAGTTCGATTGCACCGGTAGACTGGCACCGCATACCCGCGGCCCAACAGATACCACTATTGGGATCAGATTCTTCCGTCTCTGGCTCAGGTCTTTCTACACAAAGACTCACATACACCACACTAGGGGAAGCTACAACACATCCCTATTCTACTCTACACTAAGGACCTCTCTACTCTCACACAAAGGAAAGGAATAAGAAGGGAGCTCTGCTCTCTGGAAATGTTAATCTCGCAGGCTGCTCAACAAGGACGAAGTCACTTGCTTCATATAGTAGGCTGGCTGACAGGAGGAAAGTCACGGGTAACACCAAGACAAGAGTCACGGGTGAAGCAAAAACAAAGAGCCTCACGGGTTACCAAGACAAGGAGTGCAGCAGACAGAAGAAACAGAGGAGGGCCAACCAAGTAGGTGAGTCAAACACTCAAGAGGTATATAATTGATCAGATAATATACCAAGGTAAAAGATACCAAAGAGGGAGTAAAACATAGGGTGCAAGCCTCAGCAAATAAAGTGGAAGGGAGGTCTTGGTAGAACCAATACCTCCAACAAGTTATTCTATTAATACGGAGTATTATATACGAAGTATGTAATATGTATATATGTACACACACCCTGTGTTTGTTGGTTCTTTCAAGCTACCTGCTTCTGACGATTTTTGAAGACGAGAGAAATGTTTTATCTTTTCTTGGTTACTTGAAATAAAGTTTTACAATATTTCTAGTAAGAAAAAAGATTGAGGTACACACAATTTGTACACACAATTTGTACACTTGTCTGTCCCTCACAGACAAGTTGTCTGTCCCGAAATGAGTTGTCTGTGGACAGACAACTCACCTCGGGACAGACAACTTGTCTGTGAGGGACAGACAAGTGTACAAATTGTGTGTACCTCAAGCTCCACCCTTCTAGTAATTAATCCCTTTCAAAAGAGTTAACGCCACTGCAAGATTTCCAGGCATGTTAATTTGGTGCTATGTAATCGGTTTTTTTGACACAATTTGACATGTAAAGAGTTCGTGTGTATTTAAAAATGGAAACATTATCAAATAAGCCCTCGAACTTACATAAAACGTGCAAATCACCCCCTTTTATAGAAGGTTCTGTCTGGCCGTCATCATTCGGGGCGGTTTCCAATAGAATTTTTGATGAAATATTTTGAGCATCTTCTTCATTAAGTCTAGTTTACTCACACCAAATTTCAGCTTAAAGTTCAACCGTGAAGGTTGTCAAATGATTTTCTGAAATATACTGTGCGCGCTGTTTAACCGCGCAGCTATCTTCAAAAAATCATTTGACTGCCTTCCTGATTGAATGTTTAGCTGAAATTTGGTATTAGGAAACTAGACTTAATGAATAAGATGCTCAAAAATTTTCATCAAACAATTCGACCGGGAACCGCCCCAAATGGCGACGACCGGACAAAACCTCATTTATAAGGGGTGATTTGCACTTTTTATGTAAGTTTGAGGACTTATTTGATAGTTTTCCCTTTAAAAACTGATTGCACACATTGCCAAACGATATATTTCTATTTTACATGCAAACTATTTTACGTCCCTAAACTTTACATGCAATCACATTGCATGTAAAATTTTAATGTGTAAACTACGAAACAGGCCCATAAAGTTTAGGGCAGTAAAATGGTTCGCATGTACCTCGCAAAAAAAAGGTTTGCAGATAAAATAAAGATACATCATTTGGTTACCCATGTAATTTATTTTTGAATTTCACGCAACTCTTTACAATGTTTGCTCAAAAACTAACTTTACACATAAAATATTTAAGCAAACCTGTCAAATAGGCCTCCGTAGTAAATCAAAAAAGTCTATCAAGCCGTCGAACATAAAAAACACTCAATTAGGCCTACGAACTTTAACAAAATAGTAATGTTCTAAAAGGCGCTAGGCGCTAGTCGAACGCCAGCCCAGCGCCTAGCACCTAGGCGGCTAAACGAGCGTCCAGGCGGCGATTAGTCGAAGATACATATATTTTTGTATAAATATGATAAGTAATACTCCCTCCGTCCCGCTATGATTGTCCCATTTGACCATTTCGGTCCGTCCCACTAAGATTGTCCCATACCTTGGTAAAGTTTGTGTGGTTCTAAATCATTCCTACTTTATTCTTACTTTATCAATTCAATATTAACCACATAAACCCACTTTTATTAATAACTGTGCCACCTTCTCTTGTCCCAAACTTAGGGGGACGGAGGTAGTACATAGTAATACAGTAGTATTGTATTTGTGTGTGTGAAAAATTCACACACACATATTAACATGCATGAATGATCGAATTGTCTTATGCAATTAGATATGATAACTAATCACTTAATTTACAAGTATCCTTCTTCATATTAAATTGTGATTAAAGTTAAAGGTACATCAATTTTTTACAGATAATTAAAAAAAAAAAAAAGTTGGTCGGCAATCTAGACGCCCTAGGCGGCGATTAGGCGGTCTGGGTGGGCAATTAGGCGCCCTATGCGGCCGACTAAATCACCTAAGCGCCAAACAATTTTGTTAATTCCCAGATTAAAGTCGAATAGCTTCTAAATAATAATATGAAAAAATTGTGTAGAAGAAGAATAATCAATCAACAATCAATGTTGTATATTCATAATTGTTGGGATATATTATCCCGGCCTATTACTGTTCAGGAGCCCAAGACATTATCCAGTACGGGGCCCGAGCAGCTAGGTCCATTTCGGCCCATTCTGGCCCACTTTGGCCATTAGGCCCGACATCGGCCTGTTTGGCCCATTAGGGTGGAGTACTTCCCTCACCCCTTTTCCTATTTATAGGAGGTTTTCCCTCCATGTAAGGGATCCTTCCTTCTTCCTTCTTCCTCTAGAATAGCTTACAAGACCCCATGAATGGGAGCTCAAAATGTACTATGTAATGGTGAGGATCGGAGAGTCCTAATGAGAAAGAAAGGGCTTGGACATTAGCCTAAAAAGTCCCGTGGTTTTCTCCCTTTCCGGGTTTCCATGTAAAAATAGCTTGTTCATACACATTTATACATATATTTACTATATCGTGTTGGATTAAACTCAACATTGGCGCCGTCTGTGGGAATCTGTCCAAAAAGATTCATGTGTTCTACACAAATGTTCATACGGAAAAAGACTGATTTCCGACAAGAAAAAGGATTCTGAAAAGCAAAAGATGAGGAAGAAGATTCTGGGAACAAGGAAGAAGAAATTCTAGGGAAAGAAAAATGATTTCAGCAAAAAGAAAGAAAAAATTCTGGAGCTTTGGCCTTGGGAAGCTCCGGATCTGAAGCAAGAATGTGGCCGCCAGCAGCGCCTGCCCAATTGACCGAGCAAGAAGAAAGGAAGAGATGGTGAAGTCTGGGAGTCAAGTCTGGATTTTCCTAGAGCTGGGTTGGGGTTACCGGAGCCGCCGTCACCATCCCCGACCGCCGTGGACCCTCCATTGTGTTCACCTGCAGCCAACGAAGCCGCTGCAGCACTCCAGATGTAACACTTGAGATTTAATATAAATGGATTAATAGTACTACTCATACCAACAAGATGCATCTCCTTTTAAGGGAGCTTATCCGCTAAGAACTCCAAAGTTAAGCGTGCTTGCACGGGAGTTGTCTTGGGATGGGTGACCCCCTGGGAAGTTTCTCAGGGCGCGCAGAAGTGAGGACAAAATGCGCGTAGAAGGCTAGTGGCGGTTTGTGAGGACAGTACTAGAGGTCCGTAGGGTGTGTATGAGTAACTACCTCGGGTCCTGCGGGGCCGGGGTGTTACAAATGGTATCAGAGCAACCCTGCGACAGTGTGTTGATCCGTTGGATATCGGGCATACACTCAGCAGGGGAAAAAGATTCTGGGGTGTGATTGAGATTGATTTAAGGGCGCAACGAGGACGTTGCGATCCTAAGTGGGGGTGATTGTAACACTTGAGATTTAATATAAATGGATTAATAGTACTACTCATACCAACAAGATGCATCTCCTTTTAAGGGAGCTTATCCGCTAAGAACTCCAAAGTTAAGCGTGCTTGCACGGGAGTTGTCTTGGGACGGGTGACCCCCTGGGAAGTTTCTCAGGGCGCGCAGAAGTGAGGACAAAATGCGCGTAGAAGGCTAGTGGCGGTTTGTGAGGACAGTACTAGAGGTCCGTAGGGTGTGTATGAGTAACTACCTCGGGTCCTGCGGGGCCGGGGTGTTACACCAGATCTCGCAGCACCTGCAACACAGTTGCTCACCAATCGCAGGCCACTCCTTCACCTACTCTGAGGCCGTGAGAGCCTCCACCACCCTGCCGACGTGACTCGAGGTACCTCCCGGCTGGGAGTTCTGGGATTCCGGCCGTTAACGGTGGTGTATAGCTCACGGAAGGTACTACAGACAAGCCGCTCAGGCTGTCCTTGCTCTGCCGCGACCACCATCTCTACCGGCAGAAAGTGGTCGGCAAGTACGAACTGCGTCTGGATTGGTAGGAGGGTGCTCCACCTGCCTTGTCTAAATGATATGCTCCGCATACAATGCCTTGGTCTAAGGCAGACCACGTCCGCGGGTTTGAGATTAAGTGACAGGAGGCCAATTTATTTTGAGGAGTTGACCAACAGATGGATGAATCAGGAGCTGGGTCCATAGGTTGATGGGTGTTGACCAAGTCAAAATCGAAAATTGAAAAAAAAAAAAGGGCAAAAGGAAGCAAATCTTGCTCTACACAACATCAACACTGGCCGAGCCTCTAATCCAAGAGCTAAGTATCATACGAACTCCCTTGTTTACTAATTTATTATTTAATAGGAGTTAAAACTCCCGAAATTAAATAATGCCGAGCAAGGCTCAAATGAGTAAAAGCTCTAGTGATAATTAGTTTGACCGTCATTTAAATTAGATGACTGGTTGTTGTGGGTCCATTGGCCCGCTCCTAATCGGCTTTAATTAGCGATCGAAGCATATCTGAATGACCTATGATAGAATAGCCTCAGTGCTATTACATGTCACATCACTATTATTTATTAGGGATAAAAATGTCCCGAACTAAATAATGCGGAGCGAAGCTCTAGTGATAGTTAGTTCGGCCAATATTTTATCGAATATTTAATTTCTTGTGGGCCCGTTGGCCCACTCTCGATCAGCTTGATTAAGCGATCTGAGCGTCTGCAAAAGGGCGATGCCCCGACGACGCATTTTAATTGGAGGGTTGCACATTAGTCCACACGGCACTACGTGCCCGATCGACGACCGTACCCCAGAACCATCCGCGCCGCTAGGCGCGAAGTGACTATTGCCAAACGTGGCCTATGGGGCCCGAGGGCAGCAAAGCACTCAACCTCGTTTTTCCGAGGGCAGTGCGACCAACTTGGGTCTGAGTTTGAAAACTCACAGACCGATGAATATCTCTATGTGACGTTCGGCGGGCTGCTAATTGGCCCCGCCGCGAGCTGCTACGCCCCTTAACCCCGCACGATGAGCCGGGCCGAGGGTCACGATGACCCATAGGCCGGTAATCGTGGATGTTAAAGAGAAAGCCACGCAGATGGTTATGTGTGCATATTTATTGTCGGGCCGTGCGGCCCGTTACCATGTTAGTTACGCAGCTGAAGCCACTCGACGTGATCGAGCGAAATGATTAAAAGATGCTCGGCCTGAGTCTCAAAGACGTTCAGGGCCAGCTAAAGAGGAGACCATCACGGCTGAGAGCCGAGAGACGAGCATCTCCACCCAGAGGCCGAGGGCCTAGAGGAGACCACCACAGTTGAGAACTGTGGGACAAACATCTCCACCCAGAGGCCGAGGGCCTAAAGGAGACCACCACGGTTGAGAACTGTGGGACAAACATCTCTACCCCAGAGACCGATGGCCTAGGAAGAACACCTAGAGGCCGATGATCTAGAGGGGACCATGACGGCAAGGAATCGTGAGACGATCATCCATCATTTAGAGGCCGAGGGCCTGAAAGAGACTGTCACGGTCGAGGTCCGTACGACATCATCATATCATGACCGGCCTCTCGGCACAGCATGATTAGCATATTTGAAGACCGGCCTCGTCCCCGCACTGCGCAGATGAGGACCGTTGCTTGGATTCAGGTCGGCCTATCATTGCCAACATCATTATATCACGACCGGCCTCTCGACACGGCGTGATTATCTTATTTGAAGACCGGCCTCGTCCCCGCACTGCGCGGATGAGGACCGTTGCTTGGTTTTTTCATGTCGGCCTATCATTGCCGACATCATTATATCACGACCGGCCTCTCGGCACGGCGTGATTATCTTATTTGAAGACCGGCCTCGTCCCCGCACTGCGCGGATGAGGACCGTTGCTTGGTTTTTTCATGTCGGCCTCTCATTGCCGACACCGTTATATCACGACCGGCCTCCCGGCTCGGCGTGGTTTCCATATTTGAAGACCGGCCTCACCCTCGCTCCTCGTGGATGAGGACCGTTGCGTGCTCACTCTCAAATCGGCCTCTCATTGTCGATGTCATTATATCACGACCGGCCTCTCGGCACGGCGTGTTTATCTTTTGAAGACCGGCCTTGTCCCCGCCCCTCGCGGACGAGGACCATTGCTGGATTCTTTCAGGACGGCCTCTCACTGCCGACACTATCATGTTATGTTCGGCCCCTCGGCACGACATATTTATCTTTTGAAGACCGGTTTCATCCCCACGCTGCGTGGATGAGAGCCGTTGTTCGGATATATCGGCCTGATCGGACACTATTGTCATCTCCTTATCAGGACCGACGGCTCAGCGACATTATGATCATTGTATATCGGCTCCCGATGCCGACCTTCTTGAGTTAGCGATCGGGCTCACCCCTCCCCTCTAGGAGGGTGACCATCGCCTTCGCATGACGACCAGCTATTCCATCGTCTCATCATTTTATTCTTTTTTTTTGTATCCCACCACCATTATGTGTGACATCACTTGTGGTCATTCTTGGAACCGACGAACGTATTTTCCTCCCTCAAAAAAAAAAGATGGGGAGAAGGGGAGACAAGCTCCTATGAGAGAGGGAGTCTTGACGAGGTATGCCATATTTTCCACTACCCGCGAATGACGAACGACTCCTGACACGGAGGTTAGTCGAAACGCGGGGGGGGGGGGGGGGGCTAGACGAACTAAAGGGAACCTCGACAAGATAAACCAGTTCCTCCCATTTCCAGTGGATCGACGAACACCTTCTGCCAGAGCAGAAGGCTAGTAGGGCCACGAGCATGGGACGACGAAGCAGGGAACCCGCGATAGGGTAAACCAGTTCCTCCTTGCGATCGGTGGATGCCAAACGTCTTTTTCGAGGGAAGAAGATTAGTAGGATCACGACAGGGACGAACAAAGAAACGGGAACCCTGACAGGGTATACCAGTTCCTCCCCTTGATGGACGGATGACGAATGTCTTCTGCGAAGCCAGAAGACTAGTAACTCACGACTGGGGACGAACAGAGATAGGGAATCCCAACGTGGATAAACCTGTTTCTTCTCATAGTTGGGATGACGAACGTCTCCTGCGAAACCAGGAGACCAGTAACTCACGAGACTTGGGAAGAACGAAGACCAGCTCCATGATTCAGACACGAAGGACCAGTTCTTTAGCGGAGTCTGTTGCGTGCCGAGTGTACACCGCTTAGCGGTCCATACATAGGACCACAGATACGGTAGACGAACGAAGACCAGCTCCATGGATCAGACACGAAGAACCAGTTCTTTACCGGAGTCTGTTGCGTGCCGAGTGTACACCGCTTAGCGGTCCATACATAGGACCACGGATACGGTAGACGAACGAAGACCAGCTCCATGGATCAGACACGAAGGACCAGTTCTCCACCGGAGTCTGTTGCGTACCGAGTGTACACCGCTTAGCGGTCCGTACATAGGACCACAGATACGGTAGACGAACGACGATTAGCTCCCCAGATCAGGTAGGAGGGACATCGCCCAGATTTATTTCAGGCTCACCATTCCTTCCCAGATGGAGTCCTGGCAGACGATCAGCTTCTCACAGCCAATCAGGAGAGAGACTTGACACATCACCAGCACGGCCAAGGGCCGTGAGACGATTACCACTCACCGACAGGCCGAGGGCCATGAGATGATCATCACTATTTTTCTGTATCACGATCGGCCCCTCAGCGCCATCGGGTCCAGACCCGCGGTTCGGCTCGCCCATTCCCTTCCAGGATGGCGACGACCGTCTTATGTAGTACGATCGGCCCCTCAGCGCCATCGTACCCAGCTCACGTTCAGCTCGTCCATCCCTTCCAGGGTGGCGACGAACGTTTTATGCATCACGATCGGCCCCTCTGCGCCATCGTGTCCAGATTCACGGTTCGGCTTGCCCATCCCCTCTAGGATGGCGACGGTCGTCTTATGCATCACGATCAGCCCCTCAGCGCCATCGTGTCCAGCTCACGTTCAGCTCGTCCATCCCTTCCAGGGTGGCGACGAACGTCTTATGCATCACGATCGGCCCCCTCAGCGCCATCGTGTCTCCTTCACGGTTCGGCTCGTCCATCCCTTCCAGGGTGGCGACGAACGTCTTATGCAGCACGATTGGCCCCTCAGCGCCATCGTGTCCAGATTCACGGTTCGGCTCGCCCATTCCCTCCAGGATGGCGACGACCGTCTTATGCAGTAAGATCGGCCCCTCAGCGCCATCGTACCCAGCTCACGTTCTGCTCGTCCATCCCTTCTAGGGTGGCGACGAACGTCTTATGCATCACGATCGGTCCCTTAGCGCCATCGTGTCTCCTTCACGGTTCGGCTCGCCCATTCCCTCCAGGTTGGCGACGACCGTCTTATGCAGTACGATCGACCCCTCAGCGCCATCGTACCCAGCTCATGTTCGGCTTGCCCATCCCTTCCAGGATGGAAATGAACGTCTTTATGCAGCACGATCGGCCCCTCAGCGCCATCGTGTCTAGCCCAGGTTCGGCTCGCCCATTCCCTCCAAGATGGCGACGTCCGTCTTATGCAGTACGATCGGCCCCTCAGCGCCATCGTGTCTAGCTCACGTTCTGCTCGTCCATCCCTTCCAGGGTGGCGACGAACGTCTTATGCAGCACGATTGGCCCCTCAGCGCCATCGTGTCCAGATTCACGGTTCGGCTCGCCCATTCCCTCCAGGATGGCGACGACCGTCTTATGTAGTACGATCGGCCCCTCAGCGCCATCGTACCCAGCTCACGTTCTGCTCGCCCATACCTTCCAGGGTGGCGACGAACGTCTTATGCATCACGATCGGCCCCTCTGCGCCATCGTGCCCAGATTCACGATTCGGCTCGCCCATTCCCTCCAGGATGGCGACGACCGTCTTATGCGATACGATCGGCCCCTCAGTGCCATCGTACCCAGCTCACGTTCAGCTCATCCATCCCTTCCAGGGTGGCGACGAACGTCTTATGCAGCACGATTGGTCCCTCAGCGCCATCGTGCCCACTTCACGGTCAGGATCACACATTCCCTCCAGGATGGCGACGACCGTCTTATGCAGCACGTCTGCCTCTCGGCGCTGACATGCCCGGTTTATCGATGAGAGCCACCGCTTTCTATCACATCTCACATTCCTTCTCTCATTGATACACTTGTAATTTCCGTATGTATGTTTACGTTTTTAGCTAGTTTTGGTTGTTTAGTATTTCGGAAATTACACACTTTTGGTGTAATAGTTTAGTTTGTTGAATTCTTGTAAATTGTTTAGATTAGGTTTATTCTGAGTTCAAACAGGTCTACTATCACTCAAAGGACGGTTGGTGAATCCCAAAAGTGGAAGGAAAGTGCAAAGTCACAAGACAAAAGGGAAGATCCTGATTTTTGGTCTATACTCGATCGAGTATCTTGTTGAAATTTCAAATCGGATCCGATCCGGGGGCAAAGGAACATGCAAGGAAAGATTTGGCCACATTTCATTGTCATACTCGATCGGGTACACCGACATACCCGATCGAGTATACATATGAATTTGAACCTGAATTCGGTCGAGTATAGCTCAAAATCATCATTCTGCACATACTCGATCGAGTATCTATCTATACTCGATCGAGTACCCGAGCTGCACTCCCAAAAAGCCTATAAATACACCCCCTTTCCTTCACAATAAAAAAACCAATTCCTTTATACTCTTAAGCTCAGTTTAGAATAACATTTCTCTATATTTTCTTTTAGCATGTTTAGTCTCCAAATGAGGAGCTAAACTTCCATTTCTTGGTGTTGCTCTTGAAGCTTGTTGATTATTAAAGTTGTGAGTTATTTTCTTAACTTCTTCCCTTGAATATTAATTATTCTCTTAAGCTATCTATATATTAATGTTGGGGAGTGTTGCTAAGATGACAATTAGTTAACATCTCAACATTAGTTATAGTAGTATTTATTTTCTTCCTCTATATATTAATGTTGGGGAGTGTTGCTAAGATGACAATTAGATAACATCTCGACATTAGTTATAGTAGGATTATCATATTTAATCTTCTTCCTTGAATATTAATTCTTCCCTTAATCTATCTCTATATTAATGTTGGGGAGTGTTGCTAAGATGACAATTAGTTAACATCTCGACATTAATTACTACTAGAAACGATCAACGAACCGATGGTTAATCGTTGATGGTTTCACAAGTAAGTAACTTCGGTTTATTAATGCACGGTCGTGGTTAATAAACTTAAGAGGGATTAATTTTGTTGGTTAAACCGAAACCGTTGTGTTGAGGTTATCAATCTCAATTGATTTCATCAAGGAGTTAAGAGATTAAATGCTACTATTAAGTCGGTATATGGCGGTGTTCTATACTTGACTAATAGTAAGGGTTATTAATGAACGGTCGTTGTTAATAACTACTCTCGATGAATTGGATATACTCCTCGATTGAGTATTTGAGAGGGGATAAGTTATAGATATAACAATGATCGACTAAAATATATCAACAAGGGGAAAGTAGCAATGCCAAGTCCTTTTTATCTTTGAATTAAATCACATCAACAATCAAAACCCCCCTTTACTTACTATTTTCATAAAAAGAGAATTATTCCTTTCCCTGTGGATACGAACTCTACTACGCTATACTACGTATTAGTGCTAGTATTGAATTTATTTTGAGTGCACTCACGACAAAGTGCACGTCAAATTTGGCGCCGTTGCCGGGGAAAGAAAATTATTTTTCTTTTTATTTTATCTCATAAAAATCAAAAACAAAAAAAATAAAAAATAAAAAAAATATTTAAAAAAAAACTTACTCTTCTATTTTCTGAGCTTACATGAGTTATGAGTATATGGATGCCAACATATCATCCCTAGAGAGTCAAATTTCCGACTTGACTTTTCTAATAAAGGAGTTTATTTCATGTTCAAAATCTCAAGATGTCCATACATGCAACATTTGCATGTCACAAAGGCATCTTACGGATTTTTGCCCAGAACTTCAAAAAGAATATTTTGAACAAAGGAATGATGTTGGTTTCCAAGAGAGGTATGATTCATTCTCCAACACATATAACCCATACCCAAGTTCTTATTCCAGCATGTCCACTGAAGACATGATCCGAGCTCTCACTATTAATGTGAAAAATATGCAACAAAATATGTCACAATGCCCGCAACAAATGCCAAGCATTGTGAACCACATGAGCGAGGAGGAGGAAGAAGAGGAGCATACGGAGAAAGCTCAACCGGAGGAGGAACCTCAAAACTCAACTCAATCACCGGCTATTCCTGAGATCATGCCACCATTTCTTGAGGCTCTAAATGAAACACAAAAGGTGGAGAAGAACAAAGATATCTATGAAATCTTCAGCAATTGTGAGTATCCTTTAGACTTCTCTTTGTTCACAAATAAGCAAGGAATAACGGTGGAGTTACACATACATTTCATACTCCCTCTTATACCACCCGGATCAAAACCCCGTCCATTGACCATGCTTAGTGAAAATCATGGACCCTCACTCTCACAATATGAAGCGATAAAAATCCGGATATTTGATCCCGGAAAGATTGTCAAAATAGAGGGTCGAAAAATAATGTATTTCTATAAGAGTCACCCGGGTGAAAATTTGAAGAAGATGAGTTATCACGATCCAAGCTTGAACGATTGAACACAATGATGGCGTCGTGCCGCGACGTTAAATTAGGCGCTTCTTGGGAGGCAACCCAAGCAAGGTATGTTTTCTTTTCAGTTTATTTCAGTATGTGTGCGTGTGTAAAAAAAAAAAAAAAAAAAAATAAAAAAGTGTATCTGGGGACATACCCGATCGCGTAATCTTCCATACTCGGTCGGGTATGGGTAAAAATAGGGATAACCCGAGTTCCATACTCGAGCGAAATGGCCAGTATTTTAAACATTGGAGGCATACCCGATCGAGTATAAGTTAATACTCGATCGAGTATGTCCAGAAAGGCAAATCCAAAAAGAGCCTGTTTCCAGCACTCGATCGAGTATGGACATATACTCGGTCGAGTATGTCTGGAAAATCAACCTACCAGACCCTGTCTTGAAGGCCCGATCGAGTATTAAGCCATATTCGATCGGGTATTACTGGAAAACTTCATACTCGAACCCCTGTGTTGAGTACCCGATCGGGTAAATCTGCGACTTAACCCCAAAACACACCCCAAAACACTTCATCTTCTCCAAACACCCATACCAACCTCGACTCCTTCTCCCCAAAACTCCATTTTTTTCTACCTTCCCTCTACCATATCTCCATCATTTCTCCACCAAAACACCCACAACCCACCAAAAAGCAAAATCACCTTACTCCACAAACAACAAAAGCCGAAATTGGGCACTAGGGACAGTGCTTGAACTAAGTGTGGGGGAGGAGACTTATCATGGGTATGTAATCTTATTTTCTACCTTTTACTACGCATGAACTTCTTTAAAAAAAAACAAAAAAAAAATGAAGAAAAGAAATGCTAGTTAGGTTGAAAACCCAACAAAATGGGCAATCTAAGCAAAAAAAGGCTTGTGAAAAATGATGAGTGAGTTGGGAGAATGGAAAATGAAAAGAGATGCTAGGATGAAAACCTGAAAAGGCTCCTAGGCAAAATGTGAGATATGAGAGAAATATTTATTTTTGCATGCACTCATTTAATCTCTTTGGAGAAAAAGAGGAAGAAGAGAAGAAAAAGAAGAAAAAAAAGGGCAAGAAGATGGAGCATAGAAGATCATTAAACCCAAGAGAGAATGTTGTTGTAAAAACTCATTTTTCCTTGGTGGTCTTAGTTTCCTTCTTTCTTGAACTTTTGGAAAACACTTAAACCGGTTGGATGTTTCTGTTTTACTCGAGGTCGAGTAAAGAACTAAGTGTGGGGGAGTTGATACACTTGTAATTTCCGTATGTATGTTTACGTTTTTAGCTAGTTTTGGTTGTTTAGTATTTCGGAAATTACACACTTTTGGTGTAATAGTTTAGTTTGTTGAATTCTTGTAAATTGTTTAGATTAGGTTTATTCTGAGCTCAAACAGGTCTACTATCACTCAAAGGACGGTTGGTGAATCCCAAAAGTGGAAGGAAAGTGCAAAGTCACAAGACAAAAGGGAAGATCCTGATTTTTGGTCTATACTCGATCGAGTATCTGTATATACTCGATCGAGTATCTTGTTGAAATTTCAAATCGGATCCGATCCGGGGGCAAAGGAACATGCAAGGAAAGATTTGGCCACGTTTTATTGTCATACTCGATCGGGTACACCGACATACCCGATCGAGTATACATATGAATTTGAACCTGAATTCGGTCGAGTATAGCTCAAAATCATCATTCTGCACATACTCGATCGAGTATCTATCTATACTCGATCGAGTACCCGAGCTGCACTCCCAAAAAGCCTATAAATACACCCCCTTTCCTTCACAATAAAAAAACCAATTCCTTTATACTCTTAAGCTCAGTTTAGAATAGCATTTCTCTATATTTTCTTTTAGCATGTTTAGTCTCCAAATGAGGAGCTAAACTTCCATTTCTTGGTGTTGCTCTTGAAGCTTGTTGGTTATTAAAGTTGTGAGTTATTTTCTTAACTTCTTCCCTTGAATATTAATTATTCTCTTAAGCTATCTATATATTAATGTTGGGGAGTGTTGCTAAGATGACAATTAGTTAACATCTCAACATTAGTTATAGTAGTATTTATTTTCTTCCTCTATATATTAATGTTGGGGAGTGTTGCTAAGATGACAATTAGATAACATCTCGACATTAGTTATAGTAGGATTATCATATTTAATCTTCTTCCTTGAATATTAATTCTTCCCTTAATCTATCTCTATATTAATGTTGGGGAGTGTTAATAAGATGACAATTAGTTAACATCTCGACATTAATTACTACTAGAAACGATCAACGAACCGATGGTTAATCGTTGATGGTTTCACAAGTAAGTAACTTCGGTTTATTAATGCACGGTCGTGGTTAATAAACTTAAGAGGGATTAATTTTGTTGGTTAAACCGAAACCGTTGTGTTGAGGTTATCAATCTCAATTGATTTCATCAAGGAGTTAAGAGATTAAATGCTACTATTAAGTCGGTATATGGCGGTGTTCTATACTTGACTAATAGTAAGGGTTATTAATGAACGGTCGTTGTTAATAACTACTCTCGATGAATTGGATATACTCCTCGATTGAGTATTTGAGAGGGGATAAGTTATAGATATAACAATGATCGACTAAAATATATCAACAAGGGGAAAGTAGCAATGCCAAGTCCTTTTTATCTTTGAATTAAATCACATCAACAATCAAAACCCCCCTTTACTTACTATTTTCATAAAAAGAGAATTATTCCTTTCCCTGTGGATACGAACTCTACTATGCTATACTACGTATTAGTGCTAGTATTGAATTTATTTTGAGTGCACTCACGACAAAGTGCACGTCACTCATACATTGCACTCATACATTACATGCATTCATGCATTCATGCATCATACCTCATACGTTCATACATACACACGTGCATCATGTTTTGACAGTACCGTGACGTCGGTTTATAGATGCATGGACCTCTAAGCTTTTCCGATTAGAAAGCTCGAGTCAGAGTGCTTTGCTCCCGCCTGATGCATTCAGGGGGAGTGTGCCCGTGGAGGAGCACCCTTCGCCCGACCCCGTCGGGAAGGGGGCTGCCTCACCGGCAGATTACGTGCAGGAGTGCAGACACCCACTCATGTATTATGATTATTCGAAGACACAGTTTCCAGCAAGACAGAGGAAGAGCGCAGGCGAGAGTATATTTTCTCGAGCAGATTCGCACGCTCACTACTCAAGAAACTGGGGGACTTGTGTTGGGATATATTATCCCGGCCTATTACTGTTCAGGAGCCCAAGACATTATCCAGTACGGGGCCCGAGCAGCTAGGTCCATTTCGGCCCATTCTGGCCCACTTTGGCTATTAGGCCTGACATCGGCCCGTTTGGCCCATTAGGGTGGAGTACTTCCCTCACCCCTTTTCCTATTTATAGGAGGTTTTCCCTCCATGTGAAGGATCCTTCCTTCTTCCTTCTTCCTCTAGAATAGCTTACAAGACCCCATGAATGGGAGCTCAAAATGTACTATGTAATGGTGAGGAGAGTCCTAATGAGAAAGAGAGAGCTTGGACATTAGCCTAAAAAGTCCCGTGGTTTTCTCCCTTTCCGGGTTTCCATGTAAAAATAGCTTGTTCATACACATTTATACATATATTTACTATATCGTGTTGGATTAAACTCAACAATAATAATATCACAATAATACATGATATACCTATGCACTGTTGAGAAAGAAAAAGTAGAGAGGTGCTCTATCAGAATAATATGTACGGAATTTAGCGTGTAGAGTCGTAGAGACTTAGGTTGTTCGAACTCCTCTGTCTTTATTTATACAATAGAATTCGAGCATCCTAGTACAATTAGAACGGGTAGGCGCTCATGGGCTGCTAATTAAAAGGCTCACTTCTCTCTCAACTAAAAGGCATGCTAATACTTGACTAATTAATCAAAGATAATTACAATTAATTTGAACACAATAATAATGTTCTAACAATCTTCCCCTTTGTGTTCAAATATCGATGAAGAACATATTATATTTGAGTCTTGTATATCGACTTTCTATAGCCTAGAATGACTTCATATTCTGTGATATTTCTTCTGAATTCTAGTCGTAGGCTAACAGCTGTAGCAAAATCATCAATGAGGGTGGTCTGAGTTGGATCTTCAGATTGATCAGTTTTGAGAAACTTCTTTGCACACTCATTAGCAAGATCTTCAATAATACGTACATAGCGTTCCATCATACTACCTCTGATGTGAGTTTTCTCGCACTTAAAATGGTTGTAGAAAAGTGGTGTAAAGTACGAGTATCGTCTCCACAGGGACGGACAAAAGGGAATTTAAAGATTAACTAAATTCAGCGATTAAAAAGAAATAAAATAAATAAATGCAAGTGTGCGAGATTGATTGGTGAATTAAAATTAAACTAATGCAGATGAACGATTAAAATAAAAGTGGTTTCTTCTCAATTAACGACGAAGGGAATAGGAATTGATTCCGGGGTAACCAGATTTCTGGCAGATCAGGCTTAATTACATGAATTTAATTTAATTGAGACTAGCTAATCATTACTAAGTTCTTACCGCTCTCGCGGCGTAGAGTACAATAATTTAGGGGACCAGGCTGATCTCTCATGCGACAGGATCCTAAATTATTGCCAAGACGAGCGAGCTTACGGCCCCTTAATCGCTACTAATCTCTTAGCGAACGATTAAGTGTGTGTGAATGTGTCCTAGAACAAATTAGATCTCTCTTAATTCATTCTACATGCAATTGTAATTCTAGCTGCAGTCTAGGTTACAAGAGATATCAATTAAATTATTCAAACACAAATTAAACGGCATTCATGCAATTAAACCGACAAGAATCTAGCCATACATCATGATTAACCCCTTTATCAACCCCAAATCCCTAATTAAACTACTCACAATTCATAATTGAAGAATCAACAGAATTGGGATGAATAGAATTAATTGTCATTAATTAAAAAGATGAACTTACAAATAATCCCAGGGTCTTGGAGTAAACAATCGTAAAAACGCAAGTAAATTCGTCCCTAGGCCTCTCCGTAATGTTCGTCCCCCCCAAAAGTGGGTATGGATGCCTTATTTATAGAAAACAATGATTTCGGGTCGAATTAGGACAGATCGCGGCCAGGCACGGTGCCAGGCACGACCGTGCCTGCGACCGTGCCTACGGAAGGAGGCCGAATTTCGCGTCCAGGCACGGCGTGCCTAACTGCCAGGCACGACCGTGCCTGGCCTCCAGTAGCTTGGTTCTTCGAAAAATGCCAGGCACGGCGTGCCTAGCTGCCAGGCACGGCCGTGCCTGGCCTCCAGTAGCTCGCAGGAAAATTTCGCATCAGGCACGGCGTGCCTAGCTTCCAGGCACGGCGTGCCTGACCCTATTCTTCACTTTTCCTTCGTTTTCTTGCTCCGAATGCTCCCGGATGCCAATGAGGTCGATCCAACTGCTCTTTCTTCACCAGAATTTCGTCGCGAATCTCCCGGTGGCCTCCAAATCTTCCAAATCTTTCTCGAATGCCTTCAAATCCTTCCCGAATGCCTCTCAAGCGCTGATTGCCGGATTCCAACTTCTTCAAATCAACTCCAAATGCAATGAAACTCGATCCAACGCCTGCTAAACACAACTTGAGCCAAAATTGAGACTTGCAACGCCTTAAAGCCAGAAAAATCATCAAAATCCGACCCGGACACGCATCAAATGCGTGTCTAAATACGGACTTATCAGACTCCCCCACACTTAAGCTTTTGCTTGTCCTCAAGCAAATCGAACAACGGGACTTACGATAATCACCACACGGAATTTAAAACAATTAGCATACTCACGTAGTTAAAGGGATATTCACAGGACAGACAATTTAAAGCAAGAAAATTCTTCCCTAAACTATACCTTTGTACTCAGACTAAACTATTTGACACAATTATTCACAACATCCTCAAAGTAATGACAGCATACACAAATAAGCTAGCTACTGATCAGAAGGACTTGTGAATTTGATGGTGAATGGTTAACGAATATAGTCCCTTTATTTTGAGAGGTAGGAATATTCTAACAAAGACCCAATGTTTTCAGGAACTTCAAGGCTATTCTTAGGATCAAAGAACTCAGTAGGCCACAATTTAGGAACAATCATTTAAACATATGCAAAGAGTAGACATGGTGTACAACTAAGCTAAACCGTCTCGGCGCATTTGTGCTTTGACGTATACTTGAAGTACGCGGAGGACTAAAGCTAAATTTCGAAATAGCCTCCAAGTTCATTAATTTTAAGTTTAGTTTTCCTTGTCATGTTGGCACGAGAACGCCGTTTCTTTCGAAAGATACCCAAGTCTCATCTTACGCTTTTTGACCGGGGCTCCCATTCTCTTTTTCGTAAAGTAAGAGGTCTAGCTATATTAATTTTTCACCTTTCGGATTCTCACTAGACATTACTCCATTCTAATCTCGGCCTCACCAAGGAAAAATAGCAATTTAAGTTCATTAATTTCAAAGTGAATCCATACCTACAATGCAATCCTCGAAAGTATCATATTCCTAAAGAGTGACTGCTCTTACCCCATTTGGGGCATAGGAACAGTGCCAAAAATGGCTCCTACACAAAATTCCCTAAACTTATCAAATTAATCCCTTAATTCCCTAAACATCAAGACTAAGTCAGAAATATTCACGGGTAAGGAAACAGGCCATTTGGCTATGGAGCTAAATTAATTGGGTAAACAAAGAACGGTCAGGCTCAAAATGGCTTCTCCTAAAGGGTCTTATTCAGGTGGGGTGGATGATTAATGGAAGATTCAATGGGTGACTAATGCCTTCATCCTTTCAACAACTAGATTATAGTGCAAGCAATTTAAGCCTAAACACTTCAAGAATGTCATAAAAGCATAGTCAAAATGCTAGCCATCTTACAAAGACACAGTTTAAAGAAAAAAAATTTCAAAAATTTGACATGAATTTCCTATGAATATACAACTAACACCTGCGCATGCTAACTCTAACAAATCACATGTGACAACTACTGCCCGAATGCCCAATTCACTCCCCCACACTTAAACTTTGGCATCGCCCTCGATGACCAAATATGCATTATGTATTAGGGGTAAAGAGGAAAGGGTCACGCGTGCTCAAAATTAACTCAAGTTAACATTACGCAACAAGTTCAAAGAATCATGGAAACTCCCCTATAGCGCTGGTCGGTGCAGAACTAAATTGAGTCAATGATCCTCGGCACATCATCCCCAAAGCAAGACCCTGAGCTGCAAAAACAAAACACACAAGCACAAAAACAAACCCAAAAAAAAAAAAACACCCCGGATTTTTTTTTTTTTTTTTTTTGGTTCTTTTTTTTTTTTGGGTGTTTTCTGAAAGCAAACAAACAAACAAACAAACAAACAAACAAACAAACAAACAAACAAACAAACAAACAAACAAACAAACAAACAAACAAACAAACAAACAAAAAATGCAGAAATAAGCTTGGGTTGCCTCCCAAGAAGCGCTATTTTTAACGTCGTTTGCCCGACGCAACCGCCTCATCAAAAACTCAGTCAAAGACACTCCCGCTCAGAAAATTAGTCTTCCACAAATCAAACCTCCTATCAACAAATGCCCTGAGATGGCGTGAGACCTTAAATTCATGAAAACAATTGTGCATCTTAGGGCCACTTATAAAGCACATGAATGAGTCTAGGCCTTTATCAGGTCCTTTATCAAAGAATGGGTCAAAATCAGTCTCTTTAAAAGGTGGGGGTTTCCCCCCCTCCTCTCCAGGTGGATCAATGGCATCTAACAAAAAGCACTCATTAACATCTTGACAGGATTGTTTTGTCAGCTTGGCCATGCAAAACGTAACTCTCTCCTCCCCAACCCTCAAAATCAATTTCCCTTCCCCAACATCTATGAGTGCCCGAGCAGTGGCTAGAAAAGGCCTTCCAAGAATCAAGGGCACATCAAAATCTTGGGGCATATCCAAAACAACAAAGTCAACCGGAATCACAAACTTGTCCACTTTAACCAATACGTCTTCAGCAATCCCTTGAGGGTATTTAACTGATCGATCAGCCAATTGTATGCACATACGTGTTGGTTTAAGTGGACCGAGTGCAAGCTTCACATACAAAGAGTAAGGCATCAAATTAATGCTTGCACCCAAATCAGCTAACGCATTATTAGAAATCATACATCCTATGGAACAAGGGATAGTAAACTTACCTGGGTCCTTGAGCTTTTTGGGCATCTCTTTCAACACCACCGCCGAGCATTCTTCATTCAGCACCACCGATTTTGGTTCTCCCCACTTTCTTTTGTTGGAAAGGAGTTCCTTCATAAACTTTGCGTACCTTGGCATTTGATTCAGCGCCTCCATAAATGGTACGTTTACTTGAACCTGTTTAAAGAGGTTTAGAAACTTGTTGAAGTCCTCAGTGTCACTCTTCCCCTTTAAGCGTTGCGGGTATGGGAGTGGTGGGTTGTAAGCTTTGACAGGAACGGGTTGCTTTGGGACTGCGCCCCCCTCCTCCTCTTTCTTTTCTTCTTCCTTCTTCTCCTCAAGAACAACTGCAGCAGGTTCAACGTCTTCAACTTTCTTCTTCATGGCAGCAGGTTCCAGATCTCGTCCACTCCTCAGTGTGATTGCGTGAACTTGCTCTCTTTGATTTGGTTCGGTGTTGCTCGGGAGGGATCCCATAGGCCTCTCAGAAACGGCCTTTGCGAGCTGCCCCAACTGAATTTGCATGTCTTGAATACTTGACTGTGTTTCTCGAATACTCGACTGCGTTTCTCGAATACTCGACTGCGTTTCTTGAATACTCGACTGCGTTGATTGATCTCTCGCCGCAGTCACTTGAATGAATTGCTCGAGTGTCTTCTCCAAGTTAGAAAGTTTATGCTCAGTCTCATTCCTTTGTGGCTGGAATTGTTGTTCTTGCGGTTGAGATTGGGGCTGATTAAAGTTCCTATATTGTTGTTGATTTCCCTGCCCATAGTTTCCTTGCTGCTGCTGGTGGTAGGGCTGATTGTAGTAGCCCTGCCTTTGAAAATACACTGCGTCCACTTGCTCCACTCCAGGGGCTGCCGAGTGTGCCATCATAGTGCATTCATGCGGCCAATGGAGTCCCCCACATGTAGTACAAGAAGGACTAATAGGACCGGGGGCTACCATATTGACACTGGGCACCGAGAGAGCAAGTTCCATCTTCTTTTGATTATCCTCCACGGTGGTAGTGAGCTTCTGAAGCATGCTAGCCAAAGTATCTACCCTTGCAGAAAGGGAAGAATTATCACTGATCTCATACAAACCCGGGGCCTTCTGGTGAGGTGTGTCCCGAAAGTTGTACCATGAAGCATTATTTGAAACAATCTTCTCCACTAGTTCTTCCCCCACCTTAGATGGTAAGTGAGGAAAAGCTCCACCACCCGAAGCATCGAGCATCATCTTTCCTTCGTTGTTGAGTCCACTGTAGAAGCAAGATAGAACCTCACAATCAGTCATCTTGCCTTGTGGGCAAGCTCTTCTCAACACCTTGAACCTCTTCCATGCCTCAACCATTGTCTCCAGGGGTCCTTGCTTGAATTCTTGCAGTTGCTTCTTCAACTTTAGTGCTTTTGACGTCGGAAAATATTCTTTGATGAAGGACTTGTGCAGCTGGTCCCAAGTTTGAATATGATGGTGAGGATTGCTGTCCAGCCACCTCTGTGCATCGTCCCTCAGTGAGAAGGGGAAAAGTAACATCCGCACCTGATCATCATCTACTCCAGGTATCTTGAAAGTCTGGCACATCCGCAGGAATCGGGTAATATGTGCCACTGGATCTTCAGTAGGGCCTCCTCCAAATTGATTATTGGACACCATGTTAATCACCGCTGGGTTGATTTCGTAACGGTTTGCAGTAATTCCCGGCACTTGAATGCTGTCATACTCTGAAATCTCCGGAGTGAGGAAATCTGCAATAGTCTCTCCCTGATAGAGCGGGTTGTCATGTGAGATATAATTATTGAATGGAGGAGCCTGCTGTCTAGCCTGAAGAACAGGCTGTGGTCTAATAGGGTGCGGTCGGATTATGTTTGGTTGCGGTTGGGGCTGCACTTTGGGCTGACGGAATTGGTTTTGATTCTGAAAAGGCTGATTTTGTGGCTGAGTCAGGGGTGGATTTTGGGTGACTGGTGGTGAGTGCTGTCTAGGCTGTAAGACTGGAATGGATTGCCCTACACCCTGCATCCCATATGTTTGGTTCTGAAAAGTGGTTTCGGGAGCAGTAGAGGTATTTTGGAAAAGTTGGTATAATGGAGGAAGATTTAATTGTGGAGTGGTCTGAGTTTGACGGAAGAAAGGATTGTGGAAATTTTGAAATCCAGCGGGATTTCTAGGTGATGCAAGCGGTGAAGACTGAGGAGAGGTATTGACAAAAAAATCAAGGTTATCAGCAATGGTTTGGACCTCTGACGTCCCAGCAAATCCAGAGGATGTAGGGTCCATGGTTGTGTTCTTCTCAAGAAAAGCCTTGTGGTTCTGTCTACCGAACTTCTCAATTTCAGGATTAAGAGAGATAAGTGGTTCTCCCCTTTTTGAGCGTGTATGCATAAACAGACTGACCTGCAAGGTTAGTAGACAAAAATCCTACGAAAAACTAAAAACAAGTCGCTGATATTAATTAATCCTCAAATCCGACACCGTCCCCGGCAACGGCGCCAAAAACTGATGTGAGTTTTCTCGCACTTAAAATGGTTGTAGAAAAGTGGTGTAAAGTACGAGTATCGTCTCCACAGGGACAGACAAAAGGGAATTTAAAGATTAACTAAATTCAGCGATTAAAAAGAAATAAAATAAATAAATGCAAGTGTGCGAGATTGATTGGTGAATTAAAATTAAACTAATGCAGATGAACGATTAAAATAAAAGTGGTTTCTTCTCAATTAACGACGAAGGGAATAGGAATTGATTCCGGGGTAACCAGATTTCTGGCAGATCAGGCTTAATTACATGAATTTAATTTAATTGAGCCTAGCTAATCATTACTAAGTTCTTACCGCTCTCGCGGCGTAGAGTACAATAATTTAGGGGACCAGGCTGATCTCTCATGCGACAGGATCCTAAATTATTGCCAAGACGAGCGAGCTTACGGCCCCTTAATCGCTACTAATCTCTTAGCGAACGATTAAGTGTGTGTGAATGTGTCCTAGAACAAATTAGATCTCTCTTAATTCATTCTACATGCAATTGTAATTCTAGCTGCAGTCTAGGTTACAAGAGATATCAATTAAATTATTCAAACACAAATTAAACGGCATTCATGCAATTAAACCGACAAGAATCTAGCCATACATCATGATTAACCCCTTTATCAACCCCAAATCCCTAATTAAACTACTCACAATTCATAATTGAAGAATCAACAGAATTGGGATGAATAGAATTAATTGTCATTAATTAAAAAGATGAACTTACAAATAATCCCAGGGTCTTGGAGTAAACAATCGTAAAAACGCAAGTAAATTCGTCCCTAGGCCTCTCCGTAATGTTCGTCCCCCCCAAAAGTGGGTATGGATGCCTTATTTATAGAAAACAATGATTTCGGGTCGAATTAGGACAGATCGCGGCCAGGCACGGTGCCAGGCACGACCGTGCCTGCGACCGTGCCTACGGAAGGAGGCCGAATTTCGCGTCCAGGCACGGCGTGCCTAACTGCCAGGCACGACCGTGCCTGGCCTCCAGTAGCTTAGTTCTTCGAAAAATGCCAGGCACGGCGTGCCTAGCTGCCAGGCACGGCCGTGCCTGGCCTCCAGTAGCTCGCAGGAAAATTTCGCATCAGGCACGGCGTGCCTAGCTTCCAGGCACGGCGTGCCTGACCCTATTCTTCACTTTTCCTTCGTTTTCTTGCTCCGAATGCTCCCGGATGCCAATGAGGTCGATCCAACTGCTCTTTCTTCACCAGAATTTCGTCGCGAATCTCCCGGTGGCCTCCAAATCTTCCAAATCTTTCTCGAATGCCTTCAAATCCTTCCCGAATGCCTCTCAAGCGCTGATTGCCGGATTCCAACTTCTTCAAATCAACTCCAAATGCAATGAAACTCGATCCAACGCCTGCTAAACACAACTTGAGCCAAAATTGAGACTTGCAACGCCTTAAAGCCAGAAAAATCATCAAAATCCGACCCGGACACGCATCAAATGCGTGTCTAAATACGGACTTATCAACCTCCGTAACACAAAGATCTTCCCATTTTGACTTTTCACGGTCTTCTAAGTTGAACTTTGACTCTAAATATCTACATATCTATATTTATAAAATTCATAATAAATTAACATTCAAATAATATGTTTTACAATGAGGTATATAAAATCAATTTTTAATCATAACATAATGTGAGTTTTGAATAATTAATGGTCAAAGTTTATAAAGTTTGACCCAAAAGAGTCAAAGTGGGAAGATTCTAGGGTTACGGAGGTAGTAATATTTATGAATTTCTTCTATAAAGTAGGATACGCTTTACGCCGTTGTAATTCTATAGATCATCCCAGGTTCATGATTCGCGATGATTTCGCCTTCTTCAAAATCTTCTATCCATGAGCCGGTATTTCTCACAGCAGTTAAATTGACTTTGTTTTGACTTTGTTCAAGTGGCTCTCAATACATTTGCAAATCGATCAAAGAATAGTATTTGACTTTTCGCAGCATGTATCTCTTTACGGCATTGAGACCAAGTTCTCTGTCGTCTTTAGGAAAGTCTCTAATTCTCACGGTTATGTATACCTAGAGTAGCTGTATCAAATCTCTTGGAACAACATATGGAAAATCAGCTTCAGAAACTTTTTTAATCACTCAATTCTGCCTTTCAAATTCTAAGATTGGATAATTTGTCTTTGTGCATGTATGAATTACCACTGATTTGTTCCCAATGATCAAATATTTTGAGTGTATCTTCATATCACTGCAAATTTTATAAGTATCATTTTGATCATCAGCAGACGTGTTACGTAGCATCCTAATATGTCCACTAGCGGCCGTTGCTTGCAGATGTTTTAATCCTCGAAGCAATAAGGATGTTTTTACATGGACTGTAATTTGTCCCAGACCAGACCAGACCAGTCCAGTCCAGACCAGTTCAGACCAGACCAGACCAGACCAGACTTGGATAGTTATAAAAATACAAAGAAACCAGACCTTACCAGACCAGACCAGTTCAGACCAGATCAGACCAGCAAATTACAGTCCAAGTAAAAACATCCTAACTCGTCTATTTTCTTGATATTCTTAAATATATATTTACACATATCTACTTGTACATATATTTCAAGGGTATATTTACACTTTTCCTCACTTTTATCACCAAACTATTCACTATTATGGTATCATCATAGCAGGGCCGGGCCTGAGAAAATACGGGCCCTGTGCAAAAATAAAATGTGGGCCATTTCGTAAAATGGGTAGAAATATAATATAAGTGAAGATTATATTTGTAAAAATTTGCTACAATAATCATAATAATTCATATATATCAAAATCGGATAATTCCCTAACTAAGAGTAAAACATAACTAAAATGCAAAAATAGGAGTTAATGTTTCCGTATGCTCTGATAGGAGTAAAAATACATGGACTGACAATAATACCCTTAATGAATTGTCTCCTTCATTAAGTAATACATTAAGTAATGGTAGGTCATGGGTTGCAGGGACTTGCAGACTGCTATGTGTGACTACCACTACCACAAGTCGCACCACCACTCATAGCCGGACACACCACCGCCGCCGCTGCCAGACGTCGCCGCCGTCGCCAGACGTCGCGCCACCGCTGCCAGACGTCGCCGCCGCCGCCGCCGCCAGACGTTGCTGTCGTGCCTGTGCCGCCAAACATCGTCGCCACCTTGTCGGGTCTCCACCAACCCTGAGCCGTGTTGGTGCTGTCAAATTGCTTCGCCGCCAAGGACTCCACCACCACCGCCGGATCCTGTGTCACTGTGATTTCGTCCGGCGTCACACATGCTGCTTCCGGCGTCATCACCTTTGATTCCACTACAGCAAATCTTAGATCTGAACAGAATGTTATAAAATGCCATCTCATCATTTTAATGTCATCTTAATGATGGCATTTATATTAAAACAAAACATCATTTATTTTGCCATCATCGTTATTTTCATGATTTATATGAGTTTAGTGCCAAATAAATGGCACCGCGGTCTACGGGAACAACATACATACATATATAAAACATGGCACTAAACATATTTTATTTGGCACCCTAATGTCATAAATTGACACTATTTGCCTAAATAACTTTTCACATGATAAATATGGGATTATTAATGTCATAAATCGGCACTATGTGCCTAAAAAATTAATTTTGCACATATTGCCATTTTTGTTTACTTAGTGCCATAAAATAATAATATTTGTTGAAATGCCATTTTCGAAATAAATATCAATATGAATGATATTGTCATCTTGAAATGGCATTATTTTTTAAATTGGCATTTTACAGATTTAAAATGGCTAAAAAACTAATATCAGATTTTTAAATAAATAAATTCAAAATTAATTACAAGTTCAAAGTTAGATCTGAAATTTTGAGATAATCAACTTTTTGGAGCCTCTAATTTTTCTACACCAAAATTCAAACCTAAGTTTCAAAATTTCCATTTGAATCTGAAAATTAATAAAAAAAACATACAGAAATTCAAGTGAAAAAGAAGAAAAGGAGAAAAGAGAAGAAAAGGAGAAGGATGAGAAGGTGGGGGAGGAAGATGAAGAAAAGAAAGGAGATATTTACCAGAAAAGATCGGTACATCTGGATTTGGAAGACGTTGTCGGAGTCGTGCCGCCGCTGGTGACACGAGGCTGCCGCCGAAGTCACGTTGCTGCCTCCCAATTCATGCCGCCGCCGCTGGAGTAGGATATCCGTTCTTTGTTTCTCGGTTGGAGGTGCGAGAGGGGAGATACGAGAGGGGAGATCGAGAAAGTGGAGAGAAGGGGGAAGAGAGAGAGATGGGAGAAAAGAGAAAAAAGAGGGGAGGGTGTTGATGGATGGTGTTTGGTGCGTGTCAAAATAAGAGGGGTATTCTGGGTAGGATTGAAACCAATACTCCTACTTTGGGAATTAATAAAAGTATACTCTTACTTTGGAATTAGCCTTATGTTTTACTCCTAAATGGAGCAATTTCCCATATCAAAATACAAGTTATTCACTAACATAATAGTTAAAATAAAACTGCTCCCTAACAAAATTCATTTATTTTTTAAATTGAATTATAAATTAATAGTTAAAATAAAATTATTCCCTAACATAAATGTAATTGATAGACGCAATAAACATTTGATACATATTTAATTGTTTGTTAATTTAATAATGACATGCAATAAAAAATAATAAGAGTTATTATTATGATTACAAATTAATATCAATAATTGTAGTGGATGACATGGGCTTAGAATCTAATGAGTTTTTAATTATACTTCATATGATATAAAAGTACGAATTGAGAGAATGTTAGCATCCACTAAATGGTTGAGCCGGTTAAGCTTCCTCATGTGTAAGAAACCCACCAGGTTTTGAATCCCCTGGTGTACGTTAGAACTTTTTAATTGAAGCATGGGATCTAAATATTGGGCTCTATTAGTAATAGGGGGACTATTAAAAATTGGGCCCTTGAAATTTATGGGCCCTGTGCGGCTGCACCGCTGACACTTGCTCTGGGCCGGCCCTGCATCATAGTCCAACTCAGTCTTCTCACATAATTGACTTCTGCTAAAAAAAATAGAACTCTAACCCTTCAATTTTTGCACTAGGCCGGGTTTAGGTCCTAGGGTAGCTTTGGTTTTTCCATTTTCGTCTTAGACGAAGAACGGCGGTGTGTGACGTTTTTACTGGGCTGGAGCGAGGAGATTTCAGGCGAAGGTTAAAGAAGATTGTTTCGTTTGAAGAGTTCGGCGGACAAAGGTAGATGACCGAAGGCAGTGTTTCTCTTTGGCGACGGAAGGGGCAGATCGAAGACTGAAGGCATTGTATTTGTGTTTTGCTTCGATGATATTTGATGAAAGATTTCGTGTATCGATACAAGAAGATGGCAATCGGAGAGGACAGCGGGCTGAATTTTGATGACGAGGTTGACGGAGACCTTGACGCAACCGAGAAGAGGGCTGAATTTCCGGTGGTGGGAGTTGTTATCACGAATCGAAAAATCAAGTTTCAGGCTTTGGTAGAAAACATGATGAAGAAGAGGCAAGGTGAGAAAGAAGCAACAGTACTGCTGGATCGTCTCCCTCCTGAACCGCCGTCGTGGAGTGCAGGAGAGTCTAGGGTTTGGAAGCGTCTTTTTAATTTTACTGTTTGCAATTTATTTTTCCTGTTCAGACTGCTTATTTTTCTGTAGGTTACTTTTATTATTATTAGACTCTTGCATTAGGATTGGGTGATGGGAGGTCTGCATTAACCGTCTTTGGCTCATTTATGCCCATTATAGGATCAACGAGTTATATTGCTTTTTTGAAGGTGATTGAGTCTAAATCTGATTCGAGGGCTGACGGTTGTCTGTTGTTCTTTTGTCGTTTAACTCCCTATCTAAAAGTTAATGTTGTGATATCAATTTAAGTAAACTTATTGTCCTTCTTCCAAAAACAAACTCTAACCCTTCACATATCAAACATATTACCTCGTTTTACTATACCAAAGGTGATTTTCAAAAGTAAACTTTTACTTTTTTCTATTTAAAACCGCGTGAAGATCAATTAAGAAGTCAATTTCATAATGGGGGACAGGGGCGGATCCAGGAATTTGAGATGCCCTGGGCTGAATAGAAATTATACTAGGTTTAAATATTAGAGGGGTGGCCTAAACGTGAAAAATGAAAAAAATTACACTAAAAAAATTGAAAATTTTCTAAGTTGTCATGGGCTTCAGCCTACCATAGCCCGTGCATAGATTCTCCCCTGATGGGGGAGAGTATAAATAAACACTACGTATAAGATTAATACTGCATATATAATTATAAAATTATGACAAAACTATAATGCCAGATACAACTAGGAAAATCGGGGAAACATTGTTCGTAAATGGCAAAATACAGCAACAACAAGAATTAATATCAAATAAATACAGTGTATAAATTGATAGTTCCTGAGTTGATTATTATACACGTACTCCTCTAAACAATTAAGAATCATCATCGATACAATATTTCGCTCTGTTCCTGCATTACATGATAACATAAACAAATTGACCAATTAAGAACAATTATAATAAAATCGCGCTATTTTAACATTGAATAGTAACGCATATATGAGCTACTAGATTGCACCATTTTCCCTGTGCAATCATTACCGTCTTAAGGTGTGTTTGGGAGTTGGTTTTTGGGAAGGAAGGGGAAAAATAGTTTTGAAAGGTTTTTGTGACTCCGTGACTCCTCAAATACTCAATTATTAAATTTCTCTAAAATGAGTGATTTTGAAGGATAGTTAAATAATTATAACTTTAATTCAATTTAAAATGAATATTAGTCTAAGTATTTGAATTCATCAAACATACTCTTAGGGTGTGTTTGGGAGTTAGTTTTTGGGATGGAAGGGAAGACATGTGAGGTTTGATGACCCTCCTATATATTTGTGTTTGGGAGTTTGAAAGATTTTTGTGACCCTACAAAAGCTATCAAAAGCTCAATTGTTTAGTTTCTCCAAAATGAGAGTTTTTGAATGATAACTAACTAAATGATAATTTAAATCAAAATATCAGTTCAAGTGAGGTTCAACTATTTCAATTCACCATATCTGAAAAGTGATTAATTATAATTCCTTTTTTTTAATTCTATGTTTAAAGAACTAGATCCGGAGGCGACCCGAATAAGTTGTTGGGTCAAGGGTCAACCCGGACCCGGAGAGTCAACCCGGTCAAGGGTAAAAAAAATGTGATGTTTAAAGCCTATTAATGTCAAACTTGACAGAACTTACTCTTATTCAAGGAATAAAAAAACATGATAATCCTATTTTGAAATTTCAAAACGTTTTTTCACTCGGAAATTCTCTCGTCTTTCTAGTTTTCACAATTATATTTCAAAGTTTTCATTAAATCACAAGGCGCACGATGGATGCATAAAAAATCCATCTGGTGTAGTGGAAATGAAAGATTAATGGGAAGGGATGATATTAATAAGGAAGTTATAATGTACAAACTTGGGCTGTATCCCACAAATTTGAGGTGGTTGGTAGAATACGACACACTTGCCGGAAACATCGAAACCGTGCAGCCGGGAAGAGTAGGGCAAAGTGCACGAGACCTGATGCCACCCATACTCCTTTTTGCTGCTGGACCGAATTTGAGCCTTCATCTTTATGACCGCGGTGGAGCGGTCCCCAAGGGCCTCCACCGCGGGTGCAGGAAAGGTGAGGGTGAGGTTAGTGGATGCTAGGGGAGGCTGGAAAAACGCTGGCGATGTGGCGTTCGCAACCAGCCACAGTGCGACTGCGGCATCCCCGAAGTAGAGCAATGCTTCGGAGGTGCCGTAGTCGTTGGTTTTTTTCTTGTTTTGGTTGCGGGCGTTGAGGATGATGTTGATGTTGCCGCCGGTGAAGCCGGTGTCGTTGGTTGTTAAGGGCACGTCCAGTACGGAGTAGGCCGGAGCTTTAGGATTGGGGTGTTGAACATTATCTAAGTGATTCAGTAATACTCCAATACCCAAGGATACAATACCCACCACTAATAGGAATATTGTTAAAATAGAGCAGCAGATCTTTGCACGTCGCCTTCTACTGTACGCTTCATAATCACCATCCATCTTCAGCTGTAGTAGGAATATATAATTATATATATACTCCGTATATAATATAATCGATCTTTAGTGCTATATAAGGTAGCGAAGATTATTTTTTTGTTTATCGTTTAAGGAGTACTTAAATACATAGTGCTTCTCAACTACGTACCTGCTCTTGTTCTTAGTGTAGTCTTTTTGCTTTTTTTTTGTGAGAACTCGAATACCCATTTAAGAAATGGGATATCGTACCTAGAATTCATTTGATTGGTCCAAATAGTTATATCATTTTTAGTTTAAACATAAATAATTGAATTACAAAATTTTGATTGGTCCATGTGAACGAAAGTATGGTATAATCTACTTTTTTTCAATAATCATCAAAGTGGGACCCAAAAACGCCGCATTGTTTATGACCGGCATCACTCGAAAGTCCAAACGTAAAGGCCACGGTGTGTTTTCTATTTTTCATCGGTAATAATTACTTGACCTAGTCATGTTAAATTGTCCGAGTATTATTTTGTTGATGTTGTTTTATCAACTCGTCATCCTTAGGTTTATATACTAATAAAATAATTTATGGGAAAGTTCCTGAAATAGGACTAAAACAGTTTGAAAATTTTAAAATAGAAGTATCATGTTTTTTATTCTCAAAATAGGAGTAATTACTGCCAAGTTTATAAAATACTGTCGTGTTTAAAGTCCGGTACTGCCAAAACATGACAGCAATTAGTAATATTTTGGGAATTAAAACATGACAATTGTATTTTGGAATTTTCAAATCGTTTGTCCTATTTCGGGTAATATTCTCAATAATTTATGCTCGGATTCAAATTTATATAATAAAAGACAATTCGAATTCGAAAAAATCAAATGAAATAAGAATACTAATTCTATAGATTTGATTATACTACAAATAAGAATATCAACATATTCCATTCAAATGCTAAGCAAATACATTCGTTTAATAATAGTTATAATAGCATAATAATAATATTATTAATAATAATATTAGCAATAAATAACACTATAACAAATTTTAAAAAAGAGTTGTACCCTGAATTAGTAGTCCATATTTACATATAAGTCCTTATATAGGAGACTCTGTCCGGTCGTCGCGATTTGGGGCGGTTCTCGGTGCAATTTTTTGATGAAATTTTTTGAGCATCTTATTCATCAAGTCTAGTTTACTCATACCAAATTTCAGCTAAAAATTTAATTGAGAACGCATTCAAATTAATTCGAGAATGCAAAAATGAGCAGTTATCTTCAAGAACAAACAATACGTCAATGTCTTATGGGATTACATGCCTGTTCATCGTCGGACTCCATTATGATGAAACCAAAGTATCCAATTTGAGCCTTATCCCGAAATAGATAGGTGCTAGGAAAAGAGGCCTAGAAAAATTCCATATTAATCGGAAGTCATCATTTGCAAGGCGAGCAAGATCAAAGGCTCTTTGTCTAGTGATGAGCTCAAGAAGCATGATCCCATATCCAAACACAACATCCTTCTTATTGAACTCTTTTACTTTCTCCTTAAACACTTTTTATTCAAATTTCACATCCCTATTGTCAGTATCAATCTCAAGATAGAGCCTTCTTAATATAAAACTCAGCCAGGTCAAGGTCAGCCGTAATCATACAGACGTGTTCATCTAGCCACTATTTATCTATATAAGGGAAAATCTCTAGTTCAGCCACTCCAAGAAATAGCAAAAAGACAGTCTTTCTGAGGAGTAATACTGGTAATTAAACCTTTATTTTTAAGGAATAATCTTAATCACAATAAATTACTCACAAATACAATATTTCTTTTAGACATGGAACAATTTAAATTATCATTAATAAATCATAAAACAAACATATATAGAACAACTACTACACCCAGCAACATCAAACATCATGGGCACTGGACAACACAATGTGGAATCTAAAGTTTCATGAATTAATCACAATAAATTAGGCACAGCTAAAATATTTCCATATTGCAATATTTGCAGTTATGGAACAAACCAGTGGAAATCTCTAGTGTTTGTAAGTTGTGTCATTTGCATTGTAATAACGGAAATCAGCAACACCACTGGGAAAAAACGTAAAATGACCACTTCTTCAAATATTGTTGTCTTTACATGTTTACAGTTAATCAAACAACAAGCAAGTCCAGTAGTGGTCTAAAAAAATCACAAGCATGAACCGCAAATAACTTTTAAACACGAACGGTTTCCTCCTTCACAGTCGAGCAAGAGTAGATCAGGGCAACACACAATTGAAGAAGAAGAAGAAGAAGAAGATAGAGGCCAGGGTATCTCAACTTAACTTTAGATGAATGTGGTGAATCTAAGCAAGAATTTGTCGATCTGGAAAGCCGAAACTATGGAGCAGTCGAGCAGGAAGGTCGTCGATACAAAACTATGGCCGGGTCAGCCGTGGAAGAGCTTCTCGTCGTCGATCTATCTGGAAGGGCACAACTATGGCCAGGCAAAGATGTATTACGTAAAATAAAATGGTAAAGAAGTATTTTTAGATTTCCATTGATACATTAATAACTTTCAGCTTAAAAAGTAATCATTTTGTTACTTTTTTATGCTAATAAGAAAAAACAACCAAAACAGCCCATTTGCTATGTGTTTGGCAATATTTTTACATTTTCAGGCTTTTCAGCCCATTTTATGGCTCCAAACAGCCCCTAATAGTAGTATACATTACTCCGTATTATTTTTTAAAACAGTAGGCTGGAATACATTATTTTGATAATGTTGTTTTATCAATTCTTAGGAAGTCTTTGGTTTAAGTGCAAAAATCATTTTTCACTCCCTTGGTGATGTTCGTTTTATTTTGAACATCACCCTTGATAACTCCGTTTTTCAACACACATTTAATGCATGTTGGGATTGGATTTATTCACTTCCTTATCTTAAATGAGTCAAAAAAACGTCAATTTAACTCAAGACATGATTTACTAGGTTTGTATATTTGTATTTGGTGTTCTTAAAGCCTCTGTTCATAAAAATCGAACCAACACTAGCAAGGAAAATGATGATTTTAGAGTTAGATACGCTTTCAAGAGCAATTGTGAAGCAACAGAAGTCACGACAAATCTAATTGGTATAGCGCCCTTATTGATGATACTCATTTGGTTATGTACAAGGCTCTCACATCTATTCACCATATTTTTGTAGCTAATATTTGTATCCAGGTTAATAAGGGAACTAGCTCCTTTTGGTTTTCAAACTGGTGTGACATTGGTCCGTTGTATCTTCTCCATGATGATATCCCGATTCATTTGAGCAATCTGTGCATAAAAGATGTGAGGCCTGATAATTTTTTTATCCCTACGGTTTATAACTGCCTCCCCAGATTCCTTGCGGATAAAATTCATGATAACAAGGTGAATTTTACTAACTTAGATGATGGCTATATTTGGAAACCCAATTCAAATGGTCAATTCAGTTTTTATAGTGTCTATGATGTCATAATGCCAAAAAATTAATTCTAAACCTGTTTCCAATTTTCTTTGAAAAGAGACCCCTTAAAAGGTCTCTTTTCTCCTCTGGGAATTGGACAACCGTATTCTTCCTTTTGAGGACAAATTGAACCAAATTGGTATTTTTGGGCCTTTCAAATGTGTTTTGCCCTAACAGTGACACCATGCATTAATTATACATTATTTTCTTAACTGCTCCTTCAGCAATAGCTTATGGAACCACTTTGAAACTATTTTAAACTCTAAACCTAATGCTTATAATGTTGTCCAAAACTATCTGATGGAGTGGTACAATAATTTTAAGAGCAAAGTTGCTGATTTTCACTATGTGGTCCCAATATGGTTATTTGGAATCTTTGGAACATACGAAACAAATTTGTTTATGAGGCCATTAATGCTATAAAAACTGATATTTTTACCATTTCTATTGCCAAGCCTTTCATCTCCCACGCTACCCACACCCCCTTCAACATTTTCAATGTCCCACCCAAGAAGACAGAGAATATCACATGCCCTCAAAGTTGGAATAAGCCTCCTCCATCCTACCAAAAGATAAACTTTGCCACCCGTCTCCTCAAGGTAAATTTGGCAAGGACCGCGACTCTCTTTCTGGATGAATTTGGAAACTACACAGGCCATATGACTTACCTTGCCACCACCAGCAACATTTCCATCATATCGCTGCCTCAGGCTGCCTATGATGTTATCTATCAAACTATTATCAACATCAAGAATAAAAATACTAATTTTGTTCTTGAAGTAGATAATAAGAATATTTATGAAGGCATTACTCGTATTTCAATTCAACATTGGCAATATTGGCCCCACATCCAGAAAATCAGAAGGACATTATCGGGTCACTAGTGGACTTTAGCGCACACGCATCCACATATCAACACAGCTGCCGAGTATTTAGCCCACAAGAGACTTCCATTACCGTAAACAATCATCATTTTAAACATTTTGTTGGAATCCTAAAGTTTGATACTATTACTTATTCATATGTACTCCGTATTTTAATTAGCTAGAGTAGGTTTTGGTCTAGTCCTCCTACTCATGTACTTTTCATATCATTAATAAAGAGATAGGGGGTCCTCTGGCCCCTACGCCAAAGAATCTTTATAATTCTTTAGATTTAAAACTGGGTTTAAAAAAGTCACGACAACTGAAGAAGACAATGTTGAAGTTGAAAGAGGCAAAGGATCGGATCATGCACGAGGGCAAACACAGGCGAAAAGGGAAGAAAAATGGTCAAAAGTCAAGTGAAAAGGTCCGCACACCGAGCGGATGAGGCGAGGTTGAGGATTTTTTAATGCGAGTTCCGCACGCCATGCCCAATGTATTGGTGATCCCTGGAAGGTCCACATGCCGTGCGGAGGTATTTTTACGGAAATCGTTCGGTGGTCCGCTGATGATGCACTTTTTCGTAGTGCGTCAAAATAAATTAAATACTAGCACAAATACGTAGTATAGTGAAGTAGAGTTCGTATCCACAGGGAAAGGAATAATTCTCTTTTTATAAAACAAGTAAATAAAAAGGGGGGTTTTAGGATTGTTGGAATTAATTTAATTGAACACTAAAAAGAACAACTTATATGTGATTTAATTCAAGAATAAAAAGACTTGGTCTTGCTACTTTCCACTTGTTGATATATTTTAGTTGATCATTGTTATATCTATAACTTATGCCCTCTCGAATACTCAATCGATGAGTATCTCCAATTCATCGAGGGTAGTTATTAACAACGACCGTTCATTAATAACCATTACTATTAGTCAAGTATAGAACACCGCCATATACCAACTTGATATTAGCATTTAATCTCTTAACTCCTTAATGAAATCAATTGAGATTGATAACCTCAACACAATGGTTTCGGTTTAACCAACAAAATTAATCTCTCTTAAGTTTATTAACCACGACCGTGCATTAATAAACCAAAGCTACTTACTTGTGAACCCACCAACGATTAACCATCGGTTCGTTGATCGTTTCTAGTAATAATTAATGTCAAGATGTTAACTAATTGTCATCTTAGCAACACTCCCCAACATTAAGATAGAGATAGATTAAGAGAAGAATTAATATTCAAGGGAAGAAGTTAAGAAAATAACTCACAACTATAATAATCAACAAGCTTCAAGAGCAACACCAAGAAATGGAAGTTTAGCTCCTCATTTGGAGACTAAATATGCTAGAAAAATATATATAAATGTTATTCTAAACTGAGCTTAAGAGTATGGAAGAAGAAGTGAAAATTAGTGAAGGAAAAGTGTGTTATTTATAGGTGTTTTTCAACACCTTTGGCCGGGTACCCGACCGGGTATAGTGCCCACCCGACCGAGTACCGGTCAAAATCAAATATTTCCCACGTTAGTGTGTTCTTCGCACGTCGTTTTGTCTCCGGTCAAGTCTGACCCGACCGGGTACATTAGGTGACCCGACCGGGTCCAGTAGTTTCCTGTGATGCTTCGGTTTTTAAATCAGACCTGACCGGGTGAAGTATTTTACCCGGACGGGTATTTGCTCCTGGACAGTCAAAACTTCTTTTTCTTCACTTCAAAGTCCTCCTTTTTAACACCACAAATCCTAACTACACTTTACAACTTATAAATGAAAACTAAAATACAATTACAGCTAAAATCACACAAATGTTTAACAAACTCAATAAAACGGTAAACAACCCACACAAATCAAACATAAAAACATACATTTATGCACTACTAAATAGTGCATATCATCCGCACAGTCGGCCGCACGACGGGGCACGACCCAATTTCGGCACATCCATTTTTGCTATTTTCTATTAATGCAGCCTTTTTTATATGTTTTTTATTATGAGCTTAGAGAGATAAACCCTATAACGAAATTGTGAGAGCTTTTTGGTTTTGGTTGTCAAGATTCTGAAATCTGTTGTAAGTTCAATCTTTTTAATTAATGACAATTAATTCTCTCCTTCTCAATTCTATTGTTAACTCAATTATGAATTGTGAGTTGTTTTAATTAGGAATTTGGGATTGATGATCAAGGATTTAATTGTGATCTAGGGTTAATTTCTTAATTGTTTAATTGCATGATTATTTATTTGATTTGTGTTTGAATAATTTAATTGATATCTTTTGTAACTTGGAATGGCTACTAGGATTATAATTGCATATAGAATAAATTAAGAGAAATCTAATTTATTCTAGGACACATTCACATACACCTAATCGTTCGCTAAGAGATTACTAACAGTTATGAAGTTGTATGCTCGTTCGTTTTGGCAGTAATTTAGAAACTTGTCGCATGAGATATCAGCCTCGTTCCCTAAATTATTGTATTCTACGCCGCGAGAGTAGTACAAACTTAGTATTGATCGGCGTTGCTCAATTAAATAATTTTCATGTGATTAAGTCTGATGAGCCCCGAAATTTGATTACCCCGGAATCAATCCATGTCCCCTTTTGTCATTAATCAGAAAGAGACCTTTAATTTTGCTTTATTTTTGAATCATTTAATATCTGAAAATCAATATCGCACATCACAACTATTTTATTTTATTTATTTTGATCGTTGAATTTATTTAATACCTGATTCTCTTTATCCATCGCTATGGAGACTATACTCGTACTTTAGACCTATACTGCTATATTTTTATAAGTGCGACAAAACTCACATCAGTTTTTGGCATCGTTGTCGGGGATCAAACCCGGGTCACCCGCGCAATAGACATGAATACTTACCACTGCACTATACTACAATGACTTTTACATTAACACTTCACCTCAAGACACACCACCACTTTCATCCAGAAACCTTCCCCCTAGGTTCCAAAATTATCGCTCTCCTCCTTACTTTTCCCAAAATAATCAAACTCCACAACTCAACCTTCATCTGTTTTATCAACTCTTCCGAAATACCACCACCACTGCTCTTGAAGCTCCTTTTCCCATTCAAACTTTTGGGTTACAAGGAGCAAGCCAAAACATCCCAATCTTCCAGAATCCATTCCAAAATCAGTCACCTTTTCAAAACCCTTTTCAAAATCAGTACCAAGTACCTTCTCCTCAAACAAGACCAGCCCCTCAAGCTAGACCTCAGGCCCTTCGAGTCCAAGCAAGCCTATGTCCCGCACGAGAATTCCCTATTTCAAGGGTAGACGATAGCAGAATTTCTTACGCCAGAAGTTTATGACTATAACACCATTCAAGTGCCAGATATAACTGTGAGCGTTTACGATATCAAGTCGGCGATGATTAACATGGTTTCCAACAACCAATTAGGAGGAGGGTCGACTGAAGACCCTATGGTGTGCTCATGTTTGCCTTGTGTGACCTTTGACTTTTAAAAAGTATTTGTATTCCGCTGCGTATTTTGAAATGCTTTACTTATGATTGTTTATGGATGTACTTGTGTGAATGGTATTCATGTACGCCTTGCATAGTTCAAGACGCCAAAGTTTCGAAGTTAACACTTTAAATAATTCATACATTATTCATTATTTATAAATATTTTTTTGATATTCAGGGTGTTGAGAGTAGTTCATATGTTAATTCAACTGATTTCTCATTATTAAATGAAGGATTAGATAAAATAATTGTTGAATGTGAAATTAATTTAACTGAAAATCTACATGACCAAGATGCTGATTTTGAATCTTTCAAAGCTTATTCTGGATTGAGAAAAATATTGTTAATTTTCATCTTAATGTTCAAGACAAGGTGCACCGCATAGTTATTTTAATATTTTGTGTTATGATTATTTGAGTATTTTTATAATGTAGTTTTTTTTAATAATGTAAGTTAATTAATTAGAATTGCATTAAGATAGAGACCCCATGGTTCTGTTTTTCTAGATCCGCCACTGCCTAGAGAAGCCTTGTAACTATTTATATAAAGGCAACGTACAGTAAATATCAAAAGTATAAGAGAGTCCTAATACTGCTAGTACAGATTTAAGATGTTTTTCTTTTGGATTTTTTTCAATCCCAAAGCAGACCAGATTAGACCAAATCAGACCAGACCATACTTATAAAGAATAATGATATTCAATATATTAACTGTACATGCACGATGCATATTTATATGCATGTGATACAAGAGGATTACATAGTATGTAAACAAACGATCCTAAAGTAGTGGAGATGATACATATCCTCACGTGTGCACACAGTAAACAAACTAAGCTATAAAAGTGGTGTTGATAAACATCCACTTATGTGCAACATATTAGCTAACGTACGTACACACAAATATGTACACTAAATAATAGTTATGATTTAATACGCCCCGCAAGATGGAGGTTCCGTTAGAAACTCCCAGCTTGGTACGAAATTTAGCAAACGAGTCACGACCCAACGGTTTAGTCAGTATATCGGCAACTTGAAGTTTATTTGAAATATGCTGGACACGCAAAGCACCTTTTTCCACAAGCTCACAGACAAAGAAATAGTCAAGTGCCAAGTGTTTCATATGAGAGTGAAACACCGGATTAACACAAACATACGTAGCCCCTTGGTTATCACAATAGAGAACAGGCACATGAGAAATAGTAATACCAAGCTAAGCTCGCGTAGAAGATTTTGAACCCATAATAATTCGGAAGTAGCATGAGCAACAACACGGTATTCCGCCTCTGTAGACGAGCGAGACACGCACTTTTGCTTTGCAGATTTCCATGAAATAATATTCGACCCCAAATATAAAATGTATGATGTAGTAGATCGGCCAGCATCATGAATATTTCCCAGGTAGAATCTGAAAACGCAGTGAGATGTAGGGGACAATGAGGACGCAAGAATAACCCAAAATTAAGTGTGCCTTTCAAGTAACGCAAAACAAGCTTCACAGCCTGCCAGTGATGCTCACACGGGTGATGCATATGTTGTGAGCGACAGTTAACAGCAAATGATATATCTGGTCTAGTGAACGCCAATATTTTAACAATCCCAAGGCTTGCTGGTAAAGCTTCGGATCAAGCATAGGAGTGTTAGAAGACGGTATTGGCACGACAGAGGATCTCATAGGGGTGGAAGAATCTTTTGCTCCACTCATTTTTCATATGTCTAGAATGCTCAAAATGTACTGCCTCTGAGAAAGAAATAACCCTTCAGGAGATGGTATGACTTCTATGCCCAAGAAGTGATGTAAATTGCCCAAGTCTTTTACAGAAAACCGAGAAGTAAGCTGTCCAATGAAGTTATTAACCGCAAAGTGGAACTCCCCGTGAGAACAATGTCGTCCACATACACAAGAAAATACAAGAGTACCCCATCATGTGAATAAATGAAAATTAAAGAGAGTTGTCCTAATGAGATTTGCGAAAGCCCACCGATATAAGAAACCGAGAGAGTTCCATGTACCACCCCCGAGGGGCCTGCTTGAGTCCATATAAGGCCTTGCGAAGTCGACATACATAACTGGGGTGTTGAGAGTCAACATATCCCGGAGGTTAAGTCATATACCTCTTCACTAAGGGTGCCATGCAAAAATGCATTGTTAACAACAAGCTGTCTAAGTTCCCAATTCCGAGAGAGAGCAATAGTAAGTACCATGAGAACCGTTGCGGGTTTAGTGACGAGACTGAAAGTTTCAGTGTAGTCCCTGTCTGGTTGCTGAAGATAGCCACGAGCCACAAGTCATGCTTTAAATCGGGCAACACTTCCATCAGCATTACGTTTTACCCGAAATAACCACCTGCATGTTATGGGATTATGATCGGGACATGGAACCAAGTCCCATGTGTGATTCCGCTGTAGCACAGCATATTCGTCATCCATAGCGGCTTTCCACTTAGGATCCTGAAGAGCAAGTCTCATGTTGGCAAGTTCAAGGGTGTGAGGTGCGGGGTGAGCAGTGGTGTGATTGACCTATGTATCTCCATAATATTTGGAGTTGGGTTTTATGTGGCGTATTAGACGAGTTAAATGTTGGGAAGTTGTTGGTATAGGTGGGGCCGAGGAATTAGTGATGACGGATGAGTCAGATTGATGAGGAGTAATGGGTAAGGTTGGTGTAGAAGGTGGGTTTGGCTAGTTGTGCAATATGGATAAGGTGTTGTCGGTATTGGGTGGAGAGGAGGAATTATGATGGGTGATAGTGGAGGAAGGTGGATGGTTTTGATTGGAAGAAGTTGTGGTGTGTGGATTAATATAGAAAATAGGTGATAAAGGATATTCATGCATGGAGGGGTTAGTATTGACGGGTGGACCAGAGTCTTGTGACATGGGGTGTTTGTCACGCCCCGGACCTTCCCGGACACGTCAACAACCCGCCGTACAATACGAATAGTCAACCGCAGTTCAACACGTTCATATTATACAAGGCGTCTAGAATATCATTCACACGCAAGCCATCCATAAACAACATAATAAGCAATCGAATACGTAGCGGAAAACATAGTTTGAAAACAAATGTCACATGTGGCTAACATGAGCACGCAGGCTCTATAGTAAAATATTCATGAGCATGTTTGTTAATGTTTAAAAACCGAATGGAGGAAGCACGAACCAAGTCTTCCCTCCTAGATGATCTCTCGAGCAACGAGCACAGGAAGCAAGCTCTAGCCTCAACCTGAAAAATGGTGGTGGGACGCTCCCGAAGGGGTCAGCACTCTATAGGGCTATAAAGTGTTGGTGTGGATGGCATCTAATAGATATACAACAAGTATTTCAAACACAAGACCCTCAAATAGGGTGATAATATAATCTAGGCCGTAACCCCAAGTTACCCCGTTTTTAAAATATACTTACTTTATATATAAAGTCAAGTAGTCGGCCCGTAGGCCCAAGGTTTGTTTATCAAACATAGCCCAAACCCCGTGACCCCTAGTCACAACAATACATAGGGTTCAACCCTAACACATATGTTTGCATTCTCGAGTCCAACTCGACTACATCACCATGCACCTTATTTAACACAAGTTAACTACTCCACCGTGCATTTCTTGAGTCCAACTCAACTACATCACCATGCACAACAATCACCCCATCATGTCTACCCAATGCAATTCTATGAGCACGGGCTCAAGTACATCTCCTTACATTGGCATAGACCCCAATTCCTAAGCACTCGTTATGCCTAGAATTGTAATATCAATAATCTATTTTGGGACATCCTTACGGACTGCCAAACCATGGTCTTAGCATCACATTACATCAATTTAGTCACTTGCATCACAATCAAGTTCATCAATTACAATCAAATCCATAGATTCAATTCCTTAACAATTACAACAATCATTAACTAGTATTTCAATACTATTAAGATTATTCTTATCCATCATATATTCCATTTGTAAAACCCTACATATTTAGAGATATGTAGCAGCAACTTAATCATTCAATGTAATACATAAATAATCATTTATGTATCTACACAATTCACACATGAGTAAAATGCATATTTCACACAATAGTTCATTTAACTCCATTTTTATCAATACTTTACCAAATCATTTCCCATTTCATTCTTTGGAAAATAGATCAATATTCCATCAATAATTTATCATCATAATCCATGGAAAACATTATTTAGGCATTTAGGTAATCTCATGCTTAACCTACAAGTTGAGAACTGGTTCCTTGCTTGAAAATGGGTGTTAAACAGCTTCCTCAAGTTGCTATTTCAACCCCTAACCGTTGATACGAAAACAGCCCCTAGAACGGGTGTTTTCCGGCTAACTCGATTCCTAGTTTTCCAATATTTGCTCTAGGTTAGTATCTAACCTTTACATCAATAAAATAACTTTTCAAGGGCATATTATATACTTGGATTAGTGTACAATAGTCCCACCAATCGTTCATATCATTTGGAAAATGAATGGAAAGGATTTGGGGTTAACAACTCACTTTAGAAGAGTAAACCCGTTTCTGCGAGGTTGTGTTTTTCTCGGACGATTTAGAAGCCTTCCTCTACTCCGATTGATTCAAACCAGACCTTCACGGATTCCTCGTCTTGAGAGCTTTCTTTTGGTATCTCCCACGCCTTAATTGGATTGGTAAAACTCGAGATATCAACCAAACAGTCTCAGCACTCTCACAGCTCGAGTTCACAGACCACCACTCCCTCCAGCTCGATTTTTGTAAGATAAGCTCTCTCTCCTCGAACAAAGACCACTCAATTATGAAACTACACTTCAAGGGCTATCCAAGGATACCTCATACACGTTATTTGGTTGAGGATAGCTCCTATAATGAGAGGAGACAAACAGCACACCAATTTGTGCGAAAATAAGAGTGGTGGCCCAAACTTTGATTCTTATCAAGTCATGTGCAGCTCTTCACCATAATGGCCGGCCAAGGTAAGTCTCCTAACCCATTTTTATTTGTCTTGCAGGTACTAATATCATGTGGAGTGGTTCCCAATTGATCCCAATCATTTTGGGGATCCAAATTATCTACCAATACATCCAAAAATGGGGAAAATGGGTCCTATTGTTTTATCTTTGTCAAAAGATGTCTTTTTGTACTCATCCTAATTTATTTAGAACAAGTCAACTTCTTAAATCACATTATTGATCTCCAATATGTGTAGGCTCATCCCAATAATTTACTTGATGGATATTATAGAAGGAAAATCATACTCCCATTATTTAGCTCAATAAGGCCAAAGGTGGGGTTATAGGCATTTGTATTCTTCCTTAATCATTCAATAACTTATTTTACATTTGTCATACGTATCATTTGGGCTACTAGCCGTGTGGGTCACTCCCGAGTGGGTCTAGAACGCCATTCTCGAATACTTGCTATTTTAGCAGGTTGGGCTCAAAATAACGTTTGGGCCGTCCGACCTTACCCGGATTGTCTTGAAAGATCATGTATCACAATTTGGATAATGTTGGGCTCTTTTATTTATTAATAAGACCCAAATAATGTTTGCATGCCCGACCCTAATATACGAGTTCGAACAGTACACTAATCGATCATTAATTACGTAAAACATTAATCGTTTTACAAATGTTTGGGAATCAGGAATCCAATACATAAACTTTGAATTTTAAATCAAATTTTCAAGGACGTTCGGGAGCGGTGTCACAGTGTTGTTGCAACGCGGGAGGAGATTGGTATGACCCATGCACCAGATTCTAGGAAGGACGTGAATATGGAAATATATGTGGAATAAACCTGACATGACGAGAGGTGTAGACACAGCCACAATTAAAATTCTGGCAAAGATAGGCGGACTGAGAATTGGAGTATCCAATTAATACACACGGTGCTGACCGGGGTTGGGTTTTAGTGGACACATACGGACGTAACCAGGGATAACACAAGCAACCAAAAGGTTGTAATTTTTTATAATTAGGAGGGAGCCTGTGAAGACAAAAATATGGACTGTCATTATTGAGGACGGGAGTAGGTAATCGGTTTATGAGATAAACAGCAGTTTGAAATGCATATGGCCAGTAGGAAACGGGTAAGCCGGAGTAGTGGAGTAACGTGAGGTTGGTGTCAACTATGTGACGATGACGACGCTCAGGCTCTCAGCTACCCCGTTGTGTTGTGGCGTGTGAGGGGGAGTGGTAAAATGAGAAATACCATGTTGGTTGAGATAAGATTTCAATTTAATATATTCCCCTCCATTGTCTAAAAAGAGAGATATTAGTTTAAGATTAAAATAATTTTCAACCAACCGGTGAAATTGAGGAAAAATTGTAGAGACTTTGGATTTTTGTTTTAACGGATATTACCAAATATAGAGAGTATAATAGTCAACAAATATGACATAATACTTGAGACCATTAACAGGGACATCCGTAGTGCACCATACATCAGAGTAAACTAATTCAAGGGGTTTGGTAGCTTGCATGGAATTAACAAAAAATGGCAGTTTGGTGCTTTTATTGATGAAACATGAATTACAATGAGCAACAGAAGCCATATTATGAGGAAAAATGCTTATTTTGACGAACTAATAAATCAAACACATGTGAAGACGGATGACCAAACACATGATGCCAATCGGTGGGAAACTTGACTTGAGTAGTATGAACTTGAGGTGACAATAGACCCGGTGCATAGTAGATATCATTATGGTTCTCCCTGCGAAGCAACGGCGCCCCTGTGACCCGATCCTTAACCAAAAAATGAGAGGAAAAATATTCAACCGTAACAGGATTAGTTTTGCATAATTTGGCCACAGAAACTAAATTTTTATTTAGGTGAGGAACACATAAAATATTGGTTAGGGATAGAGGAAGATTAGAAGTGGGTAGAGTAGTGTGGCCCGTGTGTGTAATGGGAAGGGTCTTACCATTGCCAAGATGGACTTCTTCAGGACCGCCATAGTCAGCATAAGTCGGTAGCTGCGAAGCATCGGAAACCACATGGTGGGAGGCACCACTATCAAATAGCCATGGCTGGCTGGTAGATGGCATAGTGGCACTAGTGTGATGAACCGCTGGAGTAGCTGCATATGGCATTTAGTGTTCATGTAAAATTTTTTGAAACTTGCGACACTGTCTCACATCATGACCGGTGCTATCACAAAATCGGCAGACCACCGTGGAATGAGCTGGACGGGCAGAAGCATTAGAGTGATAGCCACCCCGACCACGACGAGTAAACGAGCCACGGCGAGGGTTTTGATTATTCATGCGTCGATCTGGAGGGGGGGCTCGATCCATAACTTGTGTGACGTTTTTTGTTGGCAAAAGTGAGGCAGTAGCATTTGTGGCTTCAAGTAGACGACCCTCATGCTCTAGGAGGATTTCCTGGAGTTCAGCAAGAGGGAGAGATGTGGAAAGAACCCGAATGGCAGAAGTCAGTTCACTATACTCAGGGCTCAAACCGTTGAGAATGTTTATAACCAAATCTTCTTTAGAAAGAGGATTTTGTGCCAACGCCAAGGCTTCGGAGATGGCATACATCTCGTCCAAATAGGTAGTGATGGAGCGAGAGCCTCGTTGCATGTGTGCAAGGGCTGATTTGAGAGCAATGATGCGACCGCGGGATGTATGTACTAGCAAAGGTGAGTGCTAGTTTTTCCCAAGCCAAGCAAGCAGTAGATGCCGACGAGATAAGTGGCTAGATGGTGTCGGAGCAACTTCCCAACAACGCACTGAGGAGAGTCTTGTGTTGGCGATACCATATGGAATAGCAAGGGTTCAATTCTGTCTTGGCAGCGTCGGTGAGCTGATCCGGAATTTTGATAGTTCCGTCAAGGTAGGCTTCAAGACCAAGACCGATAAGGGAGGCATGAACTTGTGATTTCCACACAGGGAAATTGGAAGAGGTCAGTTTAATGGGAAAGTGAGTAGTGACGGTGATGGGCTCTTGATATTCATGGTGATTCCGATAATGATGCTAACGGGAAAAAAAATGGAATAAGTAAGCTCGTTAGAGATTGGCTCTTGATACCATAAAGAATAATGATATTCGATATATTAACTGTACATGCATGATGCATATTTATATGCATGTGATACAAGAGGATTACATCGTATGTAAACAAACGATCCTAAAGTAGTGGAGATGATACATATCCTCTTCGTGTGCACACAGTAAGTAAACAAACTAAGCTATAAAAGTGGTGTTGATAAACATCCACTTAAGTACAACATATTAGCTAACGTACGTACACACAAATATGTACACTAAATAATAGTTATGATTTAATAACTTAGACATGCCAGATTAGACCAAATCAGACATAGAAAGATTAGATTAGACCAGACTTGGACAGTTACAAAATGCAGAAAGCCCAAACACTTACGAGTCTAGACCAAACCAATTCAGACTAGACCAGACTTAAGCAAACCATACCATAGTCCAAATCAGATTTGACCTGACCAGACCATCAAATTTCAGTTCAATAGAAAACATCCTCACCGCTCACCTCTACACTTGTTCAACATCTAGCTGCAAACTGTTTAGACTTTAGAGGTATGTGACTTATGTGGTTTTTTCTCTACTTATTTCCTTCGATCTCTACTTTCTCAGTTTAGTTCTTCTTCTTATTTGATTGTGTCTGTATAGAATTAAGATGCAATATTGAAAGAAAAAGAATGAAAAACAACAAGAGTTGTGTACAGGGGTGGAGACAGGGAGGGGCTGGAGGGGGCCTCGGCCCCTGCAAGAAAAAAAATTAATATATATTATGTATAAATACTTTTAATCTATAGAAAATATGTTGATATTTTGAACTTTGGCCCCTGCAATGCAAATTTTTTAAGGGCATGCCCCCTTAACCATAGTTTTCTGGCTGCCGTAAAGCACAAAAACTCTTGAAAAGAGTGCATTTATGCTCACCAAGTCATAAACTCTACATAAACTGAAATTCTCGAAACACTTTTTTTTCATGTTTCTATGTATCTCACCCTTTAAAGCAACACAGGGCAGCCATGTTTATGATTCTTGGAACTATGTTGTTCAAGAACTACCTCTTTAAGAGCCCGTTTGGTAACTTCTGTATTAATTTTGCTTCCTTCATATTGGCTAAATGTTCGCCATTGGGCATCAATCCTCGCGCAAAGCGCGTGCCGATGCTAGTAACTTATATATATGCAGTGTGGTGTAGTATATTACATAGTAATGATTTTTATAATTTTATTAATTATAACTTCCTTCGTCTCATTCAAAAAATTTCATTTTCTTTTTGGCCTCCGATCCCGCTCAAAGGTTCTTTATTAAGAAATAATTAACACTCTTAAACAACAATTTAATCATCAAAAATTAAAACAATGCATTTATGACATCACAATTATCATCAATAACTCATTATATTATGTATCAATCAAAATTATTTGTCAAAATATACTTGATATTGTCTAAATAATCGTATCATTTTGCAATGTGAACCTTTGAACGTACGGGACAGAGGTAATATTTGTTAGATTACCTATGTGTAGTTGACCCCAAATTTTTTTTGGGAATAAAGTTTAGATGTTATTGTTGTTAGGTTATGTATGTTATATTACCATTGTATTTTCTAATACTCTTTTTACAATTTCAGTATTTTAAGTTTTGAAGAATTTGTTAACCGCCCCCATCAAATATTATTCTGGTTCCGCCACTGGTTGTGTAGCCAATTATAAAACATTTTGAAATCTCATAGGGAAAAACTCATCAAGGAAATATTAACCCGATAAGTCCCTATTACACCAGTATAGTTGGGTTCAAGATCATTCCTTGCTTTTATATGTTATCCTCAATGGGAGGCATTTGATTTTTAGTTCGTAGAAGATTTGTTGCTGGGTTTTATGCATGCTCATTAATTCTTCAAATATGCTCTTTAATTCGTTATTCAATATTTTTCCTTGTAATGAACATTCTTTGTGATATTCCCGCCTTACATTCTATTGGAATGTAGGGGTGTTTGGATTTGATTCTGCTTCTACTTCATTTTTAAAACTGGTGTCTCACAGCTTTTGAAACACTGCTTTTAGGAGCATTTTGAAGCACCCTGAAATACTTCTGCACTTTACCTTATCCAACTCTGAATTAACCGCCAAGTACTTTATGGTCTGATGGTATCACTGTTACACTTCCAAAGAGAAGGTCACAGGTTCAAATCTCATCCAAGTTAAAAAATGTTGGCCTTAACAAAACAGATACTATAATAGGTTAGAAATATTTGCCCCAAAGAAAAAAACTCTTAATTAACCGCCTCCTACTGCATTAAATACCACTGTCATCAGCAAATGAAAAACAACTCTCTCAAATTGAGAAGCAAAACTATCAGGTATGTATTTTGTATATCTAATGTTTATTAAATACTCTCTCAAATTGAGTAGATGTTTTTAACACACAAAAAAACAAAACATAAGTTGATACTGCAGATGTAATAGGGAGCATCCATTTGATTCACTTTCCTGGGCCGCAGGAATACACTGGTGAATGTCAAAAGCTATATGATGTGGTTTTAGAAGATCTTGGGTAATTGATATTCTAAACATAAGATATACATAGTACTCCGTACTAAAATGTCTACTTTTTTTACTTCTTAAAAATTAACAGGCAACGGATGATGAGATGTACACTGGGGTTCAAAACATGCAATGAAGCAATTTAAAAATACATTGGGGAAATATCACAGTGTACTGCTTCATAGGCAACATCCTCGATCCCAAACTAAGGTACATTTGTTATTTAATTTTAATCAATTAAAATAACAGTAGTTGCTCTAAAAAATTATTAACACATTTTTTTATCAGAATACAAAATCCCCAGGATTAAAAATCTGTTAAAATATTTATCCCACACCGGAAAACTATAAAACAATAAAACATTATATAAGGCTTTGGGCTACTCCTCCTATCAGGTTGACCTTTGGGCAACCCCGAGTCTTAACATGGTATCAGAGCATATTCCGATTGTGGTTTGACAGCTTGTTTAGCACCCATGATTACGGGTAGCTTGGTAAGGGTTTGTTTGGCCAATTTGTACACCCCGATATTGTCCATCCTGGTTCGGGCTGAGGAGGCGTGTTAAAGTATTTGTCTCACACCGGAAAACTATAAAATAATAAAACACTATATAAGACTTTGGTTTACTCCTCCTATCAGGTTGACCTTTTAGGATGGAACCCTGAGTCTTAACAAAATCAATTAAAATAACAATAGTTGCCCCATCGTTACTAGGTCTTGGTGCGCACAGGTATAAGATCTATCATCATTGGACCAATTGAGTCACCGTAATTTACTCATCCACCATTCTGTCGGATAGGGGTGAGGGGGCTCCTGGGGTGGAAGATTCCACCTTTTGGAATGTAACTGGCTTTGGTCTGATTTTCTAATCTTCATCAGAACGTGATCATCCCTTATTGAATGTAACATAAAATTTTCAATTTTTCAAATCTGGGTTAACGACTAAAATGAGTTTTCTAAATTCAGAGAAACATATCTTTGTTTTTCTAATTTATAAAAACGACTAAATAGCCAAGTACCTTGTGGTCTGATGACATTACTGTGGCACTCCCAAGGAGAAGGTCACAGGTTTGAATCTCATCCCAGTTCAATGATGTTGACATTAACATTGAGCAGATACTATATAGGTTAGAAAGAATTATCCAAAAAAACGACTAAATAAATATTCGAAAAAAAAGAAAAAAAAATTAAATATACATGTCTTCTAATTTTCCATTTCTAATCTAATGGATGGTAAAGTATGTAACACCCTCTCATAATACAAATATACAATACAAAATGGTCCATGTAAGTTATGTAACCAAAAAAGCACTAACCCGTATCCCATATGCCGTAAGAGACCATCTATATATGCAAAGGGAGCAAGTCAAACAACAAAAAGAGCGCCACTCTCTTACTTTTACACTCTTTTGTATCCATGCAATCTTAAATAAAGTTATGTTGACACCCAACCCCTTAACTTTTTCGCAATAGTAAACTAGACCCTTCAAACCCGTAAAGCTACGAAAAAAAGTACACTTTTGAATTCTTTCCAAAACTACGGACGACTCCGGTAGTGGTTCGCAACCCAGGGAGTGTACACACTGTGCCTCTCTTCTCCTCTCCCTTCTTCTTCTTCGTTGTCTCTGTTAAAATCCCAAATTTCTCTGCTCTCTGCTTCTGAAGATGTATAAGAACCAGCTGCAGGAGCTGGCCCAGAGGAGCTGCTTCACCTTGCCGTCGTACACCTGCATTAGGGAAGGTCCCGACCATGCCCCTCGCTTCAAAGCCGTCGTCAACTTCAACGGCGAGTCATTTGAGAGCCCCCACCACTTCTCCACCCTCAGATTAGCCGAGCACGCCGCCGCAGAGGTGGCGCTCAATTCCCTCTCCCACAGCGGCCCCTCTTACTCACTCGCCGCCAGAATACTCGTGAGTTTGATTCTTTTCAGCTTTTATCTGTCACTAAGTTTACGTTTTAAGCTATTTACACAATGATGTGCAAAGATTCGATCTTTATTTCTGGGTACGCCCAAAAGCTGCTATTTTTTCGATTTCTTGATTTTCCGGCGAGATTCCCGGCAATAAGCAGCGCCGCTTAAAGTTATTCACCAACATTTTCAGTTGATGGGAAAAGACCCAAACTTAGAACTGCGTGTATGTGGGGGTGTGGGGTGGGTTGAGGTATGTCAATAAGCTGCTCTTTTACCGGTTTCTTGATTTTCCGGCGAGATTGGCGTTGCCCATAGTTAGTTACTCCTTACTACCCAACCTTATCAGTCGGTCTTCTGCTTCTGCGCTTACATGTCAGAACCGGGAATCGATGACTGGCTGTAAGGTTGTTGGTGGAATTTAATGGCTTGGGAAGTGACCACATTGACCTTGTACTAGATGTTTCGTATGGCTCCAATGCCACTGGAATTTTTTTGAAAAGTCTTGGTCTGAATTGGGAAAGTGGTAAAAGAAAACCATATCATAACGGCGTAAGTTTATTGAGAGGGACCATAATCAATTAATAAGACCCATCACATTGTCATATTGACATTGCTTCACAGCTGTGTTTGGGTCATCTTGTACTGTGCTGTTGCCAATTCATTAAATTAGGGGTACTCAGGTAATTTGCATCGAGTATAATTTTCTTTAGTTCGTGTGAAATGGTAAATATATAATTTGATTTCAAAGAATTCTACTTTAGGAAGGAGCACAGTAAATAAAGCTAGTTTTATTGATCATCTATAGTTGTACACTACTTATGAGTTGTGACACATCTATGAATCTATGCTGCCCATGAAGAAAATCTTGTGAACCACTGTTTTCACTTTTTGGGTATTCTACTGAAAAACTTAAAACTCTTGTGTTAATTATTTACAAATCAAAGAAAATAATATATAAATGTGAGGGCAAAAGTGCCATTTTCTCTCGTTTCAGCTATCTAGCCCAACAAATTAAGTAATTAACAATGTAAATAGAGCACTAATATTCCATATTATGGTAATGATTCTACTAGCACAAATAGTGTTTTGGTAGAATTTCCAGATGGTTAGACAGATAAACAAGGTAGATAAAAGAAAATATCCTTAAACCGAAAGTCACTTAATGTGGTTGCATTGAAATGTGCTGGTTAGACCTACCTAACTAAATATACAAATGTATTTATGATTCAATGCATCAAGTAGAGATGAAGAGTTTAAAACCTGTGGATATGGAGCTACATCTTCTCTTGCTTTTCTTAATTTTAGCTAAATGATGTTCTTGCCTATCTCCATTTCACCACACATTGTGCGCTATGAAATGTACTCCATTAAATACAAAAAATGATATAATGGCATACAAAGAAGGGATAAAAAATTTGGGGATTTCCCTACAATTTTAAAAACTAATCATATGGACAATAATATGATTACAAAGTCATTTGTCAATGCCAATACGTTAATTACACTAGAAAAAATTGTAATTTCACATCAAAGTCTTTTTGGTAACTGTACGGGTGTAATATGGTCGTTGTGTATCTAATATGTTAACCACGTATTAATGATATCAGTTTTGTGTGGAGGGTTTATTTTAGTAGAATATTATCAAAATATCTAAAAAAAAGTTATAATAAAGTTAAATTGAAGCTGAATATAGTGTATATATGAGTCTGACGGATTAAATGAGATGGTGGGAGTGTGGGAGTGTCGAAATATATAATGAGCATGCCAACGAGTGCTCAGTGTGAAGCACCTTGACTTGATGAATGGAGAGGATTCACTTATTTTTTACGCTGGAAAAATCCTTACCGTTTATCACGTCAACATGTTCACAAAATTTACTCGTGGGAGTACTCCTTATTTAGTTACTCGCAATGACTGCTTTAGATGTTTTTTAAGCGTGGGTAGTTGATTGGAACGTGTGGAATGATGTTAATAGGATGAAACTGGAGTGTATAAAAACCTATTACAAGCAATCTCCCAAAGAGTCGGGTCTCCTTTGCCTCAATATGCAACATTCAGATCGGGCCTCGGACACCATCCAGTCTTTACGGGAACTGTAGAACTAGCGGGAATCACATTTACCGGGGAACCCGCCAAAACAAAAAAACAGGCTGAGAAAAATGCTGCTTTGGCAGCTTGGTCATCTTTAAAACAATGTGAGTACTCTTTCTATAAATACAACTTGAAACCCCCTTGTGTAAACTTTTTCTTTGTCTGATTGCCCCCTCCATTTGTAAATGCCCCATTGTTGTTCATTTTTACAATCATCCCATAAAATAAATAGTTGTTGGATTTTCCCTAAAATTTCACTATAATAGAAGTGTTGGACAAAAGACATGAATACAGCTGCCGACATGCTATGAAGTTGCTATGAGTAAAATTAAACATAATCTTGGTCACTGCAATGTAAAATTCATCATAATTTTTGTCACTATGGTTCTTATGTGGTCATCCCATACATCTTATTCACTTTCTTTACTTTAGTCATATATTGGTCATTATTTTCTTTAATCATCTTAAAGAGGTGTCATTTTTTATAAAACAGTACCAAATTTTCAGGTAGCTTGCTAAAAACTGTGGGAAAAAATATAATAAAATATTAGTAGGATTTCCTCACTTCTAAGCCGCAATTAAGAAGTTGGAACATGCCAAAATAGAAAATGGAAATTGTTCTAAATAGGAGTAAACAACTTTTGGAATTCCAAAATAGGAGTGCCATGATTGAAAAATATTGTCATTAATAATATAATAATAAATACTGTCATGTTGAATGTCTAGTACTGCAACTATTTGGCAGTAATGACTATAAAATGGCAGTAAATTCTACCATGTTACTCATATTTCGGGAAAAATAACATAGTAGTCCTATTTTGGAATTCTAAAACATGTTTACTTCTATTTCGGAAAATTTCTCAACTAAAAAAGATGTTCCTTAACCTAACAGGGCCTGGTTTTTAGCAGAGGGAATACACATATTAGGGGTATTTTAGTCATCTTATTGTATTTTTACCCTGACCAAAAAAAATTATGGTTTCCTATCATGTGTGCTAAAAATACGAATGCAGGGAGTAATAATATGAAGATTTTAAATCTTCTTCGGTTTTCCGTGCTTCTTTTGAGTTACATTAGATAGATGAGAATTGAAGCCATTTAAAAGGGAACTTGGGATAGTTGGGAACCAGGGAAAGGAAGTATGGAGCAAGCTATTTAAAAGAGTTTAGGAAGGAAAGGAAATGAAGAGGAAAAATAACCATTTGGTTAAACTTGGGAAACCTATCTTTATTATTTGCTCAATTTCATTTCATTTCTATCCTATAAGTACTGAAAAATCGCTCAAATTATACTAAGAAACCTATACTGCTATACCTGTGTGAGAGATTCAAAAAAGTCCATTTAATTACTTGAGTATGTTCTCTCCATTAAAGTGAAATCATGTGAGAAGTTTTTTATCCATTTATGGAACAATTACATACATTTTTGCAAGAAACAGTGGCAAAACAAGATGCAAATTCATCATCAGAGCCAGAAAACACAGAAGAGCAGGAGCAGATGAGGATCGCAAGGGCGCTACAAACCTACTGTTTAAAAGAAAAGATCGAAATCTCTAACAACTCCAGCATACCCTTCCAGAAGAAGTTCCCCACTCCATCTAGTCCACACTGCCCCCCATCATCCACGTCAAAGATCCTACCTTTATTTTCCCAAAAATCCGTTCATCGTCATAGATCTTCACCAGCAATGGTCGTCGGTGATAATTATGGCCCTTCGTCACACCCTCTTCCCCAAAAGTATCCTTATGTTCCTCCTAGACAGTATAGAGCGCCTTGCCATTCCATTGCTCCCGCTGTCACTATACGAACTTCAGTTCCAGTTTTCTCAGCACCCCCACGGGCCCCACCTGTTCGAGTTGCGCCACCCGTATCTATCAGGCAGGCTGTTCCTGTTTTTGCTGCTCCCCCATCCCCACAGGAAACTGCAGTGGTTTCATCGTCCAAGACTGAGGAGGAAGCTGCAAAGAAGTCTGAAGTTGTGGAGGTTGACGAATCGATAGCTTTGAAGTGTTTGGAACGGCTCCAGATTTGATCTATAACATTTTTTTTGTTTTTGGTCGTACCTTATTTTGTTGATGAAATATACTATGCGCAAGTGGTTCTCTGCTGTTGATGCTGCATGGTAGTGTAAACTTAGTGTTACAAAAGCAGGTCACTTGATTTTCATTTGCCACTATTAAGTTTTGCTATTATGAGGTTAGCCTTGTACTGTTATATCATCAAGGATATATGTGACAATTAAACTAGTTTGTTGTTGATTGTTATGGCTTTCAACTCATCAGGATTCATGCAGCTGTTTCCTTTGGGTTCAGAGTTTTGACCCTTTTGGCCTTGTTACATAAATTGAAAATCTATCAAAAGGTTTTGTTTGTTTGCAAATGTATTGGGTTGCCAAGTGTCTTGTGGTTGATATAATGCCATCAATGTGTCACTCCAGAAGAGGTCACAAGTTCGAGTGCCACTCATTAAAAAATGAATGATAAATTGATAACATTTATCATGCAACGTATATTATGCTCCATAATAGATTAAAAGCACATAAAAAAGTCTTGCATTTAGAAATTTAGTCCATCTATTCTAAATGTGTTCAAATTTGGAACAATAAAAGGGCAATTGTTAACAATGTTAACTATTTCCGTAAACTTTTATAATGGGACACTAAATCACTTATGAATTATGATATGCCGGGGACAGATATTTTCCAATGAATATATTTTAATTTTTTACAAACATGTTGATCCTTTGAAAAATTAATAATGGACTCTACAATTTGGTAAGCATGAGTATATGCTTCTGTGGACTTGCGCATGGCCATATGCACTCAGCGATTTTTTTTTGGACCGTTTTCAATTCCAGACCAATCAGATCAGACTATACTCGATGAGATCATACTAGATTAGATCATACCACATCATACTTGGATGATTATAAAATACACAGAGATCAGACGTCTACCATATCAGATTAGATCAAATCGGAAAATTTTAGTCCAATTATATTGACAATTAGATCAAATACACAGATTAGTCCAATTAAAAACATTCTCATAGATCAAGTTTTACATGACTCATATTCAAAGTTGTCAATAGGTTGAATTTAACCTTAAACCTAGCTCGACTTATATGCATGGTTTATGATTCATCAATTTGTATATGAAGTCATCACAATTTCCCAGTATTCTTCTTGTTAATCTTAAGTGACTAGTCAGATCGGAGGTAGAGCTGGCAATATCACCCAAATCCATGGATATATGATCAATTCAAACCGAAGATATGGACGAAAATCCGGGAAAAAAGTATGGATGAAAATGAGTGGCAGGTGGATTGAAAGACGGATTGGATTGGTTGCAGATGAATAATCATCCAACCCATCACCCGACTCGCCACCCACCCACCTGGAGCGCGTGCGCACACACACATATATTAATAGTTATATAATAATATATTTAATAATAAATTCGTAGTCTGATCTATTAGTGTGTGTGTGTGTGTGTACAAGCCCGCCTCCTACAGTTTTTCTAGGGGCGTTTGTCCGGCGACGATCGTTTGGTCGTGGTGCGAGTTTGGATTGTGCGTCTGTTAGTTGTTGACCTCGGCATAGCAGATCGTTTTTTTTTTCTTTTTTGGGATTGGGGCCATCGACCTAATCGTTTGGGATCTGTCTTAGTTGATTCGAGCAAGACATTTGTGGGTTGCTTTGATTGTGCCCGAGGTGTTCGGTCTCGACAATGAGCAGGTTCGGAGTTTCTGACAGAAGGTTAGAGCAACAGTTTTGCATGGATAACTTCATGGACAAATACAAGAAGATGGCGAATGGGGCAGAGGAGGAAGAACTGCATCTAGATGAAGCTGATGTTGAGGTTGTGACGGATGAACGGCGGGCGCATCCCCCTCCTGAGCCGCCGCCATGGAGTGCAAGCAAATCTAGGGTTCGGAAGAAGACTTATCTTTTTTGTTTTATTTAATTTGATTTTCCTGTGATTTTTATGTCTGTTTTGTTATTTGCTTTTTCTGTATTGTTCCTGTTTGTTATTAAAGCCAAAGTGTTTAAAACCGTTTAAATCCTACAAAGTATTTCAAACCGTTTTATTTGTGATTATAAAATTATACTATCCAAAGTGTTCCCACTAAAGTTTAATTTTAATATACTATCCCTACAAAGTATCTCTCGAAGTTATATGAATTATACGGTAACCGGTTTGAAATACTTTGTAGGGATAGTATATTAAAATTAAACAAATAAGGATTATTTTAGTGTACACACTTATATTTGTTATTACCTTCATTGTATATGTCCTACTTTGGTTTGACAACATTATTAATAAAGTGCTTGAAAAAGTGAAGTTGTGATCTAAAACAATCAACCAATAACCAACATCACGAAATTTTGATTCATGTAGACATTTTTCCAAAACAATCTAAATAAAGTAAATGTGACACTTATTATGTAGACTGCATATATCTTTCCAAAAAAGTAATTGTGACACTTATTTTAGAATACACAAAAAGGAAAGTAGAAAAAGTAAAATGAAACAGAGTGAGTGTAAAATTATGGTTTGTTGAAAACAACCAACTAATTACAATCATCAAGAAATTTTGATTCATTTCCCTAAAAAAAATGATTCATGTAGACATTTTTCCAGAACAATCTGATTATATGCTTGAGCTGATGTTCCCTAAAAATCTTGAGCTGTCTCAAACATTATCCATATCATTGAACCAGACGTGCACCCAGATCTTTGAACTTTATTGTTGGTGTGTTAACTTCTACCTATCGGGCCATTTTTAAAATTTTTTAAATTTTGGGCACTGACCACAAAATCACCAAAATATTTGCATTCTCATTCAGAATTTTATTATGTTATCGCTCCACCCCCTCTGTAGAATTTTTACATTTTCTTGTACATTTTATTTGTTTGACATTGTCAGGACCGAATTTGGAGGCCCCGGTTCTAAATGTTAAATTGAGGCCCCACATTAATATAAACAATTTTGAAAAAATGTCAATCCAAATACATATATTCAAATCATTTGAGTACTCATTAAAAAGAACTAAAAGAGTAAAAGTACCAACGAAAAAAATGATTGATCTATATTTTTCTTCCTTACTAAACGTATTTTACTGATTTGTATTACGGAGTAATATATAATATTACTTCATACTATATAATACCAATTCGGGAGTTGGAGTTTGTAATTCACTACTTGGTCAATAAGTCTATTCTTCCGCCAGTTTTTGTACTTCTGTAGCGCATGATTTAAGCCAGAGTGCCAGACAGTCAACATAGGCTCTGTGTTTTTATTTTTTATTTTGAATACATATACTAGGTGTTGGAGGTATTGGTCCTACCAAGGCCTCCCTTCCACTTTATTATTGACCTACACCCGATGTTTACTCCCACTAAACTATACCTTATTTTACCTCACTTAGTGACTATTTGACTTATCTATTGGCTGGCCCCTTTTCTGTCTGTTGCACCTCTTTTGTTTGTGTAGTCCGTGAATGTCCTTCTTTTCTTCACCCGTGACTTCCAGCTTGCTTGGCAGCCTATTAGTAGTCCTCTTCCTTCTCCAGTTGAAGGCAGCCTGCGAGAGATACTCTTAGAGAGAAGTGCTCTACTTCTTCTTCCTTTCCTTTGTGTGAGAGTGTGGGAGAGGTTTTCTTAGTGGTAGAGAAGAAGCTAGGTGGTGAAGTGGTCATCCCTAGTGTGGTGTATGTGAGTCTTTGTGTAGAAAGACCTGAGCCGGAGAAGGAAAAGATCCTTACAGTGGTATCAGAGACAGAACCGCCGTCTACCGCCGTCCGCCACCCGCCGTCGATTGGAGTTCGCCGAAGTTCCTGGAGTTGCCTGGTGGGTCGCACGAGCTCGCTGGCCTACCACTTTAGTCTCTGCTGTTGAAATCAAGCCTGCCAGAAGCTGGAATCCACCACCCTTGTCGCCTAAAAGCTAGCCATCGCGGGGAGTTTTCGCCAAATTAGCAGCTGGAACCGCCAGCCGCTTGTGTGTTCACCGGCCTTCGCTCGTCGCTGGGAGTTGCTAGCCAGAATCGTCCGCTGGAGCCGCACTCGCCGGAAAAGCCCTGACGTCCTCGTCTGTCGAAGCCAACCCCTGGCGTTGTCGTTGCTCGCAGAAGACTCTGGAAGCTTGGACCTGGACCCGTTTTGCTGAAGCTTGGACGTTGGAGGGATATTGGGTTGAATTGGACCTGGACGTTGCTGACTTGCTCTGATACCAGCTGTTGCATGTGAGTTACTAGACTAGGCCAAGGTGCTGGGCTGGAGCTTTTGAGTTGCTGCTGCTGCTGGGCTGGAGTGGGGAGTTGGACTTGGACTGCTGGACCGAGTCAACTGGTCAACGCCGGTCAACGGCAGTCAACCCTACAGAAAAATCCCATTTTTTTTTTAATTTGGGTAGGTAAGGTCGAAACGCTCTCCTAGGGTTTCGCGAAGGTGAGTTTTCGATAAACTTCCTATTTGTTATATTCCGGTTTTAATTTAATTTAATTTATTTCCCCTCCCCGCGGGCCGCCAGTTGATTTAATCCCGGCCGCCAACCCCCCAGGTACGTTCTAAACCCTCTCCTTTGTGGTTGATTGTTTTAGTTGATTAATTAAATTGCAAAGTGTTATTTAATTTAATTGTTATGTGTAGGGGTGGTTTATTGGGTGGTAGGGGTAGAATTAATTAAATTTATTTGCTGCCCGGAACTGTTTAATTGCCCAAATGTCCATTTTTTGCTATGTGTTGCATGTTGCCCGGGGTTATTAAAGTGAAAACTTTATAACCCGGGTTGGATTATTTTCTGTCAATTCTGTCTGTTTAGCTTTGTGTTCCTTTGTGGTTGATACCATGGCTGCTAATCAGTATGGTATGCTTCCATTTAATGGAAAAACAGATTTTGATATTTGGAAACAGAAAATTAAGTGTGTTTTAATACAGTAAAAAGTTTTCAGAGCTGTCACTGGTATTTTCCTTGAATCAGAAGATAAGGCTAAGCAAATTGAAATGAACGAAACTGTTTGTTCTACTATTTACTTGAATCTGTCTGATTCTGTGCTTAGGAAAGTGGGTATTCTTGAGTTTGCTAAGGAGTTGTGGGAGAAATTGGATAGTCTCTATACTGATACCTCTTTACCTGGGAAGTTGTTTTTACTAGAGAAATTCTTTAGGTTTAGGCTTGACCTGACTAAGGATATAGATGAGAACCTGGATGTGTTTAACAAACTGATACAGAATATCAAACAAGCAGGTGATAAACACATAGATGACTATACTCCCATAGTGTTACTTAATGCCATTCCCGACTCTTATAATGATGTTAAGTCCGCTATTAAGTATGGTAGGGATGAAATTTCGTTAGACATTGTGGTGAATGGGTTAAGGAGTAAGGAATTAGACATGAAGCACGCTAGGGGTAGTTCTAGTCAGTCCAGGGACTCCGGTGAGGCTATGTTTGTTAGAGGTAGATCTAAGGGTAGGTCTAAGAACTCTAAGCAAAATAGTCAGGGTAAGAACACTAATTCAGCCTGGGAGGAAGAGGAGCAAATCTAGGAAGAGAGTGTGTTACAATTGTGGTAACACTGGCCATTTCATTAAGGATTGCCCCCACCCTAAGAAGACCGAGCATACTAGTGTAGCTGTTGATAAATGTGACCTTGGTGATATTTTGATGGTTTGTGACCATGTTAACTCTGTGAGAAATTCCCTGTCTGAGCATGAATGGTTGATTGTGTCACGCCCCGGACCTATCCGGACACGTCAACAACCCGCCGTACAATACGAATAGTCAACCGCAGTCCAACACATTCATATTATACAAGGCGTCTTGAATATCATTCACACATATACATCCATAAACAAACATAATAAGTAATTCATAACGCAGCGGAAACATTGTTTAAAACAAAAGGGCCACACAAGGCATTTCATGAGCACGCAGGCTCCATAGTAAAATATCCATGAGCATGTTTAGAAAGGTTTAAAATCAGAATGGAGGAAGCACGAACCAAGTCTTCCCTCCTATATGATCTCTCGAGCAACGAGCACAGGAAGCAAGCTCTAGCCTCAACCTGAAAAATGGTGGTGGGACGCCCCCGAAGGGGTCAGCACTCTATAGGGCTATAAAGTGCTGGTGTGGCAGGCATCTAATAGATATACAACAAGTATTTCACACACAAGACCCTCAAATAGGGTGATAATATAGTATAGGCCGTAATCCCAGATTACCCCTTTCAAAATACATACTTACTTTATATAAAGTCAAGTAGTCGGCTCAAAGGCCCGTGTTTGTTATAAAACATTTCCCAAACCCCGTGACTAATAGTCACGACAATACATAGGGTCCAACCCTAATATAACTTCTCATTTCTAGAGTTAGGCTCGAGTACATCATCATGCACTCGCATCATAGATCTCCTACTTCATATAATCATATCATAGATCTCCTACTTCATGCATTCACCCCATAGATCTCCTACTTCATACAATCCCACCATAGATCTCCTACTTCATATAATCACACCATAGATCTCCTACTTCATATAATCACACCATAGATCTCCTACTTCATATAATCACACCATAGATCTCCTACTTCATACAATCACACTTGACACTTGAATCTTATTCAAGTTCATCACAAACAACTCAAACCTTAAGTTTGATTCTATCAACATTTTGAACAATCCTTAACTAGCATCACAATACTATTAAGATTATTCCTACAACTCATTTATCATAAATGGTAGCCCCTCCATATCAATAGATATGTGGCAGCCTCCCATGTGCTAAGCATCATCATGAAATTATACATTTACATACACATAACATTCATACATGAGTTGGAAGGTCAATTTACCATATTAGCATACTTTTATCTCACATGACTCCATATTCATCAATATGGTTTCAATTCATGGTCAAGTCCATTACTTATCATTCATATCATGTTCAAGCATATTTATTCACAAAAACATGATTCAATCATTTAGGTAATCTCATGCATAACCTACAAGTTGTAAGCAACTAGATGTCGGTCCTCACCTCAAATGAGCTTTAGAACCTTCCTTCTCGATCCAATGACCAAAGCCTCGGCCAAGGAAGATTGAGAGCTGGTTCCTTGCTTGAAAATGGGTGTTAAACAGCTTCCTCAAGTTGCTATTTCAACTCCTAATCGTTGATACGAAAACAGCCCCTAGAACGGGTGTTTTCCGGCTAACTCGATTCCTAGTTTTCCAATATTTGCTCTAGGTTAGTATCTAACCTTTACATCAATAAAATAACTTTTCAAGGACATATTATACACTTGGATTAGTGTACAATAGTCCCACCAATCGTTCATATCATTTGGAAAATGAATGGAAAGGATTTGGGGTTAACAACTCACTTTAGAAGAGTAAATCCGTTTCTGCGAGGTTGTGTTTTGCTCGGACGATTTGGAAGCCTTCCTCTACTCCGATTGATTCAAACCAGACCTTCACGGATTCCTCGTCTTGAGAGCTTTCTTTTGGTATCTCACACGCCTTAATTGGATTGGTAAAACTCGAGATATCAACCAAACAGTCTCAGCACTCTCACAGCTCGAGTTCACAGACCACCACTCACTCCAGCTCGATTTTTGTAAGATAAGCCTTCTCTCCTCGAACAAAGACCACTCAATTGAGATAATAGACTTCAAAGGCTATCCAAGGACATATTATTCACGTTGTTTGGTCGAGTATAGCTTCTATAATGAGAGGAGACAAACAGCACACCAATTTGTGCGAAAATAAGGATGGTGGCCCAAGCTTTGATTCCTATCAAGTCATGTGCAGCTCCCCTCCATTATGGCCGGCCAAGGTAGGTCTTCTAACCCATTTTTATTTGTTTTGCAGGTACTAATATCATGTGGAGTGGTTCCCAATTGATCCCATTAAATTTGGGGTCCAAAATATCTACCAATACTTCCAAAAATGGGAAGATGGGTCCTATTGTTTTATCTTTGTCAAAGATGTCTTTCTGTACTCATCCTAATTTATTTAGAACAAGTCAACTTCCTAAATCACATTATTGATCTCCAATATGTGTAGGCTCATCCCAATAATTTACTTGATGGATATTTTAGAAGGAAAATCCTACTCCCATTATTTAGCTCAATAATGCCAAAGATGGGGTTATAGACATTTGTATTCTCCTTTAATCATTCTTTCACTATTTAGGTAATGTTGGGCTTTTTTATTTATTAATAAGTCCCGAGTAAGTATTTGCGAAACCCGACACTAATGTACGAGTTTGAACAGTACGATATTCAACCATGCACTACGTAGAACATTGATCATTTTACAAAATGTTTGGGAATCGGAAATCCAATACATAAGCTATGAATATTCAAATCAAATTTCCAAGGACATTCGGGTGCGGTGTCACAGATTGACTCTGGTTGTACCTATCACATGTCCCCCTTTAGAGATTTGTTTTCTACATATGAATTATGTGATAGTGGCTACGTTTCCTTAGCTGATAATAAGAGATGCAATGTGCTTGGTGTTGGTGATATATGTCTGAAATTTTCTTGTGGCTCTGTGTTTACCATTAAGAATGTGTGGCATGTCCCTGATTTGTGTCATAACTTGTTATCTGTTGCTGCTTTGGAGAGTAGTGGGTTACAGGGAAAATGGGGGAATGGTTGTATGAAAATCCTGAGGAATTCGCTTGTTTTGTTTAAAGCTGAGAAGGTGAATAACCTTTACGTGTGCCATGCTAAACCTTTTGCTGAGTCTGTGAATGTTGTATGTTTTGATAAGACCTCTTTGTGGCATAATAGGCTAGGACATATGAGCAATAAGGGTTTAGATGTCATGCGTAGGGCTGGTTATTTTGGTAAGAACTCTGTGACTTCTGTGCCTTTCTGTGAATCATGTGTGTTAGGCAAGCAGCATAGAGTCAGCTTCCCTCCTTCCTCTTACCCTAATCTATCTAAGTGTTCGTCTGTGCTTGAATATGTTCATGCCGATGTCTGGGGTCCTGCCAGTGTTCCTACCCACGGGGGTAGGAAATATTTCCTTTCTATTATTGATGACTTTTCTAGGAAGGTGTGGGTTTGCATTTTAGAACACAAGTCTGATGTGTTTGTGAGGTTTAGGGAGTGGAAAACCCTAGTTGAAAACCAAACTGGCAGGAAGGTTAAAACCCTTAGGACTGATAACGGGTTAGAGTTCTGTAATAAGGAGATGGATAAGCTGTGTGTGGATTGTGGGATAAAAAGGCACAAAACTGTGCCTTATACTCCCCAACGAAATGGGATAGCAGAGAGAATGAATAGGTCTCTGTTGGATAAGGTTAGAAGCATGTTAGCTACCTCTGGTTTGTCTAAGAAATTCTGGGGTGAAGCAGTCACTACTGCTGCCTATTTGGTTAATAGGTCCCCGTCTGTCCCTCTTGCTGGTAAGTGTCCTAAAACCATCTTTACCGGTAAGCCTCTTGATCTGTCTATCCTTCGGGTGTTTGGTTGTACAGCGTATGCACATCAACTAGGTGACAAGTTGGATCCTAGGTCTAAGAAATGTGTCTTCCTAGGTTATCCAGAGGGGGTAAAGGGTTACAGGTTATGGGATAGGAACCAGGTAGGCTTTAAAGTGGTCCTTAGCAGAAATGTGGTGTTTAATGAAACTGATTTTCCTTGCTTGATCGAGTCTGTTTCTAATCCTGAGTCTAGGTCTGATAGTACTCCTAGATGAGGTGGAGTCTGTCCCTGTTTCTGTTAGTCCTTTATCTGTTGATCCTATTATTACTGATGATATTGTTATGCATGATTCTGATTCCTCTGAGCATGATAGTCCCACCACCTCGAGTGAGGTGGAGCATTTGCATGATACTGAGCATGATTTGCATGATATGGGTGCTGAATCTGATTTTCATGATAACAATAATTTGCATGAGTTGCATGTGGAGCCTAGTAGTGATAATTTGCATGATTATCAACTTGCTAGAGATAGGAGTAGAAGGGCTATCAGGAGAACTGCTGATAGTATGCCTGATTATGCTTTCATTATGCATGATACTTCTATGTTTGCATTTTCGGTGTTTGAATCCCTAGAGCTGAATGAACCCAAGACCTACCGTGAAGCCTTAGGTTCCAAAGAGTCTCAGAAATGGATTAGTGCCATGTAAAGTGAGATGGACTCTTTGCGAGTGAACCAAACTTGGACCCTTGTACCTAGACCCCCCAACTGTTCGGTAGTTGAGTGTAAGTGGTTGTTTAAGGTTAAGGAAGAACCTAGTGATGTTAGGTTTAAGGCTAGGTTGGTTGCGAAGGGGTTTACTCAAAAAGAGGGGGTAGATTATGCAAAAATCTTTGCTCCTGTTGTTAAATTCACCACTATTCGTATGATACTTGCTTTAGTTGCTCACCATGACTGGTAAATGAAACAAATGGATGTAACTACTGCATTTTTGCATGGTGAATTGGACAAAACAATTTATATGACCCAGCCTGAGGGCTTTGTGGATCCCAGGAGAAGTGAGCATGTCTGTTTGCTTAGGAAGGCATTGTATGGCCTGAAGCAATCCCCTAGGCAGTGGAACATCAGATTTGATAAATGCATGATATCTTTGAAGTTCCAAAAATCTGTTTGTGATCATTGCCTGTATTTCAAGAATACTTCCTCTGTGCCTGTATTTTTGTTACTCTATGTGGATGACATGCTGATAATTAGTCCTTCTCTGAATGCTATTAAAGATGTGAAAAAATGTTTTTGTGCGAATTTTGCCATGAAAGACCTAGGTGGTGCCAAGAGGATCCTAGGCATAAACATTGTTAGGGATAGGAGTAAGCATACTCTTATTTTGAATCAGATTTCTTACATAGAAAAAGTTTTGAGTAAATTTAATATGTTATCTGCTTCTCCTGTTAATGTCCCTATGGCATCTCACTTTGTGTTAAGTAAGGACCAGTCTCCCAAGGCTCCTGAAATTGAGAAAATGAAATCTGTGCCCTATTCCAGTGCAATAGGGTCGGTGATGTATCTTATGGTTAGCACTAGACCTGATATTGCTTATGTGGTTAGTTGCTTGAGTAGATATATGTCCAACCCTGGTTTGTCCCATTGGAATGCTCTTAAGTGGTTGCTTAGATATCTGATTTCTACTGTGAAGCATGGATTAATTTTCTCTAAATGTGCTAGTGGTATTGAATTGATTGGTTATGTTGATTCTAACTATGCAAATGATAGAGATAACAGGAAGTCGACCACTTCTTATGTTTTTACTTTGTGTGGCTCTTGCATTAGTTGGAAGTCTCAACTACAGCCTATTGTGGCCCTTTCTACCACTGAGTCCGAGTATGTTGCAGCCACAGAAGTGTTTAAGGAAGCCATCTGGCTCAAAAGCCTTGTCTCCGAAATTGGGTTTCTCAAAAAGGGAGTTACCATTTTCTCGGATAGCAAATCGGCTATCCAACTTTGCAAAAATCCTGTATTTCATGATAAAACTAAGCATATTGATGTTAGGTTCCATTTCATACGTGATATTGTTGATGCAGGTGGAGTCAAGTTGTGCAAGATCCCGTCCGAGTTTTACCCCGCCGATATGGGTACCAAGTGTCTTTCTGCTGAGAAGCACTTGTCCTGTAAACGCGTGTTAAACTTTGACTGTGGATAACTGTGGGTTGCGTAATAAAGTGTTTGCCCGTTGTGTCTTTTGATATTCCGGGTGACCCGGCGATGATGAGTCTTGTCACAACCTTGTATTGTTACTCTACACCACCTAGGACCAATAAGGTGGAGAATGTTGGAGGTATTGGTCCTACCAAGGCCTCCCTTCCACTTTATTATTGACCTGCACCCTATGTTTACTCCCACTAAGCTATACCTTATTTTACCTCACTTTTTGGCTATTTGACTTATCTATTGGCTGGCCCCTTTTCTGTCTGTTGCACCTCTTTTGTTTGTGTAGTCCGTGAATGTCATTCTTTTCTTCACCCGTGACTTCCAGCTTGCTTGGCAGCCTATTAGTAGTCCTCTTCCTTCTCCAGTTGAAGGCAGCCTGCGAGAGTTACTCTTAGAGAGCAGTGCTCTACTTCTTCTTCCTTTCCTTTGTGTGACAGTGTGAGAGAGGTTTTCTTAGTGGTAGAGAAGAAGCTAGGTGGTGAAGTGGTCATCTCTAATGTGGTGTATGTGAGTCTTTGTGTAGAAAGACCTGAGCCGGAGACGGAAAAGATCCTTACACTAGGGCTGGCATTTCAAACCGAAAAACCGAATCGAAAATAACCGAACCTTTTTGAAAAAAAACTGAACCGAACCGGAAAAAATTGGGACCCAAAAAATTGGGACCCGAAAAAAATCGGTTCGCATTCGGTTTTTGTTCACAAAAAATCGGTTTGTACCGAACCAAAAATTTTATTTGAATAATAACAATTGCTATTATTAATACTCCCTCCGTCCCTAAATAAACTTCCATTTCGCTTTTCGAGGGTCAACTTAAATCACACTTAAACTCTTACTTTATGTATCAAAATTTTATAAAAAGTGAATTATTTTTTGCAGGCTTTGTAGCGGGTTTGATGTAGTTTCTGAATATGTAAATTTTATTTTCTAAAAATAATCTGAGTTTTCACAGGGATCATTTAACTTTATCGCTGGTCAAACTTCGTAACCCGCAATTGGAAGTTTAATATGGGACGGAGGTATTAATAAACAAAAATTAAAGACATTCGATAAAGGTATAATATGTCGTGGAGCATGCTAATGACATATTAGATGCGTTGCACAGATGGTCGGGCAGATGAATATATAACTTGGGCATCTAGGTAGCGATTCATAACACCGTATTTTGGTTTTGTTATTTTGATTTTATCCTAAACCACTTTATCCCACACAGGATAAAGTAGGGAAAACTGTCAAATAGGTCCTCGAACTTTCATCAAAACTACAATGCGATTTGGGAACGCATTTTTGGAAGATAAATGCGCAGTTATCTTCAAGAATTAATTTGAATGCGTTCCCGATTGAAGTTTTAGCTGAAATTTGGTATGAGTAAACTAGACTTGATGAATAAGATGTTCAAAAAGTTTCATCAAAAAATTCCACCGGAATCCGCCACAAATCGCGACGGCCGGACAGAGTCTCCTATAAAAAGACTTATTTGATCTTTTTATAAAAGTTCGAGAACATTTGATAGTTTTTCCGATAAAGTAAGGTTTCCTACTCCTATAGACTATATAAACTAGATCTACTCTCCAATCTTGAAGCAGCAGCAGCTACGTGGGCTCATATGCCTACGAGGCTGCCAGTGAGTATATAGGCTCAAATATGGGCAATTTCCGTTGGGCCCAATCAATCATGGGCAGTAGTTCAAATTTATTAATGTAATGAGTCGGTTCTTTCGGTTTCCGAAAAACCGAACCGAAAGATCGGGTACCAAAAATTGGGACCCGTTTAAAGATTGGTTCGGTTTCAGTTTAGGTAAATTAGAAAACCGAAAAATCGGTTCGGTTTGTAGAAAGACATGATTGGTTTGGGACCCGAACCGAATTCAACCCCATATATAATATATAGGGTGTTTTACCAAAATACGGGAATTGCTGACATGTGTTGCCAATTTACGGGAAAAATTTAGGGTTCCCAAAAAGCGGGACTCGAAATCGGCTTTTCCGACTATGGAGAGGGTTTCAAAAATTAGGTTAGCTCCGTGTCGGATATACCAAATCCGACCAAAGGTTTTATTATTATTTTTTTATTTTAATTGCGAATAAAGTTACTTTTCAAATAGGGTGAGTTTTATAATTTTAAAAGTCCTAAGCGTCGGATACACCAATTAGGACTGGGGTGTTGTTTGTGTTCTTTTTTAAATCCGAATAAAGTGTTTCTTAAATAAGGTTAGTTGTTTAAAATTGTAAGTCCATGATATTTTTAAAAATGAAAATATGTACTCCGTATTTTGATTATTTGAATAACAACATTGGTTAGTTTATTTTATGTTTTAATCTATCCGTATTGCGAATTATATTCATAAAATGAAATACAAATTTGATTTTGTTTATAATGCAATTTTTGTAATTTTAATGGAAGTGAACAAAACAAATGTAGTTTTCAATGTAATTTATTAATAAATACTTAGATAGTACTATACATTATGACGGGCACTTTGTCACGGTGCGTCAAAATAAATTCAATACTAACACTTATACGTAGTATAGCGTAGTAGAGTTCGTATCCACAGGGAAAGGAATAATTCTCTTTTCAAATAACTAGTAAATAAAAGGGGGGTTTTATGGTTGAATGATTTAATTTAATTAAACACGAAGATGAACGACTTATATGTGATTTATTCAAAGATAAAAAGGACTTGGCATTCCTACTTTCCACTTGTTGATATATTTTAGTCGATCATTGTTATATCTATAACTTATCCCCTCTCGAATACTCAATCGAGGAGTATATCCAATTCATCGAGGGTAGTTATTAACAACGACCATTCATTAATAACCCTTACTATTAGTCAAGTATAGAACACCGCCATATACCGACTTGATAGTAGCATTTAATCCCTTAACTCCTTGATGAAATCAATTGAGATTGATAACCTCAACACAATGGTTTCGGTTTAACCAACAAACTTAATCCCTCTTAAGTTTATTAACCACGACCGTGCATTAATAAACCGAAGTTACTTACTTGTGAAACCATCAACGATTAACCATCGGTTCGTTGATCGTTTCTAGTAATAATTAATATATGAAACAAAACTAGTTGATCCTTTAAGTAATGTTCAAAATATTAATATGAAATATGAATAGGAACTAATTAATATTCAAGGAAGAATATTAAAGATGATAAATCCTACTATAACTAATGTCAAGATGTTAACTAATTGTCATCTTAGCAACACTCCCCAACATTAATATATAGAGGAAGAAAATAAATACTACTATAACTAATGTCGAGATGTTAACTAATTGTCATCTTAGTAACACTCCCCAACATTAATATATAGATAGATTAAGGGAAAAATTAATTTTCAAGGGAAGAAGTTAAGAAAATAACTCACAACATTAATAATCAACAAGCTTCAAGAGTAACACCAAGAAATGGAAGTTTAGCTCCTCATTTGGAGACTAAACATGTTATCAATTAATAATAAATTTAATACACATCTAACGTTGCATGCTCGGCCCTGCATAGATAGTTTCCATATGCGCGAAATAAAACGTTTGATAAAAAGATAGCTTATAAGTCTGATAAGTCGAAAAACTGGGTCACCAAACGGGCTCATATTCTAAACTTCTTTTTAAAGAAAGAGATCAAAGGACTAATTTTGAAAAATAGTAAAACCTAGATAAAAATTTAAAAAATAGGCATTAGTATTTTAGATAAATAACGTACAAAAATGTGTATTAGTTTTGAAAAAGAAACACTAAGCCACTAATGAAATTTAATGGATAAAATTAGGCATTGAGCTTTTTTTTTGTTTAGGTTAAAATAATTGAAAAGATCAATTTCAATTGGATGCAACTGAGAGTTATAATTTGAAAAGCTCTACATATTGGAAAATACAGAATAATGGAAGCATGTTTAAATAATTAGTTAACGAATAAGACACTAAATAAATTAAGTGATTTTCCGTTAATAAACAAAAATACAAAATCATGTTATCTCGTGCACAACACGGGTAAAGATACTAGTATAATACTAATTCAACTAAATTTCACCATGTAATTTGATTGTCTAAAATAATCTAAAATAACTTATTTGTAAAATATTAAATTATAGTCATCCAAACAGCTAAATTTAACTATTAAAAAAAAGACATTTAGTTCAATCAACATGCAAAATTATAGACATTTACAATTGGATGGATATTAATTAACCTGGAAACTGGACGTTGGATGGAGCTGAGCGTATAAAACACCAAATCATAGCCGTGTGTAGGGGTGCAAACGAGCCGAGCCGAGCCCGAGCATGGGTATGCTTGAGCTTGAGCTTGATAAGAATTCACGAGCTCGAGCTCGAGCTCGAGCTTGGACGAGTTAAATAATACGTGTTCGATCTCGAGCCGAGCTCGACTCGAGCTTCATTCGAGCTTGATTCGAGCTCAGGTCAAGTTTCGCTAATTAATTTTTGTAGGTTTGAACTCGAATAAGATGCTCGAACTCAAGTTAAAAATATTATATGTGTACTAATCCATTCTCATTTTTAGTTTATCTCTAATTTACTAACATTTGTATTCTTTATTTTACTATCAATAAATATTAAGAGTACATAATAGTAATACTACACACATGTTATTATTTTTGAAATTATTACTATTATAATATACTCTATGATAAATATTAAAAATGGAATAGTCTTAAATTAGAATATATATTTCAAAAAAGTATATATATATAATTATTACATATATATTTATTATATATAAAATATGACACAAAAGCTCGCGAACCGGCTCGCGAGCCACGAGCCTAAAACAAAAGGGCTTGAATAGAGCTTGTTAACTATTCGAGTCGAGCCGAACTCGAGTCGAGCTTAATATGACCGAACTCGAGTCGAGCTTTTTCCGAGCGATCCACGAGCAGCTCGCGAGCAGCTTGGCTCATTTACACCTCTAGCCGTGTGATGTGCCAACTAAATTCTAATGTACTTTGTATATGATAAGCGCCATCCGATTGAGCTGGAGAATTAGGACGGCAATTTAAAATGCGCTAGGAAAATAAATGAATACTCCCAGTCGGATTCACCACTTCCGACCAGATTTTTTTTTTTACTTTTTTGTTGTCGGAATTGCCTTGTTCGAGAGTTGTAAATGTAACCCTAATATCTAGTCGGAACACCAAATTCCAACTCCGGTATTTTGGTACTATAATTAGCTTTCCGGCATTTTGACGTGTCAGACCCAAAAATCCCGCATTTTGGGAATTTCCTCTAATATATAGATAGTTAAATTTTGGACCCCTAAGGCCCAAGTCTCTGCAACCTAAAGGAAGGCACCGCCCTGCCGTCCATGGCGTTGTAGAACTCTCGCAGCCATTTATTAGGATAAACTCACCTAGAGATTACGTAGTATATTGAACCAAATGTGACTAACTAAAAATAATTGAACAATGCATTTGTAAAAAAAAATAGCAACGAGCCATCAATGTCTAGCAATGTCACGCTCTCTTTTGATATCGTGATCGGCAAATTTGTTTCGACGGTATGAACACCAAAGACAATTTTTTTTTACTTTTCAAACCTACTTCCCTCTCTTGGCCCTGTGGTGATGGTTCGGGAGGGACGGAATAACGTTGACAATAGGGGTGCAAATGAGCCGAGCCGCTCGTGAGTCGCTCGGTCAAAGCTCGGATCGAGATCGGTCAAACTCGAGCTCGAGCCGGCTCGTTAAGCAGTCGAGCCAGAAACGAGCCTACTGATTTTAGGCTCGCTAGCTCACGAGCCGGCTCGCGAGCCTAGTTATATGTGTATATTTAATTAATATATGTAATATATTAATATACAATACAAATTAATATATAATACTATACGGAATATATATTAGTATATGTAATATATAATATAAATTAGTTATATATATATATATAATACTGATTCATAAATGTATATGAGGACCGGGGAGATATTATTAATTATAAAGTAATTTAACAAAAATAATCAAAGTTTCATCCACTATTTCTTAATGGGTTGATCACTTTTGATTTATATTTGAAGTACAATTGGGTGGAGACTTGAAGTTAGAATTGTATTTTGTTTATTTTCCCGTAAGGTTTAGTTATTGGGCATGTAAATTGCAATTTGCAAATGTTAAGCACATATATTTAAAGATTGTTTCATACTTGAGCTCGAGTTCGAACACGAACTTTCGAGCTAATTGAACTTGTAACTTTTGAACGAACCAAAATTATCTAGCCGAACCGAGCCGAGTCGAGCCAAATCGAGCCGAATCAATATTTGCGAGCCGAGCTCGAGCCCGGATTTTTTAAGCTCGTTCGAGCCGAGCTCGAGCTCGAGCCAATACAATATAATTCGAGCTCGAGCCTACATAAACTCGGGCTCGGCTCGGCTCGTTTGCACCCCTAGTTGACACGATAAACAAATTGAGGAGCATAACGTTAAGTTGAGGACAATGTTCTAAAAGGCGTTAGGCATTAGTTGGGCGCCAGCCCAGTGCCTAGCGTCTAGGCGGGGAATAGTTGATCGGAGACACATAAATTGTATTTTTATCAATATTTTTGCACAAATATGATAAGTAATTCATAGTAAAACGGTAGTATCGTGTTTGTGTTTGTGAAAAATATATATTCACATTAACATGCATGAATGATAGAATTGTCCCATGAAATAATATATGATAACTAATCACTTAACTACATTATCTTTAAAATAGTAAATAATAATAAAATTTAAGTATATATACAAACATGTACTCCGTAAACTTTTTATCTTACTTTACCAGTATCTATCTTCATTTTAACTTTTTAAAGTTAAAGGTACATATATCTCTTACAAAAAGAAAATTAAAAATAAAAAATTGTTTGACGAATCTAGACGCCCTAGGCGGAGATTAGGCGCTTTGGGTGGGCAATTAGGCGCCCTAGGCGGTCGACTAATTCACCTAGGCACCAAACCAATTTGTCGGAGCGCCTAGACAAAAATCGGGCCGTCCGACCACCGCCTAGCGCCTAGGCAGGGACTAGTCAGGTGCCTAGAGCGACTTTTAGAACTCTGGTTGAGGAGAACTGATCTAGGGTTAGAGGAATATCGCTAGTCACAGATGAATAACAACATAATGATCTTAAAAAATCTTCATCATTAATAAAAGAAGCAATCGCTTGGGAAAAACTAAACTCGAGTTCGGTCATATTCAAGCTTGACTCGAGTTAGGTTCGACTCAAATATTTCACAAGCACAATTAAAGTCTATTTATTTTAGGCTCGTGGCTCGCGAGCTTTCTTAGTAATATACGGTTCGTGAATGATACAATAATACATACATTCAAGTATAATATGATCTACTTTTATACATTCACAATATAAATACAAATATGTACGCGGTTTTAAACATAAAATAATCTTAACATACGGCATATAATATGCGTCTTTATATAAACTAAATTCTTGATGTAAAAAATGATTAGTTAACATCTCAAACTTTTTTAGTGATTTAAGATTCAATTTTCTCTACAGAAAGTATATTCATAGATAAATCATGTAATAACTTAAATAAAGTACTAACTTTAAATAAAATGATACTAACTGTAAATTTTCTATGGAAATTGGATCAAGTAAAACTAAATCCCAAATTAAAGGCTATAGATCAAAATTCTACTTATTCATAAGTTGCTTAGGATTTAGTTGTCTCAGGACTTTAAAATTTAAACTATTTGGAGCTCGTTTGGCAACACTGAAATTGGTTGAAAGCGTTATAAAAAATTATATATTACTCCTCCTTCCCGTTTTCTAAGATATACTTTGCCTTTTGAGTTATCCCAAAAATATGAACACATTTCTATTGTCATATTTGAGTTATGTACTTGTACATAAAAGTTTTACTAATCATCCTGATCAAATCAGTAATACGAATACTCAATTTGGAGTTTTGGACAAAGGACTACATGCTAGAAAGGTTTAAAGTTCATTACCTCTTCATAATGCTCAATAAATCATTCGATTATGGCAATCGTGTGCTAAGATAGTTCGACTCACTTCATATTTGCAATAACCACAAGACCCACATGGAATATATTTTTACAACCACACGAATTTTGAAGCTTTAAATTACTACGCCGTTTTAATTGGTAGAAATTTTCATTGTTCAACCAATTGTAACAAGAATCAAATACTATCCTTTTAAAAAAAAGAATCAAACACTATAAACAGAAATATTATTTATTTATATATCTGATGGAGTTAAATCCCCATGGTACCATCAATATCAATATCAAGTTCGAACAACGTGAATCATTGGTAGAAACAATATAAAAATTTCAATGCTAGTTCTAAAATATATGTATGCTACAAAAAATGAAAACTTGATTGCTAGCTAATCCAACGATCTGAAAACTTGTCTGATAACTTGTCATCTTATCAAGACTTCTACCACTTCGCGATTTCTCATCTTCAAACACCTGTCACAAATAAAAACGTAAGACTGCAATTTACTTGGAGGACTTGAGGCTTGTGACTTTAAAGTACACATACAAATGAGTGGATCTGTGGATGACCGCTCATCTTGGTGGATTGGTAGTAACTAACATGTTATATTTTTATTTAAATTGAATGTTTTACTCTATCTAGATTTGATCTATTTAATTATATCTTGTCTGAATTATATAAGCCTGATCTGGTGGGGTCTATTTAGGTCTAGTATAGGATGTTTTTACTTGAACAGTTTTCAGTATCAGACCAGGCCAGACTTAAACAGACCACATCAGACCAGATTTGACTTTCGTAGTTAAAAATGCATAGACACCAGATGTTTACCAGACCATAACAGAACAGAACAGACTAGACTTTCACAGACCAGACCAGACAAGACCAGACCAGCAAATTACAGTCCAAGTAAAAAACATTCTTAATATGTTTAAGTCTTATCTGATCTAAGTTTGAAATTAATCCAAGTAAAATCATCCTTAATACTAAAATAATTATCAAATTAAACATATTAATGGTATAATGTTATTCTTTGCACATCACTTCTTAAAATGTAACGACGTTCAATATTATCTTTTGACACTTAGAATAGAGAAAGGAAATTTTAAATGAACATATTTCAATTTCAAAACAAATTAGATAACATCGAATTGATCAGAAACTATACGAGACCGGACATAGAAAAATATGAATAAAATAAAGTTCTACTCAATTATAGAAAATTTCAGCCCTATGAAAAAATCCCAAGTCGTTTGTTTCAACCTACAAAAGTGAAAATAACTAATTATCTAATGGATAACACCTTATGTTACTCCTACTATTGTGCTAAATTTTTGCAATTGAACTCAAATCTTCCGCTATTGCATTCAATTAAGATGGATAATTTTCTGTTCATCAAGAGTTTATGCGTACCTAAAGCCTCGAGTGGTTGTGAGCTTAGTGTTCTTAAAATTTGAAAATATAAAAATAGAATCGGATTTTAGAAACAGGACAATATATTTTTCGTTTTGTAGACTCAATATTGACATTATATCAGCAGCCTAGCAGGAAAGAACTGGGTCAAAATTGGAGCAAAAAAGCACATATCACATGTTTCTCTCAAAAATAGGAATATAACATCGTGATTTTGAGTAATAGGAGCAACTGAGTAAAGCTCTGAATGAGTAATTTTGGTTTATAGTAAAATGAGTAGGAAGTATATATCACGTAATAACCCCTGCACTGAAGGTATTCATTAAACCGCTAGGTAGAAGACAAACTAGATGTTTAAAGAATACAAATGCCTGGAATGGTAGAGGAATACTTGGAGGCTCCAAACCTCCGAATTGGAGGCTTGCATGACCATTCAAGTCTCCAAATTTATCATAAGTCCTCCAAATTTATCTCAAAGTCCTGGTCATTCATGTTAGTCCTGGTCATTCATGTTAGGAATTTAACTCACAAACACGAAGAACAATTAAAGAACACACGAAATTTGGTAACTCAGTTCGCCACAGAGGACTACGTCTGGGGGCGCTACCAAGCCAGGAATGTTATTAATATTTTCTAGATACAGATTACAAGAGAGGAGAGTGGTATTTATAGAGATGCAGTGTCTTGTTCCCAAATCAACATAACCCCTAATTAAATTAGGATGTGTTTCCAAAAATAAAATAAGAAATGTGTTTCCAAAAATAAATTAAGAAACTGTCTCTAACACCTTACAATCTCCTACCTTGAGACTGTCTTCTTCAAATCCTCCCTTGTTAGCATGGTAGCGTCGGCCTTCAACTTCAAGTACCAAGGCCAATTGAAGCTATGCAAAGCTTCAACTTCTCCAAGGTTACCACCTTAGTAAACATGTCTGATGGATTCTCACTCCCACGGATCTTCACAAGCTGCAATGCCTCTATCTCTAGAAGATGACGGATGTAGTGATACTTCAACCGAATGTGTTTGGTTCTCTTGTGAAAAGCTGAGTTGTTTGCCAAGAAGATAGCACTTTGACTGTCACGGTAAGGAATGCTATTCTTGTACTCCTTTCCAAGTTCCCCAAGTAAATTCTGAAGCCACACCATCTCCTTACTTGCCTCCGTAATGGCCACATATTCTACCTCTGTAGTAGATAATGTAACAATCTTCTCCAGCTGCGAAAGCCAAGATACTGCTGTCCCACCAAATGTAATAACATACCATGTGGTGCTTCTTGATCCATCTGAGTCATTTGATGCCAGATCTGCATCAACATGTCCCAGCAGCTCTACATTCTTTCCATTAAAACACAAAGCATTAGAAGCAGTACCTTTCAAATACCTCATGATCCACTTCACAGCTTCCCAGTGTTCTTTCCCGGGGTCTCCCATGAATCTGCTTACTACTCCCACTGCATGTGCAATGTCTGGCCATGTTCACACCATCGCGTACATTATTCTCTCAATTGCCGATGCGTATGGGACATTCTGCATTTGAGCACGCTCCTCATTATTCTTCGGTGAGTCTTCCTTGCTAAGCTTGAAGTGACTACCCAACTGTACACTTGCTGCCTTTGCATCTTGCATTCTGAATCTTTCCAAGACCTTCTGAATATATTCTGCCTGTGAAAGATACAATTTGCCCGCTGCCTTATCCCTCTCAATTCGCATGCCCAAAATCTGCTTTGCCTCTCCAAGATCCTTCATGGAAAAACGTTCTGACAACTGTTTCTTTAGCTTCTCAATCTCCTTTGAACTAGCTCCTGCAATCAACATGTCATCTACATATAATAGCAAGATAAGATAACAGTTCTCAGTCTTCTTGTAGTAGCAGCAATTGTCGGTGTGACATCTTAAGAAACTGATTTCCCGCATGAAACCATCAAATTTCTTGTACCACTGCTTCGGTGCCTGCTTCAACCCATATAAGCTCTTCACTAGCTTGCATACGAGATTCTCACTGCCCTCTGCCACATAGCCCTCTGGTTGCACCATGTAAATCTCGTCATTCAGATCACCATGAAGGAATGCAGTCTTCACATCCATCTGATGTAACAACAAATTTTCTGCAGCAACTAACCCCAACATCAACCGAATAGTAGTTAGTTTCACAACTGCAGAGAATATGTCGGTATAATCAATACCATAGCGCTGCTCAAACCCCTTCACAACCAGCCTAGCTAGCTTTGTAGTGTTTGCTACCATCTGCCTCCTTCTTGATGCGGTAGACCCACTTGCAGTGCAAAACCTTCTTTCCTCTCGGTAGTTTAACTAACCTCCAAGTATCATTGGATGTGAGAGATGCCATCTCATCATCCATTGCAAGTTTCCACTTGCCCTTGTCATCAACCCGAACTGCCTCTGTATAGGACTCTGGTTCACCACCGTGAATACCTATTTATTTGAAAGCATCAAAGGCATCAGATTTATTTTTGATAAAATAAACCCATACCTTTCTTGTGGCATCATCAATGAAGGTCACGTAGTAAGTAGATCCTCCTAATGATGTAACTTCTGCAGGTCCCCAAAGGTCGGTGTGAACTAGTTCCAGCTTCTCTGGTTTGATAGCTCATCTTCCCTTTGAGAAACTGACACGTTTCTGTTTCCCGAATATGCAGTCCTCACATAAGCCAACCTCAACAGTCTTCAGGCCGGACAGTTTGCCCTTCGAGCACAGCTCCTTCATCCCCTTTTCGCTCATGTGACCGAGCCGACAGTGCCACAAATTCACATTGTTTGTTGCAGCGGCAACAACATCGATGCAGTCCTTTGAGTTCGTTGTCATGGACAATGTACCCTCCTTCCCTTTAGCAACCAGCAAGGCTCCCTTGGTGATCTTCAAATTTCTGCTGCCGAATGTAACTGCATAACCTTCCTCATACAGCTGCCCAATTGAAAGAAAATTCCTCCTCAAACCAAGAATGTGTCAGACGCCATTCAGTTTCAGCATGCATCCATTTGGAGTCTTCACGTGGATTGTCCCCTTCCCGAAAATTTTAAGAGGCTCATCATCAGCAAGATACACCTCTCTAAAATTGCCAGTAGTATATTGTTCCATCACTTCAGAATTACCACATGAATGGAACGAGGCTCCAGAATCCAGAACCCATGACTCCAACGGACTGCTCACGCTCAGGATCAGGAGATCATCACCTGATGATTCTGCCGCTGCATTGGCAGATGTCTTCTCCTTCTGATTCTTGATCTGCTCCTTGCACTGGCTCTTGAAGTGTCCGTGCTCCTCACAATTCCACCACTTGATCTGACTTCTGTCCTTCTTTCCCTTGTTGTTTGACTTGGATTTGGATCTTGATCTATCCCGATTTGACTTTGACTTTGACTTCGTTCTGCCCCGGTTCTATGTACTCAACGCCGATCCATAAGCCAAACCTGATTCTTTCCTGCGAATTTCTTCGCTGACCACCAGATTTCTGACTTCATCGAATTTCAGTTTCTCCTTCCCTGCCGAAGCGCTGACTGCAGTCACCGTTCCGTTCCAGCTTTCCAGGAGAGAAGACAGCAGAATTAAGGCATTAATTTTGTCGTCGAACTTGATCTCAACCGCGCTCAATTGTGTGGTGATAAATTGAACTCGTTGAGATGCTCCACAACTCCCGTGGTTTCTGACATCTTAAGGTTAAAAAAGACGCCTCATGAGATGTACCTTGTTCGCAGCAGAAGGTTTCTCATACATATCCTTTAATATTTGCAACATCTCCTTCGTTGTTTTTGCTTTGACGGTATGTAGGGCGATGTTTCTGGACAGCGACAATCGCACCACGCTCATCGCTTTCCTGTCCAGTAACTTCCAATAGCTCTCCTTCATGTCTTCCGGCTTATCCTCCAGAGGCTGATACAGATCTTTACCGTACAGGTAATCTTCGATCTGCAGCTTCCAGAAGCCGAAATCAGTCCCATCTAACTGCATCAGAGGTGTCTTCAAATCTGCAATCGTGTTGAACTCTCCCTTCGAACCTAGGGCTCTGATACCTGTTGTTAGGAATTTAACTCACAAACACGAAGAACAATTAAAGAACACACGAAATTTGGTAACCCAGTTCGCCACAGAGGACTACGTCTGGGGGCGCTACCAAGCCAGGAATGTTATTAATTTTTTCTGGATACAGATTACAAGAGAGGAGAGTGGTAGTTATAGAGATGCAGTGTCTTGTTCCCAAAGCAACATAACCCCTAATTAAATTAGGATGTGTTTCCAAAAATAAATTAAGAAATGTGTTTCCAAAAATAAATTAAGAAACTCTCTCTGATGGTCCCGGATAGAGGTAAAAGTCTAGAGGGGGGGGTGAATAGACTTTTATAGCTTTTTCGTCTTTAAGAATATTTCCCTTCTAGATGAGTTGATCTATAATCTTTTGGGAGATTAATAGATGCACAGCGGAAGTCTTTAACGTCTAGAAACTCAGTTTAAGACAACTTTCTAGTCTGGGTGAAGTTTAGACTAATTATGGAAGGGCAGTAGGCTTGGCAGTTGGATGATGAGTAGGCGACTGCTGAGGCAACTGCTGAGTTGGCAGTTAGCTGAAATGCAGGAGACTGCTGAGGCAACTGCTGAAAAATTATTGAGTGTTTGAAGGAGGTGATGATGAAATGTTGCTAAGAATAGTGAGGGCTTTTGAAAATGTGCTTTAGTATATGTAATCAGAAGTTTAGCTGGAGCAGTGGTCTTAGCAGTTGATTGGTGATGAGGGCACTGCTGAGGTGCCTGCTTGGTTTAGAAGATAAATTTCACAGAGCAGTTTGGTCAGCTTTCTCTTTCGTAATGTTATGAAGGTCCAGTGATATTGGAATGCTTAAGAAAAACAAGTGTTTGTGAGCAGAGGGCTTAGCAGTTGGATGGACACTAGGGGACTGCTGAGGCACCTGCTACACTTGAGAATGAATTTCTGTAAAATGACCTGATAGGCTTTTTAGTGTTATTTGTACACGTTTCTTGGAAAAAAGAATTCTCAAAGAAAGTAAGTAATTAAGCAGTAGGATAAGCAGTTAAGTCTGTTAAGGCAACTGCTTAGGATGCTGCTGGCAAACTCCAATCTTTTTGTGAGAAGTGTTGGTTGTGTGCTTTGTTGACTAAAATAGAATCAACACACGATGTATCCTGGTTCAGAGGTGGTGTAATCCTCCTACGTCCAGTCCCACCCTCTTTCAGATGGATTTCACTAAAGTATTAATCCCAATACACTTAGTGTCAATCCAGCCTTTACAACACTTAGGCCTAGATTGAAGGTTTTTCACAATGAGTATAGCACCACTCAAGGTTACTCAGTCCTTAGACTTTTCTCTATTGAACCAGTGGGGTTCAAAAGGTACTCTTTTCTATCTAACTGCACTTTAGGATCTGAACAACCGTTCTCCTAAGTGTTTACAACAACTTGTTATTACAAGAAAGTTCTAACCTCCAACTATGAACTAAGCTCTTCAAATATGGCAGTTGTTAATCTAATTTTAGAGCTTAGTGAAGCATGAGTCTAAGCAGAGAGCAAAGTTGAATTGGCACTTTCTCTTTTGCTTGATAGCTCGTGAATACTTAGAGTGAATACTCTACTTAGAAGACTCAAAAACTTGGTTTTAGAACTCATGCCTATGCCTTCTTTTATAGGCTTCTCCAGTAGGTTGATCTCCTCCGTTGGTTGAGAGGATTCAATCTTATTCGCAGAATGAGGTGTACTCTTGTTCTCTTGTGCTGGAGCTGATAATGGAAATTTCCTTTGTCTTCACTGATTAGTAGCTAGAAGATCAAGTCAAGGATCAATCTTCATGATTTGGTGTGTGCGACCCATCTTCTTTGGTCTTCGTACTGTTGAGCATTTAATGCTCTTCTTGTCTTTGTCTTCAATCATACACATGCAGTGTATGTGTGTGTGTTTGTGCCGTGTTTTATTATATTATGTACCAAGTGAATTTGTACTGGTAGGATCAAAGTCTCTTTCAAAGGTAAACAAATTTTACCTTATTGTAATTTTTAGTTTCCAGTACAATTTATTTGGTACAGAATTTATTGTCGTTCCTTGATCAGCTGATTATGTGACTTGATAATTTTATGTACTAAATAAATTTATACTGGTGGGATCTGAATATCCTTTTAAGGTAAAAATTTACCTTATTGCATTTTAATTTTCCAGTAAAAATTTATTTAGTACAAAAATTGTACATTTTAATTACTCACAGTTTGAGAACCTGATCAATTCTTAATTTAGTAAGAACACAGGGCATAATGACTTTTAGTATAGTGGCATCATCAAAATCTTATCAAAATTGGGTACTAACAATTTCCCCCTTTTTGATGATGCCAAAACTATACTGAGCAGGGAAGAATTTTTCTTTATTAAAATTAGAATAGTTACAAGTGTTTTGCTATTACAGTAGTTTATAGTCATTCTCGGACTTATGATTAAGTTTTACTGAGGTGGCCTGTCTTCTTCTTTCTTCTTGGCTTCTTCTTTGGCTTTAGCCTCTTCTGCTTTCCTCTTTCTGATTTCAGCTTCTTCTTGTAGCATTTTGTTCTTCCTTCTTGTCTCAGCTGCCTTCTTTGCTGCTAATTGTCTTTTGGAGGGGGGTCCTGCTGATGTACCTTCCCCCTTTTTGGCATCATCAACATCTTGAAATAGGGCTTCAATTTCTTCATCTGATATTGGATCTTCATCTCTTCTTGTAGGCTGGATACCATAGACCTTGATAGACATGGCATTGAGAGTGTTGTTGATGTCCATGAGGTCTGTTTTCACGTCTATTCGAACTTCTTCTTCTACTTTCTGCAGAATTCTTTTTGTTGTTTCCACTTCTCGACTCAGTTGTTGGATATCAGCCCCCTGCTTCCAGAATGTTTCTTGAGTGGACTTATGAAGCTTTTTGAAGTTCTCTGCTATGTCATTTGTGAGTTGCTCAAATGATTGAGCATGAGCTTCCTGCCCTTTGAGAAGGTTGTAGGAGAATTTGTACATCGCTGGGAATTCCTCATTCCGAAACTTGTTGAGATATGCCTCATGCTCTTGTACCTTTTGAAGTGCCTGCTCAATATTAGGAGGAAGACAAGGAATGGAAGATACCTGAGCAGAGGTCTCTGCTGCAGTATGAAAGACATCTTCTCGTGCTTGTGCTTGTTGAAGTGTCAGAATCTGATTTTCTAGCTCCTCATATTTAGCTCGAATTTCTGCGAGGGCTTTGTGGATTGCCTCTAGCTGAGCAGGTTGATTTGCAAGCTGAATCTGAAGTTGAGCCTTTTGCTCAGAGTTGAACACTTGTTGTATCATTAGGTTGCTTCTGATGTGCCTGTGAACCTCTGTGAATCTTAAGTCAAGGAGATCATCAAATTGCTTCTTCATTTTGATCAACCGCTTGTGTAGTCTCACCTCAGCATTACTGATGAATTTGATGGTTGCCCTTCTTTCGTTGATGAAGACCTCTGCCAGTGTGGGGGTGTCCTCTTCTCCATCATGGAGAATTTGATCTTTGAGATGATCCGAGGTTGGAGGTTCCTGCTCTGGGATATCCTCTTGATAGGAGTTCATGTTGAGGTTCATTGGTTGAGGCTCTTGAGTAGCAGTCATCTGTTCCTGGGGAGCTTTAGAAGATTCTCCTCCTCCATGAGTTTCCAATCTTGATTTCTCCAAGATTGTTCTGAATTCTTTGTCACTAGAAGAGGAGGAGGAAATAATTTGTTTACCTCTTTGTTTGCTAGGAGGTCCTTTGTGGGCATCACCATCATCATCATCATCATCCAGATCATCTGAGTCATCATCTTGAATGGATGTTTTGCCTAGCATTTGTCTCCTTTTGGTGGTGTAGACTAGGTTGATGTGGTGAAGTTTTGTTGCAGTTGCAATGTCTTCAGTGCCTAGCCATCCCAGAGCAAAGTCTTCTTCCTCAATGAAGTTTGATAGGGTTTCAGCTTGCATAAGAATGCGAGAATGCTTCCAATGTCTCCAAGCTTTAACCCTTGCCAATTCTATATTCAGCTGTTCGAGGGGAGTTAGGTTGGGGGAGTCAATGGGTAGTGAGTGAGGTACCTGTTTGTCTAGAGGACCCATCTGCTCATTTTGTTGAGTTGCCTGCTCATCTGTTGGAGCCATCTGCTCATATACGAAGACCGTTTGTTCTTCGATAGGATTTGGTTGATCTACCAGATGCTGTATTCTTGGACTGAGAGTGGAGAGGGGTATGGCAGAGCTGTTGCTTGCATTAGATGAGTTGGAAGAGGGCTCAGCTTCTTCTTGAATGATGGTGAGAGGGGAGGCTGCTGCTGCTTCTTCATGATTGATTGGTATAGAGGAGGCTGCTTCTTCAAGTTCTTCCTGTAGATTTCTTGTTGTTCTTCTAGATTTCTTTGCTTTGTCCTCTTGACATCCGGATCTGATCCTTTTTGCGGTTTTGGTGTCAATTTTGAAAGAGATCATGAGTGGATCGTTGGAAAGAAAGGAGTCATCTTCTTTTGGAATAGTTGGAGTTCCTTGCATTGATTTGAGGAAGAGAAATTTTCTCCAGTCTGTTGCTACTTTAACTGAGCAGTTTACTCCTTTCTTCCTTAGTAGTTCTCCAATTAGAAATCCATATCCCAGATGAGGGATTGCTGTAGCATTCTTTCTGTTATGAAAGTCGTTGACATAAGAGATCATCTGGTTGAATACATATCTGGACCAGTTTTGAGGAGACCCTGACATTATGGCTGCTAATGGAGTAGCTCTCTTCTTGTTGAGTTCATCAAGTGCTGTGTTTTTGGAGTCAATGCACTTGTAGAGTATGGTGAGCAGAAGAGCATACTCATGAACCATTTTGTTGGTTTTGAGCTTGAGAGTTTGAGTACTCTGCGCAGATGGTATCAATGCTGTTTCCTTGAAGGTTTGCTCATCAAGCTCATATTCTTCAACCAGTGAGAACTCATCTCCAGGAAGTGAGAGCAAGTCTTTGATATCTTCTTCTTTGATTTCCACAGGCTTGCCTTCGATGCTTGAATTGAGTGTGTCTTTGGAGGAGTTAAGAAAGAACTCTGCTACTATTCTGGGATAGTAGTTTGGATAGATGTAGGTTGCCATTTTGAGAAGGCCAGTGCTCTCTAGTTTCCTTAGAAGATCTTTCATTAGATTGGAATGATTTGCCCTTTTTAGGATGATTGCAGTGTCAAGAATTGATCCGGTGAAGATCTTTTTGGACTCCAAGATGATATCAATGGATGCCATTTGGTGAGAAGAAGGGAATTTGGAGTTTTGATAGCTTTTAAGAAGAGAGCTTTTGAGAGCTTGTAGATATGAGGTATTTAGTTTGGTGACTTGAGAGTGTATAGAGCAATAGTGAGAATTTTGAGAGTTTAGAGAGCGAGAGAGTGAAACTGGTGTACGGAGGAAGTATTTATTCTCTATCGGAAACTAGCCGTTGAGTTATAGCCGTTGGAGAAGGCGGCTCATTAACTCATGGCCTTAATTGTATTTACACTTGGAGAAGCAGGCTGCTGCTTTGAGTGTACTTCGTGAGGATAGCAGTGCACTGCTTTTGAAAATGCCTTCAAGGTTTTTGAAGTGTTGATATGTAATCTTTAATATGGTGAATACCTCAGTTTAGAGGTACCAAGTGTGAGCCTGCTGCTGTACTTTCTAGCCTCCTGCTGCAGTTGTATTCTTTAGCAGAGTACTCTGCTGAGACCCCTGCGGAGACTTTTGCTCAGCCATCCTCTTAATTATTCTTTTGTTTGGACCTTATTGCTTCATTCCCTCTGTGTGAGAGTGTATTTCCTTGAGCTAGCAGCTGAAGGAACTGCAGGCTGCTGTTTCAAATTCCCCCTTAGCAGGTGGCTAAGATTTTCTCTTAGTTTAAGAGTCAGGTTCCCCCTAAATGGGTGAGGGTTCAATCCTTTGTTTGATCAAGATCATCTAACATCCCTAGCTCTTGTCTTAGTGCATTGAACCTTGTTTCGTTCAATGGTTTGGTGAATATGTCAGCCAACTGCTTCTCTGTGGGAATATACTCGAGTTTAATAGTCTTCTTCTCAACATGTTCTCTGATGAAGTGGTGCTTGATCTCAATATGCTTGGTTCTTGAGTGAAATACTGGATTATGAGTGATTGCAATAGCACTTGTGTTGTCACAAAGTATGCTGATCTCCTTAGTTTCTTCCCCATAGTCCTTCAATTGTTGCTTTATCCAGAGTATTTGAGCGCAGCAGCTGCCTGCTGCTATGTACTCTGCTTCTGCTGTGCTAGTAGCAATTGAGTTTTGCTTCTTGCTAAACCATGAGACTAGTCTTCCTCCAAGTAATTGACAAGTTCCAGAAGTGCTCTTTCTATCAATTTTGCATCCAGCAAAGTCTGAGTCTGAGTAGCCATATAGATCAAAGCCTCCATTTATTGGATACCATAATCCCGAGTTAGGATTGCCTTTGAGGTATCTTAGTATCTTCTTTGCTGCTAGAAGATGGCTTTCTTTTGGCTTTGATTGAAATCTTGCACAAACCCCAACTGAGTAGGATATGTCTGGCCTACTAGTTGTAAGGTATAACAAGGATCCAATCAATCCTCTGTAAAGTGTGGGGTCAATATCTTTACCTTCTTCATCAGGAGTTAGGCCTTGTGAGGTGTTCATAGGAATCTTCACAGTGGATTTGTTCTCAATCTTGAATTTTTTCATGAGATCTCTTGTGTATTTGGCTTGATTGATGAAGATGCCCTGAGGAGTCTGCTTTACTTGTAGACCTAAGAAGTAGTTCAACTCCCCCATCATGCTCATTTCAAATTTGCTTTGCATGAGAGTTGAGAACTTCTTACATAGTGCTTGATTTGAGCTTCCAAATATTATGTCATCAACATAAATTTGGACCAACAGTATGTGTGGACCTTCTTCAATTTTGAAGAGAGTCTTATCTATTTTCCCTTTAGTGAATCCATTGTTCACTAAATACTGAGAGAGAGTATCATACCATGCTCTTGGGGCTTGTTTGAGTCCATAGAGAGCCTTCTTTAGTTTGTAGACTTGATCTTTCTCTCTGTTGACTTCAAATCCAGGTGGCTGCTCAACATAAACCTCTTCTTCTAGTAAACCATTTAGGAAAGCGCTTTTCACGTCCATTTGATAGACAGTGAATTGTTTGTGAGCAGCATAAGCCAGGAATATTCTTATTGCTTCAAGTCTGGCAACAGGGGCAAAAGTTTCATCAAAATCTATTCCTTCTTCCTGGCAGTAGCCTTTGGCTACTAGTCTTGCTTTGTTTTTTATAATGGTGCCCTCCTCATTCATCTTGTTTCTGAATACCCATTTGGTTCCTATCACATGTTGATGATGAGGTCTGGGTACTAACTCCCATACATCATTTCTTTCAAACTGATTAAGTTCTTCTTGCATGGACTGTATCCAATCAGAGTCTGAGAGGGCTTCCTCAACTTTCTTTGGTTCATTTTGTGAAATGAAGCATGAGAATATGGCATCTTTTTGGACTGATGATCTGGTACGAACCCCTTCATGAAGGTTTCCAATGATTTGGTGAGGAGGATGTTTGTCCAACCATCTAATGTCAGATGTTGTTGTGTTTGTATGAGATTGTTGGTTATCTTCTTCTTCATCATCTTCTGATAGAATAGGGATGTCATGAGTGCATGGAAGGTTGTCATTTGGTGAGTCACCTGCTGGCAGTGGACTGACAATTGATTCAACTGCTGGCAGTGGACTACTGTTTGAGTCAACTGCCTTTCCATCTGTTTGAACATTGCTATTTGGAAGGCAGCTTGGAGCCTTTCCAGTGACCTTTGATTTGGATGACTCACCTTCATCTTTTAACTGAGCAGTGGGGTGATTTTCAAATACCACATGTATTGACTCTTCTACTACCAGAGTTCTTTTGTTGAGTATCCGGAATGCCTTGCTTGTTGTTGAGTATCCCAGGAATATCCCTTCATCAGATTTGGGATCAAATGGCTTGAGATAGTCTTTTCCATTGTTTAGGATGTAGCATTTACATCCAAACACATGAAAGTGACTAATATTTGGTTTTCTTCCATTCCATAGCTCATAAGGAGTCTTCTTGTAAGTCTTGTGGATAAGACTTCTATTTTGGGTATAGCAAGCTGTGTTGATTGCCTCTGCCCAAAATCTTTTGGGCAAGCCTGCTGCTTCAATTATGGTCCTTCCAGCTTCTTTGAGAGTCCTGTTTCTTCTTTCAGCGACACCGTTCTGTTGTGGTGTTCTTGCTGCTGAAGTTTGATGATGTATTCCGTTTTCTTCACAGTACTGAATTACTATTGCATTTAGAAATTCAGTACCTCTATCAGATCTGATCTTCTGGATTGAGATGCTCTTCTCATTCTGAATGAGTTTCATCAGGTCAGGAAGCTTTTTCTCAGTTTCATTTTTCTTCTTTAAAAATAAGGTCCATGTAAACCTTGAATAGTCATCTACAACCACTAGAGTGTACTTTTTGCCACTTAGGCTTGTTGGATCGACTGGTCCAAACAAGTCAAGGTGCAATAGGTTTAATGGTCTAGTAGATGACTCAACTTCTTTGGATCTGAATGATATCTTCGTTTGCTTTCCTTTTTGGCATGCATCACATAGGTGATCCTTTTTGAAATTGATTTCTGGAAGTCCTTTTACCAAGCCTTTTCTGGACAGTTTGTTGATGGTTTTGAAGTTGAGATGACTTAATTTGTTGTGCCATTCCCAACTTATATTTGAATCTGCCTTTGTCATTAAACAGATTCCTTCCTTGGCTGAGCTCCAGTCAACAATATACATGTCTTTCTTTCTTCTCCCAGATAGCACAGTTTTGTTATTTTTGACATCTTTGATCAAGCAGATGTCTTTGGAGAATGTCACACTATATCCATTATCACAAAGCTGGCTTGTGCTTATAAGATTGAACTTTAATCCTTTAACATAAGATATGTTTTGGATTGTAAGTCCATTCATTGATAGGTCACCAGCTCCTTTGGTTTCTCCTTGTTTTTCCACATTCCCAAATGTTACTTTGGGTCCTTCCTTTGCAATATAGTTAGACAGGAGCCTCCTGCTGCCTGTCATGTGCCTGGAGCAGCCTGAGTCTATGTACCATGTTTGTGAGTCCACTGCTCCAGCACCTTCCTGTATTCATCATGATTGGGCAGTAGCCCACAAGTTAGTGGGCAACTTCCCTTGTCCAAGTTTAGGCATCCATGCCCATCTAGAGCCACTTAACCCTAAGCAGATGGGTCTATAGCCATTTGAGGTGTTGTAATCATATGGAATGGCTATGTATTTATTAATCCTTTTCCTTCTTGAAGTGGGAAATGGATCATTGGTTTGAGGGGTCTGCTTGGTATTTTGGCTGTGGTTGGTCTTATTTGTTGGTTGCCAACGGGTTCTTGTGTGTTGATGGTTAGGAAATGTTGATTTATACAAGGGTTTGAGCTTTGGTTTGGGAGCAGGTTGGTTCCTTCTTGTGAGAACATTTGAGGAGTGGATTTTTTTGTAGGTTAGCTTTCTTGTATTTTGTTGATGGTTTTTGAAGGGTAAACTTTGGGTGAGTTTGGTGGGGGATACATAGCCGAGACCTCTTCTCTTCCTATTTGGAATAACTTTAGCAATAGGGTCACAATTCTTTCTTTCCATGCTAAAGTTATTCAACTTATTTTTCAGCTCCTTGTTCTCTTTCTCTAAGACGTTATTTTTGTTTAAGGCATCTAGTAGTTTAGCATGAACAACCTTAATGTCTTGTTTTAGTCTATCGTTTTCTGATCTTAGGAGAACATGGTGATTCTGGACCTTTTGAAAATCTTGTAGTAAGGATTCCAATGTAATGTTGACTGGTCCAGAATCATTAGAGCTATAGGAGGAGCAGGAAGTTACCTCTACATTATTGAAGTGGTCATCTGCCATGAAGCATTTGAATGAGCAGTCTTCTAAACTTGGCTTTTCTTTGACATAACTGCTTTTTTCTTCAGTATCCTGCCAAGTCCCAAGGCAGAGTAGTGCTTCTTCTGAACTTTCAGATGAAGTGCTTTCATCACTAGAGCTGCTTTCTTCATCACTTTGAGGATCTTCCTTCTTCTTTTCACTGACAAAGGCTTGACGTTTGCCTTTGTAATCCTTGTGTCCATTCTTTTGGGCAGTAGTCTGCTGCCCTTGATACTTGTGTGCCAGTGGGAGAGGACACTCGTTTTTGTAGTGTCCAGGCTGTCTACAATTGTAGCATAGAATATTGTTCTCACCTGATTGGAATCTCCCTTGCTTTCTTGGTAAGTTATTGAATGGTTTCTTTGTAGCAGGTCCTTCCTTCTTCATAAATCTTTTGAATTTTCTCACGAACATTGCAAATTGCTCATCAGTGAGAAGATTATTGAGTGATTTCTCAGAGGATTTTGATGTGCTGGGTTCAGACACTAAGGCTAGTGTCTTTATTTCATCTTCCTTCTCTTCTCTGATCTCTTTCATTTCGAATTCATAAGCTTTGAGATCGCTGAACAGTTTATCAGTTGACAAGGTTCTTAGATCTCTGCTATCTCTCATAGCAGTGACCTTCATATCCCACTTTGATGGCAGACCTCTCAAGATTTTGAGAGATGTTTCCTTTTGGGAGAGAATTTTTCCCAGATCCGAGACCTCTCTATGATTTTCAAGAATCTAGACTCCATCTCATGGATGGATTCATTTGGCAGCATTTTGAAGTCTTCAAACTTCTTGTGAGCAATGGTCAGCTTGTTGTCCTTCTCTTGCTCATCTCCTGCACCTATTTTGGTTAGTTCATTCCAGACATCTTTTGCAGTGTCACATTTCCTTATTCTAGGAAATATGGACTCATCTACTGCCTTGAAGAGAATATCTCTTGCAACATTATCAAGATTGTTCCTCTTCCTGTCTTCAGTTGTCCATTCCATTTTTGGTTTAGGAATGTATACATCTTCAGTTCCTTCTGTGGCTCTGGATGTGATGACTTTCATAATTTTGATAGGCCCATCAGTGATCACTTCCAGCATTTCATCATGCAAAGCACTGAGATGTGCTTTCATCCTGATTTTCCAATCATCAAACTTGTCCAGGTTGAACATGAGATTTTTGGAAAGTTGGTTATCCATTTTTAGAAAGTTTAGGGAAGCAGTTGGCTTTGGATCTTTGGTTCAAAAATAGTCAGAAACTGACTCTAGGAACACACTGCTCTGATACCACTTGATGGTCCCGGATAGAGGTAAAAGTCTAGAGGGGGGGGTGAATAGACTTTTATAGCTTTTTCGTCTTTAAGAATATTTCCCTTCTAGATGAGTTGATCTATAATCTTTTGGGAGATTAATAGATGCACAGCGGAAGTCTTTAACGTCTAGAAACTCAGTTTAAGACAACTTTCTAGTCTGGGTGAAGTTTAGACTAATTATGGAAGGGCAGTAGGCTTGGCAGTTGGATGATGAGTAGGCGACTGCTGAGGCAACTGCTGAGTTGGCAGTTAGCTGAAATGCAGGAGACTGCTGAGGCAACTGCTGAAAAATTATTGAGTGTTTGAAGGAGGTGATGATGAAATGTTGCTAAGAATAGTGAGGGCTTTTGAAAATGTGCTTTAGTATATGTAATCAGAAGTTTAGCTGGAGCAGTGGTCTTAGCAGTTGATTGGTGATGAGGGCACTGCTGAGGTGCCTGCTTGGTTTAGAAGATAAATTTCACAGAGCAGTTTGGTCAGCTTTCTCTTTCGTAATGTTATGAAGGTCCAGTGATATTGGAATGCTTAAGAAAAACAAGTGTTTGTGAGCAGAGGGCTTAGCAGTTGGATGGACACTAGGGGACTGCTGAGGCACCTGCTACACTTGAGAATGAATTTCTGTAAAATGACCTGATAGGCTTTTTAGTGTTATTTGTACACGTTTCTTGGAAAAAAGAATTCTCAAAGAAAGTAAGTAATTAAGCAGTAGGATAAGCAGTTAAGTCTGTTAAGGCAACTGCTTAGGATGCTGCTGGCAAACTCCAATCTTTTTGTGAGAAGTGTTGGTTGTGTGCTTTGTTGACTAAAATAGAATCAACACACGATGTATCCTGGTTCAGAGGTGGTGTAATCCTCCTACGTCCAGTCCCACCCTCTTTCAGATGGATTTCACTAAAGTATTAATCCCAATACACTTAGTGTCAATCCAGCCTTTACAACACTTAGGCCTAGATTGAAGGTTTTTCACAATGAGTATAGCACCACTCAAGGTTACTCAGTCCTTAGACTTTTCTCTATTGAACCAGTGGGGTTCAAAAGGTACTCTTTTCTATCTAACTGCACTTTAGGATCTGAACAACCGTTCTCCTAAGTGTTTACAACAACTTGTTATTACAAGAAAGTTCTAACCTCCAACTATGAACTAAGCTCTTCAAATATGGCAGTTGTTAATCTAATTTTAGAGCTTAGTGAAGCATGAGTCTAAGCAGAGAGCAAAGTTGAATTGGCACTTTCTCTTTTGCTTGATAGCTCGTGAATACTTAGAGTGAATACTCTACTTAGAAGACTCAAAAACTTGGTTTTAGAACTCATGCCTATGCCTTCTTTTATAGGCTTCTCCAGTAGGTTGATCTCCTCCGTTGGTTGAGAGGATTCAATCTTATTCGCAGAATGAGGTGTACTCTTGTTCTCTTGTGCTGGAGCTGATAATGGAAATTTCCTTTGTCTTCACTGATTAGTAGCTAGAAGATCAAGTCAAGGATCAATCTTCATGATTTGGTGTGTGCGACCCATCTTCTTTGGTCTTCGTACTGTTGAGCATTTAATGCTCTTCTTGTCTTTGTCTTCAATCATACACATGCAGTGTATGTGTGTGTGTTTGTGCCGTGTTTTATTATATTATGTACCAAGTGAATTTGTACTGGTAGGATCAAAGTCTCTTTCAAAGGTAAACAAATTTTACCTTATTGTAATTTTTAGTTTCCAGTACAATTTATTTGGTACAGAATTTATTGTCGTTCCTTGATCAGCTGATTATGTGACTTGATAATTTTATGTACTAAATAAATTTATACTGGTGGGATCTGAATATCCTTTTAAGGTAAAAATTTACCTTATTGCATTTTAATTTTCCAGTAAAAATTTATTTAGTACAAAAATTGTACATTTTAATTACTCACAGTTTGAGAACCTGATCAATTCTTAATTTAGTAAGAACACAGGGCATAATGACTTTTAGTATAGTGGCATCATCAAAATCTTATCAAAATTGGGTACTAACACTCTCTAACACCTTACCATTCAAGTCTGGAATACTTGGAGGCTTGCATTTCATTTCAATGTTCCAACCATCATGTGTCCCCATCCTGAGAAAGTAATGATCATTAACATGAGTATGCGTGAGAGAAAACATATTTTTCCAGTTTTTTGGACACAGATGTATATATTCTTATTTCACATTTTATGTTTGAAAAAAGTTCATTAATATGTACGTACATTCTAAGAGGTATAGTTTAGATTAATGTTTCCTTATTTTGTCAATACAAAACTTTAGGTTATATAAAAATAAAAATTACAAGTAATAAGAAACAAAAACATGTCATCATCATGCAACAAACTGCAAATTACGTACGTAAAAGACATAATAGATCGGTATAGCTATATTATTGTTGGGAATGAAAGTGTAAATGCATTTATAAACTAAATTAGGTCATAAGTATAATAACTTAACTTTTAATAAGAAATATGTGATACACATAGCACACATTAATTTTCTAGCACAAAAAAATAAACTATCAATGATATTAGGATTAATGATTAACGGTTAATAAATAAAATTTCATATTTCAATTAGTTGGATTTATTCATTTCAGTTCAGTTTTGAATGGCTAAAACCGAAATCGAACCAAACAATTATGATTCGGTTCGTTTGTTTACATTCAGTTTCGTTTTTTTATTGTTCTGTTATGTAGCACGGAAACTCTCGGGAAAGAATGTGTTTCCGTTTCAGAAACTCTACAGAAACTCTTTGTAAACTCTCCAAACAAGTCTTTTTTGAGCAAAAGTTGACGTTTCCAGTTTCCTTAAGATTTTCGTGTTTCCATGCAACATAGTTGTTCTGTTTATTCTGATTCAGTTTTTTATTTTTCCGTTTTTAATTTGGGCCCGACCATAGATTGCTGGCATGGAAATTCTAATCACATCCACAAATTTGCTAAATACAACCATACATTTTTTAATAAATAAAAGTATCCTTTCATTCCTATTTTATCCTTGAGTAACACCAGCAATCTATGTATTTGACTTGGAAGGCCCCATGAGAGGGATTGACCAATAGTGAGGAGTGGAGAGACTTGCCTGGGAGTTCCTTCACTGGAACTCCCTGGAACAGAGAGATGCAGGGGCTCCGTCCGATGTTGGCACTTTCCGATTCACACACACAAACATATTGGACTCGACGTCGTCTCTCTATTAGCTTCATCTCATCATCTGCAACAGAAAAGTAATAGATGAATTCGACATTGAAGATGTTGTGATTGAAGATGAGGAACATTATGTATAAAATTTCAAAGGGAAAACAGAGTTCTTTTATTCATAATCAAGCGTATATACATGTATGTGTATTTATACAAAGGCTATATGCTAAAATATAACTCAAAAGGAAAGAAATCAACTGATATGCACAAGCCAATTATGGAATGCAATCAATCAGAATAACTAAAATATTTGTAGCTAATCCCTACACAATCGGTTAATCATGTGTATAAGGAAATTCATCACTCCCCCTCAAGATGGCGTGTGAAGGTCACGAACGCCCATCTTGCCAACCAGTGAATGAAACTGGTCCGAGCCAAGGGGTTTGGTCAACTTTTTTTTAAGGAGAAATTTTATTGATATAAGGAAAGTAGTACAATGTGATAAAGGAAATAGGAAAAGCATTACAGAAAAAACAAAACTAAAAACATAGCTAGTCCCACGGGAAGTCTTTGGATTGAGATCTTGTTGTCATGCTATGACGCCTTTTGTTCTTTTGATTCTTTCGATAAATTTTGAGCTGCGTGTTGAGGTTGTCAGTTGGCAGAGAGTTATCTGAGGTTATAAAATTAGCTTTGCGGCAAATTTCACTATTAAATTTGGACTTCCTAATTTCTTCCGGGTATGAAATAGGAAGACGACGATCACTTTCCGTTGCATGTCCCAAGAAGTCAACTGTGAATACGGAGTCGTCTGAATGATCAAAGTCGTCAGAGGCGTCTGAGTACGCCTGGATTAGTGGCTTCTGGGGTTGTTTTCCAGAAGAGAAGACATGTTGATTCTCAGTACATACAGCTTGGATTTGATATGTCAAAATTAGTTTTGAGATGGATGTGGGTTCCTCGGATTCTAACTTGCTCCCGTGTTGAAGAGAGATTGAGTCGTCCTGCACTGACTTTGGTAGCCCTACAAAGTTTGAAAAAATATTAACGAATTTAAAATGGCTCGAATTATGTGGTCCCATGGGTATTTGTATGGATCTCCCCTTGTGTTTAGACATTTTCATATAGTAGCCTCCTCTGTTAATTTCCACGGAGATCGTAATATCTCCAAATCGCCTTTTATTCCTTGACTGGTTTGGAATTCTGAGCTGTGAGATCTACTAGATGATTTTGGGAGCAAGCTCCAGATTGAAATGAATCTTGTGCATAAGAGACTTTTTTATTTCAAAGACGACCACTTCTCTATTTTGCACTGCAAACTTAAAAGATTTTGTTTCAATTTTGACAGAGTCAAACCCATGTTCTCCAAAGGAGTATTTTTCACCAATTTTAGATAATTCTGTTGTTGCCCCATTTTCTTCCGTCGTGACTTTTTTTGTAACGTTATTTAGATTTTGTAATCCAGAGTGGCCAGGCTGTTCAGTATTATTTCCAGCATGGCCTGAGCGATTACTGTTCGTAATTGATGGACTTTTTTCAATTATACCAATTGAGACAAGCTCTGTGCCCGACAAGGGGTTTGGTCAACACATCAGCCACTTGTGCCTTAGTGTGAATCTTTCGTGGCTCCACCTCCTGAGATGCAACGCGTTCACGAACGAAATAGCAGTCCATTTCAACATGCTTTGTACGTTCATGAAACACGGGGTTGTTAGCGATGTGTAAAACAGCTTGGTTATCACAGTATAGGACAGTAGCACATTGTGGACCAGCCTCCAACTCGCGTAGTAACCATTTGAGCCAAATAAGTTCATCACAGTAGTAGCCATGGCTCGGTATTCTGCCTCGGCCGAGGATCGTGAAACTACGGTCTGTTTTTTTGTCCGCCATGAAATAGGTGCACCTCCAAGTGATATAAAATAACCTGACCGAGAGCGTCTTGTCATTATACACCCTCCCCAATCTGCATCACACTAAGCTGTGAGCTGCAGCTGACCCGAATGTGGCATGAAGATTCCTTGCCCCGGAGTCCCCTTTAAATAGCGCACCACTCTAAGAGCTGCATCCATATGTGGTTTCCTTGGGTCATTAACAAACTGACTTAATACATTCACCGCATAGGTGATGTCCGGCCGTGTTACTGTGAGGTAAAGTAAATGTCCGATTAGTCATTTGTACTACCCGGCATTCGTTCTCACCCCATTTTCATCCATGTCCAATTGGGCATTCTGCTCCATAGGGGAGACACATGGCCGAGCACCTTGCTGACCCGTTTCATCTAATATGTCAAGCACATACTTTCTTTGACTAAGATTACTTCCTTATGCAGATCTGGAAACTTCAATTCCTAAAAAATACTTGAGAGGTCCCAAGTCTTTTATAGTAAATCTATGATGAAGGAAATCTTTGACCGACTGTATCTTCTCAGCATGATTTCCACCAAGAATCACATCATCAACGTAAATTAGTGCCATAACAAATATGTCACCTTGTCTGAATATAAAAAGTGAGTGGTCACACCTGGACTGGCGAAAGCCAACTTCTTAAAGTGCACATGTGAACTTGTGGTAACAATTTCGTGAGGCTTGTTTTAAGCCATATAATGACTTTTTTAACTTGCATGCCCTCAAATCTCCTTCTTTTGCAAATCCTTGTGGTATTTGCATATAAACATCTTTCTAGTCAAACCTCCATGAAGAAATGCGTTATTGACATCAAGTTGATGTAATAACCAATTTCTCTTGGTTGCCACTGCTATGAGTGTTCTTACTGTCACTAACTTGGCAACCGGTGCAAACGTGTCATGGTAATCTACGCCTTCAACTTGTGTGAAACCTTTGGCCACTAATCTTGCTTTGTAGCTCTCTACCTCTCCGTTGGTTTTGTATTTAATCTTATAGACTCACTTTGAGCCAATGACCTTTTTCCGGGAGGTAGGTAGGTCAATATCCATGTTCCATTTTCTTCCAGTGCCTGGATCTCTCTTTTCATTGCATCACACCACCTTGGATCCTTAATGGCCTGTTTAAATGTCTTAGGCTCTCATCATGGGAAGTGATGGCCGCTATGTAAGCCTTGTGAGCTTTAGAGAACTCATCATAGTATAAATAGTTGGATAGGGGATATACCTGCGAGGATCATGTGTCGTGTGTAGGTTGTGAATGGTCTATGGAGGGAGGCAGATCAACTTCAAAGTTCTCAAGATGTTTCGGTGGCCTCTTGGTTCGAATTGCTCGTTGATTGCCTTCCTCTTCATGCTGCTCTTGTGAGTCGTTCACAGTGCTATGGGGCTGAATAAATTCCTCATGCTCATTTTCTTCCACATCTGCGAAATTTGGAGGTTTGCGGGTTTCTTGGTCACAAGCACCATCATAACTTCTTGGCAAGTCTGAAAGCACTTGACCTAAACTACCATTACTTGACTTATAAGGAAAAATGCTTTCAAAAAACTTAACATCCCTGGACACAATAACCTTTTTACTTTCCATGTCATACACTTTATAGCCCTTCTGTGCATTAGGGTAGCCAATGAAAACACCGGGTCTGCCCCTCTCACTAAACTTGTGTCTCCCTTTCTTATTATTTTTTGCATACACAAGTGACCCAAAAAAAATCATATGATCATATGAGGGATTCTGATGAAAAATTATTTCATAAGGGGTTTTATAGCCAATTACCTTTGAATGAAGCCGGTTTTTTTTTTCAAAAAATACATTTTATTCAACAAAAATAGGAAATAACAAAGTTGTAGGAGGACATTCACCAAAGCCTACAACAAGAAAGTCAAACTACATATGGAAAGCCTATAGCATCGAATTTTAGAGTCCTCATGAAATGGGATGAATTCACGTCCTTCCCAAGGCTAATCTGTCTGGCAACCACGTTGGTATTCGCTGGGATTATATTTATGAAAGTGTGATCCTGATACATGATCTTCCTGATTCTCGTTATTGTATATATTTGATCCCAATGGTCTTTGCAATGTTGCTGGATGGCTTTTTTAACGTGCTTGTTTTCAATGTCTAAATTGTGGATTTGAAGAGACCTAGCCCTGCAAACAGTAAAGGCAAATAGAATTGTTTCAAAAAAAGCTGAAAACGTAGAAGTGCCGAAGTAATCATCATGCTGGTGAAAAACTAATTCACCATTATGATTACGAACGGCAATCCCACTCTTAATGTTCATGCCAAATCGAGTGATGCAAATATTGAAGGAAGCCGGTTAATTATATAAGTTGTTGTTAAAACACACTCTCCCCAAAAATACAAAGGAAGACCAGCTTGAAATCTTAAGGCATGAGCTACTTCAAGTAGGTGTCTATGCTTCCTCTCAACCACCCCATTTTGTTGCGGTGTGTCCGTGCATGTTGTCTCTAACATAATTCCATTTTCATGATAGTATTTTAACATTGGGCTTGCTTGAAACTCCAACCCATTATCGGATCTTATTTTTTTTACTCTTATCAAACTGGGTTTTTACCAAGTTGCAAAACATTATCAAATGATGTGAAACCTCTGATTTATTTTTCATCAAGAAAACCCATGTCCCTCTACTATAATCATCAACTATCGACAGAAAATAGTGAGCACCTGACAAAGATGGACCTTATAAATAATCACCCCATATATCACAATGAATTAAGTCAAAGCATGCACTAGTTTTTATTGATCCAATAGGAAAAGGCAATCTAGCTTGCTTGGCTTTCATACACGACTCACTGTGTTCAATATCAGAAAATTTATTAATAAAGCAAATATGTCGGAGCTTTTCATTTGAGGCATGACCTAGTCTTCTATGCCAAACCTCAGAATCTACTTGCACCTTCATTGCCACTCCTGTCTTGACAGGTTCCACATAGTATAGAGTCTATAGACCATCACTTTGCCTACCCACTCCAATAAGGGTCCTCGAAGGTAAGTCCTGCACAACACAAAAATCGGGGAAAAATGTTAAAGCACAATTATGCTCCTGTGTCAGTCTACTAACTGACAAGAGGTTGCATTTGAAACTTGGTATGTTCAGGACATTTTTTATTTCAATCCCATTCATAATTCGTGTCATTCCAACACTTTTGACTGGTACACCTGCTCCATTGGGTATTCTCACAATCATGCCATGATCTGCCTCCTTTTGCTGATGTAGTAAATTGGCATTACAGGCAATATGCTCGGTGGCACCCGAGTCAATCACCCAAGTATTATTTTCAGGTTTCTTACCAGCCATATTAGCAATTGGAACATCAGACAGTGACTGGGTGTGTGTTGAGGCTTCACCACCCGCCTCAGTAGCAAAATGTTGGATCAACCGAGAGTATTGCTCAAGAGTGAGTCCTGGAATTGGACTGCCATCAGTATTCACATGTGCCACCCTAGGTCCTCCTCCTTTTGAATCAAAGTGGTCTAGTCTTCACCTGCCATCTTGTTGTCCCTTCTTCCAATGTAGTGGATAAACGATTATCTCATAGCACTGCTCAGCAATGTGTCCTATCTTTTGAGAATGAGTGCACTTCGGCCTCTCTCTCCTTGGCCCTCTTTTATCCTCACTCCTCTGTGACTGAAAAGCAGCAGATTCCATAGCCAGATTTGGTTTGTGGCTATTACGCTGGACTTGAAAGGCTGTGACATTTGTTCCCTGTCGTTGATAAGCTGAGATTTCTTTGTGCTTTTCTTCCTCGGAGACTAGATGGTACGATGTGCCCAAGCTCGGAGTTGTCCTAGTTCTTAGGATCTGAGTTCTAATAACTCCAAATGACTCATCAATCCCCATGAGAAATTCATACAAACGCTCTTTGTCCCTCATAGCAGCTACTCCCTCCGTCCCCCTAAGTTTGTCCCTTTTTACCTTTTTCGTCCGTCCCACTAAGTTTGTCCCATACCATATTTGGTAACATTTGAGTGGTTAGAATTCATTCTTACTTTATTTACACTTTATCAATTCAATACCAACCACACAATTCCACTTTTTCTTAAAAACCACACCACACCCCTCCGTCCCAAACTTAGGGGGACGGAGGGAGTAGTTGTTTTGACACATCACATGTATACTTAGTGCGTGTGCATTTAGGTAAAGGAGAAGCAGACTCAATTTCATCCCATAAGTTTTTAAGTTTGGAGTAGTATGATGATATTGATGAGTTCTCATTACTTGTATGACTCACGGCTCTCTTCAACTCGTACGCCCTAGGCGCACTCTCCTTCCCGAACCGTTCTTCGAGATCCTGCCAAACTTCTCATGCAATTTTGGCAGATTTGACGCTACCTAATTTCTTTATCCATGGCAGTGTTCAACCACCCTCTGACCATAGCATTGCACCTTTTCAATACCTGGTAATAAGGCAAGTCAGGCTCTGGCATGTCGATTGTCCCATCAACAAACCCAATATTGTTCTTTGCATACAAAGAGTTGTTCATCTCATTCACCCAGTCTCCATAGTTTCCGTCGCGGAGGACCTCGCTAACGTACATCTGGCCGGGGTTAGTTGTCTGAGGGATGTAGGTAGTATGGCGACATAGCATCAATTGTGATGTCTCCTGGTTTCGCCATCACAGGAGTATTTAGTTATTGTTTTGGGTGTTAGCAGGCGCAGCCCTTCTCTGATACCATATAAAATTTCCAAGGGAAAACAGAGTTCTCTTATTCATAATCAAACGTCTATACATGTATGTGTATTTATACAAAGGCTATATGCTAAAATATAACTCAAAAGGAAAGAAATTAAATCAACTGATATGCACAAGCCAATTATGGAATGCAATCAATCAGAATAACTAAAATATTTGCAGCTAATCCCTACACAATCGGCTAATCATGTGTATAAGGAAATTCATCATTATGTGAAACAGGAAGAGATGGAAGTGTCAGGAAGAGACAATGACGTCGAAAATCGCTATTTCAACGAAAGTGACTTTGGATGTTGATAAGTCCGTATTTAGACACGCATTTGATGCGTGTTGGGATTGGATTTTGATGGTTTTCCTAGATTTAAGGTTTTGCAAGTCTTAATTTTAGCTCAAGTTATGTTTAACATGCGTTGGTTCGAGTTTTGTTGCATTTGGAGTCAAAATGAGGAATTTAGAGTTCAACATTGGCACTTGAGGAGCAATCGGGATGATTCGAGATGCATTCGAGAGTGGATTGAGAGCTTTGGAGGTCACCGGGAGGTTCACGATGAAGATTTGATGACAAAAGAGCTCTAGGATTGGCTATGGGATCAAAAGAAGATGAATGAAGCTGGAAAACGACGATCAGGATGACCTTTGGTCAATCGTTCAAGCATATCTCTTTGTATAAGCATCCAAAGGACACGATTCAAGTTGCATATGAAAGCCAACTTCAAGGGCTACAAATCATATGAAGACACCATTACGAGAATCTGAGAGGATCAAGGTGAAAACAGATGATGAAGTCAGATGATCTCTGCTGCGATTTCAGAATGACACCTTCCACCATTTTGGTCATATCTCTTGATTGGATAATTCAAATCACATTCTGCAAGTTGGGGTGGATAGAGGACTTCATTATCTACAACTTTCATGAAGGAAGTTTTGTCAAATTCGGAATAGAAAAAAGGCTGAAGAGCACGGACGCACGACCGTGCGTAAAAGGACGCACGATCGTGCGTAAGAGCCAACAACGCGATAACATTCTGCCTGCTACGCACGATCGTGCGTACCAGGCCACGCACGATCGTGCGTACACCCGAGACGCGGATTTCAGCCCCTTTTTAGTCCCAGTTAAGCCCAAACTCATCTGTTTTCTATAAATAAGACCCCCATACCCATATTTTGACGTTACGAACATTACGGAGAGGCCTAGGGACGAATTTAACACCGTTTTTACGCTATTTTCTTCCAAGACCCTGGGATTATTTGTAAGTTCATCTTTTTAATTAATGACAATTATTTCTATTCATCCCAATTCTGTTGATTCATCAATTATGAATTGTGAGTAGTTTAATTAGGGATTTGGGGTTGATGAAGGGGTTAATCATGATGTATGGCTAGATTCTTGTCGGTTTAATTGCATGAATGCCGTTTAATTTGTGTTTGAATAATTTAATTGATATCTCTTGTAACCTAGACTGCAGCTAGAATTACAATTGCATGTAGAATGAATTAAGAGAGATCTAATTTGTTCTAGGACACATTCACACACACTTAATCGTTCGCTAAGAGATTAGTAGCGATTAAGGGGCCATAAGCTCGCTCGTCTTGGCAATAATTTAGGATCCTGTCGCATGAGAGATCAGCCTGGTCCCCTAAATTATTGTACTCTACGCCGCGAGAGCGGTAAGAACTTAGTAATGATTAGCTAGGCTCAATTAAATTAAATTCATGTAATTAGGCCTGATCTGCCAGAAATCTGGTTACCCCGGAATCAATTCATATTCCCTTCGTCGTTAATTGAGAAGAAACCACTGTTATTTTAATCGTTCATTCGCATTAGTTTAATTTTTATTCAACCAACCAATCTCGCACGACGCATTTTTATTTATTTATTTTTAATCGCTGAATTTAGTTAATTCTTAATTCCCTTTTGTCCGTCCCTGTGGAGACGATACTCGTACTTACACCACTATTCTACAATCTTTTCAAGTGCGAGAAAACTCACATCAGATGTTTTCATTTGGACTGAAATTAGTTGGTCTGGTCATCTGTTCTGGTCAGGTCAAGTCTGAACTGGTCTGATCTGATCTAGTAAATGTCTAGTCTCTGTGTATTTTATAACTACGGAAATCTGGTCTGGTCTGATCTAGTCTAGTCTGGTCTGGAACACAAAAAACGTCAAAAAGAAAAAATCCTTAGGTATCATAATTATTTTTTATTTATTAATGTATAACTTAAATAATTTAATGGATATGTATAGCAATTTTAGGACTGTGAATAGAATTACCCGATTAAACCTCCTAAACACGTTTGTCTCACCATATAGTGTGAGAGCACAGCCCAATTTCACTTCTTTAGTTAGGTATAAGGCTAACCGCAATCCACCTCCGTCAATAAATCAAATTTTCCATCACTTTATACGTATTCACCCTATCAATTCAAATTTTACTACAACCCAGCACCGTCAATATATTCACCCATCAAAGTTTTTCTTACGTAAAGGCTTCATTTCATTATCATACATCATTTTTATGCCAAATATTTTTTTTAATGATTATGATTTTAAAAGTCAAACATTGCGATTTAAAAATAAATTAATTTGGAATTTAATCTTATTTTCATTAATTTAGACCAAAATTTTGAAAAAATAAACTAACTTAAAGATGAAAAAAAGTATTTTAACCATAAGATCTTTATTTTAGTACTTTGATGTACTTGATAAAAATTCTGAACATAAAAATCTTCAACAGATGAAATTTCAATTTTTTTGTATAAATTTTATATATGCTATATTGATGTCATATAAAAGGTTATAAAAAATTATGAATTTTGATATTTTTATAAAATTTGGAATAAAAATTAAAAGGTAAAAATACATCAAAAAAATGGGATTTTCAATGTTGCAGGACCCACACTTCTAAGATAACATGGCACACGAGGGCATGCATGTTGCGGCTTCATTTCTTCTCGGTGAATAAGCCCATCAAAATTCACCCGAATGGGTGCTATGTAACCACTTTGGCACCCGAAATACATGGGTTGCTCCAAATTTGAGAGTCAAACCTCAAATTAGACTTTTCAACTTTGGGATTGCGGGCAGCCTAACACGGGATTGCCATGTCACATTCTAAATCGTCCCGGCGTGTATCAAAAGTTTGGGCCTCATCTGGCAGTTAACCTGTCAAAGGACTTTTTTGTACATGTCCTACACTTAAGCCTGCTTTAATATCTTATAGCCAGTTTGACGATGCTATATTTTGTTATTTATAGTTTGTACTCCGTATTTCACAATTACTCTTTTTGTTTTTATATAGTTTTTACAAAAACTATACAAAAATAAATTCCTACTATATAATTCTGAAGAGCTAATTATAATTTGGCACAATTTTTTAACACCATTGAAACTATACAAAAATAAATTCCTACTACTATTATTACTATTACGATTATTATTATTATTATTATTATTATTATTATTATTATTATTATTATTATTATTATTATTATTATTATTATTTGTTATATCTTTATTTCCTAAACTTATTCCTTATAGTTGTATTTGTTATCTCCAGTACTCTTAATTAATTAGTTAGGTCTTGAGGAGTACGTATATGGTACATTCGGCTGTACGGTGAGCACCGTACAGCCGGCCCAGTAACAGGTTCAAGTGAAAAATAACAAAATAATTCGGTGGCAATTTTGTAATTAAGGTAAAAATCGTGGTTTCTGTTAAATGAGCATTGGTGTACTGTTAATGAGCAATGGTCCACTTTTAATGAGTATTCAGCGTCTAATAATGAGCATCATATTATTACAAGAAAGCTGATATCACAACTAAAAAACGGTGGCATTTTCGTAATTTCGGTAAAAATTGCGGTTTTCGTTAGATGAGCATTAATACACTTTTAATGAGCATCAGACGTGTTCTAATGAGCATTAAGAGTCGAATAATGAGTATTGTGGTATCAACTTCATATATTGTAATTCACTTTCTTTTTCTTATTTTTTCTTTTATAAAAACTCAACAAATTATATCTATAATCAATTTCTTTGAATTTCAATATGCGAATATAATGTAATATGGTACTTTTGAAATATGCATTGTTATGACATTTTAAAAATGAGAATAACATGAGTACCAATTGAGCATATGTAACTTACAAAATGAGCATAAATATGATCATATAAACTTTGTTAGTTGATCATCAAGACATTTTATATTGAGCATTAAACCTCCTTTATTGAGTATTAGAAGCGTGCAATTGAGTACCATTGAGCATTCGTAAATTATAAAATGAGCATTAGTATGACAATCATAAGATTTTTTAATTGAGCGAGCATCAAGACGTTTTCATTGAGCATCAAATTTCCTCTATTGAGTATTAAAAACATGCAATTGAATATCATGGTCTGTGCTCTCGTATCTGTAATTAATTCCTACTTGAATCTAATGTAATATGTTACTTTTGAAATATGCATTGATATAACATTTTAATATGCAATTGAAATATTTTCAGTCTTTAAAAATTAAATGTTACTAAAGAACATATAAGAATATCTTTTTTACCAGTCAAACATATCTATAATATCGGGATGTGCATTTCCATTATATTTTGAAATGAGCATAGTGCAAGTAGCAAATGAGCAAAAATTACTTACAAAATGAGCATTAAAATTTTGAAATCGCACTTATGTCCGGATGTTATGATCTCATTAAAAAAATTAAGTATTGTATGCTCATTTGAAATTTTAATTGTACTCATTTTTTATGTCATATCGATGCATGTTCATTTCGATGTTCATTTCTTTTAAACGTTATACGCATTTGATTATAATATAAAACTCATTTTTATAATCGACATGTATCATATATTCACCACAAACAACTTAATAGATAAATAGACTTAATTACTAATCTACAAATAGATTCAGCAATGAGAAATATAACAAGTTTATTAGAAAAAATAATTTATAATTTACCATCTTTGACATATAAGTTTATTGTGCTTGCTTTATACTTTTCCACTCATGCACATTGAATTAAACATTCTACTCATTTTATTAAAACACAAAACTCATTTCAATAACTTACATGTAAGTTTAGCACATTACTTCTATACTCATTTTGGCATAAGATAAAACTCACTTAAACCATTCGTAAATATAATATACAGAGTATACTTTATACTATACTAATTTTACAACTTAATATCGATGCTCATTTCTTTTAAATGATATGCTCATTTATGTGTAACACAAAATTCATTTCAATATTAACATGGAATAAACACATTTCAATTCAAACTAATAAAGTTAGCTATGTTTCCTGGTTTATCATAGAAAAATGTTGGGAAAACATATTTCAACAATTTTACAGAATGTTTAAACATCAAACTAAAAAATTTACATAAAAAGATCTAAAATTTAATAAAATCGTATAATTAGAAAAATCTTAGTAAAATATATTTTAGATAGCAGATTTTATGCAAAACAAATCATACTCATGTTAACATCTTATACTATACATGTGCATAAAACAATAAAGTAATTTATCAAGAAAAAAATGAACATTCACTTTGGAATTTTTTCAAACACTTGGTGGACATTCAATATTTAGGAATCAATTTTAAAAATATGGAGAATTACTAATGAAAGAGGGAGAAAGGTTTAAATCAAATCGTCATATCAATTGGTATATTTTGAAATTCACACAAAATGGAATCAACTCTTGATCGATAGCCTTGTGCACTCATTGGTTATTCTTGAGTTCCCTGAAGAAAAGTAATCATATAACTCCTTCGCCCAACAAAAACTTATTATCCATAAATAACCTTTTGTAGGAAAGTAAATCGAATACTCCGTATTATTGATATTAAAGAAAAAAAAAAGAAGAAAGTAGAAAGATTCTTGATAGCAGCAAGTCAGACAAAGGCAGGGAAGGAATAGCTGGGAAGTACGAACGAACAGAGCAGCAAGCACTCTAAGGAGAACATAACGCCTTACCTTTGCCATTAGAATTGCAAATAATTACAAAAAAATCCGGCTGTACCATGTCCTAGGTATAGCCGGCTGTACCATGCCCTAGGTATAGCCGGCTGTACCATGCCCTAGGTACAGCCGGTTGTACGGTATAAATTACCATTAGTGCATACAAACAAGTTACTCACAGGAGTACCTTTGTACCAAGTGAGGGTTGCATTAGGAAGACGTGCACAATCTATATTTAACGAACAACATTAAAAATCATTAATGTTTTTATAAACCTTTTTTGTGAATGTTAATATAGGTACATAATTGTGTGGGTGTCATACTACAATGTACATAATTGGTACATATCATTAAGTTATCATTTATTTTTGTTTAAATTACCTAATTGTAATACGGAGTATTTATTAGTTCAGATGGATAAACTACGGTATACGGAGTATGTAACTTATATAGAATTAGGATTTTTATGATGATCAATATGACTCACATTAAATCATTAAGATCTCGTTTGATAACTTATGTTTTCATCTTGTCAGTCATTTAGTCCCCTAATCAGGCCCTTGGTGCCAAATTATCTCACATAGGAAAGAAAAGTTTAGAAGTTTTTCATACAAAGTCCACCCAAAACTAATCACCTCCTTTTATGCAGATTTTTGTTCTGGGCTTCTGAGTGACTTTCCTTTAATTTTGTCCAGATTAAAAAGCTAGCTTATATGCAGATATCACACTTTTGTGCAACACACGAGTTACTCTACAAAGACAACTAATTACTTGTCCTATTCTATCAAATTAAATAATGCCCTTTCATGCATGTGATTGAAAAAGGATCGACCAAGAAATGAACAGAGCATGCTAGTTCGGGCAATGATTATATGTTCGTTCAGTGGCGGTGTATCTGACCTACTAGTATAATTTTAGTGTTGCATCATTATGTTATGTTAGTATTGTTAAGAAAATTATAAAATTATCGTAATTTATTGAAATAATTTATGTCAATTCTTTGGATGAATTTATCAAAGCTGGTTATATTCTAAAAAAAGACTGTGATTATGGAGGCAAATTATATTACTCCCTCCGTCCCGCTAAGATTGTCTCATTTTACATTTTCGGTCCGTCCCACTAAGATTGTCTCATACCAAATTTAGTAAAGTTTGTGTGGTTCTAAATCATTCTTACTTTATTCTTACTTTATCAATTCAATATCAACCATACTTTTTATTAATTTACGTGTCACTCCCTCTTATCTCATTGTTAGTGGGACGGAGGGAGTATATTTTATTATACAATTGGTTATACCTTGTGGATGGTACAACCGAGGATTTTTTAAAGTATTCTAAACTTTGAGGTTGATAATAATGTAATAATTAGGGATTACTTTGTAATTCTTCATAACTCTATTTTATTATAAATATAAGGCTAAGGCACCCAATAGGGTAAGCCATTATTCCCAAAATCATACTTTCGTATATGGTATCAGTAGCCTAGGTTTTCCCAATTTTTTTTTTCTCTCTCTCAGCATGAACGGCTTTGGCACTACTGCCGCCGCCTCCCAGGCGCTCTCCACACATGACAAGCTGCCGCCGGTGAATCCCGATTCCCGGTCTCAGGTGCCCTCCACCCCGATGCGGCATACATCATCAACTATCGTCAGCACGACTCAACAAGATTCTGGGTCCAACAACGTCATCCACTCGCAGACAGCTTCTCTTCCCATCTCCGTGACGCCTGCATCGATGTCTTGGTCCCCTCTTGCTCCGTCTCTTAGGCAGCGAATTGAGTCTCAACCTCTGGATTCGTACAGGTTGTTTGGCATGCCGGCTCCATTTACTTGGACCCCAACAACAAGTTTACCTCCACCACCAACCTTCCAAGGATATCCAGAACCTGGTTCCTCCTCTATGCGGTATGCTGGTCCAACTTTTACTGCCCAGCAGCAGGTCACATCTCTGCCACATGAACATGTCTCGGCTCAGTCAGGTTCTACGCAATTCACAGGCTCTTTATTTGATTTGTCTTCACAGTTAGCTTTTTCAACGCCGAATGTGACTAATATTGTTACTACTCGACTTTCTGCTGTGGAAGATTACTTACCATGGCGTACCCAATTTGAGTCATTTTTGGTCTCTCATAGTCTTTTGGGGATCATAGATGGCTCAATTCGGGTACCCCTTGTTACAAGTCCAGATTATTCCTACTGGTTGAAAATTGACCAAACAGTTAGATCTTGGATTTTTGCTACTTTGGCTAGGGATATTTTAATGGAGGTATATGACTTGAAATTTTCTCACCAAATTTGGGAGCGTCTTGAAACACGTTTTATGTCTGCCTGTTTTGCTCGGTCTGTTGAACTTAAGAGGTCCTTGTCACACATTAAAAAGAAAGAGTCACAGACCATGGACCAATATTTGCTGGAAATTAAGTTGATTGCTGATGCACTTGCTATGATTAATTCCCCTGTTAGTAATCGAGATTTGATGGAATATGCTATTTTGGGTTTGGGACGTGAATATGAATTTCTTATCACGACTATTTCATACTTTCCTGGGAATGCTACATTGGAGTCCCTGCGACCGATTCTTCAGGCACAGGAGAATCGGTCTGGCACTGTTCAGTCCACAGACCCGACCACTGTTCATCAGGCTTTTGCAGCAGCTCAAGCACCTCAAGGCCGAGGGCCTGCTCCACGAGCTTATGGAGCACCTCGAGGGCACGGCGGCCGCGGCAACCGAGGTGGCAGACCTCGGGGCGGTCGCGGCAGAGGTGGCCGAGGACCGCATCAGCAGCATCCACAACACTTTGGAGGATATCCGGCATATGGGGTACCTTATGGGCAGCCGGCTCCTCCGCGCGGACATCCATATCCTGGTGGTGCAGGTTCGGTATTGAGTAATGTTAGATCTGGTTATAATTTTACTAATCACTTTCCTACTTGTGTTACTCATAATGTGATGGGTCCCTGATAGAGGTAAAAGTCTAGAGGGGGGGGGGGGTGAATAGACTTTTAAAGATCTTTTCGGTTTTTATAAAGTTTCCCTCATAGGTATGATGATCTAAAATCTTTTGAGAGATTTAGGATCGCAGCGGAAGTTATGACCTCTTTTTGACTGTGAATGGTAACTTTCTTATGAGAGGATAAGAGGGAAGGGGTATTTGTATTTAGGACAACTTATCTTTAGTGACTGAAGTGTATAGGAGAATGGAGACTCTGCTTTGAAGATCTTCCAGTGAGATCCTCTGATGACCTTGAGTCAGAGACCCTTGAGTGAGGTCCTCTGATGATTTAGAGTCAGAGACCCTTGTATGAGGTCCTCTGATGAACTTGAATCAGAGACCCTTGTGTGAGGTCCTCTGATGATCTTAAATCAGAGACCCTTGAGTGAGGTACTCTGATGATCTTGAGTCTGAGACTCTTGTGTGAGGTTCTCTGATGATCTCGAGTCAGAAACTCTTGCGTGAGGTCCTCTGATGATCTCGAGTCAGAAACTCTTGCGTGAGGTCCTCTGATGATCTTGGATCAGAGTAAATAAGATTGACACGAGATGTATCCTGGTTCAGAGGTGGTGTAATCCTCCTACATCCAGTCCCATCCTCTTTCAGATGGATTTCCACTAAAGCATTCAGCCCAACACAATTAGTGACCGTCTGGCTGTTATCACCAACTTGCTCAGACTTCAAGGTGTTTCACTAAGAGTACACACCACTCCTAGCTACTCAATCCTTTAGGTTTTTCTCAATTGATCCAGTGGGGATCAAAAGGTACTCTATCCTATTCTACCACACTTAAGGACTTAGACGACGCTATCCTTATAAGTGTTTACAACAGTTTCAATATGAAACAAATTTCTAGCCTCCAACTAAAAACTAAACTTTCTGAGTGTATCAATGAGGATTTCTGTTCTAGAAGGTTTAGTGAAGCAGAGAGCAGAGTTTAATGAACACTTTCTCTTTTGCTGGATATCTTCTTTGTGTAGTATGATTTTCTGCTTAGTAAACTCAGGAGCTTGTTTTTCTTCTCATGCTTATGCCCGAATTTATAGGCATCTCTGGTTGATTAATCTCCTCCGTTGGTTAAGAGGATCTAATCTATGTCGTTGAGGCTTCTTGTACTTTCGTCTTCTTGTGTTGGAGCAGCTTATCTTCAGACGCAATTGGAGCAACTTGCTTTGCAGGAAATGTAAACCCATTCCTTGGTTCTTTTACGCACTATTCACCATCTAGTGGGATTTTGTCTTCTCAGGCAACTCTGGAGTGTCTCGTGATTATACAGCTTTTCAAGTAAAATTTGTGACTTTGGTCCTTGTGTACAAAATTAATTTGTACTGGTAGGATTTAAATATCCTTTTTAAGGTAAAGAAGGATTTACCTTATTGCATTTTATATTTCCAGTAAAATTAATTTTGTACATAAGATGTACATGTAAGATTAGTCACAATTTTACTAGTGACAATAATAAAATTGTGACACAAAAATAAATATACTGATTGGATTTGAATATCCTGAGAAGGTAGGAATTTACCTTATTGCATTTTATATTTCCAGTATATTTATTTTGTGACACAATTTATATATTCCTAATTTTGTCACCTTCCTTCCTTTTTGGACCATACTTCAGTTCACACAATGATCATTCAATATCGAATAGAGAATTTAAACATCAAGGGAGGATGGCATCATCAAAACTATATTTCATCAAAGTCTGAGGGGCCTAACAATTTCCCCCTTTTTGATGATGCCAAAACAAAAACTAGATTCTGAATACATAAAACAAAGATAAGCTAGATTCTATTTTCCCCCTTTTTGGCAGCAGCTCAAACCTAGATTAGTTCTGTCTCCTAGATGATTCTCCTTCATCCAGTTTTCTTTTTCTTCGAGTTCTTTTGAGTTGGTCTAATTTTTGGTTGTAGACCTTCTCAATGAGTTCCTGAGAAAGGGCTTCTTTTATGGAGCTTGCTCCCAACCATTTGAGAGCAAATTCTTCTTCTTTTGGGATGAGAGGTGCCATAAGAAGAAGTTGGTCGATTGGAGCGTGTCTCCAATACCTCCACTTTAGGACTCTCTGTCTTTCTTGGTCGAGAGAATCCTTGTCAGTGGTGTATATTATCCATGATTCTAGGTCACTGATGAATTTATCAGGAGCATTTGGGGGGCCGAAGGAGAGATTCAGGTTGAGTCTGTGGTGTGCCATTGGAGTGTTTTGGCTTAAGGTGTGTTTGAAGAGGACCTTTTAGTAGAGATGTTTGCAAAAGATGCTTGTTTATTCGAGGATCAACCAGGATATTTATACTTGCATGCATCGTTTGGGATTCTTGTTTGAGAAATCAAGGCGTATTAATGGAATTACGGCTTGATGTTCTTTTCAAGAATAAAATCAGCACAGATAAAAGAGAAAAATTGATTGGAGGAGCTTACCAATTTAATGATGTTGCTTCCCAAGATGTTTTTGAATCACCATGTGTCGTAGTTGCATGCATGCATAGATTCCTGACTCCTTTTGTTAAAGTGATTCTACCTCTGGTTGATGTAGTCGTCTGTTATAGCTGAAGAGATTGTCTGTGATGTCTTCTCTGTTGGTTAGGTCCGAGACCTTCTGATAGTTTTTGAGACTTCTGATCTGAGGTCTTCTGATAGTATTCAGGCCTTCTGATCTGGGGTCTTCTGATAGACAGGCCTTCTGATCTGGGGTCTTCTGATAGAATTCAGACCTTCTGATCTGGGGTCTTCTGATAGACAGACCTTCTGTATAAGGACCATAGAGCTTCATTCCCTTGACTTTGTGTACTCCAACTTCTTTGATGCTTGTTTTTATTAGATGCTTGAGTACATTTTCCCCCTGAGTTGATGTTTTTGGTAATTCCCCCTCATAATTGAGTTCTTTGAGTGGAATTCCCCCTGAGTTGATGCAGACTTTATTCTCTACTTTGATCAAGATCATCAAGCATTCCTAGGTCTTGTCTTAGAGAATTAAACCTGGCTTCATTTAAGGGTTTAGTGAAGATGTCAGCCAGCTGCTTTTCTGTGGGGATGTACTCTAATCTGATGGTTTTCTTCTCAACATGTTCTCTGATGAAATGGTGTCTGATCTCAATATGCTTGGTTCTTGAGTGAAATACTGGATTATGAGTTATTGCTATAGCACTTGTGTTGTCACACAGAATGCTGACTTCCTTTGTTTCCTCTCCATAATCCCTCAATTGCTGCTTCATCCATATTATTTGTGCACAGCAGCTGCCTGCTGCTATGTATTCTGCTTCAGCAGTGCTTGTGGCAATTGAGTGTTGTTTCTTGCTGAACCAAGAAACAAGTCTTCCTCCAATCATTTGACAAGTTCCAGAAGTGCTTTTTCTGTCAATTTTGCACCCAGCAAAGTCTGAGTCTGAATATCCATATAGATCAAAATTTCCATTTGTTGGATACCATAATCCAGAGTTAGGATTTCCTTTTAGATATCGTAGGATTTTCTTTGCTGCAAGAAGATGGCTTTCTTTGGGTTTTGATTGAAATCTTGCACATACCCCAACTGAGTAGGAGATATCTGGCCTACTAGTTGTAAGATATAGCAGAGAGCCAATCAGTCCTCTATAGAGTGTAGGATCAGTGTCTTTGCCATCTTCATCTGGAGTTAGTCCTTGAGAGGTGTTCATGGGGATCTTTACAGTAGACTTGTTCTCAACTTTGAATTTCTTCATGAGATCTCTTGTGTACTTTGCTTGGTTGATGAAGATACCTTGTGGAGTCTGCTTCACTTGTAGTCCTAGGAAATAGTTCAACTCTCCCATCATGCTCATTTCAAACTTGTTTTGCATGAGAGTTGAAAATTTCTTACACAATGCCTGATTTGAGCTTCCAAAGATTATGTCATCCACATAAATTTGGACAAGCAGTATGTGTGGACCTTCTTCACTTTTGAAGAGAGTTTTATCTACTTTGCCTTTAGTGAAACCGTTGTTCACTAAGTATTGAGAGAGAGTGTCATACCATGCTCTTGGAGCTTGTTTGAGTCCATAGAGGGCCTTTTTTAGTTTGAATACTTGATCTTTCTCTCTGTTGATTTCAAATCCAGGAGGTTGCTCCACATAGACCTCCTCTTCTAGTAGACCATTTAGGAAGGCACTTTTCACATCCATTTGATAGACTGTGAATTGCTTGTAGGCAGCATAAGCGAGGAATATTCTTATTGCTTCAAGTCTGGCGACAGGAGCAAAAGTTTCATCAAAGTCTATTCCTTCTTCTTGACAGTAGCCTTTGGCTACTAGTCTGGCTTTGTTTTTGATGATTGTGCCTTCCTCATTCATTTTGTTTCTGAATACCCATTTAGTTCCTATCACATGTTGATGATAGGGTCTGGGTACAAGTTGCCATACTTCATTTCGTTCAAATTGGTTGAGTTCTTCTTGCATGGCTAGTATCCAGTCTGAGTCTGAGAGGGCTTCTTCAATTTTCTTGGGTTCATTTTGTGAGATGAAGCAAGAGAACATAGCTTCTTTCTGGAATGATGATCTAGTTCGAACCCCTTCATGGATGTTTCCTATGATTTGTTGAGGAGGATGTTGATTTGTCCATCTGATATCAGAAGTTCTGTTGACTTGAGTTTGATGCTCATCCTCCTCCTCTTCTTCACTATCTTCTGGTAGAGTTGGAGGAATAGGAACTTCAGTTCTTGTGAATGATTCAGCTGGTTGTTTTGGAGAAGTGATTTGAATTGATCCATCAACTGGTAGTTGTCCATTGTTTGAAACACCTGCAGCTTCATGATTTTTGTTGGTGTTGGGAAGGCAGCTTGGAGCCTTCCCAGTTATCTTTTCTTTCCCAGATGATTCTCCTTCTACCATTTTGTTGGCATAGGAGTGATTGTCAAAGGCCACATGAATTGATTCTTCTACTACCAGAGTTCTTTTGTTGAAGATTCTGAAAGCCTTACTATTTGTTGAGTAGCCCAAGAAGATCCCTTCATCTGATTTTGGATCAAATGATTTGAGATAGTCTTTTCCATTGTTTAGAACAAAACATTTGCATCCGAATTCATGGAAATAATTGATGTTTGGCTTTCTTTCTTTCCATAGCTCATATGGAGTCTTCTTGTAAGTCTTATGAATAAGACTTCTGTTCTGGGTGTAGCAGGCTGTGTTTATTGCTTCTGCCCAAAATCTTTTGGGTAGACCGGCTGCTTCAATCATGGTCCTTCCAGCTTCCTTGAGTGTTCTGTTCCTTCTTTCAGCAACACCATTTTGTTGAGGTGTTCTTGCTGCTGATGTTTGGTGATGGATTCCGGATTCTTCACAGTACTGAATTACTGTTGAATTCAGAAATTCAGTACCTCTATCTGACCGGATTTTTTGTATTGAGATGCTCCTTTCATTCTGAAGGAGTTTCATCAGTTCTGGGAGCTTCTTCTCAGTTTCACTCTTCTTTTTCATGAATAGGGTCCATGTGAATCTGGAATAATCATCTACCACCACCAGAGTGTATCTTTTGCCACTTAAACTTGTTGGGTCAATTGGTCCAAACAAGTCAAGGTGCAGTAGGCTCAATGGTCTGGTTGATGATGCATCATTTTTGTTTCTAAAGGGTACTTTTGTTTGTTTCCCTTTTTGACATGCATTACACAGATGATCCTTTTTGTAATTGATATCTGGAAGACCAATCACCAATCCTTTCTTGGACAGTTTGTTGATGGTTTTGAAGTTGAGATGGCTGAGCTTGTTATGCCATTCCCAACTTAGATCTGAATCAGCCTTTGTTACTAAGCAGATTCCTTCCTTTGCAGTTTTCCAGTCAACAATGTACATGTCCTTCCTTCTTCTACCAGTGAGCACAATTTCATTATTTTTGACATCTCTGATCAAGCAGATGTCTTTGGAGAATGTTACATTATAGCCATTGTCACAAAGCTGGCTTGTGCTTATTAAATTGAACTTTAAACCCTTAACATAAGATATGTTTTGGATCATAAGTCCTCTTCTTACTAAGTCTCCAGCTCCTTTGGTTTCTCCTTTCTTTTCTTCATTCCCAAATGTCACTTTGGGTCCTTCCCTTGCCATGTAGTTTGACAGCAGCCTTTTGCTTCCTGTCATGTGCCTGGAGCAGCCTGAATCTATGTACCATTCTGTTGAGTCAGCTGCTCCAGCACCCTCCTGTATTCATCAGTGTTGAGCAGCAGCCCACAAGTTAGTGGGCTTCTTTCCTTGAACAAGTTTAGGCATCCATGCCCATCTAGAACCATCTAATTCTAAGCAGACTGGTCTATAGCCATTTGGGGTGTTGTAGTTATATGGGATAGCTGGTCTATAGCCATTTGGGGTGTTGTAGTTATATGGGATAGCTGTATAGATGTTTAGTTTCTTTCTCCTAGATGTAGGAGGAGAGAGGTTCCTTTTGGGTGGAATCTGCTGCCTTTTAGGTTGGTAGTTGGTCTTATTGGTGAGTTGCCAACTCGTTTGTTTGATAGGAAAGTTTTGTTTATACAGGTATTTGGATTTTGGTTTGGGAGCTGACATATTCCTTTTTGTGGGAATTGTTTGGGAATTGGAGTGTTGGTGGCTTTGTGTTGTTGTTTTAATGGTATTGGATGTGGATAGTTGGTTTTCTGAGTACTTGGTGGGTGATTTGTATCCAAGACCTCTGTTCTTCTTTTTAAGGATAATCTCAGGAGTGTGATCAACATTTTCACTAGTCAGGCTGAGATTATTCATTTTTGTTTTTAGCTCAATGTTCTCTTCTGTCAAGCTATTGATTTTGGACAAGGCAACTAAGAGTTTATCATGAATGTTCTTAGTGTCTTGTTTTAGTCTTTCATTTTCAGATCTTAAGAGAACATGATGATTTTGGACCTTCTGAAAATCTTGAAGTAAAGATTCTAGTGTAATACTAGATGGTCCAGAATCATTTGAGCAATAGGAAGAACAGGAGGTTACCTCAACATTCTTGTCGTGGTTATCTGCCATGAGACATTTGAGTGAGTCATTTTGAGATGTACTGCTGCTTGTATCCTCAGCATCTTGCCAGACTCCTAGACAGAGTAGTGCTTCTTCAGAGTCTTCTGATGAAGAGCTTTCATTACTTGAGCTGCTTTCATCATTTTGGGATTCTTCATTCTTTTTCTCACTTACAAAGGCTTGATGTTTGCCTTTGAAGTTTTTGAATCCTGCCTTGTGTGTAGCATCCTGCTGTCCTTGATATTTGTGTGCCAATGGGAGAGGGCACTCATTTTTGTAGTGTCCTGGCTGTCTACAGTTGTAGCAAAGAATAGTATTCTCACTTGATTTGTATCTTCTGGATTGTTGAGGAAATGGTTTCTTTGGGGATGAACCTTCTTTCTTTATGAACCTTTTGAATTTTCTTACAAACATTGCAAATTGTTCATCAGTGAAAAGATTGTTAAGTGATTTTTCTGTTGATCTTGATGTGCCAGGTTCAGACACTAAGGCCAGTGTCTTGATCTCTTCCTCCTTTTCATCCCTTATCTCTTTCATTTCAAACTCATAAGCTTTCAAATCACTAAAGAGCTTATCTGTTGAAAGACTTCTGAGATCTCTGCTATCTCTCATGGCAGTTACCTTCAGAGAGATGGTAGTCCTCTTAAAATTTTGAGAGAGATCTCTTTTTGAGAGAGAGTTTTCCCAAGATCAGAGACCTCTGCAATAATTTTAAGAAATCTGGATTCCATATCATGAATGGATTCATTTGACAACATTCTGAAATCTTCAAACTTCTTGAGTGCAATAGTTAGTTTGTTGTCCTTTTCTTGTTCATCGCCAGTTCCAATCTTTGTTAACTCATCCCATACGTCTTTGGCAGTTTCACATTTCCTTATCCTTGGAAATATGGATTCATCAACAGCTTTGAAGAGGATGTCTTTGGCAACATTGTCTAGGTTGTTTCTCTTCCTATCTTCAGTTGTCCATTCCATTTTTGGTTTTGGAATGTACATATCATATGTTCCTTCAGTGGTTCTGGATGTGATGACCTTCATGATTTTGATGGGTCCATCAGTAATGACTTCTAGCATTTCATCATGTAGGGCACTCAGATGAGCTTTCATTCTGATTTTCCAGTCATCAAATTTGTTGAAGTTGAACAGGAGATTTTTGGAAAGTTGGTTGTCCATTTTTGAAAGTTTGTTTTTGGAGATGAGTGAGTTTTGGATTTTTAGTTCAAACTTAGTCAGAAACTGACTCTAGGAACACCTGCTCTGATACCACTTGATGGGTCCCTGATAGAGGTAAAAGTCTAGAGGGGGGGGGTGAATAGACTTTTAAAGATCTTTTCGGTTTTTATAGAGTTTCCCTCATAGGTATGATGATCTAAAATCTTTTGAGAGATTTAGGATCGCAGCGGAAGTTATGACCTCTTTTTGACTGTGAATGGTAACTTTCTTATGAGAGGATAAGAGGGAAGGGGTATTTGTATTTAGGACAACTTATCTTTAGTGACTGAAGTGTATAGGAGAATGGAGACTCTGCTTTGAAGATCTTCCAGTGAGATCCTCTGATGACCTTGAATCAGAGATCCTTGAGTGAGGTCCTCTGGTAACCTTGAGTCAGAGACCCTTGAGTGAGGTCCTCTGATGATTTAGAGTCAGAGACCCTTGTATGAGGTCCTCTGATGAACTTGAATCAGAGACCCTTGTGTGAGGTCCTCTGATGATCTTAAATCAGAGACCCTTGAGTGAGGTACTCTGATGATCTTGAGTCTGAGACTCTTGTGTGAGGTTCTCTGATGATCTCGAGTCAGAAACTCTTGCGTGAGGTCCTCTGATGATCTCGAGTCAGAAACTCTTGCGTGAGGTCCTCTGATGATCTTGGATCAGAGTAAATAAGATTGACACGAGATGTATCCTGGTTCAGATGTGGTGTAATCCTCCTACATCCAGTCCCATCCTCTTTCAGATGGATTTCCACTAAAGCATTCAGCCCAACACAATTAGTGACCGTCTGGCTGTTATCACCAACTTGCTCAGACTTCAAGGTGTTTCACTAAGAGTACACACCACTCCTAGCTACTCAATCCTTTAGGTTTTTCTCAATTGATCCAGTGGGGATCAAAAGGTACTCTATCCTATTCTACCACACTTAAGGACTTAGACGACGCTATCCTTATAAGTGTTTACAACAGTTTCAATATGAAACAAATTTCTAGCCTCCAACTAAAAACTAAACTTTCTGAGTGTATCAATGAGGATTTCTGTTCTAGAAGGTTTAGTGAAGCATGAGTCTAAGCAGAGAGCAGAGTTTAATGAACACTTTCTCTTTTGCTGGATATCTTCTTTGTGTAGTATGATTTTCTGCTTAGTAAACTCAGGAGCTTGTTTTTCTTCTCATGCTTATGCCCGAATTTATAGGCATCTCTGGTTGATTAATCTCCTCCGTTGGTTAAGAGGATCTAATCTATGTCGTTGAGGCTTCTTGTACTTTCGTCTTCTTGTGTTGGAGCAGCTTATCTTCAGACGCAATTGGAGCAACTTGCTTTGCAGGAAATGTAAACCCATTCCTTGGTTCTTTTACGCACTATTCACCATCTAGTGGGATTTTGTCTTCTCAGGCAACTCTGGAGTGTCTCGTGATTATACAGCTTTTCAAGTAAAATTTGTGACTTTGGTCCTTGTGTACAAAATTAATTTGTACTGGTAGGATTTAAATATCCTTTTTAAGGTAAAGAAGGATTTACCTTATTGCATTTTATATTTCCAGTAAAATTAATTTTGTACATAAGATGTACATGTAAGATTAGTCACAATTTTACTAGTGACAATAATAAAATTGTGACACAAAAATAAATATACTGATTGGATTTGAATATCCTGAGAAGGTAGGAATTTACCTTATTGCATTTTATATTTCCAGTATATTTATTTTGTGACACAATTTATATATTCCTAATTTTGTCACCTTCCTTCCTTTTTGGACCATACTTCAGTTCACACAATGATCATTCAATATCGAATAGAGAATTTAAACATCAAGGGAGGATGGCATCATCAAAACTATATTTCATCAAAGTCTGAGGGGCCTAACATAATGTTAGTGCAGGTTTTCCGTCTGTTGAGAATTCCTATCCATCTCCTGCTCCGCCAGTTGTTTGTCAGCTTTGCTTCTCTCCAGGTCACTCTGCCATCACTTGCTCCCGTTTCACTTCTCAAAATACTCCTGCTCTTGCGGCTCTTCCCACTGGTGAGACGCATGATTCAGTATGGTATCCTGATTCTGGGGCTTCCGCGCACATGACTCCACATGAAGGTATTTTATCTTCAAAATTTACTTATACTGGCCCGAATCAAGTTTGTGTTGCTAATGGTACTAAATTACCTATTTCGAACATTGGTCAAGTTAAATTAATCACATCTGGCCGCCCGCTAAATCTTAACTCTGTTTATCATGTCCCACACATTAAATACAATTTACTCTCTATCCAAAAATTGTGTGCGGATAATGACTGTCAAGTTATTTTTGATAAATATTCTTTTTCTGTTAAGGACAATCAAACGGGGGAGCTTCTTCTTCAGGCCACTAATAAAGATCATGTCTACCCTTTTACTGCCCTTCAAGCTCGAGTTGTCCCTGGTCCAGTCTGGCATAAACGTTTAGGACATTGTGGTGATAGGATTATTTGTACTCTTAGGCGAAATAAATTAATTAGCACCTCTTCAGCTTTTACTCATGATTGTGTTTCTTGTAAGTTGGGTAAATCCCACAGACTACCGTTTTCTGATGTTATTCATGATACTTCTACACCTTTGGAAATTATTCATTCTGATGTTTGGCAGTCACCAGTTGTTTCTAATTTGGGTTTTAAATATTATGTGTCATTTATTGATGATTTCTCTCGATATACCTGGATTTATCCCATGCGTCAGAAATCCGAAGTTTTTACACATTTTATTAATTTTCAAAAACTGGTTGAAAACCTTTTGAATGCCAAAATCAAAATTTTTCAAAGTGATGGTGGGGTGAATTTGATAACTCTCTGTTTACCACGCACTTTTTAAATTCAGGCATTTTATTTAGAAAATCTTGTCCTCATACTCCTGCTCAAAATGGGGTGGCTGAACGCAAACACAAACATCTACTCGAATTAACTAGGACTTTATTAATTGATGCATGTATTCCTAGTCATTTTTGGGTAGATGCTCTCTACACCGCCACTTTTATTATTAATCGTTTACCTACTCCTGTTTTGCATGGCGAATCTCCATATCAAAAACTCTTTAATAAATTGCCTGATTATAATTTTATGCGTGTGTTTGGTTGCTCTTGCTTTCCTAACTTTATTGCGGCCTCCCACAATAAACTATCACCACGTTCTACGCACTGTGTTTTTCTTGGTTATGCTTCAGGCTATAAAGGGTATCGTTGCTTATCTCCTTCCACAGGTCGGGTTTATGTCAGTCGGGATGTAATTTTCCATGAAAATAATTTTCCCTATAGCTCTTTAGTTAGCTCTTCCTCTTCCCCGACTTCTACCTTTCCTTCATCTTGGTTATCCTCTTCGGTCTCTGATGACACTCGGCGCCCTACTGTCTTACCAGCTCTGCCAGCCCCACCTATTACTCTCCCACCAACCTGCAGCAACAACAATTCAATCTTCCCCTCCACCTGCAGCCCATCTTCGAACTCTTTGCCCAGTACACCTGCTGCCATACCATCACCATCACAATCGACTACTCCCAGTAGCACCTCACCCCAGCAGACCACTCCAGCAGCCGTTTTCCTTTTCCCAGACCCGACTTCCAGCCCGAATACCACACCAGAGAACTCTCCCCCCTCATCCCACGACAGTGCCCATAGTCCCCCTTTGTCACAGCCCTCGATTTCAGATTCCCAGAACTCCAATGCCCCAGTCAATGTTCATCCCATGCGCACCCGTGCTAAGGATGGCATTTTCAAACCCAAAAATATTTTCACTTTAAATGTCTTATCTTCCCCGGATGATCCTACTTGTTTTACACAGGCAAATAAGAGTTTTACTTGGCGGGCTGCCATGGCGGATGAATTTAATGCATTGATTAATAATAAGACTTGGGATTTGGTACCTTGGGACCCTACTAAAAATGTGGTTGGTTGTAAGTGGATTTATAAGACAAAATATTGTTCTGATGGGTCTGTTGAGCGGCATAAAGCCCGACTAGTTGCTCAAGGATTTAAACAACAGGCTGGTGTTGATTTTACTGAAACATTTAGTCCTGTTGTTAAGCCTACCACTGTTCGTCTTGTTTTATCTATTGCTGTTTCTTTGGGTTGGTCGTCTGTTCGTCAGTTAGATGTGAAAAATGCATTTTTGCATGGTGTTTTAACTGAGGAGGTTTACATGCGCCAACCTCAGGGTTTTATTCATCCCTCCTATCCTAATCATGTCTGTCTCCTTCGTAAGGCTCTTTATGGGTTGAAACAGGCTCCTCGGGCTTGGTTTCATCGATTCAGTGGTTTTTTGTTGAGTCGTGGTTTTTCACAGAGCAGGTCTGATTCATCCATGTTTGTTTATCGTACTGATTCTCAGGTGGTCTATATTCTTTTATATGTGGATGATATTATTATTACAGGCTCTTCTGCTTCATTTGTTTCCTCTGTCATACATACCTTATCTAATCAGTTTGCCATGAAGGATTTAGGGGATGTCCATTATTTTTTGGGTGTTCAGGCTAAACGTACACCTACAGGTTTATTTTTGTCTCAGGCAAAATATATATCTGATCTGTTACGTCGTTTTCATCTTCACACTGTCAAACCTGTCCGTACCCCTCTACCTTCACGCACTACACTCTCTCTCACAGATGGGGAACTGTTATCTGATGTTACTGAGTATCGTAGTATGGTAGGTGCTCTTCAGTATTTAACTATTACTAGACCTGATATTATTTATGCTGTACACCTTGTGTCTCAGTTTATGCATGCTCCACGTACTACTCACCTCTTGGCTGTTAAGAGGATTTACAGGTATCTGCAGGGTACTAGCACTCATGGCTTATGGTTACGAGCAGATAAAAATATTTCAGTTGTTACGGCCTATTCTGACGCAGATTGGGCAGGCTGTCCCGACAGTTCGCGTTCGACAACAGGTTATGCGGTTTTTCTGGGCTCCAATTTAATCTCCTGGCGCTCCAAGAAACAACCGACGGTGTCCAAGTCTTCTACTGAGGCCGAATACAGGGCCATTGCATATACTGTTCAGGATACACTTTTCATTCGATCCCTTCTGGCAGATATGGGTATTTTTATTTCGGCTCCGGTACAACTTCTTTGTGACAATGTTTCGGCTTCTTATCTGGCGGTTAACCCCATTCAGCATGATCGGAGTAAGCACATTAAAATTGATTACCATTTTGTTCGTGAGCGAGTAGCACATGGAGATCTTGTGGTGAAGCATATTCCTACACAGTTACAGTTAGCTGATATCTTCACCAAGAATTTGTCTAGTCAGCGTTTTGAATTTTTACGTTCCAATTTGCACGTGATTTTCCCTGCACAAATTGAGGGGGTGTAATAATGTAATAATTAGGGATTACTTTGTAATTCTTCATAACTCTATTTTATTATAAATACAAGGCTAAGGCACCCAATAGGGTAAGCCATTATTCCCAAAATCATACTTTCGTATAGTTGAATGAATCCCCCCCCCCCCCCTTCTGTAATTCTAGCTTCATCATACGCTAGTTCCCTTCATCTCCGAACATCACAATCAACATCATCAAGAATAGCAGGCTTCCTATGCAGACGGACGGCTCGCCACTCAGCTCGCACCCATACAGATGACTTAGTGTTCGCACTCAGACGATTAGACGCTCACCTCGCACCAGACGTGACGCTCTTGCTCGTGGCTCCGGATCTCTGGCTTCTCCTAACCGATGAAACTCATGTTGTCACCACATGTCAAATTGGAGCTCGCGAAGACTAGATTGGAGCTTGTTCACGGAGTCTCAATGTTCATTAGTAGAGAACATGATACTCAATAAAGTTTTTTTTATGCTCAATGCAAAAGCTTCAATGATCAATGAAGATGTTTAATCACATAGTCTCAATGTTTAGAATAAACTACATCAGTCGTCAGTCATCTTTCTTCTCCAACCATGTACCATCCCAATTTGTTTTGTTTCATGGATTTCAAGCCATTGCGAGAGAGGGTTAAAGCAATATGATCGCCAAAGTTCTGGAAATCGAGAATCCGCCTAAGTCCAAAACTCCGACACCGGGTGGAAGTTCTCCTCCGCGTCCGGTGGTGCTATGGCGACCCTTATAACTTCTGTTGCATCCTTCTTTTACCCAGAGTATTCCTTCTTGTCTGACGCGTGACTTCTTTTATATACTACGTATATGTGTGTGTTTAATGTTTTAGGATATTTTTGTGCTTTCACAAAATATTACTAGTACATCGCAATCATTTTTTATCAAATGCTTCAACTTTTACCTTTTAATCAAAGTCACTTTAATTCTCAAACACTACTTATTTTTAGCAGGGCCGTCTAATGAATTTGGAGGTCCCGGTTCAAAATGTAAAATTGGGGCCCCACATTAAAATAAAAAATTAAAAAAAAACTCAATCCAAATACTTATACTCAAATCAATTGAATACTCATTAAAAGAGAACTAAAAGAGTAAAAGGACCAGCGAAGAAAATGATCGAGCTAAATGTATTTTACTTATTAGTATTAATATAATATTACTATATAATATTAATCAATTTTTAAAAATTTGGGGCCCCGTTGTGAGAGGACGTATATTGTACAACCAGTTGTACGGTGAGCACCGTACAGCCGGCCCAGTAACAAGCTCATGAGAAAAATAGCAAAAAAATTCGGTGGCATTTTTGTAATAATGTGAAAATCGCGGTTTCTACTAAATGAGCATTAGTGTACTGTTAATGAGCAATAGTCCAATTTTAATGAGTATTAAGCATCTAATAATGAGCATCGTGTTATTACAAGAAAATTGATATCACAACTAAAAAACGGTGGCGTTTTCGTAATTTCAGTGAAAATCGCGATTTTCATTAGATGAGTATTAATACACTGGTTAATGAGCATCAGACGTATTCTGCTGAGTATTAAGAGTCGAATAATGAGTATTGTGATATCAACTTCATATATTGTAATTCACTTTCTTTTTCTTATTTTATCTTTCATAAAAACTCATTAAATTGTATCTATAATCAAATTTTATAAACTTCAATATGCGAATTTAATGTTGTATGATACTCTTGAAATATGCATTGATATGTCATTTTAAAAATGAACATACTATTAGTATCAAATGAGCATACGCAACTTTCAAAATGCGCATAATATGAGAATCGTAAGGTTTGTTAGTTGGACGTCATTACATTTTCATTGAGCATCAAACCTTCTACATTGACATGAAATTAATGGTTTATGTTAAATGAGCATTAATGAACTTTTAATTAGCACTAGACTTATTCTGTTGATTATTAGGAGTCTAATATTGAGCATCATAATCTCTGCTTCATATCTTCTAATTCACTTTTTTTCTTTTATACAAACTTATTAAATTATATCTACAATCAATTCCTATGAAGTTCAATATGTGAATCTAATGTAATATGACACTTTTGAAATATGCATTGATATAATTTTTTAAAAATAAGCATAGTATCAGTACCCAATTGAGCATAGGTAGCTTACAAAATAAGCATTAATATGAAAATAATAAGCTTTGTTAGTTGAGCATCAAGACATTTTTTTATTGTACATCAAACCTTTTTATTGAGTATCAGAAGCATGCAACCGAGTATCATAATTTCTGCTCCCATGTATACAATCTAACTCTTATGCGAATTTAATATGATACTTTTGAAAATATAATGCATTAATATGACATTTTCAAATGAGCATAAAACCAATACAAAATGAGAATAAATTACTTACCGAATGAGAAATGTTATAAAAATCATAAGCTTTGTTAGTTGAGCATCAATGCATTTTCATTGTACATCAAACCTCTTTTATTGAGTATTAGAAGCATGCGATTGAGTATCATGATCTCTACTCTCGTGTCTATAATCAACTCTCATGCGATACTAATGTAATATCATAATTTTCAAATATGCATTGATACTCGTATAACATTTTAAAATGAGCATAAAATCAATACAAGATGAACATACATACCCTACAATATGAGTATCAAAAATCCAAAAACGCATTTGAATTCCCTAATGTTTTCAAATATTCATTTGTGTATGCTCATTTCGTTTAATCGTTATATTTATCGAATATAACATAAACTCCTTTCTATAATATGTACATCTAGTAGATTCGTTATTAACAATTTAATAAACTATTTTATATAACAATAAGAAATATAAAAATGGTTTATTAAAAATAATTTAGAGTCTTTTTTCTTGAATTAAAAATATAATATTGTTGTTTGTATAATATTTATTCATGCACATTTATTTTACACTATACTCATATTAGTATAACACAAAATTCATGTTAGTAATTAACACATAATATTCAATGAACTAATAAATATTCATCTTAAAATTAAAAAATAGATGAAAAACATCGATAACATAATGCACAAATTAAAAAAACTTGAGTTAGAAGGTTGATTGAAAAAAAGAAGAAAAAACAAACTCAAACATTAACAATATTTTATATCAATCATTTTCATAATAGTTGAATAAAAATTAAAGCATGATAGAGAAATAAATAAAGAAAAGAACGAACTAAAAAGGAAAACAACTAAAGTATTGAAACCTGAAAAGCAACGAAAAACTGGAGAAAAAAAAAAGGAAAGTGTTGAAGGGAATTGGTGTGTTATCACTGCATAGAAAGCTCCCATTAAATAGGGATAGGCAAGGGTTACAATACATGTGCCTCAGGGCCCATTAATAATGTACAGATAATTTCTACAGATATATTCTATCTATAATAATAGCACACTACATGTAATTTCCTTTAACACTCCCCCTTGTGTTGAGTTGTAGATAGAATGATATTTGCCATGATGCCTTGTAGGAGTTTCAACAAGTAACAATAAACCCTGTGGGAAAAATAACCTTGTTTGTAAGGAAAAGATGTAACAATATGAAAGTTGTGTTAGACTTCGTCCTTCGAGTCTTTCTTCATTTGATCCTTACCTTGATCAATAAGTATCGTTATCTCATTAAAAACCTTACCAAGTAACAAAACCCAGTGGGAAAAATAAACCTTGGTTTAAGGAAAAGAGTATAATGTAACGGTGGGTAGGTGAAAGACTCCCCCTCATGTCTACACCTCCCCCTGATATTTACATTAATCAGGGGAGCTCGGAAAGCTTTCGCATTCCTATGCTCTTTATGTGTTTTTCAAAAGTAGCCTTGGGTAATGACTTGGTAAACAAGTCTGCTACATTTTCTTCTGAGCTGATTTGATTCACTTGAATTTTAAGCAATGCCTGTTGTTGCTGCTTGTAGAAGAATTTGGGAGATATGTGTTTTGTGTTGTCACCCTTAATATATCCTAACTTCATTTGTTCGATACAAACTGCATTGTCCTCATATGCAAGTAGGCTCGTCAGTGGTAGATTTTAAGCCACTAGTTCCTCAAATATGTGTAATGATAGCTCTTAACCATATACATTCACGAACCGCCTCGTGTAGAGCAATAATCTCGGAGTGATTCGAGGAGGTAGCCACAAGGGTTTGTTTAGTTGATCTCCAAGATATTGCCGTGTTACCAATTGTGAAAACGTATCCGGTTTGAGAGCGGCCTTTGTGAGGGTCAGAGAGATACCCAGCATCAGCAAAACCTACCAAGACATCATTTGGAATTTTCTTAAGGGGGGTGATCATTTTGTCTTTGGTATTTTCTTTTGTCTCTTTATAGGGAAAGAATAGTCCCAAATCACTAGTTCCTTTTAGGTATCGGAAAATATTTTTGATACTGTTCCAGTGACGTTGCGTTGGCGCGGAGCTAAATCTAGCCAATAAGTTCACTGAGAATGCTATATCTGGTCGAGTGCACTGTGCTAAGTACAATAATGCGCTTATTGCACTTAGGTAAGGAATTTCAGCTCCTAATGCATCTTCGTCATCTTCCTTTGGACGAAATGGGTCCTTTTTAGGATCCAAACTTCGACTAACCATGGGAGTGCTAGCAGAGTGCGCTTTATCCATATTAAATCGTCTGAGCATCTTTTGGATATATGCACACTGGTGGATTAAAACTCCACAAACTCGATGTTCTAGCTCTAGTCCTAGACAAAATTGAGTTTTCCCAAGGTCCTTCATCTCAAATTCGGATTTTAGGTAACTTGCGGTTTCTCTTATTTCATCAAGAGTGCCAATAATGTTCATGTCATCGACATATACAGCTACAATTGCAAATCCGGAACTCGTTATCTTAATGAATACACAGGGGCATAGTTTGTCGCTCTTATATCCCTTTGTAATCAGGTAGTCACTTAGACGGTTGTACCACATCGTCCGGATTGTTTTAATCCGTAAAGTGAGCGTTTCAACTTTATTGCAATGCACTCCGTGGTTTAGAGTCACTTGATTTGTGCAGTGAAAGTCCATCAGGTACTTTCATATATATTGATGGAGTATATGGCCCAGGAACCCCCGGCCCATAGACTCCTACTTCTCCTACACAAGTTCATTGGGCCCAGGGAACAACTCAGGCCCAAAATGCAGCGGCCCAAGCCTCAACGTAGCCCAGAATACGCACTGGGGTGCCTTCGGCCTCCTTGGCCGAAGGCTCCAAACCCCACAGGGTAGCCTTCTCTGGCATAAGAGGCTACTGGGAGAAAACGGCGAAAAACATGAGCCTTCGGCATTATCGAGCCCTCGGCATCAGAGAAGCCCCCGGCTAAACCATGCCTCCGGTCACACAGGGCCTTCGGCTACACAGGGATCCTTGGCTACATGGAGCCCTCGGCAACACAAGGAGCCCTCGGCCAAGCACACTCAATCATCGAAGATTCCTTTTAGGGACAGCCAACCACCGCATTTAATGCCACGTCACGTCCGCCAACCGCATTCAATGCGGTGGACGTACCACTGTCGGTGCCAACCGGCTGATGTGACCCTTCGGCCGTTGGATTACTGACACGTGTACCCCCATCGCATTTATTGCTGCTATAAATAGCAGCCCATTTCTCCTTGTAATCGACATGATCTACATCCCAACTCCATATCTCGAGTTCATTGAATAAAATCGACTCTCTCTCCTCCTATTTGCTCTGACTTCTCTCTAAGTTATTCCCGCAATAACCCCTCGGATAAGATACCCCCCGGGTAGATTATCCATCATTTGGTGCTCTCGTTGAGAGGTCAGAACAATCAAGTGAGAAACCCTCCCCCTCTTACCAAACTCAAACCTACCTACGAAAATGGGAAGAACAACCCGTGCCCAATCTAAAAACCTCGAGGAGAACCAAACAGCCCCCGGCGATGGTGCCGAGACCTCCAACGGGCTCTTGGTACCCGAGGGCGGAACTATCCTCGAATTAGAGCAGGCCGCTAATGACCTCCGTCAGCAATTGCAGAAGAATGCCCCTGATGCCCGCATTGGCCTTGATAATCGAAGGAGGGATCGGAGTGAAAACCAAGTTCCCCCTCCGGCCCCGGCCATCGATCTTCAGGCTGCCTTTGCGGCCTTTGTTCAAAACATGGCTCTCAATTCTGGAGCCCTCGCCTCTCAGGCACCCCTCCAGCCCTACGCTGGAGGGAATGTTATTCAATTACCACCGCTCCCTCCTCTGTTCAACAATCCTCCCCCGGGGATTGGAAACGCCGAAGGGGTCATGGCGCAGGATACCGCCTCCCAGGAGGCCCAATCCAGGGATAAACGCCCCTTGATGAAGGAGAAACCCCGGACCTCTGCACTTGAGAGGCTTGGGGGAGCTCCCGTACGCCGAGGGGTCCAAGACCGCCTCAGCAAACAGGAATTCAACAGGCCTCAGGAGAGTGGAGCCTCCGCTTCGGGATCCGAGGGCATACCTCCGCCCCGGAGCAAGGGCAAAGCCCCCCTGCATGCCGATGACGCCAGGCACCAAATCAATCAGGCTCAGTCCTTCCGGGCCAACTCCCAAGGGGTTCCCCCAAAGGATCCCAAGGACGAAATCATCGAAGCCCTCCTTCGACAACTTGAGGAGAATCGTCAGGCACCCCCGACGGCTTCCACAGCAAGGCCGGATCCGGAGTACGCTGACCTTCGGGCACAGGTGGAGGAAATGAAACGCAAGCTCGCCGAAGGCTCAGGCGAGCCCCTCATTCAACTCCGCGCTAGGACGCCTTTCACCCCAAGGGTGTTGGCGGCCAAAATCCCCCACAAATATCGGGGGAAACCCATCAAGCCATATGAGGGGAAGACGGATCCCCAGGAACACTATAGCCATTATCAAAACAGTATGATGATGATGGGGGCATCAGACGAATATTTGTGTCGTTGGTTCCTTTCCACCTTGGAAGGACCAGCGTATGAGTGGTTCAACCGATTGCCCGAAGGCAGCATAGATTCTTGGCAGGAGCTTGCCCACCGCTTTCTCACACAATTTGCCGGGAGGCACCGGTCCAAGAAACACTTCTCCCATCTCCTAAATGTGAGGCAGCAGAAAGAAGAGACCCTTCGGAGTTTCCTCGAACGCTGGAGGCAAGCCTCCCTCGAAGTAGATGGGGCCGACGACAGAACATTAATGGCCCTCTTCCACACCGTCCTCCGCAACGGTAACTTCTCGAGGAGCCTCATCACTGATCCCCCCCCGCGACTATACAAAGGCCCTTCAGCGGGGGGTCCGTTACGCTGAAGCGGAGGAAATTGAGCAGGATCGCCGCAACCCGGAGGCTTCCCATAAACATGAAGGCAGGAATCGACCCGGGGGGCCTCCCCCTCCGGCCAACCGAGAGGCACAGTACAACGATCGCTCCCGAGGTGGCCAAGCCAGACCCGGGGGGCGGTTTCAAGAACAATCCGAAGGCATGGGCGCAACCCATCCTCCTTGAGCACCCACGCACTCCCCTGACGCACCCCGTCAGCGTCATCTTGGACCATGCAGAAGAGCGAGGGCTGGTGGAGCGAGACTCCCGTACACCCCTCGAGATTTATGCCATTGGTCCTGACGAGCCCTATTGCCTCTTCCATCGCCACCATGGACACAAAATCGACGATTGCCACCAGCTGAAAAACGCCATTGAGAGGCTGATACAGGCGGGCCACTTGTCTCAATTTATCAGGGGCCCTCCCCCCCAGGGGCCCCCACATCATCAAGGCCCTCCGCCGAAGGCAAACAAGTGGGTGAACCCCAACACCATCCCCTTGGGAAACCCACAGGGGAAGAAACGTGAAATTGGGGGCCTCGACGACGAGGGAGAGGGCTCCCATCAACAATACAAGCGCCACATTCACATGATTAACGGCGGCAACACCGGAGGCGATTCAATAAGCCAAAGGAAGAAGTGGGCACAGTCCCTTTACGTTGGGGAAGTCAATCACATGCCCCCAACTAAAAGGCCGAGGGCGGATCCAATCTTCTTCACAGATGCGGACCTCCCCTCGGGTTCTCTGCCGCATAGGGATGCCCTCGTCATCCGCACTGAGATCAATGACGCCATCATCCTCCGGACTTACGTTGACACAGGGAGTTCTGTCAACGTCATGTATCTCAGCACTTTTCAAGAATTGGGACTCGACAGGGGGTCCCTTCGGCACATCAACACCCCCCTCTCCGGATTTACGGGAGACAGCATCGACGCCGAGGGCGTCATCACACTCATGGTCGAATTCGGCGACGGATCCCATAGAGCCAAGCTCGAAGTGGAGTTCGTCGTCGTCAACCTCGACTGCGCGCATAACATCATCCTCGGCCGGCCTGCCCTCGAAGATTTGGAGGCTGTCATCTCCATGAGGCACCTCTGCCTCAAGTTCCCCACGCCTACCGGCATCGGTTACTCGAGGGGGAATCAGAAGCTCTCCAGGGCCTGCTACCTTCAACTCACCAAGAAGGTTAGTAAAACTGAGTTTCGTGTTGACACCATCACCGCCAAAGCCTTGGAGGAAGAAGAAGGCAGGCCGAGGGCTGAACCTGCCGAGGAGACCGAAGACTTGACACTCGATCCGGCCAAGCCGGAGAGAGTCCTGAAGATTGGAGCCAAGCTCCCAGAAGACCTGAAGGCTGGCATCACCGAAGCCCTCCGCGCCTACTCCATTGTTTTTGCATGGGGGCCGGAGGATATGCCAGGAATCGACCGAAGGGTTATCACCCACCGCCTAGCGGTGGACCCTTCGGCCAAACCGGTGCAACAACGGAGAAGACCCCTCTCGGCCGAGAGAAGGGAATTCGTGAGAAAGGAGGTGGCCATGCTCCTCTCTATCAAACACATCAAGGAGGTGAAATATCCTTCTTGGTTGGCAAACGTGGTCCTCGCGCAGAAGCCTCCTACCTTCCGCATGTGCGTGGACTATACAGATCTGAATAAGGCGTGCCCTATGGACCCCTTCCCACTGCCAAACATTGACCAATTGGTGGATGAGACCGCAGGATGCGAAGTCGTGTCATTTCTCGACGCATTCCGCGGATATCATCAAATCTATATGCATGATGAAGACGCTGAAAAAACTGCCTTCATGACACCCGAAGGCATCTTCTGCTACCTCGTGATGGCCTTCGGTCTCAAGAATTCGGGCGCCACCTACACCCGAATGGTGGCCAGGGTCTTTCAAGCTGTCCTAGGACGCACCATGGAGGCTTACGTTGACGACATGATCGTCAAAAGCAAGAAGGCAAGCACTCACGCCGACGACCTCCGGGAAATCTTTGCCATCATGCAAAAATTCAATCTCCGGCTAAATCCGAAGAAGTGCACCTTCGGCGTACAAGGAGGGAAGTTCTTAGGCTACATGGTCAGCCGAAGGGGTATTGAAGCCAACCCCGAAAAAATTCAGGCCATCATCAACATGGAGCCTCCACGCAACGTCAAAGAAGTTCAACGGTTGACGGGTCGCCTGGCAGCCCTCAACCGTTTTCTCTCCAAATCAGCCGAGAGGGCCCTCCCCTTCTTCCAAATCATGAGAAAGACGTCGGGTTTTCAATGGACATCTGAATGTCAAGAGGCCTTCGACGAGCTCAAGAAGTACCTCTCCTCTCCCCCAGTGCTCTCCAAACCAAAGGTGGGGGAGACTTTGTACTTATATCTTGGTGTTAGCCCTGCGGCTATCAGCTCAGTACTAATCCGAGAGGAAGACGGCATCCAACATGCCATCTTCTACGTCAGCAAAACCCTCCGGGAGGCCGAACTCAGGTATTCTCCCGTCGAGAAGACGGTGCTAGCCATCGTTTGGACCGTCAAGAAGCTTGGCCACTACTTTCAAGCTCATCCGGTCCAAGTGCTCACTCATCAACCCCTCGGCGCCCTCATGAGGAGCCCCACAAGTTCCTCCCGAATGGTGAAATGGGCCATCTTCCTCAGCCAATACAGCATAGATATCCGTCCGAGGCCTGCCATCAAGGGCCAAGCCCTGGCAGACTTCGTGACGGAGTGCACCGCGAGATCTGCGGTGGATGAGGAGCCTTCGGCACCCCTTGATGAGTGGTGGACCCTCTATACCGATGGCTCCTCGGCTACCAAAGCATGCGGAGGGGGAGTAGTTCTGATCACACCCGAAGGCTTCCGCGCCTATTATGCCATCCGCTTCTCCTTCAAAGTCTCCAACAACGAGGCCGAGTACGAAGCCCTCCTCTGTGGCCTTCGGCTGGCAGCAAATCTGAGGGCCAAGATGATCCACGTCAAGTGTGACTCCAAGCTTGTCGTGGGTCAAATCTCCGGGGAGTACGAGGCCAAGGAAGGAAGGATGAAGCAATACAAAGAAGCGGCTAAGGAGTTGCTCAAGGTGTTTGAGCCACATTCTCTCACCCAAATACCGAGGGCTCAAAACTCCGAGGCCGACATTCTATCCAAGCTTTCGGATGAATCCCCCGAACACCTCTCAAAAATTGCAAGAATTGAGGAACTTAGCCTCTCAAGCATCCACGCGAGCCCCGTCATGAGCATTAACCTGAGGCCGGAGGACTGGATCTCTGACATCATCACCTTCATCACCACGGGGCAACTGCCCCAAGACGAAGCTCGCGCCCAGTTAGCAAAACTGAGGGCTCCCAGCTACACCCTCGAAAACGGGAGGCTTTACAAGAGATCTTACAACGGCACCCTCCTTCGGTGCCTTCACCAAGATGAGGCCGAAGTTGCCATGGAGGAAGTGCACAGTGGCACTTGCTCGGCTCACCAGGGACCCTTCTCCATGTCCCGAAGGCTCATAGTTCAGGGCTACTTCTGGCCCACGATGGCTAGAGATTGTGCTGATCTAGCACGAAGATGCACCGCGTGCCAACACTTTCAGAAGGCCCCCGGCAGACCAGTGGTCAACTATGCTCCCATCAGCACCGCTATACCCTTCTCCAGATGGGGGATTGACTTAGTGGGCCCTCTGCCGAGGGGTACCTCCAACAACAGGTACATCATTGTGGCCATTGACTACTTCACCAAATGGGTAGAGGCCGAACCCCTCGCCAGCATCACTGAAGCCCGGTGCCGCCACTTTGTTCTCAAAAATATTCTCACGAGGTTTGGCGTCCCCCAACAAATCCTCTCTGACAACGGGACTCAATTCGAGGCAGCCCCCTTCTGTGCCCTCCTGGAGGCATGGGGCATCAAACACACCTTTTCATCCGTTGCCTACCCCCAAGGCAACGGGCAAGTAGAGAACGCCAACCGAACCCTACTTGAAGGGTTGAAGAAGAAACTGGAAGCCGAAGGGGGAGGCTGGGTAGAAGAGCTACACAACATCTTATGGGCCTACCGTACCACCCCTCGGCGTGCGACAGGCGAAACACCCTTCTCCCTATGCTATGGCTTTGAGGCTAAGGCTCCAACAGAAGTGACTCTTCCCACCCGAAGGGTTGAACAATATGAACCCGAAGTCAACGACGCCAACATGGCCCTCGACCTTCATCTCATCTCAGAACGCCGAGAACAAGCTTTCCTCAGGGCCGAAAACTATAGGAGACAAGTCAAAGGCTACATCGACGCCAAGGTCCGCTCCCGGAAATTTCAGGTGGGTGACTACGTCCTCCGACGAAGGGAGGCCAGTCTACCCACCGAAGGAGGAAAGATGGCGCCCAAGTTTGAAGGCCCCTACATCATCTCAGCCATCATCAAACCAGGGACATACAAGCTTAAACGCCCCAATGGGACGGAGGTCCCTAGACATTGGAATGTGCACCACCTTGTCAAATTCTATCAATAAGACATGAGCGGCCAAGCCCTCATCCTCAGCAAGTGTAAATATCAATGGCCTAAGGCCCCATCTGTTTTTGAAGAATAATCAAAAGGCCAAGCCTTCATCACCTACATATTGTACAAGCGGCCCAAGGCCCCCTTCTCTCCTACAAATGGGTGGCCAAGCCCTCATCTCTTCACCAAAATAGGCCCAAGACCTCTTCCTCTCATGAGGGGGAACAACAATTTAGGTACCAAGTACCGAGTGTATGGGTCACCCCCATCACTCTTTGAAAACACCTAGTGTTTTCTCACTAAGCCGTACCCCACGAGGACGCAATCATGCATACATTATGCATACTTATACATACTCTCCTAAAAAGAAAAAGAAAAAAAAAACGGGGAGGTGCTCCATCCCTCGGCTCCGGCTGGCACCAAGTGCCCCCGGCTATTTGTGCCCCACACACAAATAAAACCCTTCCCAGGAACGCTTTCCGCGCCATCCCCCAAGGGAAGGCAGGCAACGGACCATGTCCCGGGCCCAGGATTCGACTTCCACAAACGAAACGCTCCCCGCGCTATCCCCCAAGGGGAAGCAGGCAACAGACCATGTCTCGGGCTGAGGGGACGACTTTCAAAACCGAGGTGCTTTCCGTGCTATCTCCCAAGGGGAAGCAGGCAACAGACGATGTCTCGGGCCGAGGAAACGACCCTCAAACCCTTCGGGATATCGGAAGGTCATTCCCGAAGGGGGAGCCAACGGTTTATTCCATTGCCTCCCATATAGGCCAAGCCTTTCCTAGAAACCAAGTTTCTAGATGCCTCTCCTACACCATCTAAATAAAAAAAAAAAAAAAAAAAAGAGATGTGTAGGGGGGAAGGAATTCCCCGGATACTATTCTCCCCGGAGGCTCAGCACTTCGGATATATATTACCGAAGGCTCCTACAAAGGCAACAGAAAATTTCTCACCAACGAGTCATCCAGCTACATAACCGAAGGATTCCCTACATGAAGCCTTGGAGTACAACAATTCCCCCGGAGGTCCAGGAAGAGGGCTCACTAGCAAAAACTTCACCTAAATTTGGCTAAGTCCGGAATTTGGCTGGACCAAAGCCAACCATACTTCATGACGAAGGCCGCACAAAGTCTAACTATATCTACCAGGAGCCGAGGGCTTCATGCCGAGGGCAGAAAGCTACCAAACTCATTGAATGGTGAAAAATTTCCCAAATCCACAAACGGGAAGCCCTCGGTGGGCAACCATGGACCTTACTCAACCTACTGATAGCAGGAGGCATACTCAACCTACTCAACAACAAACTAAGCCTACATTGCTGAGGGCTTCGGGTGAATTAGCTTGAAAGATTTCCTGAGTCAACAACTACAAGCCCCTCGGCTATCCTACTCTTAATCCGGAGGCTCTCGACAGAGTCTTAGAAAATTTTCTAAGTCCCAAGAGTATTGGCACCCGAAAAATACCCCTACATCCTAAAGGCGGATCTAATGGTTCACCGAAGGAGGCTTCTGATGATCTCACATTCCATTCATTGCAGCCGAAGGCTTACCTAAACTTTGGTGATGACCCCCGGCCAGGAGTTACGATAGTAAACCGAGGGCCTAGGATGCAACTTGTTTTTACTCAGAATTTTTTTCTAAGTCCACAACTAAGGGCCCCCCCCCCCCCGGCTATCCTGCGAGACAGCCGAGGGCTTTGCTTAGTTTCACTTAGAAAAGTTTTCTAAGTCTACCAACTCTTGGCCCTCTGACAAACATGTGGAAGGAAGAGAACAAGCATTTAGGTACAAAGCAGAAGGGTACATTACTGAGAGCTTGCAATGGAATTACACTTAGAGAATTTTCTAAGTCCACAATTGCGACCCTCCGGCGATCGTACTCTATAGCCGGGAGCTTGTGGCAATGTTTCACTTAGAAGAATTTTCTGTCCTCACCGACACGCCCCCGGTAAATCTACAACTACAACCGCGGGCGCACTGCCAGGAGCACTTACAAATTCCCCCAAGTACAATACACATTCATACGCAGGAAGTAAAAAACGGGGGAATCCATTCAATTCATAAAGCCTGTAGGCAAAACATTCATTCATTGCAAAAGGAGGTTTACTTGTTTACAATCATGGCCGAAGCCGAGGCCTATAAACTATTACAAGGTTTATACACACGCAGATAACTAAGTCTGGGCCCCCTCAGCTGCATCCTCCTTCATCTTTGAGGTAGCGTCATCCTCAACTTCATCTTCATCTTCAAGACCGCATTCCCTCATCAACTCGGAATCTGCGAGCTGGCGCCTCTCTTCACCCTCCGGAAGGGGGATTCGAACATCAGGTTGCCGGGGAGGAAGACCGTAGGCCGAAGGGTCGAACTTGCTAGGATCAATACCAAAGTGGCCGGCCAGCTTCCTATAGATCAGGCGTTGGGTGAAGAATTCACCCCCATCGAAATAATTTTTGCCCTTCAGGGCCATCCATTCAGATCCGGGGCCTGCCACCCAGCCCTCGACGCCTTGTTCTATGACCGAGGCCACCCACTCCTTGCGGTCCTCGGACTTCCATCCCTCAGCAACGAAGGAAGCAATGCCGTCTTCCCTGGCCTTGGCCACGGCCTCAGCCTTGGCCTTCTCAGCTTCCTCGGCTGCTTGCTTTGCGGCCTCGGCAGCGGCTTTCTCCGCTTCAGCCTTCCCCTCGGCACGGGCTTCCACCTTAGCGGCCTCCAGCTTATTCCCCGCCTGCCTCAGGGCCTCCTCTAGCTCAGCCATCTTCCTGATGGCCTCGGTATTCTTTGCGACGAGCCTTTTAAGGGCCTCGTCGTCTTCCGCCTTCCGGAGGCGAATTTGCTCCATCCTCCGGACATACTCTCCAAAGGCCAGGCTAGCCTGTGAACAAAAGATAAGGGGGGAGGCTCAAGGTCAAACTATGCGAACAAGAGATACGTGAAAGTAAAGCAAAGGCTTAGCAAGGGGAAGGGACTTACAGTGACCGAGGCCTCAAGTGCTCTTCGTTCGAGGGCTTCATCCTCAAACTTGCCGAGGGTCGAGCGGTCTAAGGGGGGAGTGGCGCCCTCCAGATATTCCCTTGGGTCGAGGGTTCCATGGACGATGGCAGTCCCCTTCTTAAAGGAGAACTGCACCGTCTCCTGCGGCCAAGCCCCCTCGTCAAGATCCACTAGATGAGAGGAGGAGGGCTCTTCAAGGATCACCAGGGGGGCACCCTTAACTTCATCGGCCCCCCTCAACTTCTTAGTTACCGGAGGCTTGGAGCCCTTCCCGGCATTTTTTCTCTTAAGCTCCCCAACTTGGGAACCCTCGGCACCAGCACCGGCATCAGCAGCAGGAACCTCCTTAGTGGACTCCTTATCTTCCGGAGTCTTAGAAGCCCCAGCCTTCTTCAAGACTTCATCGACGAGGGGTTGATTCGCCGAGGGCCCCTCCTCCTTCTTCTTCTTCGGGACCTTCGACAGCTTTTTTGATAGTCGCGCGAAGGCTTGCACATCCATAATATCACCTGCAAAAGACAAAGAAGGGTTAGAATCAGGGCTAATCAAGGAGAAATATTCTAAGTACAAAAAAAACAGGAGCCCTCAGCCACAACCTCCGGCGTTTTGATACCCCCGGTCGATCTCAGGATATTTCTCATCTTCATCCCCCGGGAGGCGATACCGCCTAAAGCCCAGCAGGTAAAGATCCTCTGGGAGAGTCGCCGCCTTGATAGCGATCACCTTATCAGAGCCCTCGGGCTTCTCGGTGAGTTTCTTACCAGCCTTCTGCAGTGCCGCGCTGCCCACCTTCGGATGCCTACGGAAGTGATTGCGCAGGGCCCCGGGAATGGGTTATCAGCCATCCGGATATAACAAAATTTTTCCTTCCACTCCTTGTGCGATGAGGGGGTCTCGGAGAATAGCTTCCAAGCCGGCACCTGTTGCAGATTAGCATATCCCCCGGCGTGGAAATGTCCACCACGGCACAGATTAAAGGAGAGGAAAAATTGATCTAACGTAGCCTCCACCTTCCGGCTCTGGCAGAGGGATAAGAACCCCGCCGAGTAATAGTGGCTGTTTGGAGTTAGCTGGCAGGGGGCTAGCTTCACAAACCTCAGGTACTCCAAGACGAAAGGGTGGAGTGGGAACCTAAGACCCAACTCCACCGACAGCATGTGAACAGAGAAACACCCCTCCGGGGGGTGAGAGAGCAGATCTTCAGTCCCCGGCTCCACGACCTGCGCCGAGGGCCCCACGAGGAGTTGGAGGGCTTGATAATCAGCACCCGAGGCCGTGGTTTTCACCTCGAGGGCAGTAGTGTCCAAATACGAGTGCCCCTCGGGGATCCCGACGGGGCGACCAACATCGATGGCCGCTTGCTTCTTCTTGGGAGCAACCTTCAACTTCTTCTTCCTTTTTCCCGGGGCCACGCTCAGCGGATCAGGGTCCAATGGTCGGGAGGTGCTTGCCTCACCAGCACCGCGCAAGGGTAGAACAGCAACCGTCACCCGAAGGCGTTCCTTCTCCTCTTCTTCTTCTGCTACCTGGAGAGCGAGGGCCATCTCCTCATCCTCCGCCACCTGCTCGAAGTCTTCAGCTTCGGCCTCAGTACGAAGGTTGCTCTGCACCTCCCTCGCCACCTCCGAATCATTGTTGGAGGAGGCTTGCCCGCTCGACGCCTCCACATCCGAATAGCTCTCGGATTGTGCCGGAGCCTCCTCCGAGATATTTTGGGAATCGCTCGCGGAGGACAAGTTCTCTAAACACTAAGACTGAAGACGGGGAAGCAAAATGTGCTAAGGGAACGAAGAACACAAGAGGAACTGACCTTGAGGCGAAGGAAAAGCTTGGGTTTGATCGACGACAACACTTTCTCTCTCTAGAAAATTCAGCAGAGCTTCGCTAGAGTTTTTGAACGCACAAGAAGAAATTGTTGATCCCTATTTCTAACAATCATACAATCATAAGAATGAAAGAAGAAGCAGATAGATTTATCATTCATCTCAAAGTATCGAGAACTTTGGTACACCGTGTAAACCGGCCGCTGCTCTCCCTCTAGAGAGAGAGAGAGCAGCGTAAAAGCTAATCTATTCTCTATTCTGCCTCTATGTTCTATGCCTTAGTTAGGTTTTCTCATAAGTTAGCCTCCTTTTATAGGAGAGGATGGCTAACTTATGGCTTACAAGAGAGGCTAATGGGCTAATATTCAATTGTGGCCCATATTACACATTTAACTAACAACTACACAAATACAAATACATCTAACTAGATTGGACACCAGAAAAAGTCCTAACAGAAATGAACTCGGCTCTGGGGTATTTATAGGCAACTGGGCCTCGAGAACTGGGCCTCGATTCGAAAGCCCATCATTACAGGCCGCCGGTTCAGCCAATGGGTGGATACCGCCCACCTTCAGCCAACGGCAGCCGGCCACGTCGACCCCTCTTGCAACGGCTCTATTTCAACGGCTACATATCGGCAACACTGGCGTGCCCTCGGATGGTAGCCTCCGGCTACCGCTTCCGCAGCCTTCAGACTACGAACTCCACCAAACGTCTTCAAGCCCGCGGCGGCATTAACCTCCGGCTTATCAATGTCATCACCCCTCGGGAACTTATCAACACATCATGACTCCTTCAGCCCGAACTCGCCTTCGGCCTAAAGGAGTGGGGGACTGGGACACAACCCTCGGGAATCACACATGACCAAAAACAAAAAATTCCCACATACAAGAAACCTACAAATAACACATGTAGCCCTCGGGTGCGTACACCATTACACCCTCCGGCAAAGCAAAATGTCAGAAATTTTCCACAGAGTCACTGACAATAATGAAACAGCCTTCATCACAACACATACGGATATTATTTACGCCTCCCTCAGAAAACCCCCGACATGTGAGGGACTGAGGAGAGGCTCCGGCATTCATACAAGTGTTATACTTCCTTCAGAAAACCCTCGGCATGTGAGGGACTGAGGGAAGCCTTCGGGTATCAACAGAAGGCAAATTCTCAAACAAAGGCACCCAAACAGACGATGAAGCCTCCGGAAGAATCAACACTTCTACTCCTTTCCCCTCAAGTACCTTTCGGCAAAAGGAGTGAGGGACTCCTAATGGAGTATATGGCCCAGGAACCCCCGGCCCATAGACTCCTACTTCTCCTACACAAGTTCATTGGGCCCAGGGAACAACTCAGGCCCAAAATGCAGCGGCCCAAGCCTCAACGTAGCCCAGAATACGCACTGGGGTGCCTTCGGCCTCCTTGGCCGAAGGCTCCAAACCCCACAGGGTAGCCTTCTCTGGCATAAGAGGCTACTGGGAGAAAACGGCGAAAAACATGAGCCTTCGGCATTATCGAGCCCTCGGCATCAGAGAAGCCCCCGGCTAAACCATGCCTCCGGTCACACAGGGCCTTCGGCTACACAGGGATCCTTGGCTACATGGAGCCCTCGGCAACACAAGGAGCCCTCGGCCAAGCACACTCAATCATCGAAGATTCCTTTTAGGGACAGCCAACCACCGCATTTAATGCCACGTCACGTCCGCCAACCGCATTCAATGCGGTGGACGTACCACTGCCGGTGCCAACCGGCTGATGTGACCCTTCGGTCGTTGGATTACTGACACGTGTACCCCCATCGCATTTATTGCTGCTATAAATAGCAGCCCATTTCTCCTTGTAATCGACATGATCTACATCCCAACTCCATATCTCGAGTTCATTGAATAAAATCGACTCTCTCTCCTCCTATTTGCTCTGACTTCTCTCTAAGTTATTCCCGCAATAACCCCTCGGATAAGATACCCCCCGGGTAGATTATCCATCATATATCTCTGAGTCAAGATCCCCATAGAGATATGCAGTAACAACATCCATTAATTGCATTTCTAGTCCTTCGGAAACTGCTAAGCTCACTAAGTATCGGAACGTTATAACGTCCATTACAGGAGAGTATGTCTCCTCGTAGTCAATCCCAGGGCGTTGTGAGAAACCTTGCGCCACAAGGCGAGCCTTGTATCTTAAGACTTCATTCTTCTCATTACGCTTTCTGACAAATACCCATTTATGTCCCACAGGCTTTACACTTGGTGGGGTTAGCACTACCGGACCAAATACTTGCCTTTTTGTCAGAGAATCTAATTCTGCCTGGATTGCTTCTTTCCATTTAGGCCAATCTGCTCTTAGTTGACATTCTGCAACAGAGCGTGGTTCGATATCATTGTGCTCTATAATTTCTTGAGCAACAGTAAACGCAAATATATCATCGATGTGTATGAAAGATCTTTCCATTAGCACATGTGCATTTTCACTATCCATTGAGATTTCTTTATTTTCTAGAACCATATATAACATCGGAGCGTCCTCCAGTAATGATTCATGGACATAACTATAATCAGAGATAATCTCATGGGAAGAATGATGTACATCGATGATCAATGGAACAAGTGGTGCCTTACTCGTCTTCCTCTTCCTTGGGCGAGTATCAATCGAACCAAGTGGTCTTCCTCTCTTCCTTTGAGGAGCCACGGCCTCAACCACACCTCCACTAAGTGTAGTTGTGGTGCCTCCTACTATGGCACTATTACCCTTTGTGGGAATATCTAACCTTGCAGACACATTTGCAGCAGGTATGTGTGATCTAGTCACTTTAGCGATGTCCGTAAATGCATCAGGCATAGAGTCTGCTACATTTTGGAGATCGATTATTCTTTTGACTTCACCTTCACATTGTGAAGTGCGGGGATCAAAATGAGACAAGGTGGGAACACACCAGGATAATTCCTGTCGTTCTTTTGGAAACTCCTTTTTCCCATCTCCCCCTAACGACGGGAATGTTGTCTCATCAAAGTGACAATCCGCAAATCTTGCGGTAAAGAGATCACCTGTCAAAGGTTCCAAATAACGGATTATAGTTGGAGATTCATAGCCAACATATATACCTAATCGTCTTTAAGGACCCATTTTAGTGCGATGTGGAGGCGCAATTGGCACATATATATACTGCAGAACCAAATATGCGTAGATGTGAAATGTCAGGGTCATATCCAGTTACCAACTGATACACAGAAAATGGTTGGTTCGCAGTGGGTCTAAAGAGAATAAGTAATGTTGCATGCAATATTGTATACCCCCATGCAGATATTGGTAAGTTGGTGTGCATAACCAACGCTCTAGCTATCATTTGTAATCTTTTGATAGTAGCTTCTGCAAGACCATTTTGTGTATGTACATGGGGAACAGGGTGTTCTACATCGATCCCGATAAACATGCAATAGTCATCAAAAGTTTTTTATGTAAACTCTCCAGCATTATCGAGTCTTATAGACTTAATAGGATTATCAGGGTGGTGAGCCCTTAAACGAATTATCTGCGCTAGGAGTTTTGCAAATGCAGCGTTCCTTGTGGACAATAAAGCAACGTGAGACCAACGGGTCGAGGAATCCACCAGAACCATGAAATATCTAAATGGCCCACATTCTGGATGGATGGGCCCACAAATATCTCCTTGTATTCTTTGTGAGAATGGGATGTTTACTTTTGTATCTTTAACATATGATGGTTTTGATCCTATTTTTGCTAAAGAGTAGGCTTTACAAAATGATTTTTGTAATTTGGACATCGTGAAGGAGGCATGGGATAATTCTTCTGGTACTTTAGAAGATCCTTTTTTCTTTGAGTGTTCATAGGATCAACACGTTTTAGTGTGTTAGATTTTGACCTTTTCACATGTTTTGATTGAAAGAAAGGATGTCCATGTGAATTCTTTAATATACAAATCATCATGTCACGACCTGGGTGCTCAAGGCGATCGTGCCAAAGCCTGTATGAGTCTATGTCCCATATTTCATTATTAGAGGTACTATAGGATTCAAAGAACCGAATACTAGTGATATAAAGTCCACTAGATTGACTCATTAATTTTTCTAGAATGTGTTTCCTTCCGCATTCATTAGAGGTAATGTATAAGTACTCCACTCCATTCTCACAGTGAGTTTCCACATGAAAACCATTATCACGAATATCTTTGAAACTTAACAAAGTTCGTGTGGCTCTAGGTGCATATAGAGCGTCTGTGATATAAAAGTTTGTACCATTTGGTAGCATAAAACTAGCAGTACCTCGCCCCTGTATTACATGTGATGAACCAATCATTGTTGTCACGGATGAATTATAGGCTAGGAGTTCAGTAAAGAGTTGTCTATTTCTTAAGATAGTGTGAGTTGTCCCACTATTTACTAAACACTCAAGTTCTCCTCGTGTCATCCCTCAAAGTTGGTGAATGAGAGATGGAGAGATGTACGGGTTTGGATAGCCGCATGGTGAGGAGCGATCTGGCTAAGGTGTTCTGATTCCATTGGGATCTTGCGCTAGAGCAAAGATGGAGAAACAAAATAGTCCTTAGATCTGGTGAGTGGGTTGGCTGTGGACTCAGGAACCAAGAGACCAAATTAAAAAAAAAAACAAGGGATAAGGCTAATTTTTAGCTGGCTTCTGCGGTAGAAGAGAGAGAGACCATTGTGAGCTAAAGTGCTGATAACGTGTTGAAGGGAATTGGTGTGTTATCACTGCATAGAAAGCTCTCATTAAATAGGGATAGGCAAGGGTTACAATACATGTGCCTCAGGGCCCATTAATAATGTACAGATAATTTCTACAGATATATTCTATCTATAATAATAGCACACTACATGTAATTTCCTTTAACAGAAAGAACGTCAAAGGGAACGAAAAAAGAAAAGAGAAAACAAAAATAAAAGGAAGAGTGGCCTGGCGGCAGAAAAAGAAAAGCCTCAGCAACCAAAAGCCTAATCATCATTACCCTAAAAGTTGGATCTAATTACAAAATAACCCGGCTGTACCATGCTCTAGGTACAGCCGGTTGTACCGTATATATTACCCGGTTGTGAATAACTTATAGACGGCCCTTGTTTTGTACTATAAATTACTACACTTTTCTAATATTATCTTAAATGTATCACTTCTGACAAGCAACGGGTATACATCCCTAAATACAAACCATTAGAAGAGAAAGATAACTAGATAAGTTCTTTGTAACTAAAGTCTAAGAGCCCGAGAAAGATAACTAGATAAGTTCTTTGTTAAGTCTAAGAGCCCGTTTGGTAGCACGAAAATCGGTTGATTTGGCTGATTTAGTTGAAATTTATGAAGTTTTGGCTGAAGTGGCTGCATTGGCTGATTTTGCCGATTTAAGAAAAAAATATTCTTTAAAATATATTTTAAAAATAGTTAAAATGGTCATCTACAGTAACTTCAGCCAATACAGCCAAAAAAGTAATTTCAACCTTACCTTTTTTGTTTATTACACAATTCAGCACGCAATAACATAAATTACGTGTTTGGTAAAAAAGTCGGCTGATAAACCTGATAAACTGGTAAACAGTGTTGTCAAACGGTCTCTAAAACACACGGAGTAGAGGTAAAGAAGAAATGGGTCGGTCGGGATGGGAATACAATTCAAACTACCATGTGGTAATGGCCTTAATGGTGGGCCCAAATCACCACTCCTACTGTAGTAACCCATCAAAAGTAATGTCTACGTCACTTCTTCCTCTTGAGAGGTGGCCCTTTCCTAGCCAGAAGAGGCCCACTAGCTGGAAACGAATTGGGCCCACGGTCCAGACAGAAAGGGATTGGGCGATTTTATTCCTCTCCGATGAAAAAAAAAGCACTGGCTGAGAGCAAAGGATGTAGTAGTCATGCAGGGTCCCATTTTATTGGGTAGCTGTTTTTTAAATGGTTGAATCAAGTGAAAATCGCAATTTCAAATTTAAATGGCGGGTTAGATTCATTCAATAAATTTTTTTGGATGAAAAGATTCATTCAATAATTAAATACTACACCTGTCTCAATGGACTTTGCACTAATTGAGTTAGGTGAGAAATAAAAATAGTAAAAATTGTGTGATTGAAGGTTGTGCAGAGGAGAAAGAAATGAACAGAACCACAAAATAGTTAATTTAATAAGAAAGTGACAAAGTTTTTTTGGACAATCGAAAAGGAAACTTGACAAAGTCCAATGTAACGGAGGGAGTATATGCTTTTTTACAAGAATATTACTAAAACTAAACTTATTTACATAAATATGACTATACTACAACGTAGCTTAATGGTAACTTAAGTTCAAAATTTGAACATGAATTATTATGATTTCATTACTACTCTAGTAAATAGTCATATTTTTGTAAACCATTTTTATTTTGGTCATATTTATGTAATTAATTCTTCAATTATTGACAAAATTACAAACCTCAGCTCCTTCATCTTGATCTTCCCGGTCAGGTTTCTACTCTGCCGCCGCCGCCTCCGTTAGCTCAGTTTGCCTCCACCATCGACGGTGCCTCTCTTCGCCGGTTTCGCCTTCACCATCGACACCTCTCTTTTCCGATTTCTAATAATCAAGTGAATAACAGGTTTTTGGCTCTTCTTCATCCTCCTCGTCTTCTTCTTCTTCCTCCTCCTCTTCTTTTCCTCCTCATCCTACACCATCCTCGTTCTCGTCCTCTTTTTTCTTCTTTCATTTTTTTTGTTTTCCATCTAAGATCTAAAATCATAGATCCAAAAATGCAAGGATTTGACCAAACCAGAACATTTCAATCTAATTAAAGAATCCTGACTCTGACGTTAATGCATTAAAGTTTTTTTAGCAAAATCAAAATGATCTATCATTACTCAAGCAAACCGTTCGCCCTCTGGCTTACAATACAATCGAGAATAAAATCAAAATCGCTATTCTGGTCTGGTAATAACACTCCTCGCCTAGCTAACACATGGGCAACGCGGTTCTCAGACCTTCTACAATAAGAGAGACTAAACCTTCTTTGTGATTTCAATAAACCTCTAATATCCTCAAACGCGACAGATAAAATAAACAATAGCATCAATTTTAGAAAGAAAAAAATGACAACAATAATCTCACGGGTTAAAGATGGAATTAGAGTTGTCAATTTTTTCTTATTTTTATAAGATAGATCAATATTGTGAAACAATACATCCTTGTATATATTCCCTCTATCTCTCAATATTTTGCCATGTTTGATCGGCACGGGAAATAATAAAGTGAAAATTGTGCGGTTGAGATAAAAATTGTGCGGTTGATCATGTCCAGAGGAGAGAGAAATAACAGGAACCAACAAATTCATTGATTAGAAGGGAAAGTGACAAAGTTTTTGGGAGATTGGTGATAAAGTATGTTCTATTATTGGTAACTACAAGGGCTATGGTAGAGGAACACACATCATATCAATCAACAAAAATCACCAAAAGATTAAACAAGTAGCGGTAGAGAGGGAGACAAAAGTTGGAGGAATATTATACCGTAATACCCATCAGGCCAACATCTAAAAGGACCTATTAAAGTAAGGGAATGTTGAAATTAAAGAATATGAAGCAAATATACTACCACTATACCTTCATTTGACTTTATCATTCTTCTCCTCATCATGCTTCATTCATTGTACTAAATTCATCCCTACATTAAACTCATATTGTCTCCTATATTATCCATGCCTTGTTTGCCACCTTGTCAGATCTTACACAGTTACACTTCCCGCAAATAAGGTTTAAAAAAATAAAACTACATCATATGATGATACATTTTAGAATAATCGTATACGTAGAAATGAAGTTTAGGAAATGTTAAAGTTATTTTCTATGTATTCTACAATTTTCTTGCATTGAATATTCATTCATTTAGGAGTAATTTGATATACGAAGTACGGAGTAGTTTTTATTAGGGAAATTTCTTAGAATGTGACTAAAACTCAATGAATTTCCCAATCTATGACCTAACTAGTTTTTATACCTTTGCATGACCGAAACTCCAAAAAAATTGTTTATATTTAAATGTTGAAAAACATTTAATTAGATTAAATGTTTTTCTAATTATCAAAAAACACTCCGTAATATTAGAAAAACACTCCGTAATCCAGTATGGTGTTAATAAGTACTACGTATATGTATTTCAAAAAAAAAAAGTAGGAAGCATATGATACATTTTATATAATGAATTGAACAATAACAGCATTTACGCTAAATATGTGAATTTTGAAAACTAAAAATGCTAAATATGTGAATTTTGAAAACTAAAAATAAACTTCAACAACCTTTTCCTTTTTTTAAAGTTTTCGTTATTTACAATTTATAAATAATAAAACAGAAAATTAAACAAGCACTGATATTTGTAGGTTCTAGTCTGATCAAATTTACTTAAGTTAACTCTGGTCTGGTATGATATTATATTGTATGAGTTTTACCATTCATTTAACTTTGCACCCCACTTTTTGGATAATACTGAACCTTACACTTCATTTTCAAAAAAAAATATGAATTTTCACTCTATCATATACTCCATCCGATTCAAAATTAAGTTCCAGTTCGGTTTACGATGCTTGACTGACGATAAAGCAACTCGATCCCTGTTCACACTTGGATTATTTTTAGTAAATAAAATTTACATATTAAGAAACTACATTAAAACCGCTACAAAATCTGATCAAGAAAATTTCAATTTAATAAAAATTTGATATATATAATAAAAGATTAGGAGTGACTTAAGTTGACCAATGAATAGTGAAGTGGAACTTGTTTTTGAATCGGAGGGAGTAACATTTTGTGAAGAAAAAGTTTTGAATGGAGTGCAGTCAAAAGATTTTTAAGTTAAATAGGGTGCAAAGTCTTGAAAAATGATGTGTAAAGTCAAATTACTCCTACGTTATTGTGTTTTAGACAATTATATACTTTGCTTATGAACGCAAACTGTAATATGTACCTAACTACGGAGTAATTAATAAGTCATGATATTGTACAATCATTACATATCATTGCCCATTGGTGAAATAAAACAAAAGAAGCTCCTATTTTTAAATAAATAAATAAATAAATAAATTGATCTTATTCTTGCACTAATCCTATATTTTACGACCGAATATATTCCAATAATATTGCAATAATCCTATACTTTACGACCGAATATTTTAAAATATGAGCTTCAATATTGTACTCGTCCCAAAGTGAAAGTTAAATTATGCTTTTGAGTTTTGATCGATGTTAAAGTGAATTCTCCCGGGCAATAGCCTAATTTAGATAAGAAATTGAAATTTGCATATTTAGAAACTACTATAAATGATCTATTAAATTGAAAAAAAAATTAATATGATAAATATCTAATGCATAAAATTGTATATCAAAAATGAAATACATTGCCATGTAAATAGTACTCCGTAAGATGTTACTTTCATTTTGAGAGAGAAGTAGTTTATGAATCCAAATTGGTAAAGTTGCAAAAAAAATGAAATTTATACTCCGTATTTACTAAAATTTAGTAGGCTTAGAAAACCTTTAGCCAAAGTAGGTGATAAGTTTGTATTTTAACACTTAACATAATGTAATGTATGGTGGAAAGTCATTTTTACACATTTTTAGTGTAATTTATTGCATTATTTTACTTAGATTTGATTTATCATATTTTACGTGGGTCATTATGTTTTTAGAAAGAATTTTATCGGGCTTGTAAGGAAAATAATTCAAGATAGAATTTAGAGATGAAGGGGAGCTAGAGCACGAAAAATGACTATTTGGACTACTATGTAACTCACAGCCGTGAATATGGTCATATGGACAACATCATGTCTACCATTTGACCAAATATATTCGTAGACAAATCAAAATCAAACATTAAAGTTTTCATTTTAGAGAAAGCTCAATGAGGTGCAAATCGTGTAAAGACATCATGACAAGAATATGAGGGTATCGGTGTAAAACTAGACAAAAAAGACACCCATCGCTTTTGAATTTCAGGATGAACTCCTTTTACCACTTCAGTCATATCTTTTGATTGGATGACCCAAATCAAGTGTTTCAAAGTTCGATGGGTAGAAGAATTCATTAGCTAACAATTTGATGTAGAACCCATAGCAAAATTTGTTAGGAATTAAATTCACGCACGTGATGAATAATAAGAAGAACACACGAAAATTTGGTAACTCAGTTCACCACGAATGACTACGTCTGGGGCGTTACCAAGCCAGGAATATTATTGCTATTTTCGGATCCACACACACTGATTACAAGGGAGAGAGCTTGTATTTATAGAGAAGTAAATCATAACCCCAAGACAACTAGGATGTGTTTCCTAAAATAAATTAAGAAACTATCTCTAACACCTTACAATCTCCCACCTAGAGACTGTCTTCTTCAAACCTCCCTTGTAAACATGGTAGCGCCGGCCTTCATCTTCAAGTACCCAGGCCAATTGAAGCTATACAAAGCTTCAATTTCTCCAAGGTTATCACCTTAGTAAACATGTCTGCTGAATTCTCACTCCCATGGATTTTCACAAGCTGCAATGCATTTGTCTCCAGAAGATGACGGATGTAGTGATACTTCAACCGAATGTCTTTGGTTCTCTTGTGAAAAGTTGAGTTGTTGGTCAAGAAGATAGCACTTTGACTGTCACAGTAAAGAATGTTATTCTTGTACTCCTTCCCAAGTTCCCCAAGTAGATTCTGAAGCCACATCATTTCCTTACTTGCCTCCGTAATGGCCACATATTCAGCTTCACTGGTAGATAATGCAACAATCTTCTGTAGCTGTGAAAGCCATGAAACTTTCGTTCCACCAAATGTAAAAACATACCTCGTGGGACATTCTTCTGCATTTGAGCACGTTCCTCCTTGTTCTTGGGTGAGTCTTCCTTGCTAAGCTTAAAGTGACTACCCAACGGTACACTTGCTGCCTTTGCATCTTGCATTCTGAATCTTTCCAAGACCTTCTGAATATATTCTGGCTGTGAAAGATACAATCTTCCCGCTGCCTCATCCCTCTCGATTTGCATGCCCAAAATCTGTCTCGCCTCTCCAAGATCCTTCATGGAAAAACGTTCTGACAACTGTTTCTTTAGCTTCTCAATCTCCTTTGAACTAGCTCCTAAAATCAACATGTCATCTACATATAATAGCAAGATAAGATAACAGATCTCGGTCTTCTTGTAGTACAGCAATTGTCGGTGTGACATCTCAAGAAACTGATTTCACGCATGAAACCATCAAATTTCTTGTACCACTGCTTTGCTGCTTGCTTCAACCCGTATAAGCTCTTCGCTAGCTTACATACGAGATTCTCACTGCCCATTGCCACATAGCCCTCCGGTTGCACCATGTAAATCTCATCATTCAGATCACCATGAAGGAATGCAGTCTTCACATCCATCTGATGTAACAATAAATTCTCTGCAACAACTAACCCCAACACTAACCGAATATTAGTAAGTTTCACAACTGGAGAGAATATGTCAGTATAATCAATACCGTCATAACGCTACTCAAACCCCTTCACAACCAGCCTAGATTTATAGCGTTTGCTACCATTTGCCTCCTTCTTGATGCGGTAGACCCATTTTCAGTGCAAAACCTTCTTTCCTCTTGGTAGCTCAACTAACCTCCAAGTATCATTGGATGTGAGAGATGTCATATCATCATCCATTGCAAGTTTCCACTTGCCCTTGTCATCAACCCAAACTGCCTTTGCATAGGACTCCGGTTCACCACCATCAGTAAGCAACAAATATAAATTAAAAGGTGAATACCTATTTGGTGCTCTCCGGTTTCTGACAGGCCGCTGCCTTGGTGAGGTTGATAGATCCTCATCACTTCTCAACTCTTCATTCTGATCCTGCTTGCTCCCACCCGAATTAGAGATATTCAACTCTATGATCTTCAGACTTTCTTGCTCAGAATCAGATGCGCTCAATCTGTCCTTGTACAGAACCTGCTCGTTGAACACCACATCTCGACTACGAATAATCTTCCTATTCTGATCGTCCCAGAATCTGTATCTATAATCATCACCACCATAGCCAACGAACTCACACTTGACAGATTTAGTGTCTAGCTTGCTTCGGTCAACGGAACTAATATGAACATAAGCAACACAACCAAATATGCGCAGATAGGACACATTAACCTCCTTACTCGTCCACCTTTCTTCAGGAATGCCATTCTCCAACGAGATCGTAGGACTTCTTGTTGATGAGAAAAGCTGAGGTGTTCACTTCATCTGCCCAAAACATCTTCAGTAAGCCACTCTTCAACCTCATGCATCTTGCCTGCTCATTAAGTGTTTTGTTCATGCATTCAACAATGCCATTATGCTGCGGAGTCCCCTTTGTTTTCTTCTCCATACGAACCCCAATCTCAGCACAAAAATTCTTGAACTCGTGCAGTTTATACTAACCTCCATTATCTGACCAAAGGCACTTCAACTTCAGACCTGTCTCTGTCTCAACACGAGCTTTCCACCTCTTGAAAGCATCAAAGGCATCGGATTTATTTTTGAGAAAATAAACTCATACCTTTCTTGTGGCATCATCAATGAAGGTCATGTAGTAGGCGGATCCTCCTAAGGATGTAACTTCTGCAGGTCCCCAAAGGTCAGTGTGAACTAGTTCCAGCCTCTCCGGTTTGATAGCTCGTCTTCCCTTTAAGAAACTGACACGTTTCTGCTTCCAGAATATGCAGTCCTCGCATAAGCCAACTTCAACACTCTTCAGGCCGGGCAGCTTGCCCTTCGAGCACAGCTCCTTCATCCCCTTTTTTCTCATTTGACCGAGCCGATAGTGCCACAAATTCACATCGTTTGTTGCAGGGCAGTCCTTCGAGTTCGTTGTCATGTACAACGTACCCTCCTTCTTCCCCTTAGCAACCAGCAAGGCTCCCTTGGTGATCTTCAAATTTCTGCTGCCGAATGTAACTACATAACTTTCCTCATCCAGCTGCCCAATTTAAAGAAGATTCATCCTCAAACCAGGAATGTGTCGGACACCATTCAGTTTCACCATGCATCCGTTCGGAGTCTTCACGTGGACTGTCCCCTTCCCGGTAATTTTAAGAGGCTCATTATCAGCAAGATACACCTCTCCAAAATTGTCAGGAGTATACTGTTCCATCACTTCAAAATTACCACATGGATGGAACGAGGCTCCAGAACCCATGACTCCAACGGACTGCTCACGCTCAGGATCAGGAGATCATCACCTGATGATTCTGCTGCGGCATTGGCAGACTTCTCTTTCTGATCATTGATCTGCTCCTTGCACTGGCTCTCGAAGTGTCCGTACTCCTCACAATTCCAGCACTTGATCTGACTTCTGTCCTTTTTACCTTTGCTGTTTGACTCGGATTTGGATCTTGATCTATACCACTTAGACTTCGACTTCGTTCTGCCCCGGTTCTCTGTACTCAACGCCAATCCAGAAGCCAGGCCTGATTCCTTCCTGCGAATTTCTTCGTTGAACACTAGATTTCTGACTTCATCAAATTTCAGTTTCTCTTTCCCTGCTGAAGCGCTGACTGCAGTCACCGTTTCGTTCCAGCTTTCTGGGAGAGAAGACAACATAATAAGGGCACGAATTTCGTCGTCGAATTTTATCTTAACCGCGCTCAACTATGTGGTGATCACATTGAACTCGTTGAGATGATCCACCACTCTCGTACCTTCTGACATCTTCAGGTTAAAAAGACGCCTCATCAGATGAACTTTGTTCACGGCGGATGGTTTTTCGTACATATCCGACAAAATCTGCAACATCTTCTTCATTGTTTTTGCTTTGATGGTATGTAGGGCGATGTTTCTGGACAGCGATAATCGAACCACACTCATCGCTTTTCTGTCCAACAACTTCCAGTCGCTCTCCTTCATGTCTTCCGGCTTATTATCCAGAGGTTGATACAGATCTCTACCATACAGGTAATCTTCGATCTGCAACTTCCAGAAACCGAAATCAGTCCCATCAAACTGCATCAATGGTGTCTTCAAATTGTCTGCCATCGTGAGATCTCCCTTCGAACCTGGGGCTCTAATGCCAATTGTTAGGAATTAAACTCACGCACGCGATGGATAATAAGAAGAACACACAAAAAATTGGTAACCCAGTTCGCCACAAATGACTACGTCTGGGGGCGCTACTAAGCCAGGAATATTATTGCTATTTTCGGATCCACACACACTGATTACAAGGGAGAGAGCTTGTATTTATAGAGAAGTAAATCCTAACCCCAAGGCAACTAGGATGTGTGATGGAGTATATGGACTCCGACCCCCCGGTATGCCGACTACTGGCCTGGAGAGCGGCCTACACACGTTTAGCGGATTCATATTATTGTACATTATTGTTCGGATGTTCTAGATTAGCTTTTTATACTATCAGTCCATTTATGTAACCGGGTCTGTCAAGTCCGTATTAGAGGCCCAGACCCGGATTTTCCCTATATATACTGCTTATAGGAGGCTTGTAAACATAACTCATAGAAACTCATAGAACTCATAGTTCATATTCTATACACACTTATCTCTTTCTCCACATTATTTGTTCAAATCTCTCTAGATTATAGGTTATGGGTATTAATTATCCAACAATGGTGCTCTCGTTGAGAGTTTGAACACAATCAAGTGAGAAACCCTCCCCAAAACATCCAAAAAATCCTTCCATTTTACAAGAAATTAGTCTGAAAAATCCAGAAGAAATTATGAGATCAGGAACTCCTTTGGCAGCAAAGTCGGTCAACCGGAGTAGTAGGACCGTAAGAGCATCACAGTTCGTCCGAAATCTGGAGGAGCTAGTCTGGAATCTGGACTGTAGGGCCGATGGAGCACCTGGCCTGGAGCTGTACGGATCAGAGGAAGCAACCGCAATCTGGAACCAGGCCAAGCAACATAGGCGATGCTATAACAGGGCCATGCTCCGCCGGGAATCCGCCGCAGATCCGACGCCCCTGGGCGTTAGCTCTCAGTCGCGACCGATCTGTGTTGCTCCCTCACATGGCGAGCTACTCAACCTGCAAGTCCGAAGCTAGGACGCGTCAGCGACAAGCGGCGAAGTGTGGGCTCCAGGTACGGGCTCCGCCACGGCGTCGCCTGCTTTATCCAGGCGTTCCACCACTGTGTCAGGCCCCCTTGCAGCTAAACAACCCGTTATCACAAACGGCGATCTTCATCTGCCATTAATGGAGATTTTAGCTCCGTGAGAAAAAGTCGGCCAAAGGTCTCCTCATTTCCAGCGACGCTGCAGCGTATCGGATCCCCACCAGAGAAGGTAGCAGTGGAATCGAGTAGGTCACCCACTTTCCCCGGCGACAGACGCTGCCCGGCGACTAATTACATCTCCGGCTGGTTGGAGCTTCGTCAGTCGTGCATCGGCTCCCTCTGCATCTCATAGGTCTTGGCCTCTTAGGTAGCTGCTGGCAGGAGATACACCTATCATGGACCAGGCTTGAATTAAAAAGGATGGGCAAGGCCTACATGGGGCTCAAAATTTATTATCAAAGATTTTCAGCCCAATTCGAAAAAGATAAGTACACTTTAATTTTAATATTATTTATATTTATTTAAATCATTTTTTTCGGGTGAATGTCACGCTATCACGCACTTGTGATCAAATGCCTAGTAGAGTGTGGCTTGAGACCCATCACTGGGATTCAAAGCCCTGACCAAGATCAGGCACAAAGCCCCGACCAAGTTGGGCACGAAGACAAAGCCCCGACAGAGTCGGGCACGAAGACCGGTCTTAGTCATTCCTCGAGTGGCGACCGTTGCTTACGAATGGATCACACATCCATTCTACTAAGTATTTTATCATTACATTAACAATCCACATTTCCACTATTTTCAAGTAATGAACTCCTGATCAGAAACATAAATCCCAAGAAAAAGATTTTATATGTATGATAAATGTGTAGGTACAAAGATGACTTTACTCATTTTCACCTCGTCTCCACTCGCCTCAAAGAGTGGGGACTGGGGGACTGGGGGACTGAGGGGTCAGAGTTTCTAGATGAGGAGAAAATATCACGCATGAGCAGCAACGAGAGATAAGTCAGATGAAGACGGGTTGAGCTAGACAAAAGTGATTATGCCGGAGGGGGCCTGCCTTCCTTGTTTCATGTTGGGGGCGCTAGGTGTACTCTTTTTCCCTTTATTAGGATTTTTTCCCACTTGGTTTTTTCCTAGTAAAGGTTTTTAACGAGGCACCTCCCCGTCATGGACAAGGGTGGTGGTCCCCCGACCGAAGAGGAAGAAACCAAAGACAGAAGAACGTTGCGGATACAGTTTGGACTACTCCCTTTCGCCCCGAGTACTCTCGACTCAGGGAGTGGGGGACTCCTGATGGAGTATATGGACTCCGACCCCCCGGTATGCCGACTGTTGGCCTGGAGAGCGGCCTACACACGTTTAGCGGATTCATATTATTGTACATTATTGTTCAGATGTTCTAGATTAGCTTTTTATACTATCAGTCCATTTATGTAACCGGGTCTGTCAAGCCCGTATTAGAGGCCCAGACCCGGATTTTCCCTATATATACTGCTTATAGGAGGCTTGTAAACATAACTCATAGAAACTCATAGAACTCATAGTTCATATTCTATACACACTTATCTCTTTCTCCACATTATTTGTTCAAATCTCTCTAGATTATAGGTTATGGGTATTAATTATCCAACAATGTGTTTCCTAAAATAAATTAAGAAACATGTTTCCAAAAATAAATTAAGAAACTGTCTCTAACACCTTACAAAATTCGTAAGTTAAAAAAAATATGTGGATGGTTGCGCGCAACGGGGAAGACACTCGAAGGTGTGCACGTGACACGGTTACAAGTTTATCCCGATCACACACCTATTTTAAATGCAAAAAAACTAACATCAGTAGCGGATTAATCATTTATTGATATGGCACGACTTTAGCTTTAATCCCTTTCCTTAGGTTAGTATCGATTGTAATTATCATCAATGTTAAGTAGTCAATTAAGAATTAGATTGATGGGAGACCATTTTGAAATTGAGCGCAACAATCAATGTTTCATTCATTCATTATTGGACCGTGTTGTCCGACGGTCGAACGTGCCCAAAGATTGCAAGTACGTAGTGAGCAAGTTTTGTAACGACTCTCATGTAAAGATTTTTTCACTTTAAGTTAAAGTTGGAGATAGAAGGAGTACTGAAATACAATTATGCCGCCATTTTTTCACTATTTTTCTCATAAACCTTTGAAGGTTTAGACTTTCAATATAGTGCGCCATATCAATTCTTATTTTCCTTTAATAAGGACTTTATTCAATTGTTCAAGTATGTAATTGTATATGAGAGTCAGTCTAACAAATTATTCAATTGGTCTAAAGAATATCGCTAGAGAATGTTGTTTAAAACAAATACCCTAAGTGATGAAAAGAACTACTTTTCACATGAACCTACATGAGGTAAAAGCTCAATCACCTTGAGTGATGGATGTCTACGTCGCATAGTCAATGGTCAAAAGACTCCTCTAGTAAAGTCCATCTCACTGGCCACTGCTCAATTGCACTAGTCACCTTCATATTGACCATTTCTAGCTTCAGTTGGATTCCCCAATGCGTGAATTTAAATCTCATAAACTCCCTCCCATAATAGTTGTTGTATGCACTTCTTTGGTTTCGATCATATGCGATCATTTATCCTCATGGTCTCAAAGACCTCAATCAATTGGTTCGCATGGCCATACATTTTCTTACTAATCTTTATCGTGTTTTTGCCTTATGCATGCCTCCCTGTTTCCACCATTCAGCAATTTTTTAATGATCCTTGTATAAGTTATAACATAATTCTTTGTACAAAGGCAATGTATAAGTAATAGAAATTCTATATAGTGTGTAGGACAATCTCTTCTCATATTTATCTTCCTGTATGTATGACTAAGAAATTCAGCACATATCCCAAATTCTACTTAAATAAAGTCATGAAGTCAGCTACTCCAGCTTAGGCATGGACCCGGTCACGGTCCGGTTCCAGACTGACTGTATACGGGCATAAATAGAGGACCGGGCCCGACCTAGGTTTGAGTCCCGGTCCGATTCCAAGTACCCGGGCGATTCCAGACTCGGTTCTGTGATTCTTTTTAATATAAAAAACAAATACCTATATAAATTAAAAACAAATACCTATATACATTCAAAAACAAATAACTATATACATTACAAATTAAATATAGTTATGAAATGCTACGGAGTATACACCAAATTACTATATACAAAAAAAAACTATATACATTAAAAACTTAGAGTCCAAAAACTCACATACCACATGAGTTTTCAAAGAAAGATGAAATGAATACCGAGTGGATGTAGAGAAGAAGCGACAATGTTAAAAGTCGATTCGGAAGAGTTGGACGCGCACAAAGAAATGGAGAAGTTTTCATCACCGACAAGATGTGTATGATGAATCGAAGAGTAGTGCTTCACTCATTTCCCCTCTTCAGCATCAAACGTTTCACAAATTTCTACTCAGTTGTTTTCATCGCTATCTTACACGGGAAAAATCAATTTTGTGATACTTCATAAATAAGACTCTCGGAACAAATGCAATGCTTTGATAAAGCATTTCTAGTCGTTCCATCCCCTCAAACCCTCCACAATGGCTCTAATAGACGTTACAAGAGCTATTTTAGGTTGCCCAAACCTAAAACCAAACAAAATAAATCATTGTTGCGACCGAAACTGCCCGGTTCGGTCCCATGTCTGAAACCGTATTAACATACCCAGTCTGGTCCATAACAATACCGGACCCGGTTCTGGCCCAGGCCGATCCATCGGACTGGATGACTGGATCCATGCCTAGTACAACCCTTCGATCAGTTGGGTGAGGTAGATATTTTTAGGCTTGAGGTACTACAACTCGATATATATGTAGTTTTGATGTTAATTGGTCTGACCCATGATTAATTCGACTTCCAAGAATTCGACTAACAGAAGTTTTTTTTAAATCATTTGATATTGATACTTCAGTGTGAAAATGGAGATATATGTGACAAGGCTATTTCAGTTGTATGCTTGGAAAACAAGTGATAGTTCACTGAAATACCGTTACTTGGAGAAAGGGATCTAGATGCAGTTTTGGATATCATGAAGGATCGAAAAGGAGAAAGTCACACTTCTCTCTTGTATAATGCAGTTTTGCATCTATACATTACTAATGTGGTGTATTTTCCTCACGTTAGCTCGTTTAACAACACTCAAGTACCATGAAACAAAATAACATATAAAGTGCATATATTATATGCTCAGTTGTATGGTGAACACTTTATAACCAGACAATTTTGTTATTCACTATAACTTTCAGTTGTTTCATCCTTTGCTAATCTTGTAACCTCTTTCCTATTAACTAGTAGATCGTTCTCCTACATCTTCCACCCAACTCTCCTTTTTCTTTATTTCTTTTTGTTTTTATATCTACAATTCTTAAATTAGATAGAGTATCTAAAATTCAATCTTGAGAATTACAGAAATATTAAATAAGCTACAGTTGGATTGGACACATCTATCTTCCTATCTCACTAATACTCCGTAATACTTTAATTTTCTAAATCGATTCAAAATTGGAATGCACGTACATCAAATCAAATGTTCAAAGAAATCCAAAGTGAATTTTAAATTCCCTTTTTATATTTGACTCATAATATGAATGCACACTTCATAAAAAAAATGAATGCACACTTAATATGAGTACAAATTAATTATGACTATATGTTTCGAAAAAAAACGTCTATTGGTGTAACATTATGAAATAAATATGATATTGCTAAAATAGGTGTAAAATAATCGGGATTATTCCCTAAATAGGACCAAATAAATCCTTAATTGCTAAAATAGGAGTAAAATTTAAAATTTTCTCAAATAGGAGCTATTTTTTGCAGTTGGACAATAATACCCTGAAGCTTGTTAAAACAGGACACCGGACCTCCGCCGGCCTCCGAAGCCACCGCTGAACTGACCGCCATTGGACATTTGGCTGGCACCGGTTCAGATCTGGCCATTGCAGCCATAAATCTGTCCACCACCACCATAGATCCAGCCACCGCCGTAAATCTGACTGTTGCCCTCGATCCGGCCGCCTCCTCTGTGGATCCGGCCTCCGCCAGTACAGATCTGGCAGTCGCCGTCATTGAAGCCAACATTATAATCTAAATGCCAACATGAATCCAAAATGCCATATTAATGGCATTTTCAAAAGAAAAGATGACATTTTTGAAGAGTAAAAATATCATTTTAATGGCATTTTTAAAATAAAATTTGGCATTTCTTTTAAAAACCAAAGCAAATGAAGATGATGAACATTATTTGCCATCATCGAGGGAGAAAGAGACAAAGGAAATAGAGAGGTGGGATTGAGGAAGACAAAGAAGAAGCAAGACACAAGGAGAACTACGGGCCTGAATTCCACAAACGGATTTGAACTTAAGCTCGTCGCCGACCATTGCTCAACGCTCACTGTCGCTCGTCGTCGGTCCTTCACTGCTCGCCACTCACTGCCGCTCGTCACCACACCTTTGCCGCTTGCCGCCGCCACTTGTAGTTGCTCGCCGCATTGAACGTTGATGTCTTGTGTTCTTGCGCTCACTGCTGCAGAGATGCGCAAGTGCAGGTATGATTAGAAAATAGATAATGGTGTTGCACAATTGAATTAAATGAAGTGGAGGTAAATTGATACAATAGTCCTATTTAGGGAATAGAAATATACTTACTCCCATTTAGGAATTCAAACAACATTTTAGTCCTGTTGAGAGCAAAAAACTCTACAAACTATTTTCTTATAAGACTGTCTTAATAATGTTAAGAATTGATTACGCAACACGAAAAACAATTAAAGAACACACGAGATTTGGTAACCCAGTTCGCCACGAATGACTATGTCTAGGGGCGCTACCAAGCCAGGAATATTATTGCTATTTTTGGATCCAAGGGATGACAAAAGAGAGGGGTTGTATTTATAGAGAGTAAAACATAACCCCTAATTAAAGTAGGACTCGCGTTTCCTAAAAAGAATTTGTAAACCGTACGGCCCAATCTGTACGGAACTGTACGGACTGTACGGAAAACTTGATCGTCAAAATAGACCAAAATTTTTGGTATACAAAATTAATAACGTCTCTAACACCTTACAATCTCCCACCTTGAGATTGTCTTCTTCACATCCTCCCTTGTTAGCATTGGTAACGCCGACCTTCATCTTTAAGTACTAAGGCCAATTGAAGCTATGTAAAGCTTCAATTTATCCAAGCCTACCACCTTAGTAAACATGTCTGCTGGATTCTCACTCCCACGTAGGGTTGGGACTTTGGAACCAAGAACCGGAGAACCGAACCGGACCGAACCGTTATGACCCGGTTCGGTTCGGTTCCAAAATTTATTAGTTATTTGTTAATGGTTCGGTTCCTACTTTTTATTAACGGTTCGGTTCTCGGTTCCTATAAAAAATATGTACGTGGAACCGTTAAAGAACCGTTATATATAATAATTAAAATTATATATATTTCTTATTAGTATATGTATTTTAATGTATATTTACTTATCTATTTTCATATTACATTCACTATTTTAGTTTAGTTATTTAACTATTTGAAATTATTTTTCATTTAACTGGTTTTATTGGGCTTCTTTACCAAATATCTTGTTTTGTTTTTGTTTTCTAAAATTTGAAGTTTGTTATGTATTTATCTTTTAAACTCAACTTTTGAGGTTTGAAATGAAATTCAACATATTTGTATTGTAATTTCAAGCGTTGAATGTATTTTTGACACAAATTTAACCGTGATTTGTAAGATTTTTTTTTAATACTAGGAACCGTTAAATGACAAGAACCGAACCGTTAAGAACGGTTCAGTTCCTTATCGGTTCTACAAAATAATTTATAAGAACCGAACCGTTAGTAAAATTTCATATTTTCAAACGGTTCCACATATTTCACCTAGGAACCGAACCGGTCCCAGGCCTACTCCCACGAATCTTCACAAGCTGCAATGCCTCTATCTCCAGAAGATGACGGATGTAGTGATACTTCAACCGAATGTGTTTGGTTCTCTTGTGAAAAGCTGAGTTGTTTGCCAAGAAGATAGCACTTTGACTACCACTTAAAGAATGTTATTCTTGTACTCCTTCCCAAGTTCCCCAAGTAGATTCTGAAGTCACACCATTTCCTTGCCTCCGTAATGGCCACATATTCAGCTTCAGTGGTAGATAATGCAACAACCTTCTGCAGCTGTGAAAGCCATGAAACTGTCATTCCACCAAATGTAAAAACATACCCCGTGGTGCTCCTCGATGCATCCGAGTCATTCGATGTCAGGTCTGCATCAACATGTCCTAGCAGCTCTAAATTCTTCCCATCAAAACACAAAGCATTAGAAGCAGTACCTTTCAAATACCTCATGATCCACTTCACAGCTTCCCAGCGTTCTTTCCCGGGATCTCCCATGTATCTACTCACTACTCCCACCGCATGTGCAATGTCTGGCCTCGTGCACACCATAGCCAAGGCGTATGGGACATTCTGCATTTGAGCACGCTCCTCCTTGTTCTTCGGTGACTCTTCCTTGCTAAGCTTGAAGTGACTACCCAGTGGTACACTTGCTGCCTTTGCGTCTTGCATTCTGAATCTTTCCAGGAGCTTCTGAATATATTCTGCCTGTGAAAGATACAATTTGCCCGCTACCTCCTCCCTCTCGATTCGCATGCCCAAAATCTGTTTTGCCTCTCCAAGATCCTTCATGGAAAAATGTTCTGACAACTGTTTCTTCAGCTTCTCAATCTCCTTTGAACTAGCTCCTGCAATCAACATATCATCAACATATAACAGCAAGATAAGATAACAGTTCTCGATCTTCTTGTAGTAACAACAATTGTCGGTGTGGCATCTCAAGAAATTGATGTCCCTCATGAAACCATCAAATTTCTTGTACCACTGCTTCGGTGCCTGCTACAACCCGTATAAGCTCTTCAACAGCTTACATACGAGATTCTCACTGCCCTCTACCACATAGCCCTCCGGTTGCACCATGTAAATCTCATCATTCAAATCACCGTGAATGAATGCAGTCTTCACATCCATCTGATGTAACAACAAATTCTCTGCAGCAACTTACCCCAACACCAACCGAATAGTAGTTCGTTTCACAACTGGAGAGAATATGTCAGTATAATCAATACCATAACGTTGCTCGAATCCTTTCACAACCAGCCTAGCTTTGTAGCGTTTGCTACCATCTGCCTCCTTCTTGATGCGGTAGACCCACTTGCAGTGCAAAGCCTTCTTTCCTCTTGGTAGCTCAACTAACCTCCAAGTATCATTGCATGTGAGAGATGTCATCTCATCATCCATTGCAAGTTTCCACTTGCCCTTGTCATCAACCCGAACTGCCTCTGCACAGGTCTCCGGTTCACCACCATCAGTAAGCAACAAATAGAAATTAGAAGGCGAATACCTATTTGGTGCTCTTCGGTTTCTAGCAGGCCGCTGCCTTGTTGGGGATGATGGATCTTCATCACTGCTCAACTTTCATTCTGATCCTGATTGCCCCCACCCGAATTAGAGATATATAACTCAATGATCTTCAGATTATCTTGCTCAGAATAAAAAACACTCAATCTGTCTTTGTACATAACCTGCTCGTTGAACACCACATCTCGACTACGGATAATCTTCCTGTTCTGATCATCCCAAAATCTGTATCCATAATCATCACCACCATAGCCAACAAACGTACACCTGACAGATTTAGCGTCTAGCTTGCTTCGGTCAACGGAACTAATGTTAACATAAGCAACACAACCAAATATGCGGAGATAGGACAGATTAACCTCCTTACCCGTCCACCTTTCTTCAGGAATGCCATTCTCCACCGAGATCGTTGGACTTCTGTTTATGAGAAAAGCCGCGGTGTTCACTGCATCCGCCCAAAACATCTTCGGTAAGCCACTCTTCAACCTCATGCATCTAGCCCGCTCATTCAGTGTTTTGTTCATGCATTCAGCAATGTCATTATGCTGCGGAGTCCCCCTTGTTGTCTTCTCCATACGAACCCCGTTCTCAGCACAAAACTTCTTGAACTCATGCAGCTCATACTCACCTTCGTTGTCAGACCGAAGGCGCCTTAACTTCAGACTTGTCTATGTCTCAACAAGAGCTTTCCACTTCCTGAAAGAATCAAAGGCATCGGATTTATTTTTTAGAAAATAAACCCACACCATTCTTGGGGCATCATCAATAAAGGTCATGTAGTAGGCGGATCCTCCTAAGGATGTAACTTCTGCAGGTCCCCAAAGGTCGGTGTGAACTAGTTCCAGCTTCTCCATTTTAATAGCTCTTCTCCCCTTCGAGAAACTGACACGTTTCTGATTCCCGAATATGCAGTCCTCGCATAAGCCAACCTCAACAGTCTTCACGCCGAGCAATTTGCCCTTCGAGCACAGCTCCTTCATCCCCTTTTCGCTCATGTGACCGAGACGACAGTGCCACAAATTCACATAGTTTATTGCAGAGGCAGCAACATCGATGCAGTCCTTCGAGTTCACTGTCATGTACAACGTATCCTCTTTCTTCCCTTTAGCAACCAGCAAGGCCCCCTTTGTGATCTTCCAATTTCTGCTGCTGAATGTAACTACATAGCCTTCCTCATCCAGCTGCCCAATTGAAAGTAGATTTCTTCTTAATCTAGGAATATGTCGGACACCATTCAATTTTAGCATGCATCCGTTCGGAGTCTTCACGTGGACTGTACCCTTCCCAACAATTTTAAGAGGCTCATCATCAGCAAGATACACCTCTCCAAAATTTCCGAGAGTATACTATTCCATCACTTCAGCATTACCACATTAATGGAACGAAGCTCTAGAATCCTGAACCCATGACTCCAACAGACTGCTCACACTCAGGATTAGGAGATCATCGTCAGATGATTCTGTCACTGCATTGGCAGATGTCTTCTCCTTCTGATTCTTGATCTGCTCCTTGCCCTGGCTCTTGAAGTGTCCGTACTCCTCACAGTTCCAGCACTTGATCTGACTTTTGTCCTTTTTGCCCTTGTTGTTTGACTTGAATTTGGATCTTGATCTATCCCGATTTGACTTGGACTTCGACTTAGTTCTGCCCCGGTTCTTTGTACTCAACGTCGATCCAGAAGCCAAGCCTGATTCCTTCCTGCGAATTTCTTCGCTGACCACCAAATTTCTGACTTCATCGAATTTCAGTTTCTCTTTCCCTGCCGAAGCGCTGACTGCAGTGACTGTTCCGTTCCAGCTTTCCGGGAAAGACAGCAGAATTAGGGCATGAATTTCGTCATCGAATTTTATCTCAACCGCGCTCAACTGTGTGGTGATCACATTGAACTTGTTGAGATGATCCACCACTCTCGTGCTTTCTGACATCTTTAGGTTAAAAAGACGCCTCATCAGATGAACTTTGTTCACAGCCGATGGTTTTTCGTACATATCCGATAAAATATGCAACATCTCCTTCGTCGTTTGTGCTTTGACGGTGTGTAGGGCGATGTTTCTGGACAGCGATAATCAAACCATGCTCATCACTTTTCTGTCCAGAAACTTCCACTCGCTCTCCTTCATGTCTTTCGGCTTATCATCCAGAAGTCGATACATATCTTTATGGTACAGGTAATCTTCGATCTGCAACTTCCAGAATCTGTAATCCGTTCCGTCAAACTGCATCACCGGTGTCTTCAAATTGCCTGCCATCGCGAGATCACCCTTCGAACCTAGGGCTCTGATACCAATTGTTAAGAATTAATTACGCAACACAAAGAACAATTAAAGAACACACAAAATTTGGTAACCTAGTTCGCCACGAATGACTACGTCTGGGACGCTACCAAGCCAGGAATATTATTGTTATTTTTGGATCCAAGGGATTACAAAGGAGAGAGGTTGTATTTATAGAGAGTAAAACATAACCCCTAATTAAAGTAGGACGCATGTTTCCTAAAAAATAGTAAATTGTACGACCCAATCTCTAAGGAACCGTACGGACTGTACGGAAAACTTGATCGTCAAAAACGGACCAAAAATTTTGGTATAAAAAATTCATACCGTCTCTAACACCTTACAAATAACCCTAATTAAAAAAATGATTATTGAAATGATTTTTAATAATCACACATTTTTTCTTTAAGGCCTGCTCAAAAGGAATTCAAACTATACTTATATTTCAAGAAATGTTCTTGAAATGAACTGTTTTCTTGAGAATCAAGGAGTACAAACTATAATTATATTAAGTTGATCTGCAATATATATATATATATATATATATATATATATATATACATACATACATACATATATATAGGATCACATACAAAGTCATCTTAATTTACAAAGTGCAAATTAATCCTAGCCATCCATTTCAATGAGATTCCATGTATTAATTTGGAAGATCCTTAAACTCCTCCAAAAGTTTCTAACGGCAAGCACTTGAGAAAAAATAGGGATCCTAAACCCCACTTACCACTGGATTGATAGTGGCCTAATTAACTGCGACCACTGATTTTGTATTTTTGAACGGATGAGATGAATTTGTATTTTTTTATTGGAAACATGCTTTGTATCCGATCTTCACCCAATATATATATATATATATATATATATATATATATATATATATATATATATATATATATATATATATATATATATCACTTGTATGAAGAAAAAAACACGATTAAAAAAATCACTTGTATGAATTATTGAAATGATTTTTACATTATATTCAAATGAGTACAATGTTTTTTAAGAAATGTGCATTGATATACGGTAATATTTTAAAACGAGCACATAATAATTATCGATTGAGCATATGGTATTGATGAATTGTGCATTCATACGATATCAATGTAACACAAACAATTCTTTAAAGGATTTGAGTAGGCTCTTGGGGAGTCCGGAATCAGTCTCTTGAAGTAGGAATGATATGATCCCCTAGGGGTAATATAAAAAAAATATGTCACCTTATTATTATTTTTGTCACTATGGCCGATTTTGGGTGTCTCTAACGGAACAAAAGGTGCTTATGTAATCGTTGCAAACTCTTTCTTTTGGGTGGTGGAGAACGACATGGGTCTATTTAATGGCTTGGAGTGATGAAGGAAGAGGTCCACTGTGATCTTTCATATGATAATGTTTGTCCGGAATTAAGAAACCGGTTTCAGTTAACAGACCCCATGCACAGATCACATTTTGTTATTTTCAATCATACTCCGTAATTAATTGGTAGGTTTCCCTAGCTATTCATCACACTGTGAACTAAGGATCCACCCGACTTTTTCATAAATACTTGAATAGGTATATGGATATATTCATTAAATAAGTTCCCAGTTTGATTCCCAGTTTGATTCTAACTCGTTTGGTAACATTGAAATTAAATAAATCGATTCGATTTGTTGAAATTGATGCAGTTTTGCGACTGAAGTGGTTGGTTTTACTGAATTATGGAGAAATTACATGTAAAATATACATAATATTTTGTTAATAAAGATAGAAAAAGTTATATGAAAAATAAATGAAATAATCCTCCAAGTAACTTCTAATTAAACAAAAAAAAATACTGAAATTTATTTTTATTATTACACAATTGGTTTTTGGTATAAAAAAAGATGACAAATAAGTCTATTAAGTTCAAAATATGGGTTGCCAAAGAGACTCGTAATTTGAAGAAATTATATCGAATAGTTTTCTTTACCAAGATCTCATTTCATTGAGAGTATTAATGTTGTTTTGATATTGTTGGACATTAAAATGTCATTAAGACAAAATGATTGAAGGTGACAGGTAAATTAGTAAGAATTTATTTACCACATAAACAAACAAGAATGAGTAAATGACACAAGAACTTCTTTGAAATTATAAAGGATGTTACTAGTCCGTACTAATTTTTACTTTTAGTTAACATCCTCATGAATAAACCTTATACTCCGTATATTTACATTGTACTTCATCAATCCATAAAAAATCATGTTTGATCAAATGTTATATTTTAGTATTAACGCGGTACCATGTTTATAAATTATAAATTGTTTTTGTATTTTTGAAAAAAATTGTAAAGCTCAACAAATATACGGAGTAACATTTTGGACCGCTTTACTGTTTTTTGTGTGTGAATTTCTGTAAACTTCATCATCTTAAATACGGTCAAAAGTGTCAAACCTTGCTCGCAGTCGCGTGTGCGTAACTAGTACTCCCTCCCACGTCTCTGTAAGATGCCATAATTTAGACACTTCGTATTAAGGGAGTATTTGTAATAGTTTAAAAAAAAACACTTCTCAATTTTTGGCTTAAAAAAGTACTTATTTACCAAATATTTTCAATTTTCACTTTTTCTCGGCTTGCGTGTGAAAAGTGTTTTTCCCTTTTCTATTACACAAAAAACACTTATTTTACCAAACACTACCAACTTTTACTTTTCAAAATCACTTTTTTCTCAAACACTATCAACTTTTACTAATAATCACTTTTTCATTACATCTCCAAAAGTGTTTTTTTAAGCAGAAGCAGTTGCAAACACTCCCTAAGAGGTGCATATATCGATTTTGAGTTCGGTTTTTGTTGGTTTCGGTTCGATTCAATTTCAAATGAGATGGGAAAATTAGAACCCGTTTGGTAGCATGAAAATTGGTTGTTTTGGCTTATTCTGTTGAAATTTATGAAGTTCTGGTAGAAGTGACTGCATTGGCTGATTCTATTGATTTAAGAAAAAATTATTTTAAAAATATATTTTATTAATAAAATAAAGAAAAAATTATATATAAAAATAACTAAAATGGTCATTGACAGTAACTTCAGCCAATACAGCCAGAAAAGTCAGTCCAGCCTTACTTTTTCTTCTTATTACACAATTCATCGCGCGAAAGCAAAAGTTACGTGTTTGGTGAAAAAGTTATCTGATAAGCTTGATAAGCCGAAAAACAGTGCTGACAAACGAACTCTTAGTATCAAATAAAAACCATACTATTTTTCAGTTTGGATCGGTTTGGTTCTGTTCGGTTTGATTTCCTATTTTCTAATAATATACGAAGTATAAAGGTTTTATTGAATTTCTTTAGTTCGGTTCGGTTTTGTTCGGTTTTTATCGATTTCGATTCGGTTCGGTTTAATACCTTTTGAAAGAAATACTACCAAACTCAAACCATATTGCATATGGTCCGGTTTTGGTTCGGTTTAGTTCGGTTAAACCAAACATTATTACCCACCCCTACTCCGTACATATATAATTACCCTCGAATGGAGTTTTTTTATAATATTTTATGGACATGTTTTTCATGTAGTGTAGATTATATTCAGAAAATCAGAAAAACAGTTAAATAATTGTTGAAAAACATTGCGTTTTTTCTGCATATTTTTGTGCAGTGTTTTTCAATAATAATTTAACTTATCGATTGAATTGTAAAGTGAAATTTTTATAGACATAATTTAAACTTAATGAAGAACATCTCAAACAGGCTTGGCCATACGACACTTCCGATCAGTCAAAAAATTCCACTTGATAAAAAGTAAAATAACACTACCTGTGATATTTCAAAAATAATTAAGATTATATTTTTTTCAAAATGCTCTCCGTTCTTTAATATCTGCCTCTTATTCCATTTTAATCTGTTTTTAATACTTGTTCTTCTTTCCATATTAGGAAAGGTTTTTAGATAAATACTCACACTTTTATTACTTTTACCTCTTTTATTTTTACATACTAATTTCTCGTTCCTACTTTATCATTACTTTACTCTTCTTAATATACTTTATTTCCTACTTTATCATCATTTTATTCTTTTTAATATACGGAATACTTTTTTTCTACTTTATCATATACCCTACACACTCTATAATACTTCTACTATTTTTCTCTTAAAACTCGTGTCCAAGCCTAAAGAGACAATTAATTAAGAACGGAGGGAGTAAAAAACAATTGCCAAAAATACATAAATTTGGAACTTGTTTGATGACTCAAACAAATTATTAACCAACTATTTCACAAGATGAATTGTATAATGATCATGATAAGTCATTCTAGTTACTTTTCTGACAAAAGTTATTGTAAAAGACTATTTACTTATTTTTCATATACATTTTTCTTTTTTATTAATAAGATATATTTTGAATATGAATTTTCCATTATTCAATAGATGCTGTCTTTTTAGCCCTTTTTAGTCAAAATTTCAATATTGTTAGTAAATTTAGTCAATTTGAGTATGACTATGGGAATCGGAAGTTTTTTTTTTGCAAGAAGAAGACTTAATTATCATTAATCAAATCAGCATCCAAAGATGAAACAATAAAAGAAGGAGGAGAATAAAACCAAGATCGCGACTCAAACAAAGAACAAGCAGCTCTTGCCAGAGCATGGGCTGTCTTGTTCGCTCGAAAGTTTTAGTATGTTTAAAATAATCGATTTGGAAGTCGAGCATTAGTGCGTTAATACTGTGATTAAAGATTGGCGGAGAAAAAAGACGGTACAAAGTTAAGGCATGATGCCCATAACCTCGGAGTAGAAAGAAAACGATAAGACTGGAAATTGTTGAATTAGGTCGTAAGTTTGGAGACAGAAGCAACACACATATATGGAATTAGCATACAGACAACTAAACTAATGTAGCATTTATTAGTAGAAGGCAGGAAAAGGTAATAGATTGGGACATCACACCAACAAGGAAAAGAGTTCGCCAAAAGTGTTTAAGATGGTCAATCATTTCTCGGCTAAAGGGTCAAATAGGTACATGAACTAACTTAAAGTGTTCAATTAACCCCTTATATAGGAGGTTCAGCCCGACCATCGCCAATTGGAGAGGTTCCCGGTTGAATTTTTTGATGAAATTTTTTGAGCATCTTCTTCACTAAGTCTAGTTTACTCATACCAAATTTCAGCTTAAAATTCAACCGGGAAGGTAGTCAAATGAGTTTCCGAAATGTATTGCGCTGTTTAACTGCGCAATTATCTTCAAAAAAACATTTAACTGCCTTCCCGGTTGAATTTTTAGCTGAAATTTGGTATGGGTAAACTAGACTTAAGGAAGAAGATGCTCAAAAAATTTCATAAAAAAATGCCACCGGGAATCGCCCCAATTGGCGACGGCCGGGCAGAACCTCCTATATAAGGGGCTAATTGAACACTTTAAGTTAGTTCATGTACCTATTTGACCCTTTAGCCATCATTTCTCCTACATACTACGGGTGTTCCCGATTTGAATTCTGAAAGATTTTAATGCAGTTTAGAATTCTATCATAATTCAGGTGTCCCTTATTTAGGGCAGAGCACGGGTCGGGTTCGAGCAGGTCGGGTTCAAAAATTGTAAACCCGTTCGGTTATCGGGTTTTTCGGGTTGAAGAAGTTTGGGTTGCGGTCAAGTTGATTCGGTTTTCGGGTCCATTCGGATTTTAATTTATTGTTGTTGAAATTGTGATAAATAAAATGGTAATTGGTAAAAATATCATTCAAAGTTATACTAGCATAACATTCAAAGTAATAGTTGTATAAATACGGTAATCGACATATTTTGTTTTGTATTTCTTTTTTTATAGCTTGCTAATGCAATTTTATTAAAGGAAGAAAAAAGTACAAAAATACAAAAGGAAAAGCAAAAAAGGAAAACAAAGAAAGGGAAAAAATGCAGAATGACCCAACCCATAGTACAATTATTGGTTGACATATTTGATATTGTGATAAATAAAATGATAATTGGTCAAAATATCATTTAAAGTCATAACAATACAACATTCAAAGTTATAGTTGTACAAATACAGTAATTGGAATATTTTAACATGCATAATATGGTAATTGGCATACAATAATTGAGATGTTTGAACATGCATAATAATTCAAGGTAGTATATATACTACACTAGTTCGGGTTTTTCGGGCGGGTCGGGTAGCATTTTTAAAATCCTACCCGATATTCGTTACCCTTAAAGATCAAGGATTGCAATTCCGGATCGGGTAATCGGGTTCTGGTCATCCTACCCGCTAGGCGTGCCTCGGGTGAAGGAGTATATGGCTCAGGGACCCCCGGCCCATAGACCCCCACTTCTCCTACACAGGCCCATCAAGCCCAATGTGCACACAAAGCCCCAATATGACGGCCCAAGCGTGAAGAGACCCACGGTACACATATAAGTGCCTTCAGCCCTATGGCCGAGGGCTCCAAAATCCACAGGGCAGTTAGATTCGAGCATACAAAGTCGCTGGGAGAAAAGGCAGAAAATAGGAGCCTTTGGCTCCTAGACGCCTTCGGCACATGTGTAGCCTTCAGCCACAGAGGAGCCTTCGGCATTAGCACAATCAACGAATATTCCCTTTGGGGACAGGCAACCACCGCATTTAATGCAGCGTCACGTCCAACCACCGCATTTAATGCGGTGCACATGCATATGTCGGTGCCACCCCGATTGAGGTGACCATCGGCCGTTAGATTATTGACACGTGTATTCATATCGCATTTATGGCTACTATAAATAGCAGCCTCTTTCCCCTTGTAAACAATCTCAACATCTCGAGTTCATTTAATACATTTGACCCTCTCTCTCTTGCTTGTTTACTCTGACTTCTCTCTAGGTTATTACCCGAATAACCCATCGGGTAAGCTACCCCCGGGTACATATCCATCATCGGGTATATCCGATCGATTTTTCGGACGGGGTCGGGTTTTGCTCTCCCCTAGCCTGATTTTGATTTTTGTGGAATCCATGAAAATAATGGTCTTCAAACATTCCATGGATTTCTATTGATATTTATTTGGATGGGTTTTAATGGATTTTGATGGATTTCTATATAAAAAAACATTCCACCACAAATCTTGTAGAATCCATTGGATTTCAACGGATTTCAAAATCCATTCATCTTTTGAAATCCATTCAACTCCTAGTTGGGGACACCCCCTACGTATATTATTGAGGACAATAAGAGAGTGTTTGCAATAGCTTGTGCTTTAAAAACATCACTTTTGAAAGTGATTTTGGAAAAAGTGTTTAATAGTAAAATTGGTGGTGTTTGAGAAAAAAGTGATTTTGAAAATGTTGAGGTTTATTCCTTCAACCCGTAGGCCCAACACGCAACCTATGGGTTTCGAGTGGAAGTGTATGAGAATATGAAATAATAGCAAGTAAGATGGACTTAGAAGTATCTGCAATAGTGGGTCGTATCTTATTAAGTGATAATAAGAAGCTGATTACAACACACCAATGCTACAGGCCGATGGCCGTTCGTCAGTTTTACAAGGGGAAGAGCTGCGAACACTCCTACGAGCTATAAGAATGCTAGAATGCTAAGGCGGGTAAGTTGTCAACCGTTTACAATGAAATAAATGCTACTATTTATACTTCTAAGTAGCAGTTAGATATGCTTACATGGAGAGCTGTGGATGGCTGGGGTCTCAACCACCAAATCTCCGGCATTAAATGCGCTTCCCGCCAGAATCTTGATTTCCCGCCCAATCTCTATGGACGAGCGCCCCTGTGAGTCCTAGACATAAATGTTGACATCCTACCAGGGGAGGGTAGGCCTGTCAATGGGTCGGATCCAGACCCGACCCGGATCCATCTTTTTTTAATGGGTATGGGTCTATATTTAATTCCGTTACCCGGACTCGGATCCGGACCCGTTATTTAATGGGTCAGGTATGGTATATGTAGTTCCGACCCGTTTAGGACCCGACCCGTTAATAATTATTTGGGAAAAATGATTAAAATACCCCAAACTTTAAAGGGGTGTGAGATAAACACTCCAAACTTTCATATGTATTTTAAATACCCCAAACTTTATATAAAAAGTCATTTTAATTAACACCATGGTCATGTATTATTTCTTTCAAAAATATAGATTTATGGTGTTAATTGCATAATTTAAAATAGCAAATTGAAAATGATGTAATTATATAGAGTGTGTTGGGGGGGTAGTATTATTTTACAATAGAAGTTTAGAATGTTAATTTCATCTTCATGAATGCTAAAAAATTCAAAATATGCAATTAACACCATAAATTTACATTTCTGAATGAAATAATACATGAACGTGGTGTTAAAATAAAGTTTTATATAAAGTTTGAGGTATTTAAAATACATATGCAAGTTTGGGGTGCTTACCTCACACCCCATCAAAGTTTGGGGTATTTTAATTATTTTCCCCTCATTATTTATATATATACATTTTTCTAATATACCTGTTAGATTATTTGCCACCCACATTATGATTTAGTTTAATAAATCCTAAGAAGGATCCCTAAGCTAGAGTTTCCAGACCGCAGAAGATTCAAGAAAAAGCTTGTCCAGTTTCCAAAGCCATTAATTTTACTCTTTATTTTAACCCTACGTATCTTACAAATTATAAACAAACTCAAAATTCTCAAAGAAGGCGAAATTATTCTACACTTGCCGTAGAAGAACACTGGAAGAGTCATAATTCTAGTACCAGGATGTTTTTGCAGAATGTAAATTATAAAAGGATTGCTCTTTTCAAAGTGAAATCAACTTACTGGAGTATGCTTTTGGAATTATGCTTTTGTAAAAGTCAGATGGAGTTATTTTGGTTTTTGTTATTTTTATTATCACAGATTCAAAGAGGCTTTTGGCCTGGATAACTTATGTTTTTGCAGTTGCCCAATGCACCTTATTTGTTACATTAAACTTACGTTTCTGTAGAACTTATGTTTATTCCCCCGTGGCAAAACCAGTGCACCTTATGTGTTACATTTTGAACGTGTAGATCTGGAACTTTCATGTTTAAATTGGTACTTTTGGTTGAGTAGTTACAAACAAGTAAGTATAGTTCATGTACCATATTGTTTCCAGAAAAGTACTCGGTAGTAAGAGGTCATGTTTTTTATTTAAGAAATTAGAATTGGATTTTCGTGAGACGGGTCGGGTAGACCCGACCCGGTTCCGAGACCCAATGGGTATGGGTCCGGAACATTAGTTCTAGACCGCCAGGTATATGGGTCGGGTATGGGTCTGGGATACTATGTTCCGACCCGTACCCGACCCGTTGACAGGTCTAGGGGAGGGGCGTCGTACGTCTTCAGGTCTTCTGGCCGTTGGCGTGGATGTATGGCGATTAACCTTGAGGCTAGGACCCCTTATGCTGAGCATCCGGGGTGGAGACGTACGTCAGCGATGCCTTATGCCATGATGGATAATTGCCCCTGGTCCATTGGCGTCGTTCGTCTGGAGGGGATAATTCCCCCGTGTTGGGCTTGGACGTTCGTCGGTGGAGGGGGTAATGGGCCGATTCCCAGTATCGGGTCATTAACCCAACAGAAAAGTAAAAGTTAGTAGCGTTTGATAAAATATGTGTTTTTTATCATAATAAAAAATGTGTTTTTTGTGTAATAAAAAAATGTAAACAGTAGATTTTAGCTTTTAACTTTTTTGTGTTTTATTTAAGCAGAAGTTGTAACTTGAAAACACTCTTTTAGATTTTTTAAGCCAAAAATCAGAGAAAAGCTTTTCTTTAAACATTTGCAAACACTCCCTAAGAGTGAGTGATATATGCTTTCTTTTATAAATGTATTGTAATTTTTGCTATATTTTTCATATTTTGATAAGTTTTCTCTTTAAAATATTTAATTACTTTTATTTTTATCTTATTTCTCATATTTTTCCAACCTTACTCTTACTTTTCTTTACTATTTATTATTCTTATTGTTTCCCTTACTTTTACTATTTATCATCTGTCCCATTTTGACTATCTTATTTTGTTTGTAGATTGTCCCAAAATGAATGTTTTGTTTTGTTTTTTTGTAAAATAAATGTGATTTGTATCTTTTCAATTTATCATACTCAAATCTCAATAATAACTTTTGTTTTTCAATCACTTTATTAATAATTATTTCAAACAAAATAAGACAGCCAATATTGGAAGAAGGTAGTATAACAAACGGGATGAGTTCTACTTCCTTGCTTGCCTCTTATCTCTATTCTCTAGCTCGCTGATTTTGAACTCCCAGGGGAGAGTCGATCAACCAACTAATGCTAGAGGCAGAGTTGGGGATGAGTTAATCTTTAGAGCTACCGGAGCATTGTGTATATCGTACATTGTTTAAAATTAATGTTTGATTTTGTCTATTTAAATCTAGTCAAGTTTGGTGTTGCCCGATTTGAGACTACAACCGGTCCAAATGGAAATTTCTTAATGTCTGGTTGGTTGTTGGTATAGTATCTTTGATTCCGTCATGGAGTTTTTCTTGGACTATTTTTAAGTGACAGACTAAACCAAACTTGAATAGTTATAAAATAGACGAGATCACACACTTACCAGACCAGATCAGACATTTACCAGATCAAACCGGAAAATTTCAGTCCAAGTAAAAACATCCTTAAGATCTTTACTTTTGGATTGAAATTTGCTGGTCTGGTCTGATTTGGTCTGATAAACGTCTGGTCTCTATGTATTTTATAACTATGAAAGTCTGGTCTAATCTGATCTTATTTGATCTAATCTAATCTGCTCTGGTCTGATGTAGGACTAAAAATAGTCCAAAAAAACATCTTTAGGGTCGATCCAAACCAGATTAGAGCATAATGTTTCGTTGAAATGAAAACCATAGCTAAATATTTGCTCACTTTAATAAATGTGTATTTAAAGAACTAATAAATTATTGGTACCCAAACAAAATTATGAAATGAGGGGTGGCATGTATCACATGCACACAACTCAGCATCATATCGAGGACATTGGCCGGCAGCTTCAGTTTTAAGCCGAAATGCCATTATGAATTTCGATCTCGACCGATTCTCTAAATAAATCAGGTAAATATGCATCTTCCATGATATATTGATATGGCAAGCATTCACATTTAATTGTAACCATCCCTTATGATAAGTTTCACATTTATTCCTCATCACTTTGATCAACCTAGACCAGTCATCTAAACACTAAATTGGTAATATAGCCAGATATAGCTATGGACTATTTCCATTCATGGAAAAGGTATCACAAAATTTTTTCTTAGTCTCATACTCTCATGCCTTTCTAAGGAATCCCCATATGAACCAAAAATCAGCCAAGGGAGCTATCTTAAAGAGTGTTTACAATAGCTTAAAAAAACACTCCGCAACTTTTGGCTTAAAAAACACTTATTTACCCAACACTACCAGTTTTTACTTTTTCTCGGCTTGCGTGTGAAAAGTGTGTTTCCTACATAAAAAGCACTTATTTTACCAAATACTATCGACTTTTACTTTTCAAAATCACTTTTTCTCAAACATTATCAATTTTTACTACTAATCACTTTTTCCAAATCACTCCAAAAATGTTTTTTAAACAGAAGCAGTTGCAAACACCCCTAATGACCCAGTGAGATTGTATTGAGACCCCAACTAACTTATTGTTTTGAGAAGGAAAAAAATGTGACGAAATCCGGTCAAGTTTACCCTTGGTTATGATTTACATTTTATATTTTCCCCTTTTTGATATGTCAAAAAATAACTAGGTAAATAGTTATCATCATTTCAATCTTACGCAATTTTTTGGTAAATCCTCCGTATATTTTATAAAAATCTATGCCCTTAATTACATTTGTTTTAAAATAAATTAGTCAAGGAATATTCTTTTTACTCACTTTCTACTAAGGATGTTTTTACTTGGATTGTAATTTGCCCCAGACCAGACCAGACCAGACCAGTTCAGACCAGACCAGACCAGATCAGACCAGACCAGACCAGACCAGCAAATTACAGTCCAAGTAAAAACATCCTAAGAATAAAATATAACTGTAGAGCATACACTTTGACACTTCTGAACATTATTAATTAAATTGATATATAAGAATTCCTTTATCAAATACTAAGTATGTATGACTCTATAAAAAATTAAAGCTTTTTTAGAAGAATAAAATAAGAAGTTGTATTTATAAGTATTTATAATTTACAACATAGCCGGTGGCCGGGCGTAGCTCAACTAGTAGACAAGGATGTTATAAATGGCAAGTCTCGAGTTCGAATTCTGACAATTGTGATGAAAGATTACTATGAAAAAAACATAGGACTTTGCAAGTACTTAGATCAGAGCTTCACTCGATATATGTCAAGTTGTGATTAAAGTTCATTTGGGAAAAAGTACAAATATACCTTGTAGTATGAGTGTGAGAACAAATATACTCATGTTTCACTTTTCAGAACAAATATACCCCTGAATATATTGAAGTACATATATTTTCCTGAACTTTTAAAGAAGCAAATCTACTCTTATTGACTTTAAATAGATAACATAAATTAAAAAAAGAACACCAAAAATAAATTATAAATTTGATCAAAATTTATTAATAAAGATTTATTGTTATGTTAAAATTTTAACTCGTTGATTTTAAATTGTAAAATTATTATTTTCTCATTGTAAATGAAGCACTTCAAATTCATAAATACCGATTTTAGCCTTGTGCAAATTTTTGAACACATTGTTACATTTTTGAAATAACATTCTTTAATTTTGTTTAACCTTAATAAAATTAAATTCACTATATTGTAATCTTGGACTATTTATCGCCATAAAAAATATATAATTTTATGATACAAAGAATGTCAAAAAATAATATTTTCTTACATTGCAAAACATATGTTAACATTTTTTTGAAAGAATCTTAAATACTCCGTATATAATAAAATTTTGAAATAATACTTTATACTAACAACATTAAATTGTGATATAAAAACAATAAAAGGAAGAATTGGACACACGTACATTTTTTAAAAAATATTTTTAAATTTCGAAATTATAATTCATTTTTTGTGTTTTTTGGAATTTATTTTATCAATTTAAAGTACGGGTAAATTTGATCTTTTATTAGAACATGAGAAGTTTTTTTGCACTTTGTAAAGATTCATGGGTATATATGCACTTGTGTTGTAGGGAAGTGAGGGTTGTGTCTTATTCCATTAAGCAAGCCTCCTTTAAATAGGAGAAAACTAGGGTGTACAAGAGATGGGCCAATGGGCCAATTAGCTTAATACATATAAAAACCCTAGACATACTTTCTATCTATAACGAATGCACATTAAAGGTAATTTCCTTCAACACTCCCCCTTGTGCTGAGTTGTAGATAGAATGATACACACCAAGCTAGTTGTCGTGTAGGAACTTCGTCAAGTAACAAAAACCCTGTGGAAAAAATAACCTTGACAGAAAGAAAACATTATGCGAACCGTGTCAAACTTCGTTCATTGAGTCCTTTGTTTGATCCTTACTTTGATCAACGTGTACCGTTACCTCATTAAAAACCTTGCCAAGTAACAAAACTCAGTGGGAAAAATAAACCTTGGTTTAAGGAAAAGAGTGTAATGCGTAGGTGTAAGACTCCCCCTAAAGTCTACACCTCCCCCTGATATTTACATTAATCAGGGAAGTTTGGAAAGCTTTCGCATTCCTATGTTCTTTACATGTTTCTCAAAAGTGGCTTTGGGTAATGACTTGGTAAACAAGTCTGCTACGTTTTCTTCCGAGCTTATTTGATTCACTTGAATCTTGAGGAGAGCCTGTTGTTGCTTATTGTAGAAAAACTTTGGAGATATGTGTTTTGTGTTATCACCCTTGATATATCCCAACTTCATTTGTTCAATACAAGCTGCATTATCTTCATAAATGCAAGTAGGCCCTTCAGTGGTAGATTTTAAACCACTAGTTTCTCGAATATGTGTAATGATAGCTCTTAACCATATACACTCACGAACTGCTTCGTGTAGAGCGATAATCTCGGAGTGGTTCGAGGAGGTAGCCACAAGGGTTTGTTTAGTTGATCTCCAAGATATTGCCGTGTTCCCAATAGTGAAAACATAACCAGTTTGAGAGCGGCCTTTGTGAGGGTCAGAGAGATACCCAGCATCAGTAAAACCTACCAAGACATCATTTGGAGTTTCCATATAAGGGGTGATCCTTTTGTCTTTGGTATTTTCTTTAGTAACCACAATTTCATTTGTGGTTTTCTTTGTCTCTCTGTAGGGAAAGAACAGTCCCAAGTCACTAGTTCCTTTTAGATATCGAAAAATATTTTTGATACCATTCCAGTGACGCTGCGTTGGCGCGGAGCTAAACCTAGCTAACAAGTTCACCGAGAATGCTATATCTGGTCGAGTGCACTGTGCCAAGTACAATAATGCGCCTATTGCACTTAGATAGGGAATTTCAGCTCCGAGTGCTTCTTCGTCATCTTCCTTTGGACGAAATGGATCCTTTTTAGGATCTAAACTTCGACCAACCATGGGAGTGCTAGCAGGGTGCGCTTTATCCATATTAAATCGCCTTAGCATCTTTTGGATATACGCGGACTGGTGGATTAATACTCCACAAACTCGATGTTCTAGCTCAAGGCCTAGACAGAATCGAGTTTTCCCAAGGTCTTTCATCTCAAATTCAGATTTCAGATGGCTGGCGGTTTCTCTAATTTCATCAAGAGTACCAATTATGTTCATATCGTCAACATATACAGCCACAATTGCGAATCCGGAACTTGTTTTCTTAATGAATACGTAGGGGCATAGTTCATCGTTCTTATATCCCTTCCCAAACAAGTAGTCACTTAGACGGGTATACCACATCCGCCCGGATTGTTTTAATCCGTAAAGTGAGCGCTTCAATTTGATTGCAAACGCACTCCGTGGTTTAGAGTCACTTGATTTGGGTAGTAAAAGTCCTTCAGGCACTTGCATATATATCTCTGAATTAAGATCCCCATAGAGATATGCAGTAACCACATCCATTAGTTGCATCTCCAGTCCTTCGGAAACTGCTAAACTAACTAGGTATCGAAACGTTATAACGTCCATTACGGGAGAGTAGGTCTCCTCGTAGTCAATCCCAGGGCGTTGTGAGAAACCTTGCGCCACGAGGCGAGCCTTGTACCTTAAGACTTCATTCTTCTCATTTCGCTTTCTGACAAATACCCATTTATGTCCTACAGGCTTTACACTTGGTGGGGTTATCACTACCGGACCAAATACCTGTCTTTTTGTCAGAGAATCTAGTTCTACCTGGATTGCTTCTTTCCATTTAGGCCAATCCGCTCTTTGTTGACATTCTGCAATAGAGCGTGGTTCGATATCATCATGCTCTATAATTTCTTGAGCAACGGTAAATGCAAATATATCATCGATGTGTATGAAAGATCTTTCCATTAGCACATGTGCATTTTCACTATCCATTGAGATTTCTCGATTCTCTAGAATCATATCAAACATCGGAGCGTCCTCCAGTAATGATTTGTGGACATAACTGTAATCGGAGATAATCTCATGGGAGGGGTGTTCTACATCGATGATCAATGGATTAGGTTGTGCCGTACTCGTCCTTCTCTTCCTTGGGCGAGTATCAATCGAACCAAGTGGCCTTCCTCTCTTCCTTTGAGGAGCCACGGCCTCAACCACACCTCCACTAAGTGTGGTTGTAGTGCCTCCTACCATGGCACTATTCCCTCTTTTGGGGATATCTAACCTTGCAGGCACATTTGCTGCTGGTATGTGTGATCTTGTCACTTTAGCGATGTCCGTAAATGAATCAGGCATAGAGTCTGCTACATTTTGGAGATCGATTATTCTTTTCACTTCACCTTCACATTGTGAAGTGCGGGGATCAAAGTGAGACAAGGTTGGAACGCACCAGGTCAATTCCTGTCGTTCCTTCGGAAAGTTCGTTTTCCTATCTCCCCCTAACGACGGGAATGTTGTCTCATCAAAGTGACAATCCGCAAATCGTGCGGTAAAAAGATCGCCTGTCAAAGGTTCTAAATAACGGATGATTGTTGGAGATTCGTACCCAACATATATACCCAATCGCCTTTGAGGACCCATTTTAGTACGCTGTGGGGGCGCAATCGGCACATATACTGCAGAACCAAATATGCGTAGATGTGAAATGCCAGGCTCATATCCAGTGACCAACTGGTACGCAGAAAATGGTTGGTTTGCGGTGGGTCTAAAGTGAATAAGTGTCGCTGCATGTAATATTGCATATCCCCATGCAGATATGGGCAAGTTGGTGCGCATAACCAATGCCCTAGCTATCATTTGTAGTCTTTTGATTGTAGCTTCTGCGAGACCATTTTGTGTATGTACATGGGGAACAGGATGCTCTACATCGATCCCAATGGACATGCAATATTCATCAAAAGTCTTTGATGTAAATTCTCCAGCATTGTCAAGTCTTATTGACTTAATAGGATAATCAGGGTGGTGAGCCCTTAAACGGATTATCTGTGCTAGGAGCTTTGCGAATGCAGCGTTCCGTGTGGACAGTAAAGCAACGTGTGACCAACGGGTCGATGCATCCACCAGAACCATAAAGTATCTGAATGGTCCGCATTCTGGATGGATGGGTCCACATATATCTCCTTGTATTCTTTGCAAGAATGGGATGTTTTCTTTGGTATCTTTAGCATAGGATGGTCTCGATCTTGTTTTTGCTAAAGAACAGGCTTTACAAAATGTTATTCTTGATCTGGACATAGTTAAAGATGCATGAGCTGATTCTTCTCGTACTTCAGAAGATGCTTTTTCGTTCTCTATAAATGTAGGGCCAACACCTTTCAATGTGTTTGATTTTTGCCCATTTTTATTCCTTCCTCGGAAGAAAGGATGTCCATGCGAATTTTTTAATATACGGATCATCATGTCACGACCAGGGTGTCCAAGACGATCGTGCCAAAGCCTGTATGAGTCAGTGTCCCAAATTTCATTGTTGGTGACAACATAGGATTCAAAGATCCGAATAGTGGTGACATAAAGTCCACTAGATTGACTCATTAATTTCTCTAGTATGCGTTTTCTTCCGCATTCATTAGAGGTAATGTAAAGATATTCCACACCATTCTCACAGTGAGTTTCCACGTGAAACCCATTATCACGAATATCTTTAAAACTTAATAAGGTTCGGGTGGCTTTAGGTGCATATAGAGCGTCTGTGACGATGAATCTTGTGCCATTAGGCAACATGAATTGGGCAGTACCTCGCCCTCTTACTACGTCTGAAGATCCAATCATTGTAGTCACAGAAGAGTTATAGGCTATTAATTTAACAAATAATTGCCTATTTCGTAGGATAGTGTGTGTGGTCCCACTATCTACTAAACACTCAAGTTCTCCTCGAGTCATTCCTGTATAATTAGGACACGAAATATAAATCCGAACCCACAATTTAAATATTGTTTGGATTATCAATCCAATTATTAAGGGAAAAATAATAATCATGTAGTGTCCAACACAAAAGAGATATAAAACCACACGCAAATAGTAAAAGTGTTCAACAGTCCATGAGCAGATAAAGAAATTAAATTCAATCAGTCAAAGTCAGGTGCATCGACTGACTGAACAGTGTCCTTCTTGCCGCCAAAATCAGCAATTGTGAGGTTAACGTCAACCTCGTTATCTTCGTCGGTCACAAAATGAGATTCCTGTTCTTTAGCCTCCCGATACTTTTTGTAAGCTGCCGCAATTTTATTATTTGCTTGGCAATTCTTATGCCAGTGACCTGCAACTCCACATCTATAGCAAGGGTCTCTGTCATTTCTTTCTCGTTTGGCTGAAGGTTTTCCGGATGCATTGCGGGCATTTGATCCTACACCCTCATCTCTTCGCCATACATTGGAAGATCCTCCACGGCCCGTACCTCGGCCCGCACGCCCGCCGCGATTGTTGCGCCCCCTTCCACGAGTACGGCCCTCTCCTCTTCCACGAGGGTGCTTTCCAGTGTTTGCTTTGCCATAGTTGACCTCGGGAATTTTCTTTGTCCCAACTGGTCTGGCATTGTTATTCAAGAGAACTTGATTTTGTCTTTCAGCAACTTGGAGCAAATTAATTAATTGATTAAATGTGGTTATTCTTTTGTTATTATGCTCCAACCTATACTGGTTCGCTAGTATAATTGCTGAGGTAGGGAAAGTGGAGAGGGTCTTATCAATCATTTCATCTTCTGTGATTGGTTTACCACAGAAATTAAGGCGCGCTTTGAGGCGTAACATGTCCTTATTAAAATCGTTGATCTTTTTGTAGTCAACTAAGCGGATTTCATTCCACTGTACTGTCAGTTCGGGGAGCAATGTGTCATGTATGTTCCCAAAATGACCTTTTAGTGTGTCCCACAGTTCTTTGGGGGTTTTCAATTGTAAGTATTCCCAGCGTAAGCTAGGGTCAATATGGCGTCTAAGGAACATTAACGCAGCAGCCTTTATTTTTTCAGACGGTGCATTGTCTTTTAAACTTTCAGGGTCGGCAAGCGTGACGGAATAGTCTTTAGCCACAAAAGTAGTTTCTATGTCAGAAACCCATCTATGGTACTCAAGTCCTTCTGAGTCCAGAATGTCAAACTCGGGTGCAGTTGGGTGAGTCATCTTAAATAAAAACAAAATAGATTAAGAGTACATCCACCAGCCTTGCATATGGGGTATCGATAATAAATGTATAATGAGAAAAGTTATAGTTCTTCATGCAAAAGTTCTTTATTGCAGACGTAATTAAAAGAAAAGGTTGAATCGATGGATGAATATAGTGTTGTCATTCATCACACCTATATTATATTACATAAAATTACATAAATGTGTGATATGTCATTAATCTTACACGTGCATCATATGCATAAACATATTGCTAATAGTTGATTTTCGTAAACATTATCGTAAAGGAAGTAAAGAAAGCAATATTGCTAAAAAAATGCGTAAATGGTTGCCGATTTTGTCTTTGACAAATATATAAAATAGTTGATTAACGAAAAGGGTCAATTTTTACTCATTAAATTATAGATAGCATCGGGTTTGACTAAGTAAAAAAACGTTATTCTAAATAAAATTCGTGTTAAAGAAAATATTGAATCTCACTAACTGTTTTGTTTAAAAATACGATATATATATATATATAATATTTTAAGTTCGAAAGTATTACAATACAAATTCTATATACGTTATAGGTGCTAATCTAAGCATTTAACCGTTGGACAACATATAATTAACGGAAGCATGTAAACATTGTAAGCTTATGCAATAAGTAAATATTGAGACATCTAATTAACTTTATGGCATGTAGTCAAGCACTATGTATTATATAATGCATATATGCAAACATTGAGGTACATTACGTGTGAATATCAATCAATTAAGCATATAATAATATAAAATTAATAACCCACGTATTATATATGGTATTGCAAAAGGAATAATACATACTAAAAGATTTTGTTAAAAATGAAATATACACATAAGTTACAATGGGTGGAAAAATACGTTTTTTTCATATAGTCTAGAATAATAAAGGGGGCAAATTCATGCATGAGACAGCAATATCTATATACATACGTGTCATTTATTTTATGCATGTGTCAATTGTATGTTATGCACAATTAATGGAATATTAAAGTCAAAATAAAACTTGCCATATTATTTACTCATTTAAGGTTAACGGGTTTAAAAAAAATGATTTTCTTTGTTTATATAATAATCTAACGTATATACACAGATTTGTCTATAATAATAATATAATGGGAGTATTTTTGTTCATTGATTCATGGACGTTACAAAATATATTGTATGATAGTTTACCATTTTAGTGGCGAATTGGATTTAGTTCCAAGATCTCAGTCTTACTAAAAATAAACAAAATAAATTAATGAGGGTAGAGTCACAATTTAAAATTCTGGATTACACTTACATATGTGAGGTGCGGGGGGAATCGTTTAGTTAAAAATGTATGTATTATGTTTACATGTCTACACAAACATTCCCTTAAATATTAAAATCAAATAAGTAAAGTGAAGACTTAACATTTAATCATTTGTAATGGGTGATTATAGACATAAACCTAACGTTGATTATTTTATTTATATAATATAATTCTGAGATATATTTTGAAATAATGAAATCATCTAGGGTATGCATGGAATTTACTAGAGGGATATATATAACGTACATAGAGTGTCTATTGTGCTAGTTTAGACATATAACGGTTGAATAACAAATTTATCTTGTCAGTGATTATATATAAACGAAAATGAAATACTCCGAAAGATCTTTTTCATTACAAAAACGAGCTTTGAATATATTACGACGTATATATTTTCAATGGACTAACCTCAAGTCCAAGTGCTGGGCGACGTGGATCGTTGATGGAGGATGTTCGATCTTTGGTGCTTGAATCTCCTCTATTCGTACGGAAGCTTTCAATAGTTCATCAATGAAAAGGAAAATTATGCGGACGATAAAAGATCGGCTAAGGATGGTGATAGCCGAGTGAAGGGATGCGGAAAATATTTAGGTTTAGAGCAACGTGCTGATAACGTGTTGTAGGGAAGTGAGGGTTGTGTCTTATTCCATTAAGCAAGCCTCCTTTAAATAGGAGAAAACTAGGGTGTACAAGAGATGGGCCAATGGGCCAATTAGCTTAATACATATAAAAACTCTAGACATACTTTCTATCTATAACGAATGCACATTAAAGGTAATTTCCTTCAACAACTTGAACATATACTTCAGAAATATACTTCTTTCGAAAAATATGACAATAATATATTTATTCCGAAAATTATAATAGAAATATATTTGTTCTCACACTCATTCCGAAGTATACATGTGTTCGGCTAGGGTCCTAAGAGATGGAACGTCGTCCTTTTTTTACGGAGTAATTTACAAAGTTACAAACGGAATGCACATATATTACACAATTTTGCTATAGGTATCCCATTTTGTACCTCATTTTGTACTTCACCCTATTTTTGTGGCTTACAAAAGTCCAACACATTAAATGAATTGCATTTGTGAGCCACAAACATAGGGAGGAGTAAAAATGGGATAGTAATAACATTTTTGTATATTACGAATAAAAATGTAGAAATTGAAGTTTAGATTATGTTATTGTAAAGATTCGATCCATAAACGTCATTTCAAAAAAAAAAAAAGTTAGATGAGGATGTTTACGTACTAGTCTCCTCCATTTGTTGAGGGGATTAGCGCACACTTTCCGTGTAATGTCGCTTCGGCATAAATGATGATTAATGAATACAACTCCGCTGGCCGGCGCGGCTGAGGTGTGAGAACACATTGCATAGCAAATCCCATCAAGTGCAACACTAACCTGCCGCCTATTTGCTAAACTACTACTGCCAAATCAGACCGGATCTCCCCCAGATCACAGCGTGTTGCACCGACTAATCATGTCTTTATTAGAGTACTACCTCCGTCCCAAAAGGAATTGCAAATTTGAATTTTCTTAGTCAAACAGTCGTGTTTTGTTTACCTAATTAGGATGACAACTTTTAGTTATATTCTAATTTGTAGTTTACAACTTCGAAGTGATTTCAATGTCATTTTTGAATATGTAAATTTTAATTATTAAAAATTGAATTAATTATCCATATGGAGAATTGACTTTTGTTATTAGTTGACAAAAAAATGTTGACTTTGCAAAACAAATTGGGACGGAGGGAGTATTTTACCCGTGCCGTGCATGTGGTAACCGATGTTACGTAGTATTATTTTTTAATTTTATTATAGAATGTAGAAAAACATATTTGAAGATGTGATTGTCATTTCATAGTATCTAAAGAGAATGGAAAATCAAATAAATATATATTGATATCGAAATTTGATTTCTAATTTGTTCAGTGTCACATAAAACTTATTTCAGTTTCATCCAAATGAAATCACTTTTTTCACCCTCTATACTTAAATAAGAAGTGATTAATTATGATTACCGTTGATTTAAGCAATAATTGTTATATTGCATGTTAAAATCAAGTGACACTTAAATGGTTTGCAATTTAATCAAAACACTCATTTTAATTTGGCATGTAATTCATTGGAGGGATAAAGTAAAATAATTTTAAAGAAATGGAAGCTAACATTTCTTTGACAAAATATAAACTTTCATCGAATTATCATATATGGAGTACTATGTTCCATATTTGTCTGCTTATGATAAGGTCAATTATCGATTACTCGTGTATATATAATACATAAAATATATTCACATCTCGAATTCTTGGCATTGTGATTTTCATCACCTATATATATATAATCAATATGAGTAAAAATGAAAGAAAATGTACCTTTTGAAACAACTTTTCACTACTAAATTACTTTACAATTATATTATTTAAAATAGAATTACAACCATATGATTCATTGAGATCTTAAGTTACTCAAACCAACATAACGATAGTACTCTCTTTATTCTTTATAGTTTTGCCAAGTTTGATCAACACGAGAAATAATAATGTAAAAACTGTGTAACCGAGATTTGTGTAAAGGAGAAATAAATGACATGAACCACAAAATAATTGACTGGGAGAGAAAATGGCAATTTTTAAAACTACAAAAAAAAAGATGAAAAAATTATAAAGGACAAAAAAACAAATCTCCATTTAGTTCTCTTCGGTGCATATTAATATTATCCTTTTGGTAAGTTAAATGTTTAATATGTTTAAACAATAGTAGACTATTTTACCGGTAGATATAATTTATCTGAAGTTTTTCAATTCAATTTAGAGTCAAAAGATATAAATTGACTATCTAGTATTATATTTCAACATGTGTCGTGCAAGGGATTAAATGACATTTAATTTTTTTATTTTGTTCTACTCCTTGTAACCCAAAAATATTTGTCAAATTAACTTTTCTTGATCAGTTATGGTAAACTTTGATTAATGATAATTTAATACGGAATTATTTTGAAGGTGAAATTTATATTAAAGTGTTCCTTATTAAAAACTATTTGCATAAAAGCATAAAATTTAAAAAATATTTTCAAATATAATCGCTAAAATCATTATCCAAAACTAATATGGCAACCCTTTTTTAGACAAAGGAAATGCAATACATATGTTCATGTCATTTATAATCATCGACAATTAAGTGTGATTTTAATTGATTATAACTATAGATGATTATACGTTTTTCTCGAGTGAATCTTATTTTGAACGTTTCAAACACACTATTGCTCTATATATAACATTTCGATGAAAAATTCAAAATGTCTATGTTAATTTTATTTTGCAATCCAAATGAAATCAGTTTTTTTATCATCTTTATCTAAACATAAACTTATTTCAACTATCATTTTGTTGTAAGAACAATAATTACACATATAATCAACTATTGAAGTAAAATTACTTTTATCTGTCTCAAACACAATCTAATTAAATCGCACAACATGTGTATTTAGTCAAATTCTACCTTTATATATTTCATTTTATCCCATGCACGACACATGTAAAGGCTCGAATTGCATACAATGTCAATATATTATGTCAATAAGGGAAAAGTGAACATAATAATACCAATAATTGTCGATCTGCTAACAATAATCTCAACTATTTATTATATTTTGTATAATCACAATTATATGGCTTGTTCTCCAATAATGGTCCATGACCGGATATATCCTCATATAGTGTCACTTCCCAATAGAAAACTAATCATATTGATTTTTGACTAATTTTAAAATGAATGAGTATTTTGGGATGATTAGATTTAATATTTTTTTCACTTTCTTAATTTTAAAAACATAGGTTTTCATTTTTCAGAATTTAAATTGTACTTAATTTACACTTTGATTTTCCCTTTAAAGATTTTACATTGAAATTTTTACTCTGTTTATTTTTATATTTTATGTTCTTTGTACGTGTTTATAATATCTTACATATAACAACATTTTAATTATGAAAATTATATTAAAAAAAATCCATGTTCTCTACTTATATATTATATATTCTTTACTTCTTTGAACTACCTAAAAAGTAATTATAGTTAAAAGAACTTCTAATGATTTGATTTATTGGGTCTGATAAAAGTCGAAAGACGATATTTAGGATTATTATAATCAGATATTTCATTGTCAATTGACTGAACATGTAGCCCGTCACGTGAAACGATTCTTGATGGATATCCTTAAAGTCGGGATTATTTTGAAATACTCGATCATTGCCTCATTGGGATTATCAAGAGCAGACCGGGAACGAATTGAATTATTATTATTATTATTATTATCATCATCATCATCATCATCAATTTTTTGTATCAACGACTTATAAAGAAAATGAAATCTCAAAAGATGAAACATTACTGAAGTATAGAGGAAATCTAGAAAAAACGATTAAAATTTGTTAATTCTAACATGCTAGGAGTGGAAGCTACAGATAAATTCATAATGATATATGGCAAAGCGGCCATGTAACACCCCGGTCCCACGGGCTCGTTGGGGACAGTACCCGTAACCCCCCGGCCCCGCAGGACCCGAGGTAGTTACTCCAGACCTCTAGTACTGTCCTCACAAACCACCACGAGCCTTTACCGCGCACTTTGTCCTCACTCATGCGCGCCCTGAGAAACTTCCCAGGGGGGTCACCCATCCCAAGACTACTCCCGTGCAAGCACGCTTAACTTTGGAGTTATTGGGTGATGATCTTCCTTAAAAGGAGATGCACCTCTGTTGGTATGAGTAGTACTATTAATCCGTTTATATTAAATCTCAAGTGTTACAATCACCCCCACTTAGGATCGCAACGTCCTCGTTGCGCCCTTAAACCAATCTCAATCAAATCCCAGAATCTTCCCCCGCTAAGTGCCTGCCCGATATTCAACGGGTCAGCACACTGTCGCAGGGTTGCTCTGATACCACCCGTAACCCCCCGGCCCCGCAGGACCCGAGGTAGTTACTCCAGACCTCTAGTACTGTCCTCACAAACCACCACGAGCCTTTACCGCGCACTTTGTCCTCACTCATGCGCGCCCTGAGAAACTTCCCAGGGGGGTCACCCATCCCAAGACTACTCCCGTGCAAGCACGCTTAACTTTGGAGTTCTTGGGTGATGATCTCCCTTAAAAGGAGATGCACCTCTGTTGGTATGAGTAGTACTATTAATCCGTTTATATTAAATCTCAAGTGTTACAGGCCAAAGCCCATGGATTTGATAATCGGTAAAGTTGTTCAGTATCATAAAGTGAATTTTCAGGACACGACACAGGTTATTAGTTCATGAGTTTATAGTTGTAAGAATTTGTGTTTGAACATAATTTAACCACAAATCAATACAAATAAGCATGACATTTACATACGTAGCATCATATATGGGTTCTATATACTCACAATCATAATTGATTATTCAAATTAGGAAATTAGCATCAGAATTATTCAAGGAGAGTTATTTTCCAAATGTAACTTGAAATTTATTATTTATAGATTCATAAAAATTCCGAGAGCTGAACTCATGGCCAAAATATTTCAAGATTATATTGATATTTACACTACAATAAATATAACTTTAAGTTTCATAAATGAGATAAAAAAAATGATTCCAATTTAAAATATTTTTAACTTGAAAAGTGAACATAAATTTGAAACAACATTAAGACAAATTTTCTGTTCTGATCAGATCTGATTTGATCTGGTCAAGTCATATAATCCGAGCATTTTTTAACTCTTTTTTCCATGCAGATTGACCTCATCCAACTAACAGTTCAGATGTAGCATTTCAAAAATCAGCTCTGGACAATAGTCTATAGTTCAGACAATAGTCTTTAATTCAAACATTAGCTCCACCTACATTTCGAAGTGCCAAACATAACCCTAATCTATGAGCCCATTTGGATATTGATTTTTTTTACATAAATAATCTATAGAACTTTGTTGAATTCTAACCAAACGCAACAAAATTTTCATAATTCTTAATTGTAATTTTAAAATTATTGGAAATAAGTGTTAACATAAAATTTTAAATATTGCTATAGTTGTTTTACAATTGGAATACATGCACATAAAGTTATTTTTTAATAGCTTTTTAGTAGTCATTAAATATCTCACCGTATATGCATAAAAAAGTATTACTCAAAATATTACTCTTAAAATTAAAAAAATAATTCAGAATTTTGGAAAAAAAATTCGTGTTCAATTAGAATTCATCAGATGAGGGCCCCATCAAAATAAATTCTCATGTTAATTTGATATAACTTTTTTCTCTGTACTTCAATTGTTTGTAATAATCACAGTACAAATAAAATGTTATATAACTTTTAAAAAATATAGTGAAAAGTGTCAAATAAATCTTTTTACTTACATACTACTACAAAAATGTGAATTAATCCCATGAACTCAAATATCACCCCAATTAGACCTACAAACACACAAACAATATTTTCGTAGTAGTAGGGGGGCTTATTTGACATTTTGGTTTTAAAATATTTTTTATCTTTGTATATTCAATATTGGTGTTATTTGAAAGATAATAAAAAATTTTGAATTTTGATATAATTTTTGTAACAATCAGAGTTCAAAAGAAAAAGTTATAACACTTCTATGGAAATCCCGTGTATCTATAACAGGTGTTCTAGATATTTTTAATTAAGAATTGCCTAGAGCATGACATGTGACAATCTTTCCTTAATTGTATCTCTCAAATATATTATCTATAGATAGATGATTGGAATAATAACCTACCTCAATCTCGCTAATATGGTCTCATTTTACCGGTTTCAGAAATTGCACTAAAATTGTCGCATGTCAATTTTGATCAAGTTTGTATCAATCTAAATCGTTCTTACTTTATTATTACTTTGTCAATTAAAATCAATCACATAAATTCTTTTTTCTTAATAATCGTGTCACCCCCTTTCAGAACAAATATTATAATAGGTTAGAAAGATTTGTAAATAAAAAAAAAAACAAATCGTGTCACCCCTTCCGTCCCAAAATTAGTCGGACGGGGTAGTATATCTTTATGCATTTTTATTAATAATAAAGATTATTAGTAGGACTAAAATTTGTCTAAAAATTACAAATATGACTGAAGTCTTTAATCATTCACAAACAGGAATAAACACTAATTTTCTACTAGTATTACTAAGGGTATTAATTCATAATGAAATGTTTTAATTCATTATAAAATCATAAAAATAATAATAAATTTTAAAAAATATGTATAAAAAAACTAATAAAAATGTTTAAAACATAAAAAATTTCAAGGATAATTGTTTTTTTATTTTTAATTATTTTAAAAAAATAGTAAAAACCCATAAAAATTAAAATTAAATATGAATGCCTTTTCCACCGCATCTACTGCCTCCCAGCATCATCACCTCAGATCGGTGAAATATGTTATTTTTTGTAGAAAATGTCATTTTTTTAAATGCCAAAAAATGACATTATTACACTTGATACTTCCAATCTTTTCATTGAAATTGTCATAAATATGACATTAGTAATGCTAGTTGGCATTTTCTGGTGATCAGAGATGTTGGTGTTGGGGGTGACAGAGGTGGGCAGGCGGCAGAGTATTTTATTTTTTACGTTTCTATTTTTAATTTTAATTTTTTAATTTCTTTTGAAAGTTTTTAGAATTTTTATTTAAAAATGTTTTCTTAATTTTTTGTTGTTTTAATAATTTTTTTTATTTTTTAGGATTGTATTATGAATTAAATATTTCAAAAGTTATTAGGGTATATTTATCCAGAACAGATACCAAACTGACATCTTGGAGCTTGGTTTGTTGCGCGCAGGGGAGATGTCCGAAGAAGACAAGAGATGCACGTGGCTCGTAGATATGATGTAAGTCTTATTTTTGTCCGATTGAAAACATGTCTTATTTTTGGTCACCTAGAAGTCAAATGTCTTATTTTAGTCTTTATTTCTCTTAAAAAAATAATAAAAATGAATAAGGTTTTAGTTGATTTTCTTCCTAAGATTGTTGAATACGGTTATCTTAGCTACTTTCTTCTAATTTATTTATTTTTTAATTCTATTAATAAGATATTTTAATTATAATTTATTATTGATTTAGCAAATTAACCTGATTTCACAATTTCAACCATAATTTAACCGAACAATTCAACTGATTAAGAAAACTCTTTGTTATCAAAGGCATCTAAGACGGAATTCGTTGACATTGGTGAAATTTTGATTGAAGTGACTGAATGTGTTGAAATATGAAAAACTTATATTTAAAAAATATTTTATTAATAAAATAAGCAAAAAAAACGTATGAAAAAAGGTTAAATCACCCTCTTTTATAACTTTAGTCAATTCACCAATGAAGTATTATTAATTTAACAGTTTAACCTGATTCTATTACTACTCTAGTCATTAGTTATATTTTTGTAAACAATTTTTATTTTAATATAAATGTGTAATTATTTCATATATCTAAAACCTAGTCTAATAATAAAACGAAGAGAAAATAAAGTGTACAAGAAACTTTAAGTATTATAATAAACAATAAAAAACTCGGTAAAATAGTGACTAAAGTATCGTAATAAACAAGAAAATAAACCAGACCAATAAAAATTGACCAATTAAGTAATTTCAAGTCTGACTTACAGAGCCGTGCGGTACTTGAGGCAGATGAGGCTATTGCCTCAGGGTCCAAAAAATTGTTAAAATTTTAGGGCCCACAATTTTAGATATTTCTTTATTATATATATGTATTAAATTTACATATTCGGCTTCCTTTTTGCCTGTTAGAGCACCAGTTAGAAAGAACCTGGAGATATCAGATCACACTCACACACACTATGTGCTGATATATGAGAAGGGAATCATATTCTATCCAGGAACTCTGCTTTTGAATTACAGGAGGATGCCTTTATATATAATAGGCATTGAAACATCATTTAATTAGAACATTAAAGATACAACTTTCTGGGAAGTCTTTTCATGTATTTCAGAAACTCTTTAGTTTCCCACATTTATTTGAATTAAAACTTTTTCCCAACATTGCCCAACCTTTGTCCGCTGATTCCGCTGTTGTACTTCAAAAAGGAAAACCCAAAAGTCCCTCAATTACTTTTGTTCGACCAGTTTAGAAGCGGAATAGCCATCAACATACAAATGGAAAAGGGTTTTAAGGCGATTTGCGATTCCTTTGTTCTGGCATAGACTAATCGATCGACAACAGGGCCTTAGCTAAGGTTAATTTGTGATTCCCTTGTTCCAATCTATAGACCTAATCAATCAACATCAAGGTTAATCTTTCATCCTGTTTGCTTAGCTTCTAAATTTCTAATATTTTTCTATTTAAAGCCATAAAAGGATTTATAGCCTACCAAATATCCGTTTAGAAGGAATTTATTGAACATCTAGAATGTCGAGTTAATTAATACTTTTGTTAGCTAAAACTCTCAGGCAAGTTGTACTTAATTAGTCATTTGAATACGTTGATATTAATGTATTTTTTATTTAATTAGTCATTTTTATGATGTTTAATCTTCAATTTCAAAGAAAATTATAGTAAAAAAATAAATAATGTATAGGGCCTTTTAGTAAGTTCGACTCAGGCCCGAGTTTTGGTAGGATCGGCACTGCTGACTTATTTGCAAAACTGTAAGTATCATACTTGGTAGTAAACAATAAAAACTTTATCGGAAAAACAATTATATTCACAAAACAAAAGAAAATTGCCTGTGCATAAACAATTGATCGACGTGTAAAATGGTGTGTACAAATAATGTGAACAAACAATATTTTCAATTATCTTAACGCTCGTTTGTTGACCTTGTTTTTCGGCTATCAAACTTATCTGCCAACTTTTTAACTAAATGCGTAACTTTTTGATTTCATAGTAATAAGAAAAAGTAAGCTGAGAGTTACTTTTCTAGTTTTATTGACTGAAGTTACTACAAAGGATCGTTTTAGCTATTTTCATATAATTCTCTATTTTATTTATAAAATGAAATTTAAATATATTTTGTTAATAAATCAGAAGAATCTGTCATTTCAGGTGGCACTTCATAAATTTCAGCAAAATCAACGAATACAACTATTTGGATATTACCAAAGGGAGAGCCGTCCGGACGAGCCCTTTTGGCGACCTTCCCGGTGGAATTTTTAGATGAAATTTTTTGCGCATGTTCCTCATTAAGTCTAGTTTGTCCATACCAAATTTCAGCTCAAAATTCGATCGGGAAGACATTCAAATCTTTTTTTGAAGTTGACTTCGTTTTTATATGTATATTTTGACGCAGTGAACTTCAAAAAATGATTTGAGTGTCTTCCCGATTGAGTTTTTAGCTTAAATTTGGTATGGATAAACTACACTTGATGAAAAATATGCTCAAAACATTTCATCAAAAAATTCCACCGGGAAGGTACCCATACGGGCTCGGCCGGACGGAGGTTCACGTCAGACCGGGCTGACAAGAAGAGTTCTCTTACCAAAGGTGCTCTAAATCTAGGGGTGGACATATATATTGATCTTGTTTAACCAAACCGAACCCCAACCGAGTTATATACAATTTGGTTTGAGTTTGATAGTATTTCTTTTAAATCATATTAAACCGAATCGGAACTGACAATTATCGAATAAAACAAAACAAACTAAAGAAATTTAATAAAACATTCATGTATTATTAAATTATACTTCCTTCTTTACCTGAATTATCTTCAAACTTTCTTTTTTCATCCGTCCCGAAATTATCTTTTTCCTTTTTTAGCAAAAAAATTGTGGTTCACAAAAATTTTTACACGTTTTTCTCTCTTCTGCGCAACTCTTTACCACATAAAACCTACTATTTTAATCCTTGTGTCGGGTCAAAAGGGGAAAAAAGCAAGGATGGAAGGAGTAACAAATCCACACTGGGCTTTACCATAGCGGACCAAACCCAAGAACAGAAACAATAAAAACTGAACCGAGAATCGATATCAGCCCCTATCTAAATGCCCATTTGGTAGCCATGATTTTTGGCTTTTCAGGTCTACAAGTCATTTTTTTCACAAAACATGTACTTTCTCTGTTCCTTATAACTTTGTTAACTTTCCTTTTTTTGGATGTCCCAATAACTTTGCCACTTTCCATTTTAAGTAAAGAATTTGTGGTTCTATTTAATTCTCTCCCTTCTACGCAAATCTCTATCACACATTTTTTTACTTTATTAATCTCCGTGCCGGTCAAACCTGTCAAAGTTATTAGGGACGGAGGGAGTAACTTTTGGTTTTAGGGGCTAAATTGTGTAATAATAAGAAAAAGTAAGGTTAAAGTTACTTTTGTGGCTGTATTGGATGGAATTACTATAGAAGATCATTTAGGCTATTTTTATATAACTTTTTCTTTATTTTATTAATAAAATGTATTTTAAATTATTGTTTTTAATAAATCAGCAGAATCAACCAATGCAGTCACATTAGCCAGAATTTAATAAATTTCAACCGAATGAGTCAATATAATTGATTTGAATATTAGCAAATGAGATCTAAGGGGGTGTTTCGAACTGATTCTGCTTCTGCTTCTTTTTTTAAAGCAGAAGCAGAATCAGTTTTTAGAAGCCGGTACCCCCAGTTTCTATTAAAACTGGTTCTGGGAGTAAATTAGAGCACCATAAATGCTTCTGAAATTTCACCCAAACACTCCAATTTCTATTTATGCTCCTTGAAGGAGCTAATAAGTTTTTAGAATCACATCCAAACGTCCCTAAATTGAATGCACGATAAAAAATGAGAAATTTTGTACTTTTAAAATTTTGAAAAAAAAATGGAGCACCGGGAAGAAACCAAATGTCAGAGAGCAGGGAATTAATAATAGGCTCAGCTGAGCTCAGAGCAGAAGTTGCAGACCCCATTGCAGAAGATTTTGTTACAACTGTGATTTGACCAAAGCATTTAAAAGAGGGAAAGACATAAGGATGGGTCTCATACGTCATTTCATACATTCTACAGGGGCTAGCTAGTAAATGCAGCGAACTATATTCTACAGTATTTTCTCTTCTACCCCACGTCCAAAAATAATTGCGTTGTGAACACTGTTTTTCTTTGGGATAATTTGAGTTTGCACCCCATTTTATTGGTCAAATTAGACTTTGCACCCCGTTTTTGAAATCATTAGTATTTGCACCCCAACCCCTTATGAGAAGACAAAATTGTCCCTCAATCAGGAATATGTTAAAGACCAACAAAATTGTTAGTGGAGGGGCATTTTAGTCTTTTCATACGGGGTTGGGGTGCAAATACTAAAGATTTCAAAAACGGGGTGCAAAGTCTAATTTAGACAATAAAATGGGGTGCAAACTCAAAATATCCCTTTTTCTTTATTCAAATTCTTGGTAGCTCAAATTCAATCGCTCAACGCTTATTCAAAAAGAGAGATAGTTGTGTATGATGTGATTCAAAAAAAAAATGTGTGTAATGGAAAGAATGTGAAATTTTCACTTTAATTTCGTGTTTTTAAATTGGAAAAAAAAAAAATATTCCAAACTTTAATGAGGTATAAAATAAGTAGCTCAAATTTGCATATAAAATATATATACCCCGAACTTTAAATTAAAATTATTTTTGAACCATGATTGTATATTTTTTACATATACAAATATATTGCAATGATTATTTAATTTAAAATATTCTAAGCCTTGTTAGAATGTTGTTAACATTTTGAAATTTCATTTGTGAAATAAGTAATATTACACTGATACAATTTAATTTCAATTACATCCTCATTAAACCTTTGTGTATTTTAAATTTTATACTCCGTATTTAACACCATCAAGTTACATTTGAAAAAAATACATGATCAAGGTGCTTACATAACTTTTAATATTAAGTTTGGAGTATATAAATTATGAGCCGGTTTGGTGGCTATTTTTTTCGGCTTATCAGGCTTATCAACCAGCTTTTTCACCAAACACGTATTCCCTCCGGTTCTTAATTAAGTTCCTGGTTTGACTTCACATATATTAAGAAATAAATTTGACTTTACTGTGGAGTGCACTGTTTGAACACTGTTTAGCACTGTTTGACATTGTTTGGCACTTTTTGGTGTAAATCATTTGCCAAATAAGGAAAGGTTTGAAGTAGGAACTTTAATATGGATCATCCCAAAAAGGAAAGTAGGAACTTAATTACGGGACGGATGGAGTAATTTTTTATACCGAACGCTGAATTGTGTAATACTCCATCTGTATCTATTTATTTGACTCACTTTCCCTTTTGGGACGTATCAAAATAAATGTCTCATTTCCCTTTTTGGAAATAAACTCACCCAAAAAGCAGCTACAGTACCGCTACAGTACTGCTACAGTACCAAAAACCTCATACTTTACATATATTTGCCTTAAACTACGTGAAAAAGCATACGAGTCAATTAAATTGATACGGAGTAATAAGAAAAGGTAAGGTTGGAATTAATTTTCTGGCTGTATTGGCTGAAGTTACTGTAGAGGACCATTTTAGCCATTTTTCATATAATTTTTTATTTTATTTATTAATAACTAATATTTTAAATATAATTTTTTCATAAATCAGCATAATCAGCCAATACAGCCACCTCAGCCAGAACTTCATAAATTTCAGCAGAATCAGTCAATTCAGCTAATTTCAGTGTTACCAAATGAGGTCTATATGTGCAAATTTGGGTAGCTTATCTCATATTCCCTCATAGTTTAAGATATTTAAGTTGTTTTCACCTTTTAAATTTAAACAACGCATTTTTTCGCGGTGATAATAAGTTCATAACTTTCACACTAAAAAACATATTGATACTTGGATTATACATATTCTCGTATAAAGACCGTTAGACACATTAAGAGCCCATTTGGTAACACGAAAATCGACTGTTTTGGCTGATTCTGCTGAAATTTATGAAGTTCTGGTTGAAGTGGCTACATTGCTTGATTCTGCTCATTCAAGAAAAAATTATTTTTAAAATATATTTTATAAATTAAATAAATAAAAAATTATATGTAAAATAGCTAAAATGGTCATCCACCGTAACTTCGGCCAATACAACCAGAAAAGTAACTTCAACCTTACTTTTTCTGCTTATTACACAATTCAGCGCACGAAAGCAAAAGTTATGTGTTTGGTGAAAAAGTTGGCTGATAAGCCTGATAAGCCAAAAAACAGTGTTGTCAAACGGCCTCTGAGAGCTCGTTTGATATGCCGCATTTTCAACTTATCATACAAATTTTCCATCAAACAAGTGAAGTAAATTTTTGAATCACGCTTTAAATAGTGTAACGATCAAAATAAATAAGACTAAAGATATTTTTCTAATTGAAATTACTGTAGAGGACCATTTGACTTTAATTTCATATTTTTGTCTTTATTTTATTAATAATATACTCCGTATATTTTAAACAACACAAAGTATTTTTATAATTCAATAGATTCATCTCATTCAACTGCTTCAGCTAGAGAAGAAGGAGACGGAAACACAAAAACCCGTCGATGAATTCTTCCGGGGGGGGGGGGGGGCTGACCAATCCCCGGCGGAGGAAGAGCCCTCGAACCATGCTGTTACAAGTGTCGGGGCCGAGCCCGGAGGTTCTCAAGCTGCCGTATTGAAGAGGAAGGCGGCAGGCAAAGTGTTGGTGTCGGCCGAGAAGAAACAGAAAAAGGGGGTCGTCGGCAAGAGGAAAGACGCCCCCGTCGTCGTCATCGAGGAACACTCTTCCTCCGAGGCCCCGGCTATGGTGGAGGCTACCCCTCGCTCTCCTCCGGCTCATATTGATGAGCCCGTCTGGCCGAGGCAGAATGTGCAGTTCTCCTTGAAGAAGGGGACTGCCATTATGCATGGCACCTTGGATGCCATGGAGCTTGTAAGGGGTGTTACCCCTTCGACGGATAGGTCCGTGCTTTCCAGGTACGAGGACGCTGCCCTCGACTCTAAGATCCTCCAGGCCTCAGTCACCGTAAGTATCAAAGCTCCCTTTTCCTTTAGTCCATTTGCCATAGTTTCTTTTTTGCGTGGTGGCCTGATCCTCGATATTTAATTTTTGGTTGCAGGCTTGCCTAGGCCTCGGTGAGCAGCTTCAGAAGGTGGAGCAATTGAGGAGGGCCAAGATGGAGGCCGATGAATCCTTGAAGAGAAAGGACGAGGAGCTGGCTGAGGCCCGGAGGGAGTTGCAAGAGGCTCAGGATGCCCTCCGGCTAAAAAAGGAGGCGATGCACAAAATCCTTGAGAACACCAAGGTGGTGGTGAGGGCAGGGCTGATGCTGAGAAGATCGCAGCCGAGGCCGCCTAGAAAGCTGCCGAAGAAGCCAGAGCGCGAAGCAGGAGGCCATTGCTCACACCAAAAAGGATGTTCTTGACGCCTTTAAAGCCGGGGACTGGAGAGGTGAGGACCACAAGGAGTGGGTGTGTGACACTGCACCCGAACGTCCTTATTGAAGAATGCAATTTAAGACTTAAAGCTATGTATTTTAAACAATTGATGTTTTACGTAGTGCATGTTTGAGTGTTGTACTGTTCAAACTCGTGTATTAATGTCGGGTTTTGCAATACTTATTGGGGGCCTTATTAATAAAATAGGAGCCCAACATTACTTAAATAATGTTACGTAACTTTTCTAGACAAGTTGAGGAAGGGCGGGCGGCCCAGACATTATTTTGGGCTCAACCCGCTAAAATAGCAAGTATTCGAGAATGGCGTCGTAGGCCCACTCGGGGGTGACCCACACGGCTAGGAGTCCAATAATATGGATGACAAATGTCGAAATAAGTGATAGGATGATTTGAGATGAATGCAAATGCCTATGATCCCATCTTTGACATTATTGAGCTAAATAATGGGAGTAGGATTTTTCCTTCTATAATGTCCATCAAGTAAATTGTTGAGATGAGCCTACACATATTGGAGATCAATAATGTGATGTAGGAAGTTGACTTGTTCTAAATAAATTTGGATGGGTACAAAAAGACATCTTTGACAAAAGATAAAACAATAGGACCCATTCTTCCATTTTTGGATGTATTGGTTAATATTTTTGCTCCCAAAAAATAATTGGGGAACAACATGTTGCGCCCCATCCTTTCTTTCCACCTGAAAGACAATGAAAATAATGTTAGGAGGCTGCCATAGCTGACTTTAGGGGCTGAACTTGACAAAGGAAGCAAGAGGGAACCCCACCTAGCCTATTTTCGCACAAAAGGATGGTGCTGGTTGTCTCCCTCCATGAGTGATGTTATACTCGACCAAATAAGGTGAATGAGGTGTCCTTGGATAGCCTTTGAAGTCTAGTTTCTTATTTGAGTGGTATATGTTCGAGAAGGGATAGTTTATCCCACAAAAACCGAGCTGGAGTGAACTGCTGTCTGTAAACTCGAGCAGTGAGAGTGCTGAAGCTGTTTGGTTATTATCTCGAGTTATACCAATCCAATTAAGGCGAGTAAGATACCAAAAGAAAAATCTCAAGACTAGGAATCCGTGAAGGTCTGGTTTACATCAATCAGAGTAGTGGAAGGCTTCCAAATCGTCCGAGCAAAACGCAACCTCGCAGAAACGGATCTACACTTCTAAAGTGAGTTGTTAACCCCAAAACCTTTCCTTTCATTTTCCAAATGATATGAACGTTTGGTGGAACTATTGTACACTAATCCAAGTGTATAATATGTCCTTATAAAGTTATTTTGTTGATGTAAAGGTTAGATACTAACTTAGAGCAAATCTTGGAAAACTAGGAAACGAGTTAACCGGAAAACACCCATTCTAAGGGCTGTTTTTGTATCGACGATTAGGGGTTGAACTAGCACTTTGAGGAGGCTGTTTAACACTCATTTATAAGCAAGGAATCAGTTCTCAAAGCTCCCTTGGCCGAGGCTGTGACACCGCGCCCGTATGTACTCGAATTTGAAAGTTGATATGTATTTGAACTTCCTAGCGAATAAATTTCGTATGATTGATTGATACATTTAATTAATGTGAGATTAATTAAATTATTCTTCGGGTCCATTATATGAGAATGGACTACCAAATATTTAGTTGGGTCATCATAATAAATTATAGAAGCCCAATAAAGTGCGAACAAAAGTTGGTAAAAATATTTGGACAACCCGAGTGCTATTTTGGCCGAACCTGCCAAAAATAGCAGGAATAATTGGGGAGGATTTCCTACACCCACTTGGGGTATTTTACACATCATCTAGACTCAATAATAGGGAGGGAGACAACCCAACCTGGGTGGGTGCGTGCAAGTGTGGAGAAGTCTCCTAGAGACAAAAACTACACACCCCATGTTATAGTCTTGGACTATTCTTGGGAGTGATTGGATAGAGATACTACTCCCCTATCTCTTGCCTCATCCGCACAAGCCAACCACAAGAGAGGGAGAGAGCTCTAGAGTTGACCCTCACAATCCTCAAGCTTGAAGGAAGCCATAGAAAGGGAGAACCAGAGGAGAAAGGCTAGAAGAGGAGGTAAGAGCACACCTTTATTCCTTAACTAGTATTAATCTTGTATGATTTTTAAGGAATCATATGGTGGATTAAACCATGAATTTTACACGTTCATAAGTGTGTAATATTGTTACAAAGTGGTGGTATTTAACTTAGAAGAGTCGTGGAATCGATAGGAGTTGAAACCGCCGGAAACCGCCAAGTGTAGGAGGCTGTTCGGAGTTGCAGACCACGAAAGCCGCCCAGCTTTCGTGAAAGCCGCCCAGCTTTCACCTTCTGCCCAGAATTTCACTTTCGATCGGTTGAGAACGGGGGTTGATCGGAGGGCTTAACAAAGGCAACTATTTCAGCACTTCATAAGGTGAGGATGGCTGACTATGTTGCTTATAATCTTTGGGTTAATTTCGTAGGATTACCTAAAGTAATTAAATGTGATTTTCATGGATTATTAATGATTAATAATGCCTAAATGAAAATGTTGTTGTCAATGAATAAAGGAGCATAATATACAAATTTAAGAATAAATTGTGCATGATTATGTAATATGAGCATATTGGCTTGATGAAGGGATTAATTATAAATATTGTGTTGAAATATAACTTTAACTTCATATAAGGATATATGAGTGATTAAAGGTTATATTTTGTATATTGATATGAACTATATTTTCAATGGAAAATTAGTTTGGAAATTGTCTATATGACTATGAATTGAAAATGAGTTTTGTTGGAATTTATCCGACTAGTATTATGATACTAGTCGGGGTTTTGGAATGAAATATGTTAGAATTGATCCAAGGTTTGGATTGTAAATTGTTGAGCCTTAAGTAGTCTTAAGATGTTAAGCGGGCTACCGGAATTTTTGTTCAAATCATTTGTTTCCATTTATGATTGTTCCAGCCGTATAGTGTAGTAACAATATTTACTTTCCATTTGTAATTATTGTATTTAATTTATTTTCTTAGTCTAGACTCTAGAGCCTTCGATAGTTATGGGTGTTTATCATAATAGGAGAAACATTATTTTCTTTCCTTTTTAGTCTACGGCTGTAAAGTGTATATATGAAAAACCTTGTTTTGTAATGGAAGACAGGAAATTCTGCTCATACGGCCTGTGATTTTACATGGTATCAGAGCCAAATCGATCCATGGTGTGGGGCCCCTTATGAAAAATGACGACACGATAAAAAAAAATTGACGAACCGATGAAAAATGAATGACGACACGATCAAGACGAAGTGTCTGGTCGTGAGGAGGGGTGTTAAATGTCCCACACCGGAAAATTGAGAAGCACTAGAGTGCTATATTAAGCTTCGGGCTACTCCTCCTAACAGGTTGACCTTTTAGGATGGAACCCCGGATCTTAACATGTTAAATGTCCCACACCGGAAAATTGAGAAGCACTAGAGTGCTATATTAAGCTTCGGGCTACTCCTCCTAACAGGTTGACCTTTTAGGATGGAACCCCGGATCTTAACATGGTATCAGAGCCATCTCGGCTCCCGACGGAAATATTGATCTCACTATGACGACTCCAGAGAACTTTTCTGGACTGGGTGAATTCCGGTGTTTGAACTTGAAGGCGGCACATGCTAACGCTGTTATGCATGAAACTCATGATGCGGACAGTGGAAGACCAAGCAAGAGTGACCTGCCTACCTTGACAAATGAGCAGTGGGCTTCTTTCATTACGTTTATAAATAGCACCAGGCATGGAGTTGACAAGATGTCAAGTACGAATTTTAACAGGCCATGGATGCTTGACACAGGGGCATCTTATCATATGACTGGAACTAAAGTCTTATTATCTGGATTGCGGACAATTGCAACTTCACCCGTCACTTTACCAAATGGGGAAGTGACTGAAGCTACACACTCCGGATGGGTGAAATTAGGACCAGGAATAATTTTGCATAATGTTTTATATGTGCCTAAACTCATGTGTAATTTAATCTCGGTGGGACGTTTGATTGATGAATTATCTTGCTTTGTTATATTTACTAATAAGTATTGTGTGATACAGGAACTCACTTTGAAGACGCTGATTGGAGCGGGTGAACGACGAGGCGGGGTCTATTATTTGAGTGGTATTGGGCGAATACAGAGTTCTCATGTAGTAAGTCTCGATGAAGGTGATTTATGGCATCAACGTATGGGGCACCCTTCCTCTAGAGTGGTTCGCTTGCTCCCGATTTCTTTCAAGAAATGTGCTACCAATAATTGTTTTAATAAAAATTGTGATGTTTGCATGAGAGCAAAACAAACACGTGAATGCTTCCCTGTCAGTGTTAATCGTGCTTTAAATAAATTCGAGTTGATACATTGTGATGTTTGGGGACCTTATCGGGAACCGAGTATTTGTGGATCGCGCTATTTCTTAACCATTGTGGATGATTATTCACGGGCGGTATGGGTGCATCTCATGATTGAAAAATCTGAAGTTGCATTAATTATGCAACGTTTTGTTTCTATGGTGCGGAATCAGTTCAATACTCGAATTAAAGTTGTGCGGGCAGATAATGGAACCGAATTTCATCCCTTACGTTCATATTTTCAAAAGGAAGGTGTTTTATTCCAAACGTCATGTGTTGGGACACCTCAGCAAAATGGACGAGTTGAAAGAAAACACAGACACATCTTAAATGTGGCCCGTGCTTTGCGATTTCAGGCCAACTTGCCCATATCTTTTTGGGGTGATTGTATTTTAACCGCATCTTATTTGATTAATCGGACACCATCCTTACTCAATGACGGTAAGACACCGTATGAGATGCTATATGATGTGACTCCCTCCTATGCTCATATACGTATATTTGGATGTTTGTGTTATGTTGCTATCAAGAGTACCGATAAATTTCAAGAGCGTGGTCGGAAGTGTGTATTTTTGGGCTATTCTTATACCCAACGGGGATGGAAAGTGATGGATTTAGAAACCAAAAAGCATTTTGTGTCCCGGGATGTTCAATTTGTGGAGACCATTTTTCCTTTTGCATTGCCAGGCTCAGAAGACGATAAATTTAATGTACCCCCTACGTCTTCGCAACAGACAATTGCATTAGACCATTCACTTTTGGATGATGATGATGGGGATATGTATGGGAGTCCCATGCATGACATGCAGGTTTTAGAGAATGCCCATGGTACCTCACGTACTGACACCCACGATGCACCACCAGATGCTTCACTTGAAGTGGCTTCATCTGAAGACAACCACTTGGAATCCACACCACGAGTTGACTGCCAGCACGACAACTCCTCAGACACCGCATCGCCTACATCTCCGCAGCAGCCCACTATTTCCCCACCCGGACGGGGTCACCGCAAACGCACTCCTTCTGTCCGTCTTCACGATTATGTCCAAACTTTTGCCACTCGCTTAGACCCCCCGGTTGTCACTCCTTCGTCAGTTTCTTCAGGTAGCTTTTATCCCCTTACTTGTTATGTTAATTATAACAATTTTTCTGTGCACCATCGAGCTTTCCTTGCAGCAATTTCTGTTGAAAAGGAGCCCTCCACGTACCGCGAAGCTGTCCGTGATCCTCGTTGGTGTGAAGCCATGCGTCTTGAAATTGAAGCACTTGAACGTAATGGTACGTGGTCTTTAGTTGAACGCCCTGCTCATAAAAAGCCTATCCATTGTAAGTGGGTTTACAAAATAAAATATAATAGTTCGGGATCCGTTGAACGCTTTAAGGCTCGCTTGGTCATTTGTGGTAATAGGCAAATTGAGGGAATTGATTATAATGAAACATTTGCTCCTGTGGCTAAGATGACTACTGTTCGTACCCTCCTTGCCGTTGCCGCTTCTAAACACTGGGAACTCCATCAAATGGACGTTGATAATGCATTCCTTCATGGTTCTCTTGACGAGGAAGTGTATATGTATCCACCGCCGGGGTTCACTTGCCCGAAGCCTCACTTAGTATGCCGTCTCCGTCGTTCTCTTTATGGTTTACGCCAAGCCCCACGATGTTGGTTTGCTAAACTTAGTGGTTCTCTACTATCTTATGGTTTTCAACGATCATATGCAGATTATTCACTATTTACCATGCACCGGGACAATGATTATTTATGTGTGCTTGTCTACGTTGATGATTTACTTATTGCTGGTTCTAATTCTCATGCTATTGGCCAGTTAAAGGCTTACTTGGCAAAATGTTTTCCAATTAAAGATCTTGGATGACTTAAATATTTTTTGGGTATTGAAGTAGCTCGTAACCCCACAGGAATTTTCTTGTGTCAACGGAAGTATACCCTTGATATTCTTGATGAGCTTGGTCTTTCTGGGGCTAAACCTTCTCCTTTTCCTATGGAGCAAAATCAAAAACTCGCTTTGTCCGAAAGTTCTTTTCTCTCTACGCCTGATTCCTACCGGCGCTTAATTGGGAAACTTATCTATTTGACCTTGACCCGTCCTGAATTGAGTTACTCCGTGCATGTTCTAGCTCAGTTCATGCAACATCCACGCCAAGATCATTGGGATGCAGCTATTCGTGTACTTCGGTATCTCAAAGGTAGTCCGGGCCAGGGTATTCTTCTCCGGGCTGATTCGGATCTTTCTTTGCAAGGCTTTTGTGATTCAGACTGGGCTGCTTGTCCACTTACTAGGCGTTCTTTAACTGGCTATCTAGTTATGCTTGGCAACTCACCCATCTCTTGGAAGACAAAGAAGCAACCGACTGTCTCCCGTTCTTCAGCTGAAGCTGAATATCGCTCTATGGCAACCTTAGGTTGTGAACTTCTTTGGCTACGTAGTTTACTTTCTTCTCTTGGGTGTTCATTTTCGTCCCCTATGACTGTTCACTGTGACAATAAAGCGGCACTTCATATTGCTTCAAATCCAGTTTTTCATGAGCGCACCAAACATATAGAGATTGATTGTCATTTCATTCGGGATCTTATTCAAAATGGCACATTGCACACTTGCCATGTCTCTTCTTCTCAACAACTGGCTGACATTTTCACCAAACCGCTAGGGGGTCAACAGTTCCGGTTTCTAATGCACAAGTTGGGCGTTTTAGATCCCTCCGCTCCAACTTGAGGGGGGGTGTTAAGCGGGCTACCGGAATTTTTGTTCAAATCACTTGTTTCCATTTATGATTGTTCCAGCCGTATAGTGTAGTAACAATATTTACTTTCCATTTGTAATTATTGTATTTAATTTATTTTCTTAGTCTAGACTCTAGAGCCTTCGATAGTTATGGGTGTTTATCATAATAGGAGAAACATTATTTTCTTTCCTTTTTAGTCTACGGCTGTAAAGTGTATATATGAAAAACCTTGTTTTGTAATGGAAGACAGGAAATTCTGCTCATACGGCCTGTGATTTTACATAAGAGATACTAAGGTGGATAAGTGATGCTAGGGGTAGGCCTTAAAGGATACCCAAGATAAAGTGAATAATAAATTGATCCTAGGAATAGGATTGGCCTACGGGTGTATTCGGTAGTCTTTAAGGATTAGCCGATAGAGTATTGGTAATTAGTAAGGACCATGGCCCTTCCCGACTCTAGAGAGCGGGGTTGGATAGCATGGACTTACATCGTGATCACGGGTTAGGGTGGAATCCGAACCGGAGACCTTACGAGGCTCCCGACAGCGGTAACACATAAGATAGGACCCCGAATGGACCTTACCTTCCTACGGGACGATGGGTATGAGTTCAGGGGCGGGATGTTGGACTCCGGCCCGAGAGCCCGGTGAGGCCTCGGAGAGCGGTGACAAATCTCGTAAGGATGATAAGACCTACGGGCGGTGTCGTGTAAACGATGATTGAAATGAAATATGAAAAGGGGCCGCGTGCCGACAAATTAATTAATTAACTTATTATGATGATAATAAGGGTTAAAGAAGAACTATCATTATATTATGATATCACTCTATTTTGAGGGTCTTAGAAGTTAAAACGTTGATTATACTTAGTATAGTTGTCATTGTACTTGTCAAATGCTTCCAAGTACTGACCTCCCCTTCACGGGGGAGGCCACCTCACAGTTTCAGGTAGGAGTTGAGCTTGCTACCAGTGCCCGTTGCTTCGGGACGATCAAGGAAGGAAGACGTGGTTCGTGCTTCCTCCGTTCCATTTTTAAAAAATATTTAAATTGATGCTCATGGATATTATTTTTGAATAATTATTTGGGGGCTTGTATGCCCATGTTTGCCAAAGTGTGGCATAAACACTTTATTAATGTTTCCGCTGCTTTAAACGAATATTTTACATTATGTTTGTTTATGGATGTACTATGTGTGAATGGTATTCAAGACGCCTAGTATAGTATGGATGAGTTGGACTGCGGTTGACTATCCGTACTGTACGGCGGGTTGTTGACGTGTCCGGTAGGTCCGGGGCGTGACAATTAAGTTGGTATCAGAGCCTTAGTCCGTAAACTTCATAATGAAGCTTCAAAACTCTTTGAAAATGATTTTTGCAAACCATGAGCATAAAGTTTTGTACTTATGGAACTTTTGGTACTAGAGTTGCAAGGTCTCTAATTGTTAAGATGGTACCCTTAACAATTGGTATGGCGGTGATTTGAGCCAAAAGATGTCTTTAAGTACCTATCCGTCACTTAACATTTGATGCGAGTCTAATGGCTCATTCTAAACTTCTTTCAGAAATGGAGCCAATTGGGAGAATCACTAGGAGGAACCCAACGGGCCGTGTACCGGGTGGATCCGAGCGCGGCAGCCGGGGGTCCACTAGGGTGTCAAGGGGAAGGGGCCGTGGAGGCCAACAACAAACCGTGAGCGACGGTCACGTTGACACGGAGAGTGAGACTTATTGGTCCTATGAGGACTCAACCTATAGGCCGGAAACCGAGCCGGTGGAGACCCCTTATGAAGGGGATGATGATGATGTTAGTGACGAGGAGCAAGATGGCTCCTTGGCGAGAATTGAGGCGTTGCTCCAGCAATACCACCGAGAGCGCGAGGAGAGGAGGAAACGCCGAAGCTCTAGGATGCATGGTAAGGTGGTAGACTTGTAGTCTATGTATTGAATAGCTAGAGCCGAGCTCTAGGGCTTGCGTGGTGATGTGATAGAGCCGAGCTCTAGAACGCAAGGTAAGGACATTGACCCGAGTGACATGAATTGTATGGTGATGTGGTAGAGCCGAGCTCTAGAATACAATGTCATGTGTTAGGGTTGGACTCTATGAGTTGTCGTGGCTTATGGCCACGGGGAATGGGAATGGTGATTTCTAAATGGACATGGGCCCACGGGCCGACTACTTGACTTTTACATAAGGTAAGTATATTTTCAAACGGGGTAACTTAGGGTTACAAATCATAATGTACTATCACCCTATTTGAGGGTCTTGTGTTTGAAATACTTGTTGTATATCTATTAGATGTCTGCCACACCAGTACTTTATAGCCGTATAGAGTACTGACCCCTTCGGGGGCGTCCCACCACCATTTCAGGTTGAGGCTAGAGCTTGCATCTTGTGCTCGTTGATCGAGTGATCCCTCGGAGAGAAGACTTGGTTCGTGCTTCCTCCATTCTATTTGAAACATTAATAAATTTGCTCATGGATATTTTACTATAGAGCCTGCGTGCTCATGAATAGCTCTGTGTGGCTCTTTTGTTTTAAACAATGTTTTCCGCTGCGTTATGAATTACTTATTATGTTTGTTTATGGATGTTATATGTGTGAATGATATTCAAGACGCCTTGTATAATATGAATGTGTTGGACTGCGGTTGACTATTCGTATTGTACGGCGGGTTGTTGACGTGTCCGGGTAGGTCCGGGGCGTGACAATTAAGTTGGTATCAGAGCCTTAGTCCATAAACTTCATAATGAAGTCTCAGAATCCTCTTTTCAAAATGATTTTGAAAACCATGAGCATAAACATTTTGTACTTGTAGAGCTTTTGGTACTTGAGTTGCAAGGTCTCTAATTGTTAAGATGGTACCCTTAGCAATTGGTATGGCAGCAATTTGAGCCAAATAGTGTCTTAAGTACCCATCTGTCAATTGACATTTGATACGAGTCTAACGACTCTTCCCAAATTTCTTTCAGAAATGGACCGTGGTGGCAAGGTTACTAGGAGGAACCCAACTGGCCGTGTACCACCGGAGACTGGACAGGGCAGTCGAAGGACCTCTAGGGCGTCTAGAGGAGCTGGCCGTGGAGGCCGATCACAGACCGTGAGCGACGGTCATGTAAGCACCGAGAACGAGAGCTACTGGTCCTATGAGGACTCGACCTATCGACCAGAAACAGAACCGGATGTGAGCCCTTATGAAGGGGATGATGATGATATAAGTGATGAGGAGGAAACTGGCTCCTTAGCACGAATTGAAGCACTACTCCAACAGTATCACCGTGAGCGTGAGGAGAGGAGGGAACGCCGAAGGCGCCGAGCTGGGCAACCTTCGGGTGGGGCTTCAAGGGGGAGAAGCCATGGAGACTCTAGGGCCCACATTGAAGCACATGGGGGTCGGGGTGATGGAGGTCCAATCATAAGCATCTCCAAATACATCAAAGAGGCACGAGACTTGGGGTGCAAACCGTTCGATGGAACGAGTGACATCTCCATTTCGGCGCAATGGATTAAGAGGCTGAATGAGGCGGCCCTGGATATGCAACTCACCCCCGAATATAAACTAAGGGTTGCGGTGAGATTACTCGAAGGTATGACATCCAAGTGGTGGGACGGGACCAAAAGCAAATATGGTGAGGCCGTCACTTGGGAGAATTTCCTACAGGAATTCTTTGCACAATATTACTCGGATTTCGAGGTGAACAAAAAGGTGAGGGAATACACCCTCCTAACCCAAGGGGGTAACATGACGGTGAGGGAACTTGAGTACAAGTTCAGGGACCTTGCCGATTACATACCGGAGTATGCTTGTGATGAGAACCGGATGGTGAATCACTTCTGGGATGCTCTAGACTTGGAGATACGTGATAGGGCAACACAATTGCCTAACATGACGTTCGCCCAAGTGGTCGACCAAGGGTTGAAAGGGGAGAAACAGTGGGAGGAGAGGAAGAAGAGAGACGCCGAGGAGGCGAAAAAGAGAAAGTGGGAGAGTCATGGCTCCCAAGGTTCCAACAAAAAGGGGAACAATGGAGGAGGATCTTTCCGGGAACCACCGCCACCATCTAGGGGGAACCAAGGCCCAAGTGGGCAAGGCTCGAGGTCACAGGCCTCAGTGGTGACTCGTTGCAACAATTGCAAGAAGAACCACTCCGGTAAATGTCGCGACCCCCCTAGATGTTTCCAATGCGGGGATGCCGGACATTTGAAGGCGCATTGCCCACAATTGGGTGGGACCAGGACATCGGGACCGAGTAATGGCCCGACGGGTACACGGAATCAAACTGGGGCTTCTCAAGCAAGCCGGGGACACGGGAGAGCAAGTACGAGCAATGCGCCATCCGTGAATCAAGGAAGGACTCAAGCTAGAGTCTATGCGATGACGGAGGCGGATGCTCGAGTGAACTCGGATTCCATTGCAGGTATTTATCTCATTAAAGTGTGGTATTTTAGCCTTATTTAAGGTGTATAGGATTTAAGGGTTAAGGCCCGGCCATCGTAGGGGCAAGACCTGGCATTCCGACTCACGAAAACGAAGTAAAACCAAAGTACTCGCCCCGACCGGCGCCGGTCCGAGGCTAACCAGCGCCGGACATGCCCTGGGATGAGCCTGTGTCAGACCGGCTCTCTATAACCGGCGCTCCCGGCCTGCAAAACCACCCAACCGGCGCCGGACACCCACCAACCGGCGCCGGACCTTCGTTGGAAGTGGCCTGTGTGGAACCGGCCCATTTTAACCAGTGCAGCTGGGACGCTTGACCCAGACAACCGGCGCCGGTCAGGCCTGAACCGGCACCGGTCCGAAGCTGTTTTTGTTCGAAAATTTTTCGTATCAAAGCGGGACCCACCCCGTTTGAACGGTAAATGCACCCTAACCCTAAATAAAGTTTAGACATGTTAAGAATGGTGTCTTACATGGCTTATAAATGTAGGAACATTAAAGATTAATGGAAAGGATGCACGAATCCTTATCGATACCGGAGCGCAACGTTCATTCGTGAGTGAGGCGTTCACCGGGGACTTAGAGATTCAATCAATACCAATGACGCAAACTTTAGTGGTGTCAACACCACTAGGGGATGATATTGAAAGAACCCGTTACTATCCATCTTGTGAGGTGGAAATCGGTGGCCAAACCTTGACGTGTGATTTCGTACCGCTGAGTATGATGGAGTTCGATGCAATCCTAGGGATGGATTGGCTAGAAAAGCATCATGCTAGGGTAGATTGCTACACAAAGGTTTTGGAACTCGAAGGCAAAGGCCCCGGCTCTATCACTCGCGCCGCCGACCCGACCATAATCTGGGTCTTAAGGTACCCCGCCTCCCCGGCCTTTGTCTGTACCTCGAGGGCAGTAGTATCCAGATAAGAGTGTCCCTCGAGTATTCCAACTGGCTGCCCAGCGTCCACGACGACCTGTTTCTTCCTCGATGACCCCTCCGCATTCAGTTTCTTCTTGTTCTTTTCCTTCCAGGAGGAACCTTAAGAGGCTCCGGGTCAAGAGGTCGGAAGCTACTGGCTTCGCCAGCATTGCGAGGGGGCAAGACGACAACTGTTACCTCCTACCGCTCCTTCTCCCCTTCCTCCTTCGCGACCTGAAGAGCGAGAGTCATTTCTTCATCTTCTGCTACTTGTTCAAACTCCTCAGCCTCCGTCTCAGTCCCGAGGTTATCCTGGACCTATGCAGCCATAGCAGAATCATTGGGGGGCGAGGCCTGCTCACTCGAGGACTCCACGTCCGAGTAGCTCTCCTGTTGCACCGGAGGCTCCATCGATATGTCTTGAGAATCGCTTTCAGCAGACATCTTTAGCAAGTATAGATGAGAGAAAGTTTCGAGAGGAGAAGGAAAGTTTCCCTAAGAACTCCAACACTAGATCTAAGGGGATGGAAGCAAAATGTGCTAAAGAACTCAAGAATGGAGGAAGAATTGACCTCAGAAAATCGGTCTCGATCGAACTACACTTTCTCTCTCTAGAAACAAATTGCCAGAGCTTCGCTTCAACTCAAACGCACAAGCAAATGACTTAGGGCAAGGGGTATTTATAGGCTCCCCAACCGGCGTTAGCCTCGAAGCGTGGGCCTCTGGTTAAAAGCCCATCATTACGGGGCGCAGTTTCGACCAATGGGTGGCACCCGCCCGCTCTCAGCCAACAGACTCATGCCACGTGGACCCGCCACCAACGACTATATTCCCAAAGCCATAGTGCAACAATGTCTTCAGCTGACATCAGGAAGCTATGCCTTCGGCTTACTTCCCATTCCCTTCGAAATGGCCCTCCGGCAATCACGCATCAACTAAACATGAAGCCTACGGGTTATCAGATACTGCTACACCCTTCACCAACATATGCCCTCGGATAAACACCATGCAGCATAACTCCTTCAGTCCGAACTAGCCTTCGGCCTAAAGGAGGGTGACTGGGATACACCCCTCGGGGAAACACTGAATAAAATTCACATATTCAAAAAGCTACAAGCGACGATTGTTGCCTTTGGGTAAACAAGCATAAACTGTAGCCCCCGAATACACGTTGCCACACATACCCTTCGGGAAATACAAAAAATAAAAAGTCTCCTGCAAATCACCAACGAATGTACTGATGATGATAAAAGCACCCTTCGCACTAACCAAAAACTTCAGGAGCCCTCAGCCCTCAACATGTGGGGGACTGAGGGAATGCCCTCAGCAAACACCACAAAAACGAGTGATCAATGGGAGGGATCTCCCACAAATGAAAGCGCATTCGGCATAACCAACACAATTACTCCTTCCCACTCAAGTACCTTTCATCAAAAGGAGTGGGGGACTCCTGACGGAGTATATGGCCCAGGGACCCCCGACCCATAGACTTCTACTTCTCTTACACAGGCCCATCAACTTCTCCTACATAGAGCCCAAACATAGCGGCCCAAATACGAAGAAGCCCACAGTGCGCGTATAGGTGCCTTCGGTCCTACATCTGAGGGCTCCAAATTCCACATGGCAACTAGACTTGAGCATACAAAGTTTCTGGGAGAAAAAGATAGAAAATAGGAGCCTTCGGCTCCTAGGCGCCCTCGACACATGTGTAGCCTTCGGCCGCACAAGAGCCTTCGGCCACAGGATAGCCTTCGGCTACAAAACACTCAGTAAAGTTTCCTTTCAGAGACAAGCAACCATTGCATTCAATGCGGCGTCACATCCACCCACTGCATTTAATGCGGTGCACATGCGAATGCCGGTGCCACCCCGATTGAGGTGACCCTCGGCCGTTAGATGTCTGACACGTGTACTCACCTAGCATTTATGGCTGCTATAAATAGCAATCCTTTTCCTTTGTAAAGGATCCCAACATCTCGAGTTCATTTAATACATTTGTCTCTCTTTCTTACTTGTTTGCTCTGACTTCTCTCCAAGTTATTCCCTGCAATAACTCTTCGGATAAGTTGCCCCCGGGTACACTACCTATCATTCACTGATTTACATATTATGAGTACAAAACTAAATTTTGAAAAAAATGTTAAATTATTCTCATTTTAAATTTTTAAATTTGATTTTTGTAAGCTTCTTACTAATGAGGAATGAAATACTATCATATTTCATATGTTTGACACAACTAGTTGAAAAGATACATTCGTAAACTTTTTATTAAGTTTTAGTCTTTAGTGACTAAAAAAATAGTAAAAGAAAAATGTTGTAGCTGTTTGATAAGAAAATGATGGTTTGATTTAACTTTGTTTGCACAACAAGCTATTGTGACCTATTTTAGATAAAATCGTAAATAATATAATGCCAAGTATACAACTAGAAGTTTGTAGAATTATTTAAAATAGCATAAAAGCTACGGAGTAGAATTTAAGGTAGCATTATAATCAAATTTTTTAAATATTCTTCGTACAAAATAATGTTCAAACTTTTATATTGACAAAAAATAAAAATTGGACAATTACAACAACGCAACTTAAATTAACACAAAAATGATGTTTGTACTCATTATCATTTTTATACCCACCATGTCTGTGACATACTCTTTTTATTTATGAATTGTTCACAGATAAAAAAATATCTTCACGAAAGTGAATATACGGGCGAGTAAAACACTTCTAAAATTAATACTCCGTAAAATTATAGGTAGCATATCTAGAGCCCGTTTGGTAGCACGAAAATTAGCTGTTTTGGTTGATTCTGCTGAAATTTATGATGTTCTGGCTGAATTGGCTGCAATGACTGATTCCGCTAGTTTAAGAAAAAAGTATCTTTAAAATATAATTTGTTAATAAAATAAAGAAAAATTATATGTAAAAATAGCTAAAATGATCATCTACAGTAACTTCAGCCAATACAGCCGGAAGAGTAACTCTAACCTTACTTTTTATGCTTATTACACAATTCAACCCGTAAAAGAAAAAATTACATGTTTAGTGAAAAAGTTAGCTAATAAATCTGATAAGCCGAAAAAGTTAGCTAATAAATCTGATAAGCCGAAAAAGAGTATCTGCCAAACGACCTCCTAAAAAGTTACGAGTAGATCAAAGTTACATTTTTTAAGATATTGAGAACGTGTCCTTAGCAGGTGAGCCATTTTGGTACGGAGTAAAATTTCCTTTAATTATGCAATTTCAACCAGATTTACCCTAACCTTTTCTAAATCAATCGTTTAATAAACACTCCGTAATAAAGAGAAATAGACAAAACCCATGAACAGCGCACCTTCTCTCACAGAACACAGTAGCAGCGTATAAACACTGGCGCCTCGATTTTTGAGCTAAGCTTTTAACTCTCCTCTCCCTCCCCACCCCTTTCTCTTTTTACCCACTATCACCATTCCCACCTTCCCCCTCAACCCACCTTGGGTTTTTTCCAGTATATATTCTGGAAAAGAAGTCTTTCTCAGTGGATTTCGTCTCTTCTCTCTTCTAATTCTGCTAGCCTAGCCTACTTGTACTTATATATATGTGTGTAGAACTAGCAAGGAGAGAATAGAGGAAATTGTCAATCTTTTTTGTTTCTTTGTAACTTCTACTAAAGCTTCATCCTTTGCCATCAAATGTCAAAAGTGAATATTAACTCCGGGTTTCCAAAGTTGGCTCCTTCTCGATAAATTTCTCGAGCTCAACTGGTTTGGTAATTCTTAGCGAGACAAAGAAGTATTTTTTCTGTTTTTCAAGAAACTCCAGTGACGTCTATGTGTGTGGGAGTTTGTAGTTAAACAGAGAGGAGGTAAAAAAAACGGTGAAACATTTTAGCATTTTGCGGTGGCATGAGTGATGTGTTTTCCCCCCTTGGTCACGAGTTGTTTACAGCTGCTTTTATGAAGGGTGGTTTTATCTTGTGAAAGAAAACAGTCATTTTTGTCATCATATGGATGGAGAGAGACAATTTGGTTGCAATGCTTTACTTAAGCAGTTTTGGCTGTACCCTCAGTTGTAAGGTAAGCGTGAAGTGTGTTTTTGAGCCTTCTCAATAAAATAAAGACCCAAAGAGAATCTTCTGGTTCAATCAAGATCTCCTCTTTAATCTGTCTGAGGCTACAAGAAAGTAGAAAAGACAGAACCCAGAAAAAGATAAGTTCTTGAGAGAGGGTTCAGAGAATCTTGGTTTCTTTGTGTTCAACAAACAAAACCAGTTGCAGAGAATATCTTTCTGGTCTAACTCTTTGAAGAAAGGCTTGAAAAAAAAAAGAACAAACAATGGCTTTGGTAGCAGCTCAACAGCATCACAGGGAGAGTAGCAGTGGGAGCATTGACAAACACATTGATTCCGGCAAGTATGTCCGGTACACGGCGGAGCAGGTGGAGGCTCTCGAAAGGGTTTATGCTGAATGTCCGAAACCTAGTTCTCTCCGCCGGCAGCAGTTGATCCGGGAATGCCCCATTCTGGCTAACATTGAGCCTAGACAGATCAAAGTCTGGTTTCAGAACCGCAGGTGAACTCATAAATTGACGTCCGGTTTAGTCTTCCTTGCTAATTTTATTACTCATTTTCAAAATTGTTGCTTAAATTTCTAAGTTCATACTGTAATTTGATTGGGTATATTATTATTTTTCCATAAATGAAGCTTGATTTGTCCTTTTGTTGTTGTTTTTACACTGTTTAAAGAATTAATAAAACGGAACAACTTCGCCGTCCATTGTTGACCTTAATGTCAACAAATCTTGAAAAAACAGTTCAATGTTTTCTTGCACAAATCTGAAAAATGCGTGTTTTATGGCCATTTGGTATGCAATTCTGAATTGATTGTTGACCAAAGAATTATTGTTGTATGATAATACTCTGTATGTAATTATTTTAGTTTACTATTTTCAGTATAACTTTGTCATTTAAATTTTCTTAACCTTTATAGAAGCCTCTTTCTTAAAGTATTAAAAAGACATTTTTTTAATGAGTCCATGTGCACACCATAAGTCTGATTTAATGTGTTATTTGCATCCTCCGGATACATAATTATGAGCTCCTAACGCTCTTATTCTCTTAACATTTATATCTTCAGAATCATTACAACAGTATGAACTTAAAAGGAACTTATAGCAAAGTTTTAAAATATGCTAGTGAGGGCACACTAGGTTAGCCCAAATGAATTAAGTTAAAAAATGGTAATTTTTTTAATAGCGGTTATATCAAGAATGATAGTTGAACTTGGAAGTGAAGAAGAAAGTTCCTATCCTGTTGCAGGTGTAGAGAAAAGCAAAGAAAAGAGGCTTCTGGCCTCCAGGCTGTGAACAGAAAGCTAAGTGCAATGAACAAACTGTTGATGGAAGAAAACGACCGGTTACAGAAACAAGTTTCACAGCTTGTTTGTGAGAATGGCTTTATGCGCCAACAATTGCATACTGTATGTGCTCTTCTCTTGTTTCAATTAATGCTTTAGGCTGTATTAAGTGCAGTTAGACAGTGCCTACATAGATTAGCTCATTTGGTTGGGATTGCTCCAACAATGACTTTATTTATTTGGTGCTATTTTATCCAGGTACCGACACCTACAGATGCAAGTAGTGAATCAGCAGTGACAACCTCCCAGCATTCGCGAAAAGATGCTACCAATCCTGCAGGGTAACTCATTTTTTTTGTCACAAAATTTTGTTTTGTTGGAGGACTTTTGAGGTGGGGAAATGGGTGTTGTGTATATATATATATATATATATATATATATATATATTTGTCACAAGCTATTGCCCACTTCTAGCTTCTTTAAAAGACCATCTCCCAGCCCACTTACAGATTACCGTTCACTATTTTGAGGTCAACGTAAATTGTTCTTAATCTTTTACTTATATATCCAACTTTTATTAGATTTTATTTTTATTTTTGCGACATTATAAAAAATTTTATGTAGATTTTGAAAATGTGAATTTTGTTTACTAAAAATAGTCTTATTAATGATAGGGATCAATCAACTTTATAGCTAGTCAAACATTGTAAACCATGTTGGAACCTTTAAGTGGGAAGGAGGGAGTAATAGAAATCAGAAAGTTTTACAGCAATGTGTGAATTAAAATAACATATACCACAATAAGTTTTTAAAGTCTAAATCTAATACATAAAAATAAATATTCTAAAAATATGAAGGCCTCCACCTAAATAAGTCGTAGTGATGTAGGATATGCCTAAGTTGTGTTTCGATGCTGTGATTTGGTTAGTAACATTTTTATCAGTTCATCGTCTAAATGTGAATTACAGTGAATGACCTAAAGCCTTTTCTTGTCTTATTTTTGCAGACTTCTCTCAATTGCTGAAGAAACCTTGGCTGAGTTCCTCTCAAAGGCTAAAGGAACAGCTGTTGATTGGGTGCAGATGCCTGGGATGAAGGTTTGATTTTCTATATCCTTTAAGGATCTGTTTGGAATTCTGAAACTACTGGGAAAGAACACAGATGAAAACAGATGATATTTTTAAAACTTTTATTTGTTCATATATACTATATTATTTCTAAATCCTAAATACATGTAAAAGCAGTTATGACAATGGACTTGTTTATTTCATTTTACTGTTCCAAAACTGAAACTGTACAACTTAAAACTATTAATTTCCTTCTGTTTTTCCTTAATGCTACAGCAGTTTCCATGAACCAAATGTCCTCTATAGAATGCTTTATTAGGCTATCATTCCTCTATCTTTCTTAAACTGAAATGCTAACCATCTAAGTTATGAATTCCGTGTTGCCAGCCTGGTCCGGATTCGGTTGGGATCTTTGCCATCTCACCTAGGTGCAGTGGAGTGGCAGCACGAGCATGTGGTCTTGTTAGTTTAGAGCCTTCCAAGGTATGCTTTTTTGCAAGTTATATGTAAGCCCCTCATTGGTTTCTTTCACTAACCTCTTGAAAATATCACAGATTGCTGAGATCCTGAAGGATCGTTCATGTTGGTTTCGTGACTGTCGCAGTGTTGAAGTTTTTACTATGATTCCAGCTGGAAATGGAGGGACAATTGAGCTTCTATACACTCAGGTGAAACAACTACCTTAAGCATTCTGATTCATGTAGGGTCTCTTTACACTTGTAGAGACATCAGGAAATATGATAGCCAAAAGAAACATGGAGAGAAATTTGGTTAAAGAGGAGAGTCGCAATCTGAATGATTTATTTCTCTTATACAAAGGCTAACCGAGCAAATCATGAGATATTTGTATAATATTACTATAACAGAACACATTGCCAAATATGTGACTTCAGTGTTGGTACAGCCATTGAGAAAAATACCACTACAATCATTGACTAGTAAATTAGAACATCATCGTGGTCATTGTATCACCATGCTCATTGCGCAATGACGATCTTATTTTGGTTCATTATTTCTCAAAACATATTAAGAACTCTAATGCTAGGAATCAAAATTCATTATCTTTTGAATTTTCCAAGATTTAGCCGAACACAAGATTTCAAAAAGTGATCTTGTCTTTCCATAATTCACCATTGGCATTTTTCTTGATCTAAAGTCTAAACATACACGTAAGCAATTGATGAAAATATATACTAAATTGGATGGCGAATGGCTTTCCTTTAAATCTTTCGCAGATATATGCTCCAACAACATTGGCTGCAGCCCGTGACTTTTGGACTCTAAGATACACAACCACCTTGGAGAATGGTAGTCTTGTGGTATGTAATATAAAGTGAACTTAACTGTTTAAAACTCCTTTAGCTTTGTTCATGTATAATGTTGATATGGCTTCTCAGATTTGCGAAAGATCGCTTTCGGGTACGGGGGCGGGCCCTAATGCCACCTCAGCTTCTCAGTTTGTCAGAGCTGAAATTCTTCCTTCTGGATACCTTATTTGCCCATGTGATGGTGGTGGATCAATTATACACATTGTTGACCACCTTAATCTTGAGGTCAGGTGTCAAATTACAAACTTGTCCTTTGCCAAGTATTATTCTATCAATTAAAGATGTTTGTTCTGTTTACTGAGACTGAAATTATTCATCAGGCGTGGAGTGTGCCAGAAGTATTACGCCCCCTTTATGAATCCTCAAAAGTTGTTGCACAGAAGATGACTGTTGCAGTAAGTTTGCGTTAAAAGTTCTTTCAGCCCCGTGAAACTCCAAGCCTTTCTGTTTAAATTGAGTGAGCATTTAAGTTTTGATTAGGAATTAGATTAATGGGTGTTAAAATGGAACAGCAGGGATCTGTTATTTGTTGTTCTTATTCATTTAAAACAATGAAATGTCATTATGCTATCCCACTAAATTTTCCTAAAGTTCTAGATATGAATACTATTTTAGAATAATTTTAACATCACAGTCCTTTACTTATTACCATGAATATTCATAATTTTTAACCGAAGATCATAAAACAAAATGTAAGAGCTCCTGTTATCATTACCCCATCCATAAATACCACCCTTATACAAATTATGATATCCAAACATTTATTATTAGTAATATTATAATGGGAAAATAACTTTAAATAATACAAAGTTACCAACTATCTTCCATCAACTAAGAATAATAAGCACTTTGGAAATAACTTGTAATAATACCAACTATTTAAATATAGACCAAAAGTGATTTAAAGCCTTTTTTCACTAAAAATTTAGTCATTTAATTCACCAAAAAATAATATTAAAATATCAAATAAGTGACTGTATTTTCAAATATCATATATATGATGGTTTGCAATTAGTTTTCGATGTCTTAAATGACAACATTTCTTAAATGAGCGATAGTTTGTACTCCCTCCGTTCTCTGATAGATGAGAGTATAGCCTTTGGCACAAATTTTAAGAAGGAATTAATAGGGGTAAGATAAAATGTGTAGTGGGTTGTATTTAAATGAAAAAGTAGGAAAGAGAATGAGGGTATAAAGGTATATTTATTGATAAAACTTTCTAAAAAAGAAAAGGGAGACAAGTATTAGAGAACATCCCAAAATGGAAAGAGGGACAAGTATTAGAGAATGGAGGGAGTATTATTTAAAGTTATTTTCCCTATTATTATTAGAAGTATTATATATGCTCCCTCTTTGCCATTTTTTTCACCTTGTAAATTGTGTAACATAAATTTAATTTTTGTGTATTAAGGCACTACGGTATATCAGGCAAATCGCTCAAGAAACCAGTGGTGAGGTGGTATACAGCCCGGGAAGGCAACCCGCTGTACTCCGAACATTTAGCCAGAAATTAAGCAGGTCTGTTATAAATAATATCTCTGTAATTCATGTATACTTTAACTAGTGTCCATTATAAGATGTTTGTTTGTTTTGTTATATGATCTACTTCTTCTGCAGAGGCTTCAATGATGCTATCAATGGATTCAATGATGATGGTTGGACTGTATTGAGCTGTGATGTTTCTGAAGATGTTACTATTGCCATTAATTCAACAAAGACTGTGGGGTCTGCTTCGATTACACATCAAACGCTTGGTGGCATTTTATGTGCAAAGGCATCTATGCTACTCCAGGTAACTTGTCAACCAATTGAAGATGGTATCCATCCAATAATATCATCACTTTGGGGAAAATATTTGACTAATGTTTTAATTATCAGAATGTTCCTCCTGCTGTGCTTGTTCGTTTCTTGAGGGAACATCGGTCGGAGTGGGCGGACTTCAACGTTGATGCCTATTTTGCTGCTGCTTTAAAATCTAACTCTTATTCATATCAAGGAGTCAGGCCTGCGAGGTTTACTGGAAATCAGATTATCATGCCACTTGGTCAAACTATTGAACATGAAGAGGTGTGGTTGTTTAATGTGCTTCTTTCTTTCCTGAAAAGATTCCACCTATGCTCCCAAGATAACTATTTCATTTCAACTTTTTGTCAACTTTCATTTTTTTTTAATTTGGGTCTCATAAATATAGATATTTTGCCCCTTATATTTTCCCTCTGAACGCTTATCCTGTCAATGCTTCGTTGAATTTTTGGTGGATAACTTGGTGGGGAGGACTAATAGTGGCTAAAAGTCATAGTCAAACACCAAAGTGGGAAAAGTGGGAATGACATTATTATAGTCACATCTCACATGGTCCAAAAATGATTTATTTAGTATTTTTACATCAAGAGTGGTGTTTCTTGGCTTTGTATCAGATTGCATAAGTGCTTTTTATAATCAGAAGTGAATCTGTAAATGAGAAATAGATGATTGATGGGCAAATGGTAAAGTGATCTTTAGTCTTTACACTATAAAAAGAAGACAAACTATTGATGCTTATTTGTGTGGGAAAAGGTTTAAATAAGCCCTTGTACAATCCATCACTTGAGCTACTTACAAGAGTATGACATTGGTGCGTTTACTTTGAAATTGCAATCAATCCAACAATTTTGTCCTGCCATAGCAGTTTATTTTTAAACAAAATTTCTTCAGAACATTTATAAATTAAAAAGACATATGAATTGTAAATAGTGTAGACAAAGAAATACGGAGTGTGAAAAATAGTAAAATGCCAAAGTAATAATACAATTTAAAAAACGTGAAAATAAAAAAATTGGAAATAAAAATTCATAAATAAATGAAAATATAAAGAAATATATAAAATTAAATAGTAATTAAAAAGATGCAGATATACTAATAATTTCAAAAACACAAAACAAACACAAAACAAAGATGCAGATATACTAATAATTCTGAATTTAATAATTTTTAGTTTTTTCCGAACAAAACTTGCCATAACAAGTCAGATTGTCAGAAACTGGTTAAATAGTTGGATTGATTAGTTTTTAGCAGTAAGCGGACTTGCATGATACTCTAAGTAGAGGGACTTGGATTGAAAAGAGTTGATGGATCAATCTTAACCTAATCATTATTTATGCAAACTTCATTTTAGAAAAAGAACTTCAAATGCATAATGAGAAAAGTTATCCAAGTTATTAACCTACTTTCACTATTATTACAACATTTGACTCTGCTGACAGATGCTCGAAGTGATCAGGCTTGAAGGACATCCCCTTGACAATGAAGATATTTTTTTGTCAAGAGACATGTCAAGAGACATTCACCTTTTGCAGGTTCTTTTTACCCCTTTTATCCCTAAAGAAACAAATAAACTAGCAGTATGTTTTCAAGTTTGAAGCAATCACTAACTATTAGTTTTCATTTTCAGATGTGCACTGGAATTGATGAGAATGCAGTGGGTGCGTGCTCAGAACTTGTTTTTGCCCCAATTGATGAAATGTTCCCTGATGATGCTATCTTAATACCTTCTGGCTTTCGCATCATTCCTTTGGAATCAAAATCAGTTAAGTCAGTTTAACAACTTTTCCCCTTATTTCTTTTTTACAAATTTATTTCCAGTTATTGTTAATCTAGCTTATTGTTGAGGTATATAGTTTATTGTTATACATTGGGTTCCAATCTTGTTTTTAGATTTTATCCCTGAAAATTTGACATTACACCTAATGTAGCTATGTCGTTTGATTTAACAAAAAAGGTTTACCAGAAATGTTATAAAAAGAAAACTCATGGACAAAAGTAAGATTACATGGGTCAGGATGCAGTTACTTGAAAACCATACTTGAAAAGTCAGTATGTTCTAAAACTTATACTTTTTTCATTTTTTAGAAAGATCTTAGGTAAATAACAAAATTTAATATTTGAATGGTCATGGTGTTGCCAGAGTCTTTACCTGGAATGGAGATAGTATGCACTAGGTACTAAATATTCTTCATTAAAAATGGATTTCTAATTCTCTTGCATTTTCTTTCTAATTTTTTTAATAATTTGCTAATACTTGTGATTTACCTAGAATGATGTGCAGGACACACTGATGGCGCAAAGGACACTGGATTTAACTTCAAGTCTTGAAGTTGGCCTGCCAACAAGTCATTCTTCTGTTAGCAATGTCTCCCCTTCCTGTTACGCGCGTTCTGTCTTGACCATTGCTTTCCAGTTCCCATTTGAGAACAATCTACAGAACAACATTGCTATTACAGCTAGACAATATGTTCGAAGTGTGATCTCATCCGTTCAAAGGGTTGCGATGGCAATATCACCAACAGCGTCTGGTCCTTGTGTTGGTCCAAAGTTGTCCCCTAGCAGCTGTCCAGATGCTCTTCCATTGGCTCAGTGGATCTGCCAGAGCTATAGGTTTTCCCACTTTTACCTTCTTATTACGCCTGAAATAAATTTTGGCTGCCGTAATAGGGTTCGTTTCGAACTCACAAAAATGAAATTACAGAGAATGAAAGGGAAGGTTTTGGGGATATTAAAAGCCAATTCCATTCAGTGACTTTACGTTTGAGATTTTGTTTTAATCTCATTATTTAATGGTTTCTTTTATTAATGCCTAAAAGTTTTAAAGCACAACTTGGTTTTCATTTTCTTTTTTTGCCTTTTGTGTGGTATGGTTGAAGTCAAGAAAATAATTAACTTAACATTCTTTTTTGCTAGCATGATATTTTCCATGATCTTGTACCTGATTTCTTAACCTGGGCAAACTGAATACGTGAAGACAATGAAGAGTAAAATGAGGAGATGAAATTGGTTGGAAAAAAGAATAAGCTCAAACTCAATTTTTTTCTTTTATATTATCATTTATTTATTGCTATGTAATTTTTGTAAACATTGAAGTATTTAAAATGTATGCTTTTTCCCAACAAGATATTCATATCCTTTTTTTAATCCAAAGGCAAAACCGTAAAAATAATGTTCGAAGGCATTTTAGTTTAGCTCGCAAGTAGTTTCAGGAATCACGTATATGATCCAAATACACCCCAGATTTAAATTTGTTCTTTGTTTGCAGTTACCACACTGGAACAGAACTGTTTGGTTATGGTTCTGTGGGTGGTGAATCAGTGCTTAAAAATCTCTGGAACCATCATGATGCTATTTTATGCTGCTCTATAAAGGTGTGTCCATTCTTGTTAATCATGCTCTTTGTTCTATAACCAAAAAGGGAAAATCTGGATAAAATGAAAAATAGTTTCAACTCAAGAAATCAATTTTAGATCTTTCTTGGGACTCATTATATCCACACATCTCAGTTCATTAGTTTTATAAAATTATTTATCAAATGAATCAAAAACTGTTTTCCTTTTCATTTTATAGCCTCCGTCCTGAGTTTTTTATGCACACGTATATATGCTAAACATAACCAAAGTGCGTTCTCTTTGCTTTGATAAGGGTTGAACTTTGTCCTTTGAAATTCTACTCAGCAATTCTAAATAACTTTGTTTTGCAGTCTGCGCCGGGCTTCATCTTTGCTAACAAGGCTGGACTGGACATGTTGGAGACGACATTACTGGGGTTGCAAGAAATTGCATTGGATAACATTTTTGATGAACGCGGGCGTAAAGTGTTCTTTACCGAGCTCTCAAAAATCATGCAGCAGGTAACAGTAATCTACATAGCTCAGTGGACACATTAATTCTTTATACTAGAATACTAACTCCATCCCAGTAAGATGGCTATTAAGAAAGTTGAATTTATATGATTAGTTTGAATAGATAAACTGAGAATGAATTAAAACACCACACAAAATTGCCAAATATGGTATCAGACGAACTTAGTCAGATGAACAAAAACAGTGGAATAGGGAGTACTATAATACCACGAAGTGATATAACTTTGAATTTCCTAATGTTCAGGGATATGCATACCTGCCTGGTGGAGTTTGCATGTCAGCAATGGGTCGCCATGTGTCGTACGAACAGGCGATTGCATGGAAAGTGCTCTTGGCGGATGAAAACACTGTCCACTGCTTGGCGTTCTCTTTTATGAATTGGTCTTTTGTATAAGGGTGTCCCCGTCCCTTTTGAACGGGTCGGGCATCGGGTTATTAGAACAGTGAATATCAGCTTTGACTAGGAGGTTTTGTAATGTCAAATAGTAATCCCAGACAAGGTCTTGTTAGGAGGATGGTTGTTGTATGCATCAGGTAATTTTTTTGTTCTTTCCATTGTAAATCCTGACAGTGGCCTTTGCAGTTGAATGAGTTGATGGTTTAGAGAGTTAATTTAGCCATATAGCGACTGCCAAATTTCAAAATGCTGAATCGTTTCTAAAGATATATAAATAAGATCATCTCCAATGCTATAATGTGCACGGTGCACATGTGGTATGAGTGATAGTCACATAAATATTAGCATACAAATTATTTATCTCTTTATTTGAATGATTTTATACAATTTTGGTAAGTTTTTCCCTGCAATATCAACAACAATGTCAACATCTAGACGATCTTCTTGACATTGTGGAGAAAAACTTACTAAAAATGTATAAAATCATTCAAATAAGGAGAGAAAGAATTTATTTACTAATATTTATGTGGTCATTTCTCATGTCACGTGTGCACCGTGCACATTTTATCATTGGAGATGCTCTAATGAGTTGTAATATTTAAATCAAATAATGTCAAACAAACTCAAATCTACTATCAAATTTAATAAATAAATAAATGATGTTTTTTGTTGTTTAATTATTATAACTACCTCCCACTATGTTTAGGAAAAAGGAGTGACACAACTTTTAAGAAAAAGTGGAATTTTGTGGTTTGTATTGAATTGATAAAGTGAATAAAGTAAAAATGAATTGTAACCATCCAAATATTACTAAATATGGTATGAGACAAATTTAATGAGATAGACGAAAAGGTAAAACAAATCAAAGTTGAGACGGAGGAAGTACTTCTGCATATGCATTGAATCAAATAAGAAAGAATCAAACTCGACCATAGTGATTAGATGAGTAAGGATGTTTTCTTTTGGACTATTTTCAGTCCCAAATCAGATTAGACTAGACCAGATCAACAAATTTCAGTCCAAAAGAAAACATCCTAAAGAGTATTTGTACAATATCTATTTAAGCTAACAAAATTCATCAAATGAGATCATATTTAATAGTACTAGACTTGTATTTTTCTTGATAACATTAAGACAATTGATCGAATAGATAGGAACCTTACATGAAAGACACTAGGGCTGGACTCGGTTCGGGCCGGGCCCGGGTCGGGCCTCCGATCCTATAAAGGGGGCCCCGGAACCGGCCCGTCCTTCGCCCGGTTCCGGTTCGGGCCGGGTCACCAGCTGGGCCCCGGGCCGGGCCACCCGCCGGGTCGGGCCTAGTTTAATTTTTTTTTATCTTTTTAATACAACTTAAATATGAAATACATTTTTCAAAAAATACTAATACAATAAATTCTAAGTTGTAAGTTGTAAGTTTGTAACCAATTAATTAATTAATTAATTTGAGAAAAAGGAGTGTGACACAACTTTTAAGAAAAAGTGGAATTTTGTGGTTTGTATTGAATTGATAAAGTGAATAAAGTAAGAATGAATTATAATCATCCAAATATTACCAAATATGATATGAGACAAACTTAATGAGATAGATGAAAAGGTAAAACAAATCAAAGTTAAGACGGAGGAAGTACTTCTGGCATATGCATTGAATCAAATGCATAGTGATAAGACGGAGGAAGTACTTCTGGCATATGTTCGAGAAAGAATCAAACTCGACCATAGTGATTAGATTGAGTAAGGATGTTTTCTTTTGTACTGTTTTCAGTCCCAAACTAGATCAGATTAGACCAGACCAGACCAGACAAGATCAGCAAATTTCAGTCCAAAAGAAAACATCCTAAAAAGTATTTGTACAGTATCTATTTAAGCTAACAAAATTCATCAAATGAGATCATATTTAATAGTACTAGACTTGTATTTTTCTTGATAACATTAACACAATTAATCGAATAGATAGGAACCTTACATGAAAGACACATGCGATCTAGATCCTTCAAAGCCCCATATTCTTTCTACCTTGGGCTATGCTTGGGAGTTGGCATCCCTGTTCAGCTCAAAAGGGCTGATTTTATTTATTTATTTATTTATTTATTTATTTATTTTATTTATTTATTTATTTATTTATTTATTTATTTATTTATTTATTTATTTATTTATTTATTTATTTATTTATTTATTTATTTATTTATTTATTTATTTATTTATTTATTTATTTATTTATTTAATTTCAGTCAATTTTGATTAAAGTCCTCATATGTTGAAAGATATTGTAAAAGAATATTGGCGAAATTGACAATTTTGATTTTATTTATTTATTTAATTCTTACTTTTACATATTTTACCAAAATAATTTCTAGTGAAAAGCCACAACAATAATGCCAACTAGTCAACTGTTTCACAACAATAAATAAAGTGTTAATGGTAGTAGTTTTCAAGTTAATTTTTTAATTTTAAATATATCAAAGCGAAAATATATATAAGCATTTTTTTTTACAGCAAATATATATAAGCATTAACCATATTATATTTGAGTTTAATTTTATTTCTACTGTAAGTTTGATTTAATATTCAATATTTGTCATAAAATACAATTGAAATATTTGAACAATATATATACTCATCAAGTTTTCTACTATCTGTTATTAAATCATTTTTTACATTTAAATCTGTATTTTGTTATGATTGGAGTTCATTTGTAATCCTGAGTTAAATTATATTTAATTGCAGTTTCATGTAGGTGATGTTGGTGCAGATTGTATGGAGTCTTTTCCCTTTATTTAATTTGTATTAGTTAATTTGGTTGGACTTGAAGATGGAGTATTATTGTGAAAACTTGAAATTTAGTCCTGAAAGTGGATGCCGGTGATCACTTTTCCAATTCCCCCGAAAAGTCTATTTACCAATAAAAAAAGTCCTCAATCCGTACAAATTTATTAGTTGCACATCCAAATTTGCAAATGAGTAAAGTTAAAAGACTAATAGCAAATGTCACCCAAAAGTTACGAGACTAAAATAATATATGTCCATCTTTGTTCCAGTTTTAAACTTAGTTTCAATTTACTTTTCTTGGTTAATATATTATCATTTTACACTTTATTTTACATATTGATTTATAATCATTTTATTCTCTAATTTTGATTGTTGATTTGTAATCACTCTAGATACGTGATCATTTGTGTTTCAATAGAATTTTAGTATATCTTGTAGATATATAATTTTTGCAAAACGAATAGAAAAGGATTAATTTTATAAATCGTTTCTATAAAACAAATTGGGATAAATGGAGTACATTATTGTTAGTTCTTGTAGTAATGCATGCTTAAAGAATAATAAAAGTGTAATGTATGAATTTTTTATTGTGAATATTTTGACGATATTCATATTATATGCATATGAAGTTTTGGTTATCATACTTTCATAATGTCTTTCTCGCGGTATAAACTAAGTGTGTTGATGCATATAATTAAGGTGTATTTGAAACATAATTTATAATATGATTTAATGCACAATCCACTTAATAATTAAGCACATTATGTAAATGTTACAAATTAATTAATTTTGTAATGTACACGTATGAATTATTCTTATTTGGTATGATTTAAAAGTAATGTTAACATTTATTGTTTGAAATCAATAAGAGAGTGACACATTTGCAATTCATGACTCAAATATACAATATAGAACAATGGATATACATCTATTTAATACTGTAAAACAACAAGAACATGAACAATTTATGTATATAAACAGCTTTGTCAGTACAGTTTGTCAAATTGAGGGGAGGACAAACCCCAATTCCTATCTAGGCTTGTCAATGACTCTAAGTTTCGACTTAAAACAAATATATAGGTTTACATTTAATTTCAATATATTTGAACCGAATTCAGACACATTACATATTTAGATAAATGAACTAGACATGACAAATGTTATTATGACACGTTTAGAGCATCCACAATGTTAGGATTTATAGTCTAAATTAGCATTGCCAAATGTGAAGTTACTAAAAAGGCTTCAATACACATGTTATGTAGTGTAGTGAGTAGACGCGGACATACAAATGGAGCCTCTAGTGCAAAACGTCCAAGGCCCAATTTATGACTACGTAATTTATACGAAGTCATATATGTTTTGCTTCTTCATGCGATCAAGGAGAAAATAGGGATTTTTTTCTTCTAATTCCTATGATTGAGAAGTGGCAATTTGTGTGCATAGAGTTCAAGCTCAGCGGCAACACACACCTGTTCCGCAAGAGAAAGGGAAACAAATCCATAGAGTTCGACCATAACTCTTGGAATCGGCTTCTTTCTTCCCTAAAACAGAGGAAATTAAAATTTGACATGTGCCACATTCTTGAATAGTTAAAAGCCAACCTTCGAACGTACAAAGTTAACTCCAATCTTCAACAATTTGGAAAAAGTAATATTATAAAAATTTGATGTCGTGCAATTTTATCGGATAAAATTTAATGAATCGGCCTGTGGAGAAGTCTTTACATTCACACAGGTCCCTTCACAGTGTCGAACATTTTTTTTGGCCAACTCAGCAAAATGAAATTAAGGACTAGATGCATTGGAATGCATATTAAATGCACAACGTCTACTTTGATGAGGTAGCTTAATATTTCTTAGACTAGACTAGGGGTGGACTCGGGCCGGGCGGCCCGACCCGAAACCGGCCCGGCCCGGTCACTGTTTGAACCGGACCGAACCGGTGGCCCGGCCCAGGGGCGGTTCGGGTCGACCCGGACCGGTGGGGTTCGGTTCCGGGCTCGGGCCCTCCATTTGGTGAACCGGCCCGGCCGGTTCGGGCCCGGTCCGGGCCGAATTTATTTTTTTTTTGAATTTTTTTTTTAAGTTTTTGGGTTGGGCTGGGTATTTTGGGCCATTTGAGGTGGTTTGGGGTGGTTTGGGGGTGAGGGGGTGGGTTGGGGGTTAAATAGGAGAAGCCCAAAAAAAAAACCCGAGTGGCCCGGCCCGGCCCGGCCCGGCCCGGAACCGGACCCGGAACCGGTGGCTACCGGTTCGGGCTCGGGCCCAACAAAACAAAACCGAGGCCCGGCCGGGCCCAGGCCCGAACCGGGCCCGAACCGGCCCGAGTCCACCCCTCGACTAGACAGTCCGCATTGCGGATGCTCTTAGGATCCGATCAATGTACAAATCTCTATTTAATAAAAGTTATACATGCAAAAATACATATACACATACATACATACATACACCAAAATAAAGATGTTATTATTGAACAGAAGGATTACAAACACAAATGACTGTAAAGAGTAATTTGAAAGAGGTTATTTGGACAACCGTTATTAAGACATCATCTTTCATCTTTCCTGGAGAACGATTTTGGTGGGTTGAGCCATGGCAACATGGCGTTCCTTATATAGATATTGCTAAGTTTGCTAAGTTTTGTTTGAACTTTGAAGTATTTGATTGAGGTCTAGTCCAACGAGTACAATTTATTTATCGTATAAATTAATACTAAGTAGTAGTTATCAAGTCCTAATTATATGAGACTCAATTTAGATGGTCTATGTGATCCATTTTTGAAACCGTCTAGATCTGAAACAACTATTCAAGTCCGAGTCTAGAACACTATATTCCGACCTGAATCCAACGCATTGACAAATGTATTCTAGAACCATTCATTTTATGATTTCCAGAGGCAATCACCGGTACCGTATACTCGAGTACGCCTCAGCTTACAGTCCCAGTCCCATTCTAGTTTTGAATATCGGTTTCTGTCGAGTTTAACATACCGGGACTGAAAGCTAGAACCAACTTGGTCTGATCTCAGAAGAATGGGAGACATTCTTGGGTTGGGCCAGTTTAGTGCGGTCAGGATTAATGCGGTCATGGTCTGCACAATTTACATGCTTGGTTTGAAATCCGGAACCACTCTGGCCAAATTGGCCGTTTTTGCATCTTTTTCAGTTCAACTCAGGGGTTTTGAATTACAGTACTCACGAATCATCTGTCTGAAAATCTGAAATCCACTTCTTGGTTTAATGGGTCTAACCACCCGGTCTGCTTTTCAGAAGCATGCAAAAGAACAAGCCAAATCCCTATCTAGGTGTTAGACTTTTCTTAGTTACAGAGGCCAAGACAGCGGATAACCCAATGGCTGCCCCGTCTCAAAAGAGACAACGGGTCTACCACGAGTGAACAGATATTCCTTGAACCAACCCTTCCATATCACGTTTTTAAGAAGAATGCTGACTACTCTCACGATCCCTATCAATGAATCTGTGTTTAGAATGTTAGATAACCATTTAAGTCAAGATTATCGGCTAAAACCCAATGGAGAATAGTTTGAAAAGAAAACTGAACATCTGAAGCAAAGGTAGCATTCAACAAAACCAATCACCAAAACTGTAAGACCAATTACACATTGTATATCACAATGATCTATAGAAGCTCTGCTATAACTTGAAGGGTATGACATTCAGCATAATGATAAAAATATAAAACAAAAATCCCAAGCTTGTACATACACATGACTTGTATTATGGTGTTTTGCAATGACTTAAATATGTTTTTGCCAGTTTCAAATAAAAGAAAAATACTAGAGGTACCCCATTTTGGGGTACGCCATTTGAACCCCCCTACATGTCTGGTTCACAAAAAGCAATTCATTAAAATGGGGCAATTAATTTAATGTTTGGGCTTTTGTGAACCACACAATTGGTGGTGTACAAATGGGGTATCCCAAAATGGGGTACACCAAGCAAAACTCCAAATAAAATGCTTTTAGTTTTAGCTTCCTGAAGATTTTTTTTGTTATTCATACCATAACCTATGTGGTTTTTTTCGTCCAACCTTTCAAAAAAAGGCACACTGACTCACAGAATTCAATTCTGGCCTTCCCATCAGTTTTACTTTAAAAGGAAAACAACATAAAATATAGATATGAATAACAATTTGTTTTACATGGACTTAAACACTATATTTGCAGGGACGAAAATATATAAGCCTTTTGCAATTCAGATTGCAAGATCTTAAAAAAAAGTAAACCAACGAAAAATATATTGCCTGATTTAAATATATATATTTCTTGCATTAGTTTTGCACATATCTGGACCTGGATGCCAGAGACCAAAAGTTCAGAAGGAAAGACGGCAAAGCTGCAAACCAGCTAAGAAAAGTCATGGCTGTGGAAGTCTCAAACTCCGTGCAGTGATTTTGTGAGCAGACGCCAAGATCATTTCCAATAAGCACAGTGATACCAGCCGAAGCACATGCAGCGGCAAACATTAGGGTAGAGATAAGCTACAAAATAAAAAAGAAGCATGTGCTCAATATGTATAACAATGGAGAATACAGCATGCCTAGTAGCCTAAATCAGAGCAGAACAACTGATGAAAGCATTGCAATAACCAAATTTGATTCAATGCCCCATTTTCACAAGGGGGTGTTTGGTATGACAAAATAGACGAATGGCTGGTAGAGAGAAAATAAGCAAGGGGCAATACATGTTCTCAATTAGTGCCCCCGTTTGGTAACATGGTTTTTGGCTTATCTGCCATTTTTTGATACCAAACACGTATCTTTTCACTTTATGAGTTGAATTAACATATAAAGTATACAATTATACATAAATACATTTAATGAATATACATCCAATTACATCCTCAGGTTCCAATGACGAATAATTTCAAATACAACAAATAACTATATCAAGTTATTTACATCTTCGATAACTTAGACCATCTATTGATCCCTTGACTAGAGAGCCTAAGGGAACAGGCTCAGCCTACAAGATAAAAATATCATACTCAATAGTTCTTGATACATTACAATCATCACCTTTAATGAAAATCATATCATGTCATTTATTTTTAAAATGACTATACTTATAATTGATATTCTTGACTTTCATCACGCCCAAAAATGTGGATTCGTGTGAAGTGCTCATGTGTACTTTTATTAAAACTAATAACAGTTGAATGATATACATTTACAGTCAGACTTTAAACAGAAAATCTACACCTATGCAGCAAATATATCATGGCTATCTTATACAGGTACGTAGTATATCATATACTCCATGTATGATAACTGGGAGAGATTCCCTTGAGGTATAAGAGCTGTACACCCCCTGTATAAATAATACAGATGAAACCAGCTATGTTGTAGTAAATCTTCTGTAAGGCAGCAGATCTAATTAATCATCTGTTAGGTTAACACTTATCAGTTAATAGTGTTCCAAAGGTCAATACTCAACACCTTCCAGTAAATAATTGACTAAACACCATCAGCAATCAGCAAAGGTGTTGTGTTATTAGGTTAATAAGAAAGTTTAAGTCTTTAACTTTTAGCTGAAAATCTAAGGGTTCTCATATACTACGTGGTTTTTCACTATTTTAGACAATGACATAAGAGGATATGTTTTAAGATATTTTAATATAAAAACGAGGTAAACCTGGAGCTATAAATGAAAAGTTTATCAATTCATTTGAAAACGTATTCCAAAAGGCTTATTAAATAAGCTCCACATTATCAAATAAGTCCATGAAAAAAGCTAAGCATATAGAAAAAACCATTGTTCTAAAAATCGGTCTAGGCACCCGACTAGTCCCCGCCTAGGCGCTAGGCGGTGGTCGGGCACTCTGATTTTTATCTAGGCGTTCCAACTAATTGATTTGGCGCCTAGGTGAATTAGTCGGCTGCCTAGGGCACCTAGTTGTCCGCTCAGAGCGCTTAATTGGCCGCCTAGGCGTCTAGGATCTTCGCACATTTTCTCTTTCTTTTTTATTTTAGTATTCTAAGAGATAAATGTACATGTAACAACACATATGAAGAAATCAATTAAAATTACTAGTTGTAGATTAATTAAGATAAAAGTATACACGTTTATATATAATCTTAAGTGTTATTATTATTGATAATATTTACGGAGTATTACATAATGAAGGTAAGTGAATAGGTATGATATATTATTAAATGTGACAACTCTATCATTCATGCATGTTAATGTGTATGTGTGTATATGTTTTTATATATAAAAAGTTAAAAACACAACATTACTAATCATATTTATGCAAAAAATATTGATAAAACTATAATTTCTATGTCTCCAACTAGTCCCCGCCTAGGCGCCCGCCTAGCCCCTAGGCGCTAGGCGCTGGGCTGGCGCCCGACTGACGCCTAGCGTCTTTTAGAACATTGGAAAAAACCCTTCACAAAAACCTAATAAATAACCTTTAAACTATGGAGTAGCTTATAGCATGCCAAACATAGCCTAAGTAGCAGGATAATGGAATTTCTAGGAAGTAATACTGGCTCGATAAATTATTTGGCTCACTCCTGATCAAAGCAACTGGAAACTTACCCCATCACCAACAGCAAATAAGCAAACAACACGCTGATTTTGTAAACTGCGCCCCACGAGAAGAGCATAAATATCAAGTATTCCCAGGGAAAAGCTCCACAAGATTTGCAGACCAGCAGCAGCAACAAGGTAACTGGTATAATTGATTACTTGGATATCAGAAAATGCACACTTATTTTTCATCTGGCTCTATTAGCTTAGAAAGCTATCAAATTGCCAACTTCAATGTTTATTCTATCATAATTCCTGAAACATGGTGTTACATTTATATGAAGGCCTACATAAATTTAATGACATTTGCATTCTCAGTTCATGAGAGGGTGTTCAAATTCTAAGTACCGATTAAGACACTTTACTCATATAGTCCTACAATGCAGTTCTATCATATCTTTACTGAGAATTCACAAAAGATACTGCTCCAAGTATAAAGCCAATTGTGCTTTGGTGGAACGAAGCAAGCATCATAGATCTACATAGACGTAGTGATTGATAAAATGGGCACACGAAATTAAGGAGTTACCAGAAAGCAGTGACGGACGAGAAATCGTTGGTGGATGCCATGACTGAAAGAGCGACGGAAGCAAAGACGAATTGAGAGAAACGCAGGAAGAGGCCGCTGATCGTGCCTGGCATCCCTTGGATGTCCTTCATCCTCACTCTAGGAACATTCGCCGCCTCTGTCTGAAGCGGCGGAGTTTCAACCGGATGCACCGACGCGTGGCTCACACTCATTCTTGCCTACCTTGTACCCAAGCACCACTGTAAAATACCGCAGAATCGTCTCAGTGACAGTTTATCCGATCTGCCAGACTCAACCAAGGACCGGAGTAGCTCCCGGATCGGATTCGGAAACGCCGGAAGCCTGAACTGTTGATGTTTAACGTCGCCGTAGTGATTTGATACAGGACGGTGCAGAGAGGAGATGGCCGGACCCCGTTTTGGCCGGTACGCTGTTATATTCTCGAACAAAATAAGTAAAACTGATGTTTCGGAAGCGCATACTCTATGAAGGGTACTGTATTTGGCTATTAGCAATCAACTAAAGCAGTGTTTGCGGTTGCTTTAAAAAAGTGTTTTTCAGCTTTTGGCTTAAAAAAAGTTAAAAAGAGTGTTTTCAAATGACAGCTTCTGCTTAAATTAATGACTTAAAAGCTAAAAGCTGGAAGCAGGTGGAAGGGTGCTTTAAACTGCTTTTCACTTTTTCTATTACACAAAAAGTACTTATTTTACCAAACACTACCAACTTTTACTTTTTCAGAATCACTTTTTTCTCAAACACTACCAACTTTTACTATTAATCATATTTCCCAAAATCACTTTAAAAAATCACTTTTTTAAAGTTGAAGCAATTGCAAACACTCCCTAAGTATTTGTGTATTTCGGTCATATTTATTGTATTTAATTAATTCTGTTTTAAATATCTTTGTATAATATAAAGTAACAGTCTTTGCACAACAGTTGGAGGGAAAATTCCCGCCCAAAAAGTAACAAATAAATATGTAAAGTAAAGTTGTACATTAATACTGTTAATACATCGTACATGTAAAATTTGTTGTTACCAAATTTATTTGTCACAAATGCATTCATACACTGCAAGTTTATAAAGTGCCGCCCAATGCTTTGCAAAATGAAAAGATGGTTAATAGCATAGAAGTACTTGCCATATTTAAAGTTTTAAATATTAATTTGTTTTAATGTATTAAAATCAATAATTATTTACTACTACAACACTAACATAAATAATAATAATAACAATAGTAATAATAATAATAATAATAATAATAATAATAATAATAATAATAATAATAATACTCCGTAATAAGTAAAAAAGTTACAATCTTTTGCCTCAATTTTCCTATCCAATGCATATAAAGATAAAAGGAAAGTAAATATGAGATACACATGTAACCATAGTGTCCAATTTGGTCAATTTGAAACGTTTTGTGCCCAAAATGAGATTCACCTATAATCATAGTGTGAAATTCGACCATTATCCCAAAAAGAAATTCATACATTAGGTGAATCCTGCATTTTTGTGTCCAAAAAAATATGTCTAAGTTTTGACCAAAAATAGTCACTGCAGCAATTTTAAGTGTAGTAGCTAAAACCTAAATAGTTTGCCCATATAAGTAGCAACACAAGATTTCAATTCACCACATAAAGAGCCGATTGGTAACACTGAAATTGGCTGAATCGACAGATTCTGCTGAATTTTCTAAATTTCTGCCTGAAGTGCCTCATTCCGCTTCGTTATGAAAAAATAATACATAAAAGATTTTTTTTAATAAATTACAGTATATAATATATGATAAATAGACAAAAAATGGTTTTATACAGTAATTTCAGCCAAATCAGTCGGTTAACAGTGCATCCAGACGAAATCAAGCCCGAATCTATTCAATGGAAAGTTTATATTTGTATAATTCAGATTTTGCATATTACACAATATAAGAAATCGAAAAATATCGATGCCTTGGATGATCCTACTGAATCATCAAGTAATTCTAATTCATTTTAAATTTATTATTTGTAATGCAATTCCATGATTAAATTATCATATTTTTGGAACTAAGTTTACATTAATTTTTCTTACAAAAAATAGGATACATGACTGTTAAAAGAACTCTAATTTCATAAATCGGACAACTTTTACAAGAAGCATGTGCTTATGTTATCAGCATTTTGTTGGTTGCTATGAATAGATCGATGTCGCAAAAGCATACTATGCACCAATATTGTCTTAGTTTTTTTGGAAATAACTACAAGCGGGAACCTACAACTAAAAAGTGTGTAGAATTTTTTTAATTTTTTTTCGCACGATCTAATTTTTCTTTTCTTATAAGCTTATATTATATAATCAAATTTACAACATATAAATTCTACTATGTTTTTTATTTGGAAAAATAACACATCACATATAAATACCATCATTATAAAGCATAATATTAAAAAAAAAATGTTACTATATTCTAAATATATCCCGTGCATCGCACGAGTATTGAGTCTAGTACATAAACAAAATAAGAGTTCTTATCACCCATAGTCCTCTAACTATTTTGTTCATGACATTCTTAATATAGAACTTTGAAATTTTCATTTCTAGTCCTATTATTGTGTGAGAAACAATTTTCTTACTCATCGTCATTTGAACTTTCCATATTTAGTCCTTCATTTTTTGGGAAAATGGAAACTAATAATCCAACCTTTTGGCGGTATTCTTACAATAGTCTCACCTTTTCATTATTCAGGAATAATCCAACCTTCGCACCTCATCTTCATTCAATGGTCTCTGACCGGTTGATGACCCGCTGTTTCAAGTTATTTTCTTATCTTTGTAAAATTTTATACAATAAATCCCACTTTATGGTCACATAATGTTTTGCAAAGATAAGAAAATAACTTGGAATAACAAATCATCAACCGGTTAGAGACCATTGAATGAAGATGGGGTGCAAAAGTTGGATTATTCCTGAATAATGAAAAGGTGGGACTATTGTAAGAAGACCGGTAAAAGGTTGGATCATTAGTTTCCATATTTAGTCCTTCATTTTTTGGGAAAATGGAAACTAATAATCCAACCTTTTGGCGGTATTCTTACAATAGTCCCACATTTTCATTATTCAGGAATAATCCAACCTTTGCACCCCATCTTCATTCAATGGTCTCTGACCGGTTCATGATCTGCTATTCCAAGTTATTTTCTTATCTTTGTAAAATTTTATACTCCCTCCGTCCCATAATGAACTTCTCAGTTTGACTTCACACAAATTAAGAAAATAAATTTGACTTTACTGTTGAGTGCACTGTTTTGCACTGTTTAAACACCGGTTGACACTGTTTGACACTGTTTAGCACTTTTTTGATGTAGATTATTTGCCAAATAAGGAAAGTTTTGAAGTGTGAAATTAATTTCGGGACTGCCCGAAAAGGAAAGTGAGAAGTTAATTTTGGGACGGAGGGGAGTACCATAAATCTCACCTTATGTTCACATAATGTTTTGCAAAGATAAGAAAATAACTTGGAAATAACAGATCATCAATCGGTTAGGGACCATTCAATGAAGATGGGGTGCACAGGTTGGATTATTCCTGAATAATGAAAAAGTGAGACTATTGTAAGAAGACCGCTAAAAGGTTAGATCATTAGTTTCCATTTTCTCTCAATTTTTTTAAGGTGACGTTTTTTTTATCTTTCAACTACTAACATGGTGACATTGTTTAATCTTTCGCATATAGTGGAAAAATCAATGTAAGAATTAAAGGCGTGAATTTGATCAAACTCAAGGGATTAAATGTGGTAAATTTCAAACTCGAAGATTAAGGTCACGTTTACCTCACATATTACTACACAGTGCTTATTAGGACTCGCGTTAATAAGCGACGCATAAAATAAACAGTGTGGTAAACTCATGTTTACTTCAAATGATTTAAAACATTGTTTAACATTAAAATATCCACAATAACCTTATACATACACAGACACATAAATATTCATGAACACAAGTATATAATATAATACTTGGGGGCCACCTCGTACCTGTAACCCCTACCCCCCGCTACCCTATACATGTACCCCTACCCCAGTCCCTACCCTACATCCCACCTCTTGACCCCTACCCCTACCACTACCCCTACCATGACCTTACCCTCGACCCCTACTCCCCTACCAACTCGCATACCCATCTAACCCCTACCCTACCCTACTTGTTAGGGGGTGGGGCCAGGGTCGAGGTAGAGACAGGTGGTAGGGGGTAAAAGGGTCGGGGGTCGGGGTAGGGTAAGGTAGGGTGAGGGGTATGGGTGGGGAGGGATATGGTTAGGGGGTAGGAGGGGCTATGTAGTGGGTGGTAGGGGTGGGGTCGAGGTCGGGGTGGGATTGAGGTAGGGGCAGGTGGTAGTGGTAGTGGTTAAGGGGGTAGGATCGGGGTAGGATAAGGGGTACGGGTGGGGGTGGGGTCGAGGTAGGGGCAGGTGGTAGGGGTGAAGGGGTAGGGTCATGGTACGATAAGGAAATTAAGGAGTATGGGGTCGGGTCGGGTGGGGTAGGGGTACGGTAGGGTAGCGGGGGTGGGTAGAGGGTAATAATAGGGTAATGAAAGTGGCAAGGGTAAGGATAAGTTCGGATACTGAAAAAGCTTAAATTGTCGCTTAATTAATACATGGGAGAGTGATATGCTTATGAGTAAATGACACTTTAAGTAGCTTTTTCAGTTAGTAAGCAGTTTTTTAAATGTTTACTTCACCTGTCTTACTAACCTAATTGCGGCTTTAGCTGCGAAGTAAACACGTCCTAAAGTATATGATCACAATATTAAAAAGATTAATAGTTGATAAGATCAAAATCGAGTAACAAAAATTGACACAATAGTTGAAGACTCAATGGATTAAGGATGTTTTCTTTTGGACTGTTTTCAGTCCCAGACCAGACCAGACCAGACCAGACCAGACCAGACTTAAACAAACCAGACCAGACCAGACCAGACCAGACCAGACTTAAACAGACCAGACCAGACCAGACTTCCGTAGTTATAAAATACATAGAGACCAGACGTTTACCAGACCAGACCAGACCAGTTCAGACCAGACCAGACCAGACCAGACCAGACTTAAACAGACCAGACCAGACCAGACCAGACCAGCAAATTTCAGTCCAAAAGAAAACATCCTAAAAGTAACATATAACTCAACAACATAAACTATGTATCGCAATGGAGTAACATTTACAAAGCATTTTTCCTTTCCTTTTGCAATTCTTAGGAATATTTTCAAAACATGAGTAAAAACGTTTTAAAATTTCAATAAGGAGTGCTATTTTTTTTCTAAATAGAAGTATTTACTGGGAAGCTTGAAAAATAATACTTCGTATCATATTTAAAGCATGATAATGTAAAAACATGGCAATAATTATCCTATTTATTTAGGAATAAAAACATAATAACAATATTTTGAAATTTACAAATGTTTCTATTTGAATAATTTCTTTAATTTTTATTGTCTTAAGTTATAGTTATGCTACAATTTCACAAATAGTTACCTATAACAATTTCAGAAGTAAATCATACTCCGTATTCTCTACGGTTCAGCACCTCATGTAAAGTTTGGTTTTGAAGCTGATCGAGTTTCGGCAGGGGTGCTGCAGTTGGATTTTTTTTGCAATCATTTGTAGACCTTGAGAGAGCACCAAAGAAATTGGTGAACGAAAAAGGGATTGTCTTCGAGGAAGAAACGACAAAAGAGATGGATGAAAATTACCAAATTATTCTCAGTAGCCAATTAGCCATCTCGATTTCGTGTGAACCAAAATTTTGCTCGATTTCTGCATTTCTTTGTTATTGTGTATGTAGTATTTATTTATTTTGGTTCCAAAAAATGGAAGGCTGCCTATTTCAGAACTGGGCAAGAACCAATGCCATGCAATTCAAGATTCAGTTCTCCAATTTTCAGAATCAGGAAACGCCAATTTAGTTCCAGTTTTACCGTTTCAGTTTGGTACTGATGCAACAGGACCTAGTCCAATTTTGACTAGGGATGAAATATGACAAGATCAAATATTGAAATTCATCATGGAATTGACAACAATTAGAGAATCAGTTAGATCCCAAAATACGCCCAAAGAAGTGGACTGTTGTACTTTAATGTTGTCAATGACAAGAACTGTCCTCCAATCACACATATCAGGAATCAAAAGCAGAAAAAACAGCAAGTGAAAGAATTATTAGAACAGATTGGGATTCTGAGAAGCATACTAAAGACTACAGTTCAAAAGAAGGCAGTCTTTACATATTCATTTGAAAGAAGGAAAATAAAAACCATTCCAACATGATGGCCTGTCAATTCGCGCTACACAAACTACCCCACCCACCATGACCACATTATTCTCCTACACATCTTCTGTTGTCAACTTGTCTATATTAACATAACAACAAGAAACTGTTCATATATTCTCAGATGCTAACAACTACCACACTAGAAGCTTGCTTACTGCTACCACACTGTCTGCACAAGAGGTCTGCCCAACAAAACTACAACCCTTCCCATGCAGGCATACAAACACATTAAAACCCTCCACGGTCATCGGTGTGGGCTTTTCCACCTTGATCATCGGATTATGGTAACTATGCAGATATTCCGAGAAATCCAGGCTGGCTTGAGGAGTCTAGTCCACTTTGTGTAGTTGATGGAAGACCATCTCTTTGCCTCCTAAAATATTAAGAAGGATTTTCCAAGCATTAAAGTGTCAGATGGTTCTAAATAATTAATATTTGCACAATATGATACCATGTATATTGAGGTTACATACTTACATTAATCTACTACTGCACATATAAATTTTATAACTCACTGTTCAAAACTTTTAACACAGAAGTGGGCCCCTCCAACTGGCTCCAACCTACAGCCTCTGGATAGTCTCTTTGTCATGATTATGTTTTTTGTCACTTAAAAGTCATGATTTCAACTTTTTAAGGAAGCTAGATTTTCAACTGAAAACAAGTAATTGTTGATTCCAGCTTGCCAGGATGTGGTCGCATTACCCATCATGTTAAATGTTGATTAGAGCTACAAGTCAAGCATCACTAGAGTATAACAGTAATACTTCACCAACAAAAGACCGTAAGGGTCTGTTTGGATGAAAGACTTTGATAGGGAATGGTTTGGAGGGTTTATTTATTTTGAAAGCGGTTTGGAGGGTTTATTGTTTACCTCGATGAGTAATATGTTTATAAAAATGAATAAAATGTTTATACGACACAGATCATGTGATTTTTTCAGCTTTTATAAAATCTCGTGTCTTTGTGTATCAAGACATAAATTAGTCCACCCTTCCAATCCAATCCAAAAATCATCTACTATAACAGTTGACATATCACATACTCCGTATAGATTTAGGTGTATGGCGTATATGATAAAAATGAAATGTGACTGACAGTTGACACTGATAATTACCTCTCAGAGCTGCTGCTTGGATTCACCAGAACCGTCAACCTTTGTGCTTTCTTTTTGAACTCACTGCAATTCAATCATGCCATTTGTTAATATATTCAGCCTTCCAAAATATTGAAAATAGTACTCCGTAATATTGTTACAAAAACGTACTCATAAGAATATTAAAAATCAAACCTGAACAGGTCACCTCCAATTTGTTTGACAGCACCCATTGAGTCGCAGTAGATGACACGGTTCCGCATTACTGATGATGATATCCCAAATATGTCTGCAAGTTTTTTGTATACCTCTTCATACGATTCCAAGGGAGAGAGGTCAATGTATTTTGCTACAGTCTCTGCTCCCAAGAAAACTTTGCAGTGACCACCAGAGTCATTCCTACATTCTTCTGCACGAACAGTTTGGTTTCCAAAATGTGTGGCACCAGCTCCTAATACCTTCTCTTGTAAGCCTTTATTGTTATCGCTATTTCTAGTACTATCATTAGGAAATCTATCTCGACTTGCAGGATTGTTCTCATTTGGAGATTTTGGTGAACGGTGAGACAACTGCTGCTCAGTGAGTATTGGCTGACCAAAGAGCAAAAACTGAGGAGTCATCACATTCTGGGGGCTGGATGTCCACGGGGTAACTGAGCAGCGTACATTTTCACTGTTGTCCTGTAAGTCTCTTGTAATGCGGGTATGGTTTGGGTCAGTAGTGGGGAGTGAGAGTCCTAAATTCAATTTGTTGCTGAGGTGGATATCCATCAAAGGATGACCGAATTGCATATGCCTGGCTTCCTGTATGCCCGCAGACAAGTTGTCGGAAGAACAACAAAATGTGCTGCTGGCTTCAAGGGTGTTTCTGGAAAACGATGGTAGTTGAACTTGGCTTTCCAAGGAGATGTTTTGTGGTAAACACAATTTTTTTCTTGGTGGTGAGAAATGTGAGAGGGGGACCATGGGCATGGTAGCCACCAATTCAACCATCCATGGGCTTACATGCTTCACATTTTGTAGCAAATCCGGTTCATCCCACGTCACCTGCAGGATAAATATCATTAGAAAAATGAAACACAAAAACCTAGGTGCAAATAACAAGTTAGCAAGCACAGTTAATAGACCTTTAGAACTGCAGGAGGTATTGGAAAAATGAACCTACCACTCTTAAGTTGTTATTATATTGTGTTGATTATGAGCTACTCAAAAACCCATTCTTAAGCAGACTCTGCAAACTGCTTTTAATGTTTAATGCTGTTTCAATTAGCAACTTAGTAAAGCACTTTTATAACCTCCCAACTCGATACCTTAACAGATGGACTGAGTGAGAAGAAAGCAAAGTCCTAGAGTTGCACAAAAATGAACTTTTCAAAGCAATGTTAGTTTTCAAACTCTTTTGTAAATAAGGCTCCGATGTTATTTTTTAGATATAGCAAATACCCGCTCCTCATATTCATATAGTTATTCCCTTTTCCTTGAAGTTTTCAAATTTCAAATGCTCTTACGTTTTCATATTTCTTCCACTTCTCTTACTGTTTCACTTTCTGTACAGTATCCAATGCATCTATAATTTTTTCTCTTAAAAATGTGTAAAAACGTAACGGAACAACTATTCAAATAGGGAAAGAGTCTATAACTTCAAGCATGCAACAAACAAAGGACTTCTCAGTCGTTAATACAAAATAGGTTCAAATGGAGTGAACACTCTATATGGTAACAAATAAATACAAAACATTAAATTCATAAGGGCTGCATTATTACCTGAAGAAGCCTCCACGGAGAATTCGGCCATTGAATAGGATCAATAACCCGAACTGAGGATATTGTTCCCAAAAACCAACTGATTCGTGAAGAATCTTCAGTTTCAAAGGCCATTTTGAACCTCATCTGTGGAGTCCATTGAATCTTCATAGCAGAAGACACGGATGAAGCCTTGACACAAAACTCCGGCGTGCTTGCACGTGGGTGATAGGCAACTTCAAATGGATTCCCACAAGCAGCAAGATATGCAGCTTCTAGAACTGATTGTGGGTTCACTCTTCCTCTATCTCTAAAACCCCCACCTGAAGAACCGCTTGGATTTCCATCACCATTTCTCTTCGTTTTGTTTTCATCTTCCTTCAAAAAAGAAGAAAGAGCCGCATACTTTCCAGCAAGAGAGCTCCAACTGGATGAAGTGTCCAAGCAACTAATACTAGCCTTTTTCACCCTTCGAATTCCCACAAAAATCTCCCCACTGGTTGATCTCAGAAACACTATTGAATCCCCTGCAACCAACTTTTTATGGTTCACAAAGTTACTCCAACCTGTTGTCAGCAAATGCCTCCTTGGGGTACCCCTATAGATGTGCCTGAACTTCCAAGTAACACCGTGAACATCTTTGATAGTCAGAGTCTGGACCGGTGGGTCTGCCGCATAATCCAACGGCGGAAAGATGGTCTCTGCACAGTACCTGGGAACCGAGAAGCCACCGCCATTGTTAGCATCAGACTGAGTCAGTGTCTTGGCAAAGGAGGTTGATTTTTCAGCCGCTTCAATTCCATTGTTCCTTGAAAGCTCATCATCCTCATCCTCATCATAGCCGGCATTATTTGCAATTGGAACCAGCGTAATCCTAGCATAGACCTCATCAGTCTCCTGGTCCGCCAAATACTTCACGGCACACACCCTGCAGAGGATCAGAGGTGGAATATTGGGCAAAGGGGAGAAGTCAACAGTAGTGAGCGTATGCTCCGCATGCCCTTGTGGGAAGTAGAAGACCTTCGAGTTCACCCGAAGCGTCTGAACCATCCCTCCCGCACAGGCATGCCACAACTGGGAGTCCAAACACTTTTCCCCCGACTCCATCGTTCTCCGCCCTCTCTCAGATGATTACTCTGTTGAGGATGCGTGGGGCGCTTCGATCTCTGTTTCTCCCTCCGATTCAGAACACTATCAATCACAGAAACACAGTTTCCAACAACTTCAATTTAAAATATTACCAAAAAATATATTACCAAAAAAGACAGATAGAGAGAGACAGAGAGGGAAGCAAAATAAAAAACAAGTTAAAGAAGAGTTAAAGATTCTGAATGCCAAAGTAGGCGTAAACACCGAAATTGCAGTAAGAAAAACTGTCCTAACACGTAAAGACAAGCTGGAACGATACAAACAGAGAAGTTCACGTAGAATACAGATTAGCAGGCAGAACTGCGGAAGAGAAGATGAGAAGAGATCACAGAAACAAACAAACCTGAATCAAAGCGAGTGCAGCTGACCAAGGCGCGACTCGGTAACTCAGTTCCGAGAAAAACGCAGCCCAACAGAATAGAACAGTCCAGGCTCACTCCGACACTCTGCCTATACACAGACACGTCTTCTCCACGGAATCTAACCCTAAGCCAGCAAGAGAGTCCAACGACACTTAAACTCTCCTCACTCAGTCCGCGCAAAAACGCATTGCGGAAGATGCTGCCAACACTCAGATTGAAGTGTTCACCGGGAACTCAAATCCAGCGCCGGCATTCACTCTTCCGACGGCCTAAGCCTGAAGATCCCTGCACGGATATGGCATTCGCGAAAGTCAGTACTAGAAGCAAAAAAGTCGCCGGGAGGGAAGGATGAGGTACGAAATTGTGCAGAAACAAAAACGCGAGAAGTAGGCGATGAATTCCCTCAGGCATTCAACTGAAAACAACAACAGAATGCCTTAAAAATCGCCATAATTCTCACACTCTTGCTCTTGCAAAGAGATAAACTCGGAATTTTGAAATAAATCGGAAAATATTTTGCATTATATAGTTAACTGGGAATTATCGTTCCAGGTCGCTTTCTCGCTGTAGCATCTTCGCTGCGGTTTGGGCGTATTTATATTGCCCCCCCCCCCCCCCCCTTCTGGAGTCTGTTAGAGAGAGACAATTCGGTTTTTTAATAATAAGAATTTAATAATAATTAAAATAATAATATAACAATGATGATTGATGATGAATTGATGACAAGTAATGAACCCAAAATTTGATAAATGAATTAATGAGTGTGTAATTAGTACGAAGTGTTTGTCACCAAAGCACTACGAGTATATACAAACCGTATTGACGAGATTCCAGATTCATTTTTTCCGAAAATGACATTTAAGAATAAATTAACTTAAATACAAGTAAATAATGGTTACAGTGCATGTCTGAGTTGTGGTGTTGTGCCCTAGATTACCTTATGTTACATGTTCATTTTTAAGTACGTATTTATTAATTTAAAACAAACTCAAAATATAAAATTCAGATCTAAATCGTATATAACCATATGAGATCAGACTAGACGTGGAATGAATTACATCAAACTTTGAATATTATATAAAATAGATAGAGACTAGGCATCTACCGGATCAGGTTAATTCAGACTAGATTAGACTAGACCATACTATAATTTTTTCCACATGATATGACTCTTTTGCTCTTCAATATAAAAGTTTATACCTTTATTAGGAACAAATAAGTCAAATTTAAATAAAACATAGTTAGAATCCTATTTATATATTTGTATTGCACATTAACGTTTAAAGTGTATGTTGCATATTATTCTTCAATGAAATAGATAGTTGCATATTAATGTTCAAAGTGCTGCATATGAAAATATCTGATTTTATTATCGAAATATCAACGTGAGTCTATAACCTTTAGATCGATTAACTGGATATGCAGGATGAGTGTGTAGTTTGTAAATTATTATTGTATTTATTTCCTTATCTATATGTATATCATTATATGTATGTGTGTGTATGGGTGTGTGTTTAGTATTACATAAAAAGTAGTTTATTCGTCCAGTTTTGAGATATATATGTAAAAAATGAGAATCGAATTATGAAAGGATTCGATTTAATCTGCATAAGTTCCAACAGATCCAATATGATGAGTTTAAGTTTGATCTCAAACCGAAATAAGTAATTCCAAGTGAGATCATCCTAGTTCTGATGAGTCTATTTTGTTTGATTTTCGATCACTTTTTGAGCGTTTTAACAAGTTATGATCGGTTTTGGCTTATTGATTTTGTTAAGCATTTTATAGATATGGTTGTATGAATTGTAAAATCAATCACCCGAATTGATGAAAAGACAATAAAATTTCGTATGATACAATTTTGTAGTGAAGTATACTGTACACTTTTAGGGATACGATATTTGTATCTAATGCTTTAGATTATTGAACTACATAGATGTAATTTTGGATGTCTTTGTTACTGCCACTTGACCAGATTTTATTTTGTTTTTAACTCAGCTTGGTTTTTCCGTATTTGTTGTCTTTGATTCCATTTTATTCTTACAATATCATCTGAATAATCTAGCTAGTACTTCGTATATGATTTGTATGAGTATGAGAGTATCTAGGTATAGTTTATTTAAATTTGGTTCGGATTTGAGCAATTTTTAACATTACTCTATATTAATCCGTATTAATTAAATAATCATGTATCAAACGGTTAAAAAATATCATATATTATACTCCCTCTATCCTTTAAAATTTTGGTAAATTTGTCTGACACGAAATTAATATTAATAAAGTAAAAATTGTGTAGTTGAGATTTGTGAAACGTAGAGAAAATATTAATATTAAGGATGTTTTCTTTTGGACTGAAATTTGGTGCTCTGATATGGTCTGATCTGGTCGGGTTTGGTAAATGTATGGTCTCTCTGTGTATTTTATAATTATGAAAGTTTGGTCTGGTCTAGTATGATATGGTCTGGTCTGGTCTAGTATGGTATGGTCTGGTCTGGGACTGAAAACAGTAGAAAAGAAAACATCCTAACTGGAACCACATATTATTTACTTAAAAAGAAAAGTGGAAAAATTAATGAGACAATAAAAAAAGAAAGATATTAATGTTGTAAGAGACTGGGAAAGTATTTAATCTGATAGTACTACGTACCTTTTAGTCTGGTAATACTTAAATTGGTTGCATTGGTTGATTCTGCTGAAATTTATGAAGTTCTGTCTGAAGTGGTTGGATTGACTGATTCTGCTGAAATTTATGAAGTTCTGTCTGAAGCGGTTGAATTGACTAATTCTGCTGAAATTTATGAAGTTCTGCTTCAAGTGGCTGGATAGACTGATTTTGCTGATTTATGAAAAAAAAAACATGTTACATTTAAAATACTCGTATATTTTATTGATTAAATTAAGAAAAAATTATATGAAAAATATTTTATTGACTGAGTAATTCAGTCAAAAGAGTCGGACATGATAAAAAAAAATTGGGTGTTATATGAAAAAGTTGCTGAAAACCTGATAAGAATAATAATGTCACCAAACAAGCTCACACTCTAATTAACGTCGGAAGAACGCATTACTACTTTTTTCATTAGAAAATTTTACAAACTAAAATTTTACTCCGTACTATCAATACAAAAGTTCTATTATAGATGTTCGTTACAATGTATGCCTTGTTAATGCAAAATCATACGTGGTATTTAATATGAGAAAAAAATCTATAAGAACAAATTTTAATGTAATATATGCATTAAATATCGAAATTGACAGATATTTTGAAACCAGAATTTTTTTAAAATGATGGGAAAATATTAAATAACGAAACATTACAAAATTTAATTTTAACGTAAATGATTCATTTTTTTATAAAACCAGGATGGTAAAAAAGTTAAAAAATCTACCATCTTTTCTTGGCTCACTACAGCACATAAATAGTGGCACATGTAAAAAAAAATTAAAAATGGGATTTCGACAAAAGAAATAATGACGAGACTGATAGTGAAGTAACAAGAGTGTTTTTATACCGAGTCTGCTTCTCTTTTCTAGGGATGAGAACAGTAATTGACTTTGGGACAGGGTGGGGGTTTTAACTCTAGGTTAAAAAAGGTAAGAATTTCATTGTCAGCATTGTAGCCTGGGTTAACATTTAATAACACCTAGAACCGGCTAGAAGTAGAAGGCTATGAATCTAAGATTCGGCATTAGGTGCTGTTTGGATGACTCGACAAACATCGCTACGTTTTCCCATTATTTTATGTTTTCTTGTTCTTTAACCAAATTAAACAAGGGAAATCCAAGTACGAAAAAACAATCAAAACTCATGCATTAGGACAGGTGGTGAATCCGTGAATGATGCCTAAAAAGTTAATGATATTTTTACACCAACTCGATCTATCACACTCCAAACCTCTCATTATTTCAACATCCATAATACATATACGGTCCATACGGAGTACTTATAATATAATACTTCGTATTAGTCCTTTTAGACTGGACACGGGTTTTAACAGGAAAGTAGAAGAGGTAGCGTAAAAGATATAATGAATAATATGTAAATGAAAAAGTAGGAAAGAGAAAGAGGTAATGGTAATAAAAGTGAGGTATAAAGGTATATTGATTGTAAAACTTTCCTTAAATGGAAAGGAGGACCAAAAAAATAGCCCAAAATGAAATGGAGAACTAATAATAAAGAACGGTATAAAATCTAAAATATTCCCGATTAAGTGCCAAATTGGTTATATATTTTTCAACTTGCTATCCCTTTTCTTAAAAAAACTTGATATCCCTTTCATGCACACACTAAGCCTATGGAGTATATTTACTTATTATTTTATTAATGAAAAAAGTCGGTAACACCTATCCGAATTAGATAATTATTAAAAAAATAAATCATAAATTACTCTATTAGATTATATAGCAATTTCATGGAAAATCATATTTTAGTTCTAGAGCATTCATATAATCATATTCATCATACACAAATTCATTGATGTTTTTGGTATACTTTTTAAAATAAGACACAATCACATTTTTTAATTAGACTGATTTCATATTCAAATCAAATGAGGTCGAATAGGCCAAACTTGAACAAATTAGATAAAATAAAAATAAATTATATCAGATCAGAATTCAAAAACTGTCAATACACATAAAATAAACATCGATCAGAACAAATTAGACCTTTACAAACAACGTTAACTTTTTGTTCATTGTCATTTTTCAGAGGGCATGCGGCGTGGTATATCATACTCCCTATATGGTTCTGATATCATGTTAGACTCGAGATTCCTTTCTAAAATATGAGTTTGATAGAAAGAGTAATTAGAAGTTTTTATACTCGGACGTAATAATTCATTAGTTCATCTTGTATCGATATAGATAATAATATTTCAATATTACACAATCTATATTTATGACATTTACTTTTTCAAATAATCTATTGTAATATTTTGATCCGAAACTACTTTACAAAAAATACCAATAAAAAGTATTCCACAGTTACTCATTAATAACAAAAGTATTTCACAAAATCATATTTTACTTTTCTTAATATGATAAAGAAAATACTTTAGTATATGCCATAATGCACACTGTGACACATTTTAGCATATTTGAATAATTTGCCGAAACGTGCTCTTATTTCATATCTCACCAAACTGGTTTAACTGAATGAGTATAATGCGGAAGATACCTTTGAAGTGCATTTATTACTTCTTTCTATTCTCAAATAAAAATAACAATGCCATTTAAGATTTGTGGACAGATATTAAATGGATTCGACAAATTTTTTAAAAAAAATGAACAAACTGTTAGTCCTTCATTTGCCTTTTATATGATTCCTTCATTTATCCTTAATACGGACATTCAATGTGTTTTTATTTCTACCGCTCGATCTAAAGATACACAAACAGTTTAATCAAAGGGCATCCACAACTATGAGAATGTTGGTTAAAAATTAAAGAGGTTATTTTTAAAAAATATGGTTTTTCGATGATGTTTAATTCGACAAACTCAAGACATTTTTAGTTCTAGGTCAGACATATCTTGATCATATCATATCAGACATAATAAGTCGGATCACATTAAATCAGACTTCGACAGTTGTAAGATGCTTGTAGCATATACATCTATCAGACCAAATCAGACTGGTTCAGACTAGACCAAATCAGATCAAGTTAAAAATTTACAGTCCAATTGATAGCATCCTAAACTCAGAAAGTAGTAGATGAACTGACTCACAAGAAATAAAATTAATTCGAAGGGATCAATTGGAACATTAACATAAAATATTCATGAAAGATATTTACCCAACAAATGCTTTAGGATAGACATAGTAAAACAACAATATTATTAAACATTTAGGTATATGCAAATATGCAATTCATTTACTCGTATATAATAAATATAATTGCGTTATGCGTAGTCAGGGATATAACTGAGTCAGTACGCAAATTATTTTTGAAACTTTTTTAATACAACACTAATGACACTAAGGATGTTTTCTTTTGGACTGAAATTTGCTGGTCTGGTCTGGTCTGGTCTGTTTAAGTCTGGTCTGGTCTGGTCTGGTCTGTTTAAGTCTGGTCTGGTCTGGTCTGGTCTGAACTGGTCTGGTCTGGTCTGGTAAATGTCTGGTCTCTGTGTATTTTATAACTACGGAAGTCTGGTCTGGTCTGGTCTGGTCTGTTTAAGTCTGGTCTGGTCTGGTCTGGTCTGTTTAAGTCTGGTCTGGTCTGGTCTGGTCTGTTTAAGTCTGGTCTGGTCTGGTCTGGGACTGAAAACAGTCCAAAAGAAAACATCCTAATATTTAAAGATTGGCGCTAAACGCTGTGGTTTAATTACTTGATTTGGAAAGCTCGAAATGGGGTGATTTTTGCTAACAATAGTCCTACTATTAGAGATATAGTTGAGCAAATTAAAGTGATTGCTTATAAGAGTCTGTTTAGACTTTATCCAACTTTTTTAGTTGAATTTTGATGGATTATTTAGTTTTGAATTTTGGTTGTTGGGTTTTCTTTGTTTTGGTTCACTTGAATAGGTGTGTGTTGTTTTAAGTGTTTAGGGTATGCCCCTTTGATGGTGTATATATTTTTGGCTACAACAACAACACTCAAGCCTTAATCCCAAACGCTATTAGGGTCGGCTAACATGAATCGATACATGATATCACCAAAAGGAAAAGAAAGAAAATAAAGATAAAAAAGATAATATAAAAGAGATGAATATACATATAAAAGATAAAATAAAAAGGATAAAGTAATATTTATATATAAGGATAAAAATATAAAAAAAGAAAAAAAAAGAAAAAAAAGGGGGGAAAGATGATACAAAATCACTCATCCACACGAATACCCGCCCTCCATTTTGCTGGTATATATATTTTTGGCTAGTTATAAAAATTTACCTTTTATAAAAAAAGATTTTTTTAGAAATCATTACTAGGAGTATAATTAAAGGAGATGATGATCCCTAAAATACATCAAGTATTTTTATCAATTCAGGGACCTATCAAATAAACTCACTATTGGGACCTGAAATAGTTATAGTATGGTACAAGACATTCAACATGAGAGTATTCACTATCATCATATCATGTTGTAATTATGACATTCAACATGAGACAATATCTTTTAATTATTACATTATTTTTCAATCATGACAGAAACGACTCATATTTTAAGAATAAAAACACAGTAATCATATTTTGTAATTCTAAAACATGTTTACTCTTATTTAGAACAATTATCCTACTTATTATATTCATTTTTCACCTTTTTATCCATTGGGAAATCACTCATAGATGGGCAAGGGCTGAGGAGTGAGGAACACCTTACCTATATATTGAAAAAGTAAGATACATACCCGTACAAGTAGTTCAATTGGCTGAGTGGTGGGAAAGTTGGAGATTGACCAATGATCGAAACGCGCAACAGTTGTGTGAAGGTTACAACTCCCGTGTGCTGAACTGGACCTCTGGTTCGCACGGGTACAAGATGTATCATCATTGAGTTAACTGAGTCACAATGACTTATATCTTCACATATATCTTGTCGAGTTGGAACATGCAGGCCACTTGGGATCGGGGATTCAACCTTTATGAAGATTGAAAAAGTAAGATACACAGTAGGGCATGAAACCAAGCCCATACATATGAAAACGACTAGACCAAACCCAATTTTCGCTCATTTAATTAATTGGTTCTTATATTATTTGTTAATTAATATCATCAAAATAATAAATAGATGATTACTTAAATATAATTAATGAATGTTAAGCAACATAAAGTATGAGGAAAGAAAAAAGGAGAAAGGGCATAATTGTGTCTCCGGAAACAAAACTTAACATATACTGAGTAATTAATTAGACATTACCATACATATGCCATTAAAGATGTGTTTGGACTTAGCAATTTAAGAAAAGCATAAAGACAATGCGCTTCAAGCCAATTAAGTGCCCAGACAGTACAGTGGCCTCTTCATGAGCTTTAAAGTTAATAAATGTTTGCCCAATCTTTAATTTGCGTGTACACAATGTACACTCATACTATATTATTTCCCTGTTCTCAACCTAAATACCTTATAACATGCTAATTTCTCAACCTAATAACACGCCTTTTCATTTCAATGTTAGCCCAACATTTGTTTTTAACGGCCTTTTCATTTAATTATAAAAGAAATTGTAGAAATCTGTGGCATTTTGAGCATAAGGCACTGGACCCGATTGGGCCGATACAAAATATAATTTTGAAAAAAATTTACACTTTTTTTACACTAAAATTATACTACGATAGTCATTTTAAAATTTGGGGTGAGTCAAGACCAGGGTTTGCCCCCATGTCCCTGTTTGAACATATGACATAAATTATCTAGACAATACTACTATTATACTATCTCCGTCTCAAATTGAATTACAATTTGCAGATTTGAAAACGTCAAATCATCACTGTGGACAGTTAAATCAATTCTAGTAATTGAAACTTATATATTCTAGATCGATACTCCCTCCGTTCTTTTTTATTAGTCCTTCTTTCTTTTTTGGGACGTTTTTTTTATTTGTCTCCTTTCCCTTTAAGGAAAGTTTTTGAGAAAATACCCTCATTTTTATTATTTTTACCCCACTTACTTTTTACAAACTACTTTCTCTTTCCTACTTTACCATCACTTTACTCTTCTTTATACACTCTCTTTCCTACTTTATCATCATTTTACTCTTTTTAATATACCATCTTTCCTACTTTATCATTTACCCTACACACTCTATACTTACCCTACTACTTTATTATTAAATCCCGTGCCAAACCGACTAATATTAAAGAACGGAGGTAGTATGTTAAATAATAATTATTCAAAGTGAATTGCATTGATCAATAAAAGTTGACTTTATGAAGTATTTTGAGGAGTCTCCCTCTTCCTAATACTGATTTGATATTGATAGACTAGTAAGTAGTATATAATATAGTGATCTGAGTGTTCAGTTTTTCCTTTATTTGACCAGGTGTTAACTTAAATATGGATTTCAAAGAAAATACTATATGTTCTTTTTTTGGTTGCAACATTCCCTTTTCACGCTTGTCAATGTACAACTTTGACTATCATTATATTTAATTCTCTATTAGTAAAAAAAATAAAAATCAAATTATGAAACTTTGCAATGAGACGAATGCAACATTATATTTAAAAAATAATTCACAAACATTAATAAATAAAATGTAGTCAAAGTAGAATATTGTGTAAAAAATTCTAATGTTGCAATGATACGGAGGGAGTAATTACTTTAATTGTAATGAGAATTAATTCGATGTCTAATTAAAGTGCGGGCGTCCGGCACATCATTAATTCTCATAATTTTGTTTTCAACTCTTCAATTGGAATATTTTCAGTGTTGTCACTAAAGTACTTTTGGATTACTTTAAGATTAGCCCATAAGTAAATGTTCGCATGATGCAACAAATTACAGCTTTTGGGTTGCTTTCGTTTAGTGGTCCTTACCTATGTCAAAATAATGTTCTCCATAAATTTACTTTAAAGAGTTAATCCATTGATGTCGGACATTCTTTTTCTACTACATATATACAATTATTTAATTATTTGTTCAGTTGTAATGCATCTGAATTACGTCTAACATTATGCCGAAATATTTCCGTCGATCAGAATATCAGATCAAGGCTTTACAACATTATATAATCCGTATATGCAAGAGATTATAGGGAAGAGAGAGTTTGCCTCTCTAGCTTGGAAATCTAGGCGAAACCTAGACATATTGGAAAAACAGGAAGGGGTAATATTCAACACATATATACAAATTCCGAGCTTCAACTGTTTGATAAATGTTTTGGTCGTTAATTAGAGACAATAAGATGTTTTAATTAGACTGGCTTTAATTACAGATGAGATCATACTTGAACTAAATATATTAGATCATATGTATCAAAATTCAACAATTGTAAAATAAGCTCACTATTTCATTAAATAATTAAGAAAAGTGTAAGACATTATTTTTAAATATGTCGCTCATTTTAAATAACTAGTGTGTCAATTCGATATGAGTTAAAATGAAAAATACTAATAGATACCGTGTAATATCCATAGAATCCAAAGTTGAATATAAAGCATTTTTACTATAATCTAGCCATAACCAATAATAAATATATATTTTTTAAATGACAATATATTAAATTATTCATCATCATATATTATATATTTACTTTTTAGTCTACATCAAGATATTTATCGTGGTAGGGTTGCAAAGTTACTAAAAGTTTACTCTTTGGCCTATCTCAATGTTTTTTTAATGGAGTAGCATTGGATGAAGTGACTGTAGAAGGTGATTTTTTCCATTTTTCATATAATTTTTATTTTTATTATATTATTAGAACATTTTTGTACCTCACCGAATTCAGCCAACTCAACAACTTCAGCAAGAACTTAATCAATTTCAGTAGAATTTGATGTTATCCTTTTTTTTTTTAATTTTGTAGCCTTATACATACTTAAATCATCCCATAAATCTTGATCAAGTTTGTCTTATTCATAAAATGATAAAGTAAAAGTTGCATTGTAAACGAGATCAGAATTCAATTCAACAATGTAAAATACACATTGAACATAGACCTCTCAAACTAGTCAAAATAGATTCTCGCTCTATCTCATTTTAATTAGGTATCTTTGACTTTTCCAGTCAAAGATGCTAGACTTTGACCGATAATATCTTTACATACGAAAATATTTAAAATATTAAAGTGATATGAAAATGTTCATTGTTAAAAATACTACTATAAAAGTGTATAATTTATAATTTTCACTGAAATATAAATATTAAAATGATTAATCAAAATTTATCATCATTGACTAGAAAAGTCAATGATGACTAATTAAAAATGGGACGAAGATAGTACTCACTCCGTCCTAAAAAAGTTCGCCAAATTAACTTTTCTTGGTCAATTCGAAGGCAATCAACTTTGATCAATGAAAATTTTTAATACATTTTTTTTGAATATGAAATTGTATCAGATTTTCCATCATTTGCAATGGAGTCAAATACTCATTATTTTTTGGCTTGGGAATATGATAGAATAAAGCAAAATGGCTCACTAAACTATCCGCGGTTCTTTGTTATGAAGCAGCGGTCAGTCCATGCAATTTTGACGCGATTTTCACTATGGGTCATCCGGAAACAGTCTCTCTGTACTTTAGTACATGGGTAAGGCTGCGTACATCCGACCCCCCCTTACCCCACCGTAGGTGGGAGCCTTTTGCGGCACTGCGGTAATGATGATGGAATTATATCAAAATGTTCCTTATTCAACATATTTTCATGAAAGTATAAAATTTATAAATTATACTACCTCCGTCCCGCTAAGATTGTCCCATTTTACCATTTCGGTCCGTCCCACTAATATTCTCTCATACTACGTACCTTATTTGGTAAAGCTTGTGCGGCTCTAAATCATTCTTTCTTTATTCTTACTTTATCAATACAATATCTATCACATAAACCACTTTTTATAGATTTGTGTGTCACTCCCTCTTGTGTTATTGTTAGTGGAACAGAGGGAGTATACAAATACAATAATCAAAATGATTGTCCAAAGTTTACCATCATTGACTAACAAAAGTCAATATGACGAATCTTTAGGTAGAAGATCATATCCCATCAGAAAAATAATTGAATAGGGACTTTAAGTGATTAAACTACACAAAATGGATGGATGACAACCTTAAAATCTACTCCCTCTGTCCCTAATAACTTTGTCAAGTTTGACTGACACGTGGATTAATAAAGTAAAAACTGTGTGATTGAGGTTTGTGCAGAGGAGAGAGAATTAACTGGAACCACAAATTCTTTATTTAAATGGGAAAGTGGCAAAGTTAATAGGACATCCAAAAAAGAAAAGTTGACAAAGTTAAAAGTTATGAGGGACGGAGAGAGTATCTCGAATACAAGTGGAAAAGGGCATACAACGTGGGATGCGAAACCAAGTGGCACATCATTCGATTTGTTGATGATCCATGAGTATGAACTGTGGGTACCATTCTATCTACCTCTAGCTATCTACCATTCTAGGTAGTAGCCAGCGTCGTAGTAATCAAAGCCTACGTGGTGGTCTTCACATACAGACAGCTAGCTAGATCGAGAGACAGGAACTTGCATTCCATTGTTTATCACTTTATCTTTACCATATTTTTCCATTTCGAAAGAGAAAGAAGGAATGAGAAGGAACAATTTGAGGATGTGAGCAAGTTTGGCAAGACATCCTAAGAATAGACAAGCTAGCTAGGATGTTCATTTACTCTGTTTCATCGGATAGCTAGAAGATGGGCGTTACGGTCCACACCCACCTTCCTAAAAATAGCAATGCCCATTAAATATTAAACGGTGACGTTGACGGTGCGAGTTGCGACAAGCGGCGCCGCCGCCCACCGATCGGTGGAGAAGATTATCGTCGTCTCAGCAGGGCCACTTGGGTGTTCGCGGCCGAGCCTCGTCACGATTGAGTTACACAAATGGCATGTAACGGCGTCATCTTTAACGCTGCGTGTCGCTCCCGCAGGAAGCTAAGTGTCTTTGTAGTTTGTACCACGTACCGCTACACCGTTAGTTTGATTATATTGTGAATTTGTGATAAATCTTTGGAGCTATTTACGTACTTTTCGAAAATTCTCGAGCAAAAACCATGTAAAATTTCAAAAATAAAATTATTAAGCTTTTACTTTAACCTTAAATAAAATTCTATCAATTATAAATATACCAACTAAAAACATTTTTTAATTTCATTTAAGCTAAAGGAGTTAGATTATAATGCTTCATTATAATATCAATTCATTGTCACAGTCCGTTATTAAAAAAGTTCTTAGTTTGACTTAATTTTTTTTTTGAAAAAAATTGTTTTTTTCCTTCTTAGATTTTTAAAGTGTCTCTACAATGAGAAATACGTCTGGATACTATTTAAGAGTGTATTTTTATTAGTGTTACTTAATAAGTAATCACATTATAGAAAATAGTTTAGATTCACTTATGATTAATGATGACTACATTAGTAACCTACACTTTATTATAGTAACTTATGTTCAAGTTATACACCTAAGTAACGTTTAAATGATAAATTTACTAGATTAGATCAGTTCAGATCATCTTAAATCAGATCGATAGAATTTAAACAAACTAAATTAAAAAAATTAGTCCGATTAAAAACAAACTAGATTAAAAATTTGTTCTACACGCTCGTACCATTCATGGGAAAAGGTACAATTGTATCCCGTAGTATGAGCGGGAGAACAAATATACTCTTGTTCTATTTTTCAGAACAAATTTACTCCTGAAGTATACGTTGAAGTACATATATACCCCTAAACTTTTTGAAAGTGCAAAAACACCTCTTGTGTGTTTATAAAAGGGCAAATTTACCCTTATTATGTTAAAATATTAACTATTTAAATTTACCCTTGTGTTAAAATTGCAAAATTATAATTTTTCCTTTGTAAATGAAGCACATTCAAATGCATAAATATTAATTTTAGTCTAGTTGCAAAATTTGGGGTTACTTTTTTTGAAATAACATTCTTTGATTTTGTGTACCCTTAATTAAATTGGCAAAGAATGCAAAAAAAACAATATATATTTTTTTACATTGCAACATGTTAACACTTTTTGGAAAGAATCTAAAATACATAGTAAATTTTTGAAAAAATGACAATACTAAATTGTGATATAAAACCATTAAAAGGGAAAGTTGGACACAAGTACATTTTAAAAATATTTTAATTATTAATTTCGAATTTACAATTTATTTTTGATATTTTTTTGAAATTTATTCTATAATTTAATGTCAATAAGGGTAAATTTTCACCTTTACAAGAACATGAAGGGTATTTTGCACGTTTCAAAAGTTCAGGGGTATATATCATTTTCACATATATTTCAGGGTATATTTGTTTTGAAAATAGAACAAATGTGTATTTATTCTCAAACTCATAATACAAGAGTGTATTTATACCTTTTCTCTATCATTAATTAATAATTCCTTAAGGAATTTACAAAAGTTCATATGCCGGGCTTTAAAATAGAGTTGTTACTATAAATTTGGGATTAATGCACCAAAACTCATCGTGAAATATAAATCTGACACATTAGCTCTTTGTAATTTAAAAAATGCGTCAAATCCCTCTGAGTACGTTATATTTAATCATACGCCAAATCCCTTCCAAGAACAAATTCAATTGTCAAAAAAATGAAAAATGGTTAATTTTTTTGTATAATTTAGAAATTTTGACAATGTTACTTGCATATTTAACAAGACTATTAAAAAATACTATTAAAAAAAGTGATTTCAAAATTGTAAATTTATTCTTGGAAGGGCTTTTGCGCATGATTAATTATAACCCAGGGGGTTGACACATTTTTTAAATCACAGAGGGTTAATGCGTCGAATTTATATTTCACGATAGAGTTTGGTGCATTAAACCCCTATGAATTTTAGAACGTATGGGCTAATTTTGCTTTAAATTAGTGTAAAATAAGAATGTTTTCCATTGATTTTTTATATTGGTGGAGTATATGAGTCTCAACTTACCACTAAATCACCTACCTGTTAGAAAATGATTTTTTCAATTTAAAACATCTTATTAAGTGCTTGTCTTAGTAGTACATTTTCAAACATTTTAATGACTTCCTATTGCTTCCGTAAGGATGTTTTCTTTTGGACTGAAATTTGCTGGTCTGGTCTGTTTAAGTCTGGTCTGGTCTGTTTAAGTCTGGTCTGGTCTGGTCTGGTCTAGTAAACGTCTGGTTTGTGTGTATTTTATAACTACGGAAATCTGGTCTGGTCTGGTCTGTTTAAGTCTGGTCTGGTCTGGTTTGGTCTGTTTAAGTCTGGTCTGATCTGGACTAAAAACAGTCCAAAAGAAAACATCCTAATACCCTAACGGTGTGCTTGAAGGACGGTACCTTCTGCCTAATTTTGTGATATTCATTTAATGCCTTTGATCTATTCATTCAATTCCCTGTTCCCACGGTCATATCTGTTCTCAACTTCTAATCACACGGGTTTTTAAGGTTTTCCATCGGATTTTAGGAGTGTATGTTCATGGTTGAATATTCCCAAAAAACTTTGTTATTTTATAAAATTTGAATTATGATTTTGAATAATATAATATTTTGAAAGTTATAAATGTTATACTGGAAGTATTTTTAATAAAAAATATTTTTTATTTTTTTTATATCATAAATAATTTTTCTGTAAAAGTCATGGTTGATCAAAGTTTTGAAATTGACAAAATTTTTTGGGTACAGAGATAGCATTACATTCTATTATAATTGATCGGAATGAGATTGAAATCTATGATCTTTTTTGAGGAATGGAAATATTGGTTCTTACACTTCTATTTTTAGATAAATTTGAGTGAAGTTTTTAGATAAATTACACTTTCACACAATAAATTGTGAACCCAAATTAATTTTACTTTTTTAGTGAAGTTTGCACGCAATTTTCAGTAACTTTTTCAGACTTTGTTACCTCGTATCTAACAACAATAGTTATTTTAAAAATGGGTGCAAAGCAAATTGTAATACAAGATGTCCAAAACATTTTATTTTATGCAATTTCTATTCAAACAACAAAATAATATTTCATCGCCAGGTAAAACGACCTTTATTCATGATTTTCTATTAGGGGTATTTGATTGTGCACTAAACGGCAGTCATCATGGCTTTCACGTATACCTATGTTATGGACTATAGAGTAATGATTTATAGAGACGATTAATTTAAGGGTAATTACCCTAAATAGGACTAAAACGTTGGTAAATTCCAAAATATGACTGTCATGTTTTTATTCCCAAAATAGGACTAATTACTGTCATGTTTTGGCAGTATCAGACTTTAAACATGACAGTATTTGCAAAATTTGACAGTAATTACTCTTCTTTTAGGAATAAAAATATGACAATCTTATTTTGGAATTTTTAAACTTTTGTACTCTTATTTTGGGAATTTTACTAACGCTATAAAAAGTTTTAATATTACGCATGACTATCACTTTTTAAAACTTCCCTTTTTTTTCATATCATCCATCTGTTAATGATCACTTTTAAACTAATTATTACGGAGTATTAGGTAGCTCTCAAACAGGGGCGGCTCTGAAGGGGCCCAGTAGAGGCAAAGGCCATAGGCCCCAAGACATAGAAATAAATGTAGGCCCAATCTTTACTCCTTTTTAATCATGACTAGGCTTATTTTTTGGCCCAATATCTGCTACACTTTAGACCCTTTTGAATCTTAGAAGAAATACATTAGTTGTGTATACTTGTACTTAGGGGTGGGAAAAAATACCGAAAAATCAGTATACCGCACTTATCGTACCGAAAAATACCGTAATTATTGGTACGATATCATACCGTACCGATTTATTTCGGTACGGTAACAGTAAATGTTTTCAAATAACGCGGTATGCCAGTATAATACTGTACTGACTCCCTACCCAACAATTACTTTAAATTCTAAAATATTTTAAAAGTTCATTACAATTTTAAAGTCCAAAATTAATACTTATGTTGGTTACAAATACTAAAATACAAAAATAAAGTTCCAATTTCCCAAATTCAGTATAACCTTCTAGGCTTCTACTAAGTAACATTCAAACAAACTAACCGTAATGACTAATGAGTAATGTACTAATGTTCAGAAACCAGTCCATCTTGTTACATGAGCTTGGATGTTGCGATGATTGAGCTGCTGAGTAGTTGACGACTGAAGAGGGATACATTTATGTGACGAGTCTTATTCAAAAGTCTTATTCAAATATTTTTTGAATGTCTAATGTGACGAGTAGCTTGGTTGTATCTACATGGGGATTCCGCGAGTCGAGGCACACAACTTTGTCCGAAAGTCTTATTCAAATATTTTTAAAATTATAAAAATGACTAAATAAACAATATCATATTAGGGACAAATGATTTTGTATTCATGTTGTTTGAATAATTTTATATATTTTTGTAAAAGATCACTATTCATTTAATTATATCTATATTATTCAAGTTATTTTAGGAGAATGTGTAATTTTTTATACGTGACATGTCGAACTGCTTAAATATACTAATAATGATTATTGTCCAATGTTGAATATACCATCAATAGATTATTAATTGTATTTTGTAACATTTTAATAATGGATTAAATATGTCGCTAGTAACACGGATTTAGTATATTTTATTAGTCTATGATAATTTGTTGTATTGTGAGACATGCATGGTAATTTACCGATACCATACTGTTACCGAACCGAAACTTCGGTATACCGTAGATTTCGGTATACCGAAACTTCGGTATACCGTAGATTTCGGTATACCGAAACTTCGGTAAGGTAACGGTATATAAATTTTGTATACCGAAAGTTTTGCTACGTAAAGGTATGAGAGAAAATATTCGGTATACCGTACTGAACCACCCCTACTTGTACTTGTTACAACGTCAATTTTAACTTTGCACCGGAGAGGCCACCAGGCCTCGCCAATTAAAGAGGTTCATCACGAGGCTTAACTGACCTAGAGTGAAGAACCCACCCTACTTCGGTTCAGAAAATAAGAACTTAGGGTTAAAATTGGTAAAGCTCTCCGACACGGTTCAGAAATTAAGAACCCAAGGAAAGCGACCCTGACCGGAAAATCAGGGCTGAAACTATGAGGACAAAGTGATAGAAAACAGACTTATCTATTTGGCAACTAAAGTCAGACCTTGAGGTCAAACCAAGGCTCCCAAGTCGTGCAGATACAGGAATGAGGGACGATTTCCTAAACAAACAGCCAAGATAAAATCCAGCCTGAAACTCAGAGCTGAGTGACTCAAGCCGAACTTAAAGAAAGCAAAAACAGGGCAAGTAATTAGCCCCAGGACAAGCAGGTTGGACCAAGAGACAACAACGTCATATGCGTGCAAAAATAAAGTGCAAAAAGGTAATTGTTTGTTTACAAGCCACCCCGAGGGCGGAAAACATTACAAGCACGCAAGCCTTGGAAAGATGTTGTCAAAGCAGATAACAAGAATGAAGCAGAATTTACGAGACAGGTGCCGGGGTGTCCCCCTATACGCCACCCAGCACTAGTCAACCTCTACATGGCATCAGCAGAGCTCTTCTCATCCGAAGGAAAGGAAACGGCCTGGGAGGCCGGCCTCATCCCAGCGCCCCTCGTCAGGAGTAGCTGGAGGTGAACAACCGGCTTTGCAAAAGTCAGAGCGTCGTTCCCCTTGTCCCTCCCATCAGGTTCCCCAGAGGCCGTCATCACACCTCCTGAAATTGAAAAGAAATAGGGTCGGAAAACAGATCATTAGGATGAGGAAAAGAGGAACTACTAAGACAAGAACTAATAGGGCTAACCTGTGGAGAGTGTGAGCGCAACCTTCCCATCGCACCTTTATGGTAGCCCAGCTAATAAGGCGAACCCCTTTCGATGAGGTCGGCGACATGTTCAGTCCCCTCGTTAAGGATTGGCACGTCCCATCGGCAAATAAGCTCTCCCCACCTGTTGATAAAAGACAACTTGCCATCAGCTGGAGTTACCCACACCCACTTTTGATCCCAGTTTTGAGAAAGATCTGGGTAGGGTGGAGCCTCAAACAGATGATGGCCAGGTCTCTGAGAAAGCGAGAGGAAGTCCTTGCCCACGAAGGCACCAGATCGGGCCGCATAAAAGAAATGCCGGAAGAAGGCCAGATTTGGCTTGAACCGCAGACCCATGCATTGAGCCATTAAGCCGGCTATGAGAAGGTGCGCCACAGGAGCCAGTTGGCCAGGAACGATGCCGTAGTAGGAAAGGATGATCAGCACGAAAGGATGGAGAGGTAGCCTGAGTCCCATACACAGGCTGAGCAGATGAATCCCAAAATGAAGGGGAGAAGGGGGCTCTACAATGTTCTGCCCAGGAGTAGGGCGTGAGCAAACCATGCTGGGACCGGCGAGAGAGGCGGCAATTTCAAGCTCAGCATCTGAGAGAGCCACTGCAGTGATGGCCCGAGCCCTGCTAGCCGGAAGGTAAAAGTGAGTTTTAGTATCATGAAAGAATTCGGGACCAGAAGAAGATTTAGATGAAGACATGGTGAACTGGAGTTTTGCTCGAGAAGATCAAAGAATGTCCGAATAATAAAAGGGTGCGAAGGAAAATTGTTTTTATAACAGAACCGTAAAAACGCTTCATAATCGCTGGAACCGCTTGGAAGTCATCTTGAAAACTGTTCGAAAACCGCTTGGGAAAACCGCATCCGAAGATTCGAGGAGTTGGGAAATGGAAAAGCCGATTGAAAGTTGAGCCCGAGCTGCAGGCCTACTTCGGCGCAATAATTACTTAGGCAAGGCTACAGCTGCCTACCAGGATTTGAAATTTGATATCCAATAAACTGCTTCAATTCTACTCCTCCAAAATTCAGCCCTGCTAATTTTGAGGTGTAGGGGGGCTCGTGATGGTACCATGGATTCAGACCATGGCCCAATTACGTAGATCAGCCCTTAACGGGATCAGCCCTTAACGGGATCAGCCTAATTGTAGGATTAGCCCATAAACGGGATCAACCCTTAACGGGATTAGCCCATAAACGGGATCAGCCCTTAACGGGATTAGCTTAATTACAGGATCAGCCCATAAACGGGATTCATGATTAAGAGCCGCTTAGCCCATTAGGAATTAGGCCCACGATAGGAACCCACAGTCAGGCCGGGCTGGACAGTAGACCTCGAGCCTGGGCGGAGTTCTAGTGAGGCCGGGATATTCCAAGGGCTACGTGGCGAGCTATCACTCGTTGATAGATATTTGGCAACATGCAGAACTCATCCGGAGAACGGCGACTAAAAGGAGAAAGCAATCGTGTGGGAATCAAGCACCGAAGAGGTCTATTTCGAGCAAGAATATAGTTCATTAATGACGCATTAATTGTATTAGATTCCTCTCATAATACTATCTCCCATGATCTATAAATATTGGATGTAAACACCCTGCCAAGGGATCGGATCCCCGATTGAATTCTAAACCGAGGCTAGACAATTGCTAGTTCTCCGGAATAAAGAGTAAAAACTGCCTTACGCTGCCATATTATTCTCACACTTACGTATATTTAGCTCTCGTAGTTGGATTTAACTCCATCAAAGTCAGTTTCGATGTTACCAAACGAACTCAAAATATGAAATTATTGGTGATGATATAGAAATAATATAAAAGGTATTGATAGATTCGGTGGATGACTTAGGTGGAGCCTGGAGCCAAGTGCCCATACTCCTGACCCTGAAATTTATTATCAATATTTATGATAAAATTAGAGCCTCTCGTATCTAGACACCAAATCATATTTAGTATATGTCACTTGTGGGAGATATGTAAACAACCATAGATTTCAGATGGAGCGATTCTTTGGAGTTAAATATGTTGTTGAAATGACTACACTTTCTTTTCAAGGTGACATTGATGATTCTTTTTTATAAACATCTATTATCTTCATCCAAAGTTAGAGGCCAAGAATATGATGCGGATTCTATTCTGCAAGGCGAACTTAATGGATTAAAGACAACTATCTTAAACGAAAATTCTTACACAAGATATAATCATTATTTTACTCACCAATTGCAATTCGGTGTTGTGGCTCTTCACAAAAGAATAAGTTTATGAATAATTTCTTTAAATACTTTTGCATGATTAGTCACATGGTAGGATCTTCTTCAAAAGGAAATGACGAATTTCTAGAAAATAACATGAAACCATTGTAACACTTGAGATTTAATATAAACGGATTAATAGTACTACTCATACCAACAAGATGCATCTCCTTTTAAGGGAGCTCATCACCAAGAACTCCAAAGTTAAGCGTGCTCGGGTGGGAGTAGTCTTGGGATGGGTGAACCCCTGAGAAGTTTCTCAGGGCGCGCACGAGTGAGGACAAAGTGCGCGGAAAAGGCCAGTGGCGGTTTGTGAGGACAGTACTATTGGTCCGGAGTAACTACCTCGGGTCCTGCAGGGCCGGGGTGTTACAACCATGGTATATAGATGTTAGAAAAGAGTGAACTTACAATCCGAAAATGATTGAATCAAGAGAGTAATTTAGCTCGTCCAAGAGTTACATGTTGGAGTTTACAGTATACAACCCTTGTTCGTGCTCTTTGTATGTGGTCTCATGCCATTCAAGTTCTTGAAAGTATATTTGATGATGTAAAATCATGAGGCATTCTTAGTAGCTTAGAATAAAAGATGGAGAGTCATCCATTAGTGTTATTGGTTACTTAATGAAGAAAGTATTGGGATTGATGAATATGTTTCACATTTTTTGAAATGAATAGATCAAAATATTCTTAAGGTGTGAGCTTATTAAGAGCACAAGAGGTAAATATGAAATTTTGAAAGAAAATGGATGATAAGACCTCTTGGAAGATGTTAATAGCTTTTGTGTTAAGAACAAATTTTGCATTCCTAACATTATAGATAAGTTTGTCATCTCATATCACATTATCACCTTTCGAGCTGATATATTTTGTGAGTACTTTGTTGTTGTTGTTGTTGTTGTTGTTGTCATTGTTGTTGTTGTTGTTGTTGTTGTTGTTGCTGCTGTTGTCGTCGTCGTCTTTGAAGATTATTAATCAAATTAGTATTGATATGGATAATTACTTTAGTGAGTCAAATAAAAAATCATTGACATGTTTAGCATGTTTTGATCCTAAAGATTAGTTCTAAAACTTTTATGAGTTAAAAGCTTAAAGCTATTGAATCTTGTTGAGTTATATACTTATACTCATGCAACTTTTCAATAGTTGATCAAATGGAGCTTAAAGAACAACTACGGGTGTAGATATATGAAATGACAATAAATAAAGCATCTTGTGTCTTGCAAAGTATTGGTGAAGTTTAATTTGGAAAAACATGAATTAGCTTAGAGTGTTACTATTTTTAACAACTGTGTTACTAGTTGCAACAACCACTGCTGGAAGAGCCTTCTCTATGAAGATGATCTCCACAATAAGAACGGATATGGGTTTCTATGGAGTGCCGAATGTACAACATTGTGAGAGATATTTTAGAAGTGTCATAACACAACTATTCTGCAATATTTTCAAAATGTGAGAACTTGTATGATTGATTTATCAATGTGGTAATGGCTTAATTTTTTTTACTATTTTATTCCATTTAGAGTTATTATTTAGAAAATTTTAGTTTTAGGATTGCCTCCTTTAAAAAATCTCTAGATTCACTACTCGAAGTGTGCAAAATTTATTATACTAACAAATGACGATGTTGTACTTAAAATTTAATTCATTATTTCACGTCGTTATTGCACAATTTGAACATGTTTACATTACTGAATTATAATATATTCATTGACCATGTTAAGAATGTTATTATTTCCTCAAGATAATTCAAAGTTTGCCTTTCAAATAATTTTTTAAATGACCCAGAGAGAGAGCGGGCGGTCCTTGAATACAGTTTAGGTTCTTCCGCAGTCATCTTGCGGAGCTTCACGGTAGCTGACGAGGTCAGCCTCTTTCCTTCTCTTGGTTCAACGCAACACAAGGAAGAGGAGGAGAACATCACCTACGCACCACGTTTGCGAAATCCGTGAACATAGCCGCGATGGCAGAAGAAGCTAACAACCAAGCATAAGTCAAGTTCCTGGTGGTGGAACCTATGGTGCTGGATACATCCACTTCAAACCTATCTTTGGTAGGAACAATTACGCCTGAAAATTTGTTGGAAGAGACCGTAGGGGCGATCCACCCCCCTTCTGAACCTCAGCCATGGATTCCAATTCCGAAGGGAGATCACAAGACATATAGCTTTTACTGCTTTTATTTAATTTTCTTAAGAACTTTTGCCATGTTATTATCGTGGACAATAGCGGTAGGTGTTTTAGTTTTGAGTCTATTTCCCGTGATGGTTGTTTAGGTGGAAGCCAGTAAAAGCGTGGCCAGTAAAAGCTTTGAAACTCTCACATGATTAGCGATTAATCTCGCTCATAACTGAGTGGTCTATTCAGTGTCTAATTAGAGCGTGGGAGAACCGTTTGGCTACACAGAGTCTCTTAGGGTGGCTTGGTTTATTATGGTTGTGGAGACATTTGGTTCTTTGATATTTATAATATAAGCTATTTCCTTTCAGAATAATGTTTTAAATGAGATTACCAAAAAAATTAACAGGAATCCTAAATTGCATATTCAAGACACATAGATTCAACATTACGCTAAGATTTATAAAGATGAGGTTTTGAATAACATAGCAAAAGGACAAGCTAAGAACTTGTGAATTTTGTAAACAAATTTTGAAAATGCATATGTGCTAAAGTTTTAGAAATATCAATACTTTATCTACAATATCATGTATTGCAAAAATTGCAAGATCAAATCTTTAAAAATCATAGAAAATGATAAACAATTCTAAAATATAATAATGGGAACGAGTAAGTGGATATACACATAATAACATAAACTTTCATAGATCAAATCATCCATATAGATCAACCATAAATTATTCGAAATATGTTTGTTAGGTATATATGTCATAATTTGACTATCAAGATTTAGAAAACTTGTGACCTTATGATCTAGATCTATATTGTAAGATCATAAAAGTTAGATCTAGATTTTTTTGAAACAATTAGATCTAGATCTTAATGATCACAATTCATTCGTTTCTCTCACCGTCCCAAATAATAAACACCAAAGAGTTTTAATTGAACAAAAACAACACGTCAAAAAGTAATTATAATAATGTTTGAGCATCCAATTACAAATTGTACTATACCAAAAATCATAAGTAAACATAAGGTGATGATCAGATCTGGTACAAAACTTCCTTGATTAAAAAGGTCTCTTAGAAAAACTCACTTTAAATATGGAAATACCACATAATTTTGTTAAATCGTTTAAGAGAAAATTGAGATGCGGGAATGAGCGATATTTACCTTAAGTTTTGCAGATCGCATAGCTACATGAGTAGAAATGAGAAAGATGTCTGCAAAAGCGATAGCATTTGTGCGCTTCCAGTACGTCGTCTTGCGGTCAGAACCGCCAGCCATGGTTCTAAAATTTTCTCGAAGTAACTCGAGGCGTTCTTATTTTGACGGGTCGAGATTTGAGAGGTCAATACGAAAGAAAAATCATTAAATAGACAATATCTGAGCACATCATTTTACACAAATAACCTTCTAAATTAGGGGTTACAATGTTAATGTGCTATGATAACTGATAAGTGGTTCAACCATTTAACATACAATATTGTTTATTGAAAACCAAAGAGTGCATCTCATCACTAGGTACAACATTGAGGGCGCAAGTCATATTTTATGGAAAAATATAACTTTTAGGGAAAATGCGCGCTTGGTCTTAATGGTGTTGTAATGATAAGATGTTTACAACCAAATATGTGCTCAAAATTCATCAATTAGTTACAATGACATTAAAATGATTGAAGCTAAGGTACGACCCCCAAGGGATGGTGTATCTGTATCATAATACCAACTATAAATTTTAAAGAGATTATAAAACTATCAAAAGATTATAGGCTAAAGGGTCAAATATGCCCCTGTACCCGTCCGGAATGCTCAATTCGCACCCTGAACTCTAAAAAGCTCCAATTCACCCCTTGAACTCGACAAAAAAGTTCAAATCTCATTTTTTGCAGGTAAACGTCCGGTCACCATCACATCACCATGTCAGATGCCAACCGTGCATCCCACATGGCAATTTAAGAGGTCAAATAGGCCCTTGAACCCGACAGAGTTGTTCAGTTTACCCCCTCAACCATTAAAAAGTGCCAAAATTGCTATTAAAAAAATATTAAAATAAAAGTTAAAAGATAAAAATATAAAATACTATACAAGTTCATAATATAAGCTAAAATATAACTTTTAGGGAAAATGCGCACTTGGTCTTAATGGTGTTGTAATGAGAAACTATTTATATTTTTTGGTAAATTGAATATATAAAAAGTATAACGAAAATATATTATTTTTAAATACATAATACGGAGTATAAAAATGTAATACGAGTAGCTATTTTCGTATTATACTTTTTATATGGTATAATTTGTTTTATGGTATATATAATTGGTATGAAGTATAGTATATAATTCTAGAATAAGCGGTCGCCGACTCACGTACTCTCCCTTATAGAAGGTCCCGGGTTCATTTCTCGATGGGGTGAGATTGATCCCAGTTTACCCCAGGCCCCCAAACCCCCCTCCCCCGACGCCCCCTTGGGTTAAAAAAATCTAGAATAAAATAATACAAAGTATATATACATATATGCATGTGTGTGTGTAATTTTACATATAAACCTAAAACATATTAAAAATATTAAAAAATATCAAATGAAAAATACAACTCTAAAATATAAACATAATATAAATTGTAAAATAGAAAACATAAAATGTGTTTTATATTACCAATTATTACATATAATACACAAAAAACATATTTAATTTTAATTTAAAAAAAAATAGATTTAAAATATCAAAATAGTTTTATTTTGGTTTATTTTATATAAAATAAATTTATTTTATTACCAATTATTACATATAATACACAAATGAATTCATTTTGGTCTATTTTATATGCTTTTACCGCGAATATAAATAAATCCTTATTATATTATTTAATAGGATGTCTATATTTTAAACTTTCGACTTGTATCTTATTTTATATTTGCATTTTCTATTTTTTTCAATTTGTTTTGCAATTCTTACACTTTTTAACGGTTGACGGGGGCAAACTGAACGACTCTGTTGGGTTCAGGGGCATATTTGACCCCTTAAATTGCCACGTGGGATGCATGGTTGGCATCTGACTGGGTGACGTGGTAGCGACCGAGCGTTTACCTCCAAAAAATGAGATTTGAACTTTTTTGTCGAGTTCAGGGAGTGAATAGGAGTTTTTTAGAGTTCAAGGTGCGAATTGAGCATTCTAGACAGGTACAAGGGCCTATTTGACCCTTTAGCCAAGATTATAACATCAACTATTAGTTATAATTTGTAAAGACTATACAAACTAGCAAAGGAAATGTGACCAAAGGCTTATTTTATCCACTTAAAAAACTATAGGCTATTAATATCGTATCTTCATGAGATCTTACGTGTATGATAGTTATACAGAGAACCGGCTAAAGTATTCTAGATAGATAGAAGAAGGGGCTGAATGTAGAAGAGGTAAAGAGAAAGATATGCCGTATTAAATGAATTGAGAAATGCTACATTTTCCCAAAAACGTTCCTTAAATCTGACAAACACTATTACATGGGAGTACACATGTAAGCTACTACATGTGTGAAACCTAACAACATATGTAAAGAAGACGCATGGTGTTGTGGTGCCTGCTATGCAATGAACGAGGGTTGTGGTGCCCTCATCTGAACATGAAATGCAGACTGAGATATCGTCCTCGCCTTGCTAGCAGTAGTATGTCTTTCCGGACCGAGGGTGTATGATCAGGGGATGATGGACAAGCGTGATCTAGTTCTCTTGAGGCAGGAAACAAACACGAGCGATTTTGACCGCTCTGGGTGATGACGCCCTCATCTAGCTGAAGGTACATGCCGAGGGTGCCTTCCGCAGATCCCCAAATAGAGTGAACTTTGATGGGTCCGAACGAGGATGCATTTCATAAGTTGGGCTGGCATAAATGTCTTGTGAGTGTGTGGGCCCTAGCCTTATATACTCCATCAGAAGTCCCCCACTCCCTATGTTGAGAATGTTTGAAATCAGAGGGAGCTATAAATATTTGTAGTGTGTTTTTCCATGTCGCCGAGGTGCGACTCTCCAGTCTCCCGTTCCATTTGGGCGAGAGTTTTGTCGGTTAGAGGAGTAACTATTACTATGTATAGGCGCCTTACTGGTTTCGGACTAATGATCCAACCTCATTACCGAACCATGACCAAACAAACCTTGTGGGAAAAATCTTTGACTGAAGGTTGTAAGACAGAGACCATCACGAACAGTACCAGAGCCGAATGCACTATGGTTCTCAAAAGTGGTTCTGATGCATTTGAGCTTAGCATGTCATCGTATTCAAATCCTCTTTATGAGGTATGAGGTGTAGTCAAGGGGCCTCTTGTTCATTGGTGTTGTGTAAAGGGAGTTGATAGGTATGTTAGGGACCAATATGAGTTCTAGTGATGCTAAGAGTTTGTTTGGGGGAAAGCTAGCTTCCCTTCTTGGGCGTGAGCTGAGTGGATAGAATTTTGTCATACACCTCGATTCGCATGAGAGCACTGTATGGGTGGTTGTGGGTGAAAGGGTTTTTGTGGTCCTTGGGGAGGACCTTGTGGAGGAGGACGAGTAGGGTTTTGTCGTCGACGCCTACTACCTTTAGAATCTCGTACCTCCAACATTCCTGAAAGTCACAAATGTTCTCTTCCTTTTTACTTTCTTCACCATAAGCTAGTGTGAGAATTTTTTTCTTTTCTCTATGGTAGCTTGCAAAGTGGGCGAGCTGAGGAAACACTGCGCAAAATCCTTCTACGGGTTGATGCTGCCTTCGGATTGCTCATTTAACCACTCATAGACTAACCCTAGAGTGTTGAGAGGAACCAACATCAGCAGTATTCGTCTGAGGTCCCTATCATTATCATGCTATTGTGGTAGCTGCTCAAATGCTCTTGAGGATTCGTCTTGCCCTCATAGGCCATGTTTGATTGTTTTTCCCATGTACTTGGTGGGGATTTGGGCAGCGAGCACCCTCAGTTTGAAGGGGTCGTCTTCCTAGTTGGATGACGGGATCAGTTTCACCCTCAACCACCTTAGTTTGGAGGTCCTTGACCTTTTGAAGAAGAGAGGCCACCATAGGGTTTGGTTGGGGCATTGTGACGCCTTGTTGTTAATGATGTTGTGCTTTCACCTTGGAAACCTACTTCTCTAAGAGCTCAATCATCTCATCTTGATGATCTCTCATCGTCTTCTCTTACTCGTGGAGAGAACACATCTTCTGTGAGTCCCCCACCCCCAATCTTGTGATGGGCGCTGCCATTGTGAAGGTGTTTCTCCCCTTACCTTGGTGAGCTTTTCTGTCTGTTATCAGGATATCGGCCCATTGGTGGTGTCTCTGATGGAGCTCTGGTTGTGCCTGTCATCTAGGAACCAAACCTCTCATGGATCAAGCATCGTTTATCCTTCAGCCTGTCAAACGCCGAATGGGCCTTTCGAGATAAGGTTTAGTTAGATGATGACTCTTCTCCTCAAGTAGTGTCCACAGTGTGAATGCCTTCATCATTCCCGATGTGAACTTGGTTAGTGAAGGGTGGCGGACTCACATTCTTACCTATTTGGAGGGATGAAGGTGCCTACGGTGGCAGGGTTCTACATCCAATTAACGACATCAGTTGAGCCATAGTGTTCCTCTCCCTCCTCTTGGCATCTAGTGATGGAAAAAGGTCAGAACCGTGTTGCTGGAGTTAGGTTCAGATGTCGATAATTTGGACCACTTCATTTTGGACAAGAGTGTCTGATCCCTTGCAGCCCTCCTTTCCTATGATGTAAGTCACTAGAGTTCGCGGGTTGTTGACGGGGGTGGGGGTGGGGGTGGGGTGGGATTGACTTACTTAGAGCTTATAGTTCTTTCCATTTTATACGAGGAGTTGGTCTTCTCTGATAAAGAAGATGACACTAACTTGATTTTCTCTCTCAACGAGAGCACAAATGATAGCTATACCGAGAACCTGCTAGTCGTATTCTAGAAACAAGTTGGAACTAAATGTAGGGAGAAGATGTAACACCCCGGCCCCGCAGGCCCCGAGGTAGTTACTCCAGACCAATAGTACTGTCCTCACAAACCACCACGAGCCTTTACCGCGCACTTTGTCCTCACTCATGCGCGCCCTGAGAAACTTCTCAGGGGGTCACCCATCCCAAGACTACTCCCAAGCAAGCACGCTTAACTTTGGAGTTCTTGGTGATGAGCTCCCTTAAAAGGAGATGCACCTCTGTTGGTATGAGTAGTACTATTAATCCTCTTAAATTAATCTCGGGTATTACAATCAACCCCACTTAGGATCGCAACGTCCTCGTTGCGCCCTTAAATAAATCTCAATCACACCCCAGAATCTTTCCCCCTGCTAAGTGCCCGCCCGATATCCAACGGATCAACACACTGTCGCAGGGTTGCTCTGATACCACCTGTAACACCCCGGCCCCGCAGGCCCCGAGGTAGTTACTCCAGACCAATAGTACTGTCCTCACAAACCACCACGAGCCTTTACCGCGCACTTTGTCCTCACTCATGCGCGCCCTGAGAAACTTCCCAGGGGGTCACCCATCCCAAGACTACTCCCAAGCAAGCACGCTTAACTTTGGAGTTCTTGGTAATGAGCTCCCTTAAAAGGAGATGCACCTCTGTTGGTATGAGTAGTACTATTAATCCTCTTAAATTAATCTCGGGTATTACAGAAGATGTATTGTATTAAATGAATTGTGACAAATGACATCTGCATGCCCAAAGAGAGTCCATTTATAGTGATAATTATCGGAAACCACCTAAAATACAAGTACATAACACTTTTAAGTTTGGCTAGAGGCGAAACCCTACAAATATGTAAAGGGGACACGTGGTTCCATGGTGCCTGTTGTGTAATGGGAAAAGAGCACGGTGCCCTTGTCTCAGCATGAAATGCAAACTATGTTAGTCATTGCCTTGCTAGTAGCAATGTGTCTATCTGGGCCAAGGGGCAGGGGCGGATCCAACGTGGGGGCAGGAGGGAAGCTTCCCCACTCAACCCCCACCCAACCCCTATATATACATATATATTTAATATAAATTTTATATATGTTGTCCTGGAGATAAGATGTTATACACAAATTACAGTCCTTGTATGCAATATAACGTCTAGCTCAGTGGTTAATGTACTCCATGCATGTGGTAGTATTTCTCTTGGTCAAGAGTTCGAACCCCTCCTCTACTATTTTATCTGTATTTTTCATTTTGGCCCTTTTTTGAACCTTTAGAACGAATTTTAAGTGTTTATAGTAACAATTTTAGTTTCACATATATTTTGTAAAGTTTAAATAGACATTTTTGCAATTAATATAAACTATTTTCTACATATACTTATATATCCACAACTTTAATTAATTATAAATACATCCCTCACTTATCTGATTCATTGATTTATTAACATAATTTAAAATAAAATAAAAAAAATTGTGAAATTTACCAAGTATGATATCACAATTTTTTGTCAAACAAATATTTCGTTATTTATAATTAATTTTACAATATTTTTTTAATGTATTTCATTGTTTGTGACATTCTCGTGAAATTTACCAAGTATGTATTTCACGGAAATTCCTGGATACGCCACTGCCGAGGGGGCAATGGTGATCCAGTTGACGGCTCTTAGTAGTGACATCCTCATCTAGACGAGGGGTCTAAACAATGTCTTCCACACGAGGCGGGCTAGACTAATATTAGCGTGGAATTAGACACACTTCAACTAGTTAAGGCTATTAATGAAGAATCAAGAATCATATGACTCAATATTCGGGATCATGTTTTTGGTATTAGAGTTATCGACTAATATTATGGTATTAAGATTTCTCATGTAAAGTGGTTAATGAACTGGGTAGCCCACGATTTGACTAAGGCTGCCGTACTATACTACTATGTCTAGTAGCTACATTTGGCATAATATTCCTCATTTTATTGTTTTCGTTTTTGAACCATGATTTCATTTGTATAAATTGATCTGGTTATTGTCAAAAGTATATATTACTTGAATTTTGAGCAAATGTATTTATTTCCTTCATGACATTATCAGTAGTTTACACAATAGTGAATATTTGTCATTATATTCTCAACTCATATTTGTGCATTTGAACTCATCTTTCTTCCACCTTGCGAAAATCTTTAGTTTTATCTTTACATTTAGTTATTTTTCTGCTTGATTTACATCACAAAAGCAAATGTTGGATTTGAGTCCACCTTAAAAATATCAATGTGAATGAACCGATATTTTACATCTTTCAAAAAATGGTACTACACTATTTAAGAAAATTAAAGAATGTAACATAGAGTAAAATTTAAAAGAACATCATGTTCAGTAAATATTCCTTTAATAATAAGAACATAACGATTGTTTTTCCTATTTAAGACTCCCAAAAGCCACTAATATATTTTGGTACAAGAATCATGTAATTAACATTGTTGGTGTAATGTAAGCATGAATGGTAGTATTTAAACCATAATTCAAATTATTTTAAATTATTACTACCCCGTCTCATTTTATGTGATTCCTTTGATTTAGACACAATTTTTAATAAAGTGCTTGAAAAGGTAAAAGTTGTGGTTGAGATTTGAGTATAGTATAGTGAAATGTTGTGAATCACATATTTCTTTCCAAAAAAGGGAAAGGAGACACTTATTTTGGGACGACCCAAAAAGGAAAGTAAGACATGTAAAATGGGATGGAGGGAGTATTACTTACTCCGTATATTTTAAATTTATCAGTAAATTATCATCTAAACTGGGATAAATTATAGGAGAACGTGTATGCATTATAGGATAAGAAAAAATAAAATTATTTACATAGTTATACATTCTGAAATTGATGTTTTCTACTTGATGCATGTGTTTGCATTATTATTTTCATTCTTGATTTTCCCAACTATTGCATTATGTTTTCTACTGGATGCATGTGTTTGAACTGATATTTCATTCTGAAATAATCAATGTTTTCATTATATATTTATAATATCTTACATGTTATAATTTATGTTTGAATTTATTTATTTTTTCCACATTTATATTTATATATTTTATATTCTTTAATTTCATAAACTACCTAAACATGTTAATTATAGTACAAATAAGTATCTATGATCAATTTTACCATTATATATATATATATATATATATATATATATGAAATTTTTCATTGAACTTTCAAGTTTTAGTAAACTGCGTCAGCTCATAGTCCAAATTATTACACTTAGATATTTCTTTTTTAATTGACTAAACATGTAGCCAGTCACACGAGACCATTATTGGCGGAAGACCCTTAGAATTAGAATTGTTCTGAACTAATCAATAGTTGGGATTATTATGAGCGAAGATTATTATTATTATTATTATTATTATTATTATTATTATTATTATTATTATTATTATTATTATTATTATTATTATTATTATTGTTATTATTATTATTATTATCAATCTTTCCTTATAAATAATAGATATGTGTGTATTGGAAACAATGACTTGAAAACAAATTTGCAATTTAGCATTTTAGCACAGTTGTTATTTGACGGATGTTGAATAGTGCTGCTAAATGTTTTTCACTTAATATTTTGATCGTGCAGAACAACAAATTATTCTTATTTCTTTGAAAGAATGAATTGCGTGGTTAATACTAAGTTTAATCACATATATATAAAGTTCAAGAAGTTACGCATAAGAAAAAGAAGGGAGAATAATAGAATATTAAGGATTAAGGAATGTCCTCCATTCATTCTCTACAATTCTCTCTGTAGATGATGAGCAGCGGAAAATCTGTCATGCGCTTCTGGTATTTAACCTCGTATAAGTCTTCTTCCACCTTGTTATATATGCAACCTATTCTCCACAAGTCCCAGTCAAATGGCATGTGAGTATGTGACTGAATCCCTTGGCACTTTCATTTGGCATACCTAAGATCATGAGCAAAATGTATTCCATGATAATTCACTACAGAATATCGAAGTCGATCGACGATACTGCTGCTGTCTGCAGGAGCTACTCTCAGAATTCACCATGGAATACTTTTTGCTGCCATAACCATTTAACCTTTCCTCATTCAAGCAATTTTGGAATCTCTCAGATGGTGCACTCAAAGGATTGAAAGAACTTTATATAGAGGTAGACATTCCTTGGGGATTGATAGTGTGATAAGTGAATGTCTCCATAAATAGGATTGAATCCACCCTTAAAGACCTAATCAAATTAACATTACTTATACTCATTATATGACTGAATAAGTATTTGAAATTAATGATCAACTATCTATCAAGTAAATCAGAGTATGAACTATGAAGTTGTTGCTGGGGTTGGATCATATTTTGGGACATAGTTTCCCAAAGCAATTGTTGGTCATAAAGGAGACTGAACTGTGATCCAATTAAAATATGATCTGTCTAAAGAATCTAAAATGACAATAAAAAGGGGTCACCTTGCCAGGGGGATAAGAAGAATGTAATAAAAGAAACTGAGCAAGAGTTTAAGAGGTTTCATAAAATCACCAATAAAAACCTACAGCTTTTTTTCTCTTGGATCTACCACTCTTAAGTTCCATCTCATTTTTGTACAAAACTGCTTGAGTAATTAGCACAATATCTCCCTGGTAAATAACCTTAAGAGCATAAAAGAGAAAACATTAATCCCTCCTAACTAGTCTCTCCCACCATCTTAAATCCTTAACCATCCGGCATGCCCAGAACAGCTTTCCTTCTCATCTCCACAACCTTTCTGTGAGAGTTGGAGTGCAGTGTAGGAACAAATGTTGGGCTAGCTGCTGGCCGGTATTCTGGAAGAAGCCGTCCCGAGCGGTAACGGACACCGCACGCATTGCAAAGAGTCCTGGGTCCCAATGGTCCCTCTCTCCACTGTGGTGTCTTTGTGACTTCACAATGTGTGCATCTTTTAACTGTGGACAGTGTCTGGTCCGAAGTCACCCCATTATTAACTGATGTCTTCATCCTCATTCTTCTCTTCTTCCCACCCGATGCGGAGGCAGTTGGAGATATGGGAGGAGGGATTAGAGTCCATGGATTGACGGTTGGTCGGGTACGTTTGGATCTGGTACGTACCGGGATGACCAAGTCAGGTTTGTTGGATATGCTGCACTCTAGGACAGATATTGGGCTTTGCGTCTGGAACAAACGAGGCTTCCGGGCGTCATAATATTTGCTTGGGTAGTAGAGCGTAGCACCAGATGATTCCTCCTAATGGTATAAGCAAGACAGAAATAAGGATCACGACAAGCAAATGAAGTAATGATTGTATTGGTTTGAATACGCCATACTAAATAAAACAGATACTCTTTCCTTTCCACAATAAGGCTCCGTTCGGTAGCCATAGTTGGCTTATTCTGCTTATCAGCAAAGTGAATAAGAAGAATAAGTAGCTTTGACTCAGTTGGCTCAAATGAATGTTACCAAGCACTTCTCCTTTCAGAAATGCAGAACCAGCTAAATTATTCTCACCAAATTATACATAAACTGTTACACTTGTGGTTACATAATTAGCTTAGCAGCCACAATATTAATTCTAAATTTCTAACATGTGTTAGATAGTGTTCTAAAAAACCCCACTTAGGCCTCACTTGGCTACTCTGATTTTTTTATTTTTTATTCCCCTAGCCCGCGCCCCACATAAAGCTCACCCAGCAGGCCAGGAGCTAGGCCCAACTCTACCACATAGACGTCAACTCGTGCTTCTTAGCGCATTGTGTAAGCTAACTACTGAAATATTTCAATCTGTTTCTCATTATTCATAAAACAGGTTGCTGTTTATATCTTAATTATTCAGTTAATAGTTTGAACATTGAAATCGCATAGATGTGTTACTCCATAAGATAAAACGTTTGTTAGTTTGATGATCTAAGTTATCTACTCGGTGCGTACTCGCAACTCGGGGGTGGCCATTCAGTTTAGCAACTTGACTCGTGGAAATATTTGACTCAGCAAGTTACTTGGCCACTCATAATTCTTTTTGGGTTAAATCTGAAAAGTTTTACTTAAAGTGGGATATTCTCGAATTTATAAATAATGAGTGGTTTTTTAAAAAATTGGAAATCAACCTTACAAGTCTACGTTTAAAGGTATTTCAGATATTGGCTCATTCAAGTAGCAGTTCCTCCTCATCTCTCGGTAAGTTATTCTCCTTAATGGCTCTATCTTGTTTATTGTTTCTTCATTTTAGGATTATCCGATTATTATTATTTTACTCATATCTAAGAATTATAAGACTAATATATTACTATAATTTCGGGCATCTATATTTTCATTTTTTTTAATACAGGGCCGAGTAATAAATCAGTAATAAATCAGTACTCGGTCAAACTCGCTACTCGGCCCTTGCCCAAGTTGCTACCAAGTAGCTATTGAACTACTTAATTCACAATGGCAACAAATAAGTAGGAAAAGAGGTTTCCACTTTGGAAAAAGAATACTTCTTTAAGACAGACCAAGCACTACATGCCTTACTAAGGATGGAATAAGTGGCCTAAAGTAACAATTCAAACAGGGACTGGATTTTAATCTAATAAATGGTGATCTTAGATATAAGGTATAAACTAAGTAATAAGTATACCATCATCAAGAACTAAGGTTTTTTGAATAAGTTAAGCCGCACAATTTAAATCATCAGGGGACAGACAGGACATTCCACTACCCAACAATTATAATTTGCCTCTGTATGATTTAACTGTTTCCTCTCTTAATTTTCCCACTTGTCTCTCTCTTTACTTTTTCTTCACAACATGTCACATGTCTCCATAGGCTGTGGGTTATTGCTACAGCATTTGCACGTTTTGTAAATGGGAAAATGTACAAAGGTCAAATTTGGGGGTTGAGTTTGTGGTGGTAAAAGTCCATTTTTGGCATAACACAACCCCAAACAATGTATAAGTTTGTCTAAAGGTTGATTTGAAACGTCAAAATTCACCAGAACACAAAAGTAATTCCAGGACGAGTTCTGTGTTTTGAGAAATCCATTTGAGGTTAGAAAAAACTTTTTTTTGGCATTTTTAATTTTACATAGTACCTTTCAACCTCAATGCCAAACACTTGTAACTCATTAAAAGCACGCACAATTCTCAAAAGTATGTTTCAAAAGTGCCTTTCTAGTCATGAGCTCTTTCCAACCTTAACCACAAATTAGGCCAGAACCTTACATATCATCAACTGATAATCTTGGGAGCCCAAAGGGTATGTTTGCAAAACAAAAACTCAGTCTGTCTTTATACACATTTGAGGTTTTACTAAAATTGAAAAACTAACGTAATATGGGCCGTATAACATTTCATTAATCTTTCATTTGTTTTTAGAGTACTATATTTAGAGATTTGCTAGCACTGTTGATTCTTAACCCCCGACACCATAACCTATAAAAGATTGTGTATGCTTCTTAAGCTTGGAGACCAATTTGACTTTAATAAAAAATCTTTATGAAGGGAAAAAATAAATTTTATATAACCAATAACATATTGAAACAAATAAAGATGCAAAGAAGTCAGAAAGGGAGGAAACTCACGAAAGCCTGGGACTTGAATGCCGTCTTCAAAGAGCCATTAACACTATCTGCCTTAGGCAATGGAGGAGACAACCCCATCAAAGCATCTGAAGGGATTGGGCCAAGGGACTCCAACATATTAGCATCCCAATCCCCTACAAAGTCTTCTCCTTCCAGACTCTCCTCTGGGAAATCCAGAATATTCAGAAAGTCTGGAAAATTGTCACACCCATTCGCTATCCCCTCCAAACAACCACTTTCAACCACACTCATCTTCTGAAACACAAACACAACACAATGAACTATTAACTCTATAAGATTATGACACTAGCTTGAACTCCCGATATAATTTTCTATTCTATAAAAATTGAATTCAACATTGACCACGGCCATACATGTATTTGCAACATCACCCTTGAGTTTGTTCTCACTAAGTTTTGGTATATTTATGCAATGCATAAATACATAATACATTCATAATACATAGAAAAAGAGACACACGCATATATAAGTGTAAAAATTATTTACCATTTACCAGCTACTCCCAAAAGTAATACCCCTCCACCTAAATTCCAAGTATAGAAAGAATCTTCCTTCCTATGTTAATTCCAGTACCATTAGTACTATATCACATGATACAGACAAAAAATAATTAAAACAAAAAGCAGTGTATACTGGGCAAACAAAATGGTGATTAAGTTCAAACAGCAACAAAAACACGTGGTAAAAAAAGTGGAGGAGAGTCATTTCCGTTCTTGGTTTAGGTTTCTCTTGTCTTAAACAGGGTACGACATCGTTTTCAAGTTTTCCTTGCAGTTTTAAGAGCAGGACTGTCACCCAGAGGTAAACTCTCTGCTCTTTTTGACTGCCGAGAAAATGCGGGCAGTAAATACAAGCCATTGGCCGCTAGGCCTTGCAAAAGAAGAACAATACGCTGAAAGGTAAACAAAATTTACCAACATTGAACAACTGAAATTTCTCAACAATTAACCAGATAGAAGAAAGGGGGGAATTGGGGGAATCCCTTAAAGTATACCGAAAAGCATTGGAAATGGAAAAACTTCGTGAAAAACTAAGAAATGGGTGCGGGCGAGGTTTATCCTGTTTAGGGCGGAAAGGGAATTGAACTCACCGGCGAGTCTATTTCCATGAGAGAGTCATTGCACTTTTTGAGGAGGCTTTGGTTTTGCAGAGAGGGGGAAAGAAGAAGATAGGTAGGGTAAGAAATAAGATAGAAATGGACTTATTGGGAAAGAAATAATGTTCTTTATTTTTATTTTTTTATATATTTTTTTACAACTTGACATTCAACTTTTCCCCCTAGATTTATAGCAAAACAGTTTCAACTTTCAAGTGCATGTTATGTCGGTGGCACAGACTCAGTTTATACTCCACAACTCATGAAATTATACCTCTCTATTTTACCTTTTTAAGAAATAATAAAAAATATTGAAGTTGGAGTTCAAATGACCAATTTAGCTTTATTTTTAAGTTTTACAATAATCATGTTTGAAATTAGGGGAATTTGCTTTGCACCCCACTTTATAGGTAATATGGGACGTTGTACCCCGTTTTAAAAAAAACTTTGATTTTGCACCTCATTTCACTTAAAAATCGTTTGATTTTGCACTCCAGTTAGAAATGTTTCTTCTCAAAATGTTATATGATGGGGTGCAAAGTCAAAGTGTTTTCAAAACAGGGTGCAAAGTCCAATATTACTCATAAAATGATATGCAAAGTCAAATTTCCCCTTGAAATTACTCAAAAAAATGTTTGAAATTTTTTCTTAAAATTAAGAAAATAATTACGGAATATAAGGTCATCTACTATTACGGAATCGTCACATAAGGTCATGCACTCAATAGAGTGTCATATAAATACGTCTACTTATAAAAAGCAATTAGATGAGTCAAAATGACCCGTTGATAACCTCCTGATCCGGATTTTAGATTAGTGTCGTTATGTTTCCCTTGTATTTAAGCTAATCATAACCAAATATTTAACATCAGCCTTATAATCTATTTTAAAAAGGTAGTCAAATGTACGCTAAAATCGGGATTACGAGTTTGTCAACACGTCATTAGGACTCATCTGATTGCTTTATATTAGTACACGTATTTATATGACACTTTATCGAGCACATGGTCTTATGTGACAGTTGCATAATAGTAGATGACCTCATTTATCTCTTTTCTCTAAATTAAATCGATGTTGAGGTTGATAAATATAAAAATAAGCATACCAAAGACGCTGTAAATCACACTATAATGTTTTATGGAGCAAGTATTTATACTGTTATTAGCATTAACATTAGAGGTTTTTCTTCATACGTTACTAACAAAAAAATGTGATTAAATAAGGGGAAATTTGACTTTGCACCCTATGTTTTAGGCGATATTAGACTTTGCACCCCATATTCAAAATCATTAATATTTGCACCCCATTAGCTCAAAAATTATGAAGGAGTGGGGTGCAAAGTCAAATGATTATATAGTGAAATAGGGTGCAAATATTAATGATTTTGAAAATGGGGTGCAAAGTCCAATATCAACCAAAACATAGGGTGCAAAGTCAAATTCTAACTTTTAGTAACTATAATTGTGTATAAAGTTTACATCATATTTCCAGAAGTAATATTAGTGAATTTTTTTCTTAACATTTACATGTTTTACAAAACAGTAACAAGTGTTTGTGGGAAAATTAATTTTTCTTATCCAGAAACTAATTTTACTTATGTTTAATTCTGAGGAGTTTCAACTTCTTTCCCGTTTCATAAGTATTTCTAAAAATTTAAGACCAACGGGTAACACTAAAATTAAATTAATTGGTTGAATCTGTTAAATATGGAGAAAAACTTAAATATAATTTACTATTAAACCACATGAAAATTTATAAAATAGAAAACTTAAAATTTCATTGTTAAATTTAGCCAAAAAAATTAACTCAAAATTTACTAAGGATGTTTTTACTTGGACCGTTTTCAATCCCAGACCGAGCCAAACTTCAATAGATCAGACCATATAAGGCTTAAACAGATCAGACCATATAAGGCTTAAACAGACCATATCAGACTAGACTAGACTTTCATAGTTACAAAATACACAAAGACCAGACATTTATCAGATCAGTTCAGACCAGACAAGACTAGACTTAAACTGACCAGACCAAACCAACCTTCAGTCCAAATAAAAACATCCTAGGAGTGATAAAATAATTTTAAATTTAGATTATTATACTCTCCCTCCCTTAAAACTTGACCATGTTTGACCAGAACGAGTATTAATAAAGTAAAAATTGTGTGGGGTTGAGAAAAGAGAATTAACTGGAACCAATTCTTTACTTAAAATAAAAAATGACAAAGTTAGTTGAGAATAAAAAAAGGTTGACAAAATTTTAAGGACAGCTGGAGTAAAATTCAACGCGTAAAAACAAAATTTAATTATCCGATATAAGTTGGTTGATATTGGATTTAGAATGTGAAATATCAATAACTCTATCAATCTTACTCATATTGGTTAGAATCTCTTCAAGTTTCATGAAATTTTAAATTACATAAATATATTGGAACTGAAGTTCTCTCAGATTTTGACTCATCAAGATTCAAAAATATATTGTCCTTGCGAGGTCAGACTAATCACACCTAACAATGACCTTAACAAAGTTTAATTTTTTCTTTAGAAGTCTACTTTTATATTTAAAGTAATTACTCTTAACCCATTTTCACTAAATAGGAGTTCATGCTAATTAAATATTCTCTAAATTGGCCTCTAATTCCTCATTAAACATGCCCTTTAAAAGTCTACTTTTATATTTAATGTAATTACTGATTACTTTTTAACCACAAATATGAAATATCCCTAATTTAATTAATTGATATAATTGATTGTCCTCTAATTTCATTGCATAATCAAGTCAGTATGTTGGTTTCAAATATGATGACAAATGAAAATTACTGAAAGTAAAAATACATAATTGAAAATAGTTGTAAGCTGATAACAAATGTATGATGCTTCCAAAGACATGGTGTAATTGGAATCTATTTATGACTTGAAAGACAATTTACAGTCTGGATTAACCTATATCAAAATAAAGATTAACTAATATGCTAGAATTGGAGTAAGGTAAGAAAGATTGCACAAGAAAACCTAATGTAGTTGATGGTGGTGGACAGAATGGGTTGACAATCAAAGTTGCATAGAGGTGTGGTGATAGAATAGTGGGCCTGCCTGAAGGTGTAACAATACATGTTACTTCAATGAATGGGATAAATAATTATATTATTGAGTGGGGAGCTATGAATAATGGATGGGTACAAATCTTTTTTATATTATTGGGTCATGGATTCTTGTATTGTAAACAAAGGCACGTTCATTGCGCCCGTTGACGCTTTGACCCGTTTTTACTTTATTTTCGCACCACTCTTCAAAATTGGATTAATTCCCACAAAATAATCCACAAATTTGGATTTTTTAGAGTGAAATTGGATTACTTTGGGTGGACATAATGCACATACCATTTATTCATATTAGAACTAACCTCTTTTTCTCTAGTTACCTTTCATCTTGGCTTTCATATAAGTGGTTTTTATTGACTTGCCCAAACCAAAGGATCTGTTCATTTTACAATGATTTTTTTATGGAAAATTTTTACAATGATCATTAATTTTTAATCCCAAGTCTTCCGGTAAGACCCAATCTGACCTGATTCTATTTGTTCCATGTTGTACCACTTTGATGCCTAATTTGATCTAAGCATATTTTCATTTAAAGTAAATAATTACACTAAAATAAAAGTTGTTTACAAAAATAACTTATACCCATTTTTATACTTAATTTGTCGTAACATTATATTCTCATAGTAACTTTAGTCATATTTTTGTAAAAAAAAGTTGTAATATTTTTGAAAAACCTCCAATTTTCTGATATGATTTAGTTTGAATTAATCAGGTATGATAAATCTAGTTTATGTCTTTTTACCATTGACTACGTCTGACTAATATAATCTATTAGGTGTAGTCTAGTTTGAGTCTAAAACCATCCATTGGAAAACATCCTAAAAGAAATAAGACTAACTAATAAAACCCAAAAGATTGTAATTTAATACTGCTTCCATCCACAAAACTTGACCAAATTCACCTTTCTTGATCGATGATAATAAACTTTAGATAATGATTTTAGTTACTCCACATTATATTTGTGTGAAATTTATCTTTTATACTTTCATAAAGTACTTTTCATAAAGAACATTTCAAATAATTGTGTGTTTAAAATATCATTGATCTAACTTGACTATATCATTGAACAAGGAAAGTCAAAATAACAAAGTACACTAAATTCATTTTTTTATTGAAAATTTAAAATATGTCTCATTCAGTCGCGCACATTACACCCAATTACACCAAAATATTCGGTCCCATGGGGCATATAATTCATATCAAACAAGAAATTACAATAAGAGTACGGGAAAATAGTTTGTACACGTTCACGCATCTTTGTTTCTATTATTATTATTTTTGTTTAATAATAATATAATAATTACAAAGTTCCATACGGACAATGGTACTGCAAATTTGCGAGATTCAACCCCAGGGTAAAAATATAAAGATTTAAAAAGAAATGGCCCTACATAGCAACAAAAATATTTATAAATTCCAAAACACGATGACTATGTTTTTCTTCAGAGTAATTACTGTCATATTTTGACATATACAGACTTTTAACATAATAATATTTTCCAAACATGAAACTATGAAAGTAATTACTCTGAATTTAGCAAGTAAAAACATAGTACTTCTATTTTGAAATTCCAAAACATTATTACTCCTATTTCAAAATTTTCCCAAAACAAGATACTTAACAAGTTACTTCTATTGCCATGGCAGGTTTACGGACAGAAGTTCTTCAATAATGTCTGTATTCTGAACTAATTCTTCTTCTATAGTACTCCGTATATGTATATGTTTCCTTTTTTTTTCTATGTCTTGTCTTTAACCTTTAAGTTTTTTCGTTTTGCGTTTACAAAGATGAAAACTAAGAGACAGAAACACAAATGGGAATACTGCAAAATGAAGTAATCTCCAAGATGCTCTCTGCACTCCGGGTATGTTTTGCCTTTCAAAGATCACTTGTGCGTATTCATAGAGTTCCATATCAAGGTTGTTGAGTGAACTTATCTCTTGGATGAGTTGTGCAGGAATACGACGGCGAGCCTGCACAAGATGCATATGTTTTTAAATTTGGGATGGTACAACCCTTTTTAGTTCATTTAACTAAATTTAACAATGTGAAATTCCAAAATACCAGTCGTAACATACTGAAATCATACTATCATACTAAACAGGAGATTATGAGTAATTACTATCATACTAAAATCACACTGTAATATTATGACATTACCAGACATTAACATGCTTACATGCCGATATTAATGTCATACTAGTGGTATTTTCCAATCATGACAGTAACTACTCCATGACAGTAACTACTCCTATTGTGGGGGTAAAAATAGTACTCTCATTTTAAAAGTTGACATTATTTTTACTCATATTTAGGGCAATTACAGCTAAGTTTATCATATTTAAAATGTTAGAGATTTAGAACTGAAAAATAGAAAATTACAATAACTTTAATTTTGAAATTAGGTTTCTTTTGTTGAAACATAACTAGAACAATTAAGCAAATAACTAGTGCCAACACATACAGGTAAGAGAGATGAAGAAGTGCATTTTGTTTTCAGATGTTTACCTCTTTTGTGAAATTTGCAGGATATATTTTCATCAGTGACTTTGTTCTTCTTTCTGACTGAGATGAGCGTAAGCTCTTCACACAGGCCTCATACGCATTGATGAGCTTTTCTGCAGTCATCTGGCATCTCAAGTGCAGAAAAAATTTGTTACAATTCAGAATGACTAAATTTCATGTTCAGCAACACTTATAACCACAACTTGAGGCATTTATAATAATCACAATTCAAGAAACTAACAATAAAAAACCTGTTACCTCTGCATCCGGACCAGAATCTTCAGATAGATTTATTTGTTCTGTGGCACAAGCACATAGTATTGTTATTATTATTACTAAGCGAATAACTATCACAAAATGTTTTATTCCTTAAAAATGGAGTAAAAAAGTTACTCGAGGGACTTCAAATCTAAGAAAAAAAATTCAATAACAATCATCATCAGTTATTTGCTTTGCTGCAATAGTCAAACTCATGAATTGAAAACATAAAACTACACTGCATTGGAATCACGAAAGATAAGATAGTCCCTTCTTAAAGGAGTCTACCACAAAGTGAAGAATATTAACCTAACAAACGAAAAATTCGGAAGATGTAGGAGGGGCTTTTTGTGAACAAAGATGACAATTAACCAGACAAACTGCAGCATGGACCCTAAAGAAACCCCATTAGCACTAAAAGTTGGATGCCACCAAATATCCTAGTTTTGGGACTTCCCTATCTTTAGGCACTCTTTCATTTGAATGAAATGAATGTTACCGAAGCTTTTGCTTAAAAATATTAGCACATTCGGTAAGTGCAATCAAATAACTCTTATCAAACAAGCAGTTTAGGTCTTTGTATTATTATTATAGTTATTATTAATTTATTATTATTTAACATTATTACATAGCTCATCAAGTAGCTAACCTGAATTGTTGTTAGTAGATTCGGAAGTGCTTTTGCCTAACCTTGAGGGAGTTAACTGGGAAATCACCTGAGTACCAACCACATTTGCAAACATGGAGGCAGACTCTTTGTGGTTCTCAGTGATCCCAACATACAACATTCCATCCAACCTCTTCTGCAAGATTATGTATGGAGGAATTTAATATAGAAACTGTGGAGGAGGAGGAGGAGAACATGATGAAGAGACAAACAATGCATGTATTTGGAAAACCCCTCTCATTATTAAGTACCTTCGCAACTTCGAGTGCATACTGACCAAGAGTATGATACTTGAGTACACAATGGCGCACATGATGAGACACTGCCATATAAGAGTTGTTTGTGAGTCCTGCAACCTATTAGTCAAACACTTTCAGGCGGAATGAACCATCTTTTTGTGCATTATAATAAAGAACTGAGCTTTTACAGCACTAACTAAAGATAAATAAATGTGTCTTGTATTCTTCTGTGCCATTACATCCTCCCAAGTCCTAACTCAGAGTGAGAATTAGAAAAACAGAAAGTGAATGGCTATGCATTTTCATATTCTTTTCATAAAACTAAGGCAGTACCTGAAATGTGGCCCCATTCTGAACGATATCCTGAGCTATAGGGTCATTAATAAACTTGTGTAATGGTATCACTATATCTTCCATATCGTATGGATCATTTCCATACATAACTTTTTCACCTCTACGTGCTCTAGCTTCTCTCTGCGGTCAAATTAATTTTCAAGATCATGAAGCAAAACATCCAGTGCAATGTGCAACCATAAACAGTGTATGTCAGCCATAATAAATACAAGACGACAATGGCAGTAGGCCGGTAGTTTGAAACTTTAAAATACTCGGACCAAGGTATTCTGTGAAAGAAGATTGAAATAGCATAATAGGACGTAACGCGTATTATGTGTTTCATGACAGCATAGCTAAATAATGGTAATCGATTATATCGCTGTAAAATATAAAGTAAAACTCATTCTTCACATTGATGCCACTAAAATCTCATTTTTCCTACTCTATTTCCACTTCTCTATATTCTTTTGTTTTCCTGGTGGGTACAGGTCGTACAGCCTATAAAATGATTACTCCAACTCTCCCGTGTCATATCAGAAAAATTATATTCATGCACAATCAGAAATGTAAGATAGGCTTGAAATTAGAAAATCACGCTATAATTAGAAATCAGTATTCAGTATGGGTTCAACTCGAATATTCTCCAAATGAAAAAAGAAATTATTTGGGGAAAATGCGATAATGGGATCCATCTTTTCTAAACAGTGGCAGTTTCTTCTATTATTTGCTATTCCTTTGAAACCTTGAACTGTTTTCTCTTATGGAGAAAGAAAAGTGTAAGAAAATGGAAGTATGGAGATTTATTCTATTATTTGTGATAGTTTATGTTCTTGCATTCGTATGTAGGCCTAATGGTCAATGTAATGAAATATTACAAATCACACTTAACTGACTTAAGTGGACTCACCCCGTAAAAGTGTGTGGTGCACTTACAAAGAATCACATTAGACTGTTCAAAACTTCATATTAAATAATACCTCCCTCTCATTAAGTTTAGAACAAGGAGTTTGGCACAAAGGAAAAGTGGAATTGTGTGAATGCTGATTGGTATTGAATTTGAAAGAGTAAGGATGATCATGACCCATATAACATCGCCAAATTTGGTATATGGCAAACTTTTAGGGACGGTCTAAAGAAAAGATGGGACAAACAAGATAGGATGAAGGGAATAATAAAATCAAGAGCTGTTTTAAAGAACTTACTCGAGCAAATAGGTCTTCTCTTATCCATGGAACCAAATACTTCCATGGCCAGATATCTAGGGTGCTTACTCCCTTTCTACTTGAACGAACCCTTCCTGACATTCTGGTGGCAGATGTTAAGTTAGGATGCACCAAGAACCTGGCTGCTACCTCCACTGAAAATTCATAAGCACTGAAGATACGGTCAATTGGGTTCCTAATAATTGTCACCACAGAAGTTCTATCCTTAGGAAGTTTAGACATCACGCTGTAGTCATCATGAGTAGCCAACAATCGGCAGTTTGTCTTTCTGCACATATACAATTAAAAAAGGGGGGAAACTAGAACTTAGATCAACATTTATAGACTTCAAAAAAACATTAATAGCCCGTTCCGTAAAGCATAAAATGGCTTAAATGACTCCCGATCTCCTAAAATTGCTTAGGTTGCAACTGAAATGGTTGAACCACGTAAGAATGATATTTAAAATATACGTTATTAGTAAAATGAAGAAAAGCATACTCCGTATACAGAAAAAATTAAGACTGTCATCATCATCATCTTCAGCCAATTCAACCTAAAAAGAACATTTAGATTTACTTTTTCCCTATATTGACCAACTCAGTGTGAAGAGTCAAGAAACTAGACACTAGTGTTTGATAGAAAAAAAATGGCTGATAAGCTGAAAATAAGGATACCAAATGGAAACTAAATTGCAGAGATAAACTACAAAGAGAAACTCAAGAAAAGTACAATAGTGCTTATGAAGTGTTTTTTTCGCCAAAAACAGGGAAAAACGCAAAAGAAAAAATGCCGCGCCTTATGGAGTACAGTGGGGCAATAAGCTCCAAGGAGAAGTGAGGCCTGTTTGGGTCAAGGTTTTGAAAGAGAAAATCAAGCCCCAAGGCAGCAGGCCTCTGTCTCATGATACGTAAGGATAGAGGCTAAGTGAGGCATAAACCTTGAACTAATATAAATAAAGAGGCATAAACCTTGAACTAATATAAATAAAATAATATGAAGCAAAAGATATGTAATATAGATAATTCATAATCATAGTTCAATACTGCAGAATCACAAAAACATGAAGTGTATAAATAAAAACACAAATAAATGAAATAATAATGTTCAAAGAGGACAAAACGTTAAGTCAATATGAAATAAAAGGATATAATAGGCACGCCAACCCTTGAGAAAAACTACGAAGAAATGATGAAGAGTGTGCATGGACTAATGGAGATGTTCGTTAACGGAATGGACTTGAGACACACGTGGCGCAGAATTAAGTAAGTAGGAGTATAACATGATAAAAGTTTAGAATATGATAAATATATATAACACCTTTTTAATAAAAATATATTAATGAAAGTGATATTATTTAGATAGTGTTCAGATATTTTATGAGAACTTCTGAAAAAATCATGTATTTCTACAAGAACTTGTAATTTGATTCTGCAAACTACATAAATGGTATGGTAGGGATATGGTTAATTTAAAAAATATCCTGAATATCAGGGAAGGAATGCCTCACCTACTTTTCATATTGGTATTGTCAATTTACACAAATATCTTGATGTTTCTGAAATGTTTCAACCATTATTGTTATCTTCATATTTGACCATAATCAGGTCCAATGATGCTAAAAATAGCTAAACCACCAAACACCTGAGCAAGCATTAGCCCAACACTACTGAAGGCTATGATAACTAATTAAGAAATTCCAAACCCTTTTCTAATTCAATAAAAACAAAGATAGCATCTCAAGATCAAGAAGTTGGTCACACAATGCTTCCAAAGAAGGAGAGCTATAAGGACAGAAAATGATCTCCACGAGTCTAAAAAATATAAAAGTGGTGCCAACAAATTGAATAAAGAGGATAGTAGTTGTACAAGGATAGCAAAAACTATTACCTGGGATCAAACCTTAACTTATCATAGGAGCGTGGACACTCCAAAGAGTTAGCATATAGCTTTTTGAGGAAACTGCAAGATGAGAATGAAAAGAAAGGAAACTGAAATAGAAAGTACGATGACATTTCATGTGACTGATGTGAATATATGAAACCTTGCAGGCTTTGCCGTGAAATGGATGAGAAGATTAAGAATTTTACCAGTTAAAATAAGTCCTTCCTCCTGTCCTGGGTACGTGAAGGAAAAATAGCAAGTCCCTCAACAGATGATTTTCTTTGTTGACTTCTGATTCAAGGGAAGAAGATGCCCAGTTTTTGACTGTGTGTTCACACTGCTCAAAAGAATCTTCTGTATAAGATGCCTTTGGTGTTGTAAAAACTGGAGAAGAGTTGAAGAAACAACCCCTTTAGAATAACATACATTTACTTAATTCTCCACTAAATTGGGCTTCACCATGTTTACACCCAAAGCATTGTGATTCGATACATGAAGGCTATATCCACGCCGCGTTCACATTTAAGCTAGAAGAATGCGAGACTAGAGAGATCAAGATTGCAAAGGGTTGCATTATATAATCATTAAAAGTAGAAACACCAACCTTTTCGCCATTTTCTGTTTTAAACTAAAAAAAATGTTGCTACTGCACTTTATTTTATCCATGCACACACACATGTAGAATAGATAAACATTGCCAAGTGTCTTAATCTCTTATCACCAGGAAAATTCACTAATTTACACATTCACAGTACAATGCTGAACAGGATCAGACATGAGATTGAGGGAAGATAAGAAAAATACCACTTAGCAAAAGCACCAAGTTGAAGACAACCTTCCAACAATGAATCATTTCCCTCATTTCCTCTCCCTAGAATCAAATCAACTGGAAATTCAAAAAAATCTCCTAATCAGTATCCACAACAACAAATGCCCAGAAAGCAATAAAAACACTAAGGCTAAAAAAACTTACCAGAAAAGGGATCTGCCGGAGAAAGCCCTGCTCACAGACAAAACTCTACTCAAAAAGTGAGAGCAAGTATTATATAATTTTGAAACCCATGTTCGGGAAATTGAGTAGACCTGTGTTGGGCTTAAAGAGATGAACTTCCCGATCGGGCAGTGGGGACCACTCTCACCACTACGGCCGACCGGGGGCTTCTATGCCCAGATTTCCACCCCAATTCTGGTTTCAAGAATTTTGCTCTTTATTACGGAGTAATTATTTACTCCCTATTTTTTATTAATTTTTTTAGCAAATCTGGCTACCTCTCTGCGCACTCCATCCGTTTCTTAGTAGAGCACCAACGTTCTAGAATGTGTTTCTTTTTCTGATTCTGATTCTCATGGAAAAAAAGTTAATTACCTAAATCGGAATTAAATATGATTAAAAAATGGTTATATTCTCTATATTAATTACGTAGTACTCCGTATGTGTATTTGGATCAATACTAGATTCTCACCCGTGCGATGCACGGACAAAAATTAAGCATCAATTATATTTTATTATTTGTTTACATTGTTAGCATTGGAGGATGCAGTAATTCCCGATAGGAGGGGCAGTACTGTAAAAAAATTCAAATACATATACATTAAAATTTTCAAATGAATATATCTAATAGAAAAAAAGTTGGGGGTAACGGCCACCATTTTCCCCCCTTTGTGTCGGACACTGTTTATTAGTAAAAGTTTTTTTTATATAAATCGATTGTGTAGATGTATTAAAAAATAATAAATGTAGTATATACAAATAAGTATCTATATTCTCTTTGTCCTATTGGATTTTGAGAACTTTCCTTTTTTGTTTATCCCAAAATTTTTGTCTTTTCATTTTTAAAGTAATGACTTTGTAGTTCTCCTCATTTCTCTCCAGTCCACACAATCTGAACCATACAATATCTACTTTTCTTATTTCACACCAAAATCAAAGTAGACAATGTCTAATAGGATGGAGAGAATATAAGAAGTTATAATTACGAATAGTCCGGTAAAAATTTGTGCGGTCAAATTTTTTTTTTTTGATCGTCAAAACCGAAGAGATATTATTGTGAAATAATGGGAAAGGTACTCCAATAGGAGTCCTGGCCTTTATATTTATAATAGAAGAGTTTAAACCAAACTAGGAAACAAATCTTCCTAATAATATTCTATTACACCCCCTCAAACTGTGCGGGAGATACAACGCGCAGGTTGTCTTTTAAAAAATGAAACTGCTGACTAGAAAGACTTTTAGTAAAAATATCAGCTAATTGGAGTTGTGTAGGGATGTACTGCACGACTAAGTCTCCATGCGCCACACGTTCTCGTACGAAATGATAATCTATCTGGATATGCTTGCTACGCGCATGCTGAACAGGGTTTGCAGTCAAATATGAAGCAGAGATGTTATCACAAAAAAGCTTAACGGGAACAGTAACTGGAAAGCCAAGCTCATAGAGAACTGAACGAATATGCAATGTATCCTGAACTGTATATGCAACTGCACGATACTCGGCTTCTGTAGAGGACTTTGACACAGTGGGCTGCTTCTTGGACTTCCAAGAGACCAGGTTGGGACCCAAAAATACGGCAAAACCCGTTGTGGAGCGTGATGTATCTGGACAACCTGCCCAATCTGCATCTGAATAGGCAATAACACAGGTGGCTTTCATAGTCGGTTGAAGCCATAAACCGTGGTCAATAGTCCCCTGCAAGTATCTAAAAATACGCTTGACTGCAAAAAGATGAGTAGTACGAGGAGCATGCATAAATTGAGACACTAAATGCACAGCATAGGTAATATCAGGTCGTGTCAAAGTTAAATATTGTAACGCACCAACCATACTACGATACTCAGTGGCATCTGCTAGAAGCTCCCCATCAGTGAGGGATAAAGAAGTGCGAGTAGCCAGAGGAGTACGAACAGATTTAACAGTGTGGAGATGAAAACGAGAAAGAAGGTCAGACACATATTTATGCTGAGAAAGAAATAAGCCTTTAGCAGAACGTACAGCCTGGACTCCCAAGAAATAATGAAGATCTCCAAGATCTTTCATAGCAAAGTGTTTAGCAACAGTCTGAATAAAAGATGTAATAGCAGCAGAAGAATTTCCAGTAATAATTATGTCATCTACATATAATAATAAATAAATGACAGTATTATTCTGGCGGTAAATAAATAATGAATTATCAGACTTGCTGCACGTAAAATGATGAGACAACAGAAAACTACTAAAACGATGAAACCATGCCCGCGGGGCTTGCTTAAGGCCATAAATGGCTTTTCGCAATCTACATAGGTGATTAGGAAACAACGGATGAGTAAACCCCCGCGGCTGACGCATATAGACTTCCTCTGTGAGGTGACCATGCAAAAATGCATTTTTGACATCCAATTGACGAATGACCCACCCAAAAGAAATAGCTAATGTAAGGACAATACGAACAGTGGTGGGTTTAATGACAGGACTAAAAGTCTCAGAAAAATCTACACCTGCTTGTTGATTAAATCCTTGAGCTACCAACCGAGCTTTATGGCGCTCAATAGACCCATCTGAATTATATTTAGTCTTAAAAATCCACTTAGAGCCCACAATATTTTTAGAATTATCAAACGGAACTAAATCCCATGTATTATTAGAGATAAGAGCATTAAATTCCTCTGCCATCGCCGCACGCCATTTTAACTGTTTATTAGCCTCTGAAAAACATGTAGGATCAGCTGATAAAACAACAGTGTTTAAATTAAAAATGGTTTTTGGTTTAAAAATCCCCGACTTCGCCCTCGTCTGCATAGGATGAGTATTAACGGCGTTGTCGTGGCTAATAGGAGAAGAGGATGCGGCTTCCGTGATTATGACAGACGAGTGGTTGGAAACTGTGGTATCGGGTAAGGGAACGGAAACACTGGTTTCAGTCAAGGGGACAATGGGGTGGACGGATGTGGAACTGGGAGTTTGGGTAACGTCAGGGGAGGAGGTTATTGGGGAATGGCGTGAAGTGGCTGGTGTAATAGGATCGGCGATTGGCTGAGAAGTGGGAGATTGTGGTGCAGGCTGGGATGGGGGGTAGTTGTCGGCTGGGTGCAAGGGTGAGGATACTGCCGAAGTATAGGGAATGGGATTGACGGGAAGGGAAGCAGGTGGTGGAGAAGTGGTATTTGTGAGAGTGAGATCATCAACAAGAGGAGTAGTAGGAGAGGGAGTATGACCCGTAGAAGAAGTCAAAGTGGTGTAAGGAAAAATATTTTCATGAAAACGAACGTGTCTGCTAATATACACTTTGCCAGACTTGGGTTCCAAACAACGATATCCTTTAAAACCGGATGCATAACCAATAAAAACACATTGGACAGAACGTGGAGATAGTTTATTTGAAGGAGAGGCAGAAAAATTGGGATAACACGCACACCCAAAAACTCTTAAAAAACTATAGTCAGGGGGTTTTTGAAAAAGAATATCGTAAGGAGAAACACCACTAAGTAACGGAGTAGGAAGTCGATTAATAATATATGCAGCTGTAAAAATAGCATCAACCCAAAAAGTGCTAGGAATAGAGGCTGTAATAAGCATAGTTCTAGCGAATTCCAAAAGGTGGCGATGTTTGCGTTTAGCAACACCATTTTGTTGAGGGGTATGGGGGCAAGATTTTTGAAAATAAATGCCATGTGCATCAAAAAAACGCTGCATAGTAGAATTAACAAATTCACCCCCTCCATCACTTTGAAAAATTTTAATTTTAGAGTGAAACAAATTTTCAACTAAAGCTTTAAATAAACAAAATTGATGAAATACTTCACTTTTAGTGCGTAAGGGATATATCCAAGTAAATCTAGAAAAATCATCAATAAAACACACATAATATTTAAAACCTAAATTAGACAACACATGAGATTGCCAAACATCAGAATGAATTAATTGTAATGGTGCAGAAGAAGTATGACTAGCATCCGAAAAAGGTAATCGTTGAGATTTACCCAAACGACAAGAAACACAATCATGTTCGAAATTAGAATGACCAGAAATAAGTTTTCTACGATGTAATAAGCGCAAAATAGTTTCACCACAATGACCTAGTCTACGGTGCCACACAGGGCCAGAAACAGTGATAGAAGCTAATGCTAAGGGTGCAGGCGGAGTGAGGCTGATAGGGTAAAGATGGCCATTATGACGCGCCTGAAGAAGAACCGCCCCCGAAGTTTTGTCCTTTACAAAAAAATAATTTTTATCAAAAACAGCAACACAGTTGTTATCAGCACATAATTTTTGAATGGAAATTAAATTAAACTTAATTCGAGGCACATGAAAAACAGATTTTAATGTCAGCGGCCGACTAAGAGTATTTAAAGTAATATTTCCAATATTAGCAATAGGAAGCTTAGTACCGTTTGCAACACTAACAGTCATGGAGCCAGAATAAGAGGATTTATTTGACAAGATACCTTCAGATGAAGTCATGTGAGCAGAGGCACCAGAGTCCGGATACCACAAAACATCGTTGGATTCCCCAGTTGGAGCAACCAAAGCAGGTGCAGAAGGCTGTGAAAAACGAGACGGACAATGTATCGCAGAATGACCTGCAGAAAAACAAATCTGACACACAACTGGAGGAGGAACTGAACCAAGAATACCCTCAGCTGAAGGAAAACCTGCATAATGATAGTGAGTACCAGAAGTAGATTTAGCATTAATATTTAAAATGGACATGACAGATTTACCCGACTGAGCATTGTTTGGTCTCGGATGGTACACACCCCCTGCGGCTGAGCTTCCTGGTACGGCGGCAGCCCCTGGTGCGGTATAGGAAATCTGGCCGTCCCCTGGAACTAGCTGATATGTAGGCTGATGCTGGTTACGGCCTCTGCCGCGGCCCCCTCTGCCACGCGCGCCTCTGCCGCGGCCTCCTCTGCCGCGGTAAGCGTGCGGTTGGCCAGGTTGGCCCTGCTGCCCGGGACCCGTTTGTGCCCCAAAAGCTTGCTGCAAGTTGGTGGATTCCTGATGGCGCTGACGAAGGACACGTTGTTCCGCTTCAAGAAGTCTATGTTCAAGGATGTCCGGTGGAAATTCATCCGGGAACATGGATATAGTTCCCACTACAAACTCATACTCAGGGCCAAGTCCATACAAAGTACTTTGCAGTAATTCTCTATTAGTGACAGGGGAATTTATTGCAGCTAAGGCATCAGCTAAATTCTTAATATCAAGCAAGTATTGTTCCATAGACTGATTGTCCTTCTTTTTAATGGAATTCAAGGTACGCTTAAGTTCCATGGCTCTAGGTAAACTAGCAGACATAAAACGTGTTTGCAAACGATTCCATATACCAGCTGAATGTTTAATATCATGCACATCAGTTAATACGTTCCGAGTAAGAGTAGCAAACAACCAAGAACGAATTGTTTGATCTACCCTAAGCCAATGATAATAATCAGTATTAATGATTTGCTGATTATTAAAATTCACTGTGTACATGGGAGGTACCTGAATGGATCCATCAATGATGCCAAAAAGTCCCTGGGACACCAAAAAGGATTCGAATTGAGTGCGCCAGGTGAGGTAATCTTCAACAGCTTTGAGTTTTATGGTCACAATTTGGGTGACATTAACACCATGAGATAGGGACTGTGCCAATAGCGCCATATGAGACCCACAAAGGAGATTGTCGTTGACTGGTCGTATGACTCCCGGTGAGCCAGCAAACGAGGGCCCATAAAATTGAGGGGATTGCGGCGGGGGTAGCGTTGGCTGAGAGAAGATGTGAGGACCCGCCGTGGCCCATGGCAGATGAGGCGGGAGGCTGTTGAAGACAGAGTGCGTCTGAGGCAGTGACCAGAACGAAGAGGAGATGTCCGGCGCCGAAAAGGAATTCTGCGGCTGCGGCGTTGGAGGAGGAACGGCGCCTGAAATCGGAGGATTCATCATCGCTGAGTGAGAAGCAGCAGACAAGGGGATAGAGGAGACATCGACGGACGAGACTTGGGTAATAGAGATGGGCTCCAGCGTTGAAGTTGAGGCCGGAACAGTAGAGGCGGCTGTCGTGGTGGTGATGGCCATACTCGGCTGCGGCAGAAGAAGGAAAAAGAGAGATGGCAGCCGGAAAAGAAAACCTAGGCTCTTGATACCATGTGAAATAATGGGAAAGGTACTCCAATAGGAGTCCTGGCCTTTATATTTATAATAGAAGAGTTTAAACCAAACTAGGAAACAAATCTTCCTAATAATATTCTATTAATTATTACGTCAATAAATCGTTAGCCAGTTGGCTAGTAATACAAATAGGAGCATGATCATAATCAAAAGACTGATCTGAGATGTGAGCATGTGACTTAGCCAGAGCGTGAGCCGCATGATTCGCAGACCTTTTACAGAAAGAGATATTAAAAGAACTCTTTGTTGCTAACAAACTACGAATATCATCAATAATAAGATGAGTATATGCTGAGCCTTCCTGTTTCTTTAGGCTTTGTACCACCGTGAGTGCATCTGTCTCAATTTCCACCCTTGGCCAGTCCACCTCCATAGCTCCCAAGATAGTATCTCGGATCCCCATAGCCTCCGTTTCTTCAGCCGTCCATCCTGCTCTGCGTCCAACCCCTCGAGCTTTAATAACATTACCTTCCTCATCTCTGGCCACCCATCCCCGAAAAGGATTAAATATATACTCTGTATTAAATGAGCTTGCATTTGATCTACACATTTTGTAACACTTCTTTCTAAATGAAATAGTTTTACATTTAGAAAAGTTTAACCACGAACGTACATTTCAAGTAATATTGCTCGATCGACTATTATGATTATTGTGACAAAAGTTTCTAAATGAGTCATTTACAATTACAAAAGGAAAGACTCTCAAATTAACGTAATTGTAAATTCATTTGCTGAATATGGTGAATATTGTAATTTCATTTTTTATATACTTTTTTATTTATTTTATTAATAAAATATATTTTAAATATAATTTTTTCATAATTGCTAATTTTGACTGCAAAAACAAATCTCATAATTGCTGATTTTGGCTGCAGAAACAAATCTCATAATTGTTAATTATATATTTTACCGATTTGTTTCTTGATTTCATACTTGGGGACAGCCGATTTGGGTATTACCTAACGGGCTCCAAAATTAGCAATTATGTAAAAAGGAGGATTAAATAACAATATTAGATAATTGAAGTCTATGTCCTCGTGTCTTAACGATTAAGCATTATTTTTGTACACTTTATATGTCACCAGCATTAGTGTACATTTAGCTAGTGAATTTATTTTACCGAGAATTTACTTGAATTTTAAAATTCAATTCTTAACATTCTATTTTATTGTTTAAAAAATAACATTCTATTATATTCAAAAGTAAACTCTTAAACGAATTCCATTCCACTATGAAATATGAATCATGTATTCGTATGTATGTAGTAGTGCTTTAATGTCGTGGTTGGTCGGCGCGATATTTATCTGCCACTATAATTTTTGAAGATAGATAAACAATTCACTTCGATCTTACTCCAATTTTTAAGAGTGTGTGTTTTTTGTGTTGTGTATCAGTGCTTATGTTTGAAGTTTTGAACCTGGAACCCTTAAAACACGCTGTCCAAATGTGTTATGGTTAAATAAAGCTCCCAAAATATAGATCACATTAAAACACTTGACAAAACATTCACGCTACAATATTGTGAAGTACAATAATCAAACTTAGCTCCCAAACCATAGCTCAAATTACATTTGTTTTCTTTTATTTTAACATTAAAGTACATCGGATTTATTCTAATCGCCTGCCTCCGTTGTAGGCATGGACTTAAAATATTAATGGCGAAATGGGGTGGTCTCGGTCTGGAACTGAGATCGGAGAGACTCAGGTCGATGCCTACATAGGTGGATTAGCTTCTAAATATGCAACAATATTTGCAACAGAATATCAGTTGTGCGCGTGTTAGCCATTTGCTACAAAAAAGACTAACATTTTTTTCCGAAACATGTAAAGTTGCATCAAGAAATGTGAAATCTTACACATTCCTTCCATTGCCCTTCTTAAGAAGGGAGTAGTCAATCATCCTAATTTCCTCCAAAGCTTCATGAGAGTTGCTGGACCTGCACAACTGGCTGAATTGGAGAATAATGGGCAAAGTGACGTCTCAAGGTAGAATTCCAGATTTTTCTCCTGTTAAAAGTTTTGCAATTGTTGCCCATTTATTTCTGTGGATCATGCGCTCTCCTTCCTCAGTAAATGGCTTGCGTTTGACAACAGGGTCAAGCTGATGCACCAGTGGAGGCGGCAAGACTTCCTCGCACGCTCCAATTCCCAGGACCAAAGCTACTCACAATTCAAGTTTGCTGAGTATTGACCGACGTCATACTGCTCACTTGATTTTTGTTTCTGTTGCCGTCATCCAAAACCACCATCTCATCGTCCTCCTCACAAGTGCTGTAATAGTCCTCCTCCGCCGGCACCGCTCTCCACGGTGGCATCACCAGCCGAGACCTGCAAATCCTCCATTACGGTAAAATAACAACAGGTAATTATATATAAGATATAACATTCACTTTTTAATTTTAGAATTGAAAATAGCATTGCAATCAATCAATCAACAATCTTTTTTACAATTAATGTTTCAAAATCATCAAAAAAAAAAACAATTAATGTTTCAAACCCACACATGGGAGTCCTGAACCTGGATCTCCGAATATGTTTGTAATACTCTTGCTAACTCCTTCAACTTTTCTGACTGGTGTTGCTGAAACAATTCCCAACGCTCGGAGAATCGAGGAATGGGCCGCTTCTCACCATTTGATTAACTCTGGTTAGCCAAAACTGTTGTTCCGCCTGCGCTGGGGCACAATCCCCGTCTACTCTCCATTGAACTCGCAAACTTGCCATAGCCAAACGCCCTCCACCAGAAGCCCTTTGGTCCGCTTTCAATCAATCGACTGCCAAGGATGTTGAGGGATGCAGATCTGCACAAATACTAAAATCTTTACTCCGTATTTATTTCTTGCAGACATACTTCATACTCTGTACAATACTTCCATAGAAAACCAAAAAGAAAGAGACATCAATTACAATAGCTTTCTCGTCACCCGATGCGCATCGAATAATTCACTGGTTTAACTGTTGGTTAAAACAACTCCGAACACGCAATGCATTACCCAATGCATTTCAGCGGAACAGGTGAGCATCACACATGACAACAAATCAGACCCGACCCATTAGTTGACCCGTATCTTTAGGCGGGAAATTGAGCTGCTTTTCCACTTCCTTTTGTATATAGTAAGATACTTGATGGAGTATATGGTCCAGGAACCCCCGGCCCATAGACTCCTACTTCTCCTACGCAAGTCCATTGGGCCAGAGAACAACTCAGGCCCGAATGCGGCGGCCCAAGCCTCAAAGTAGCTCAGGTTACACACTGGGGTGCCTTCGGCCTCCTTGGCCGAAGGCTCAAAAACTCACGGGATAGCCTTCTCTGAAAGAAGAAGCTACTGGGAGAAAACGACGGAAAACATGAGCCTTCGGCATTACCGAGCCCTCGGTCACATAGGGCCTTCGGCTACACAGGGGTCCAAGGTCACATGGAGCCCTCGGCTACACAAGGAGCCTTCGGCCAAACGTGTTTGATCATCGAAGATTCCTTTGGGAGACAGCCAACCACCGCATTTAATGCCACGTCGCATCCGCCAACCGCATTCAATGCGGTGGACGTACCACTGCCGGTGCCACCCCGGCTGATGTGACCCCTCGGCCGTCGGATTACTGACACGTGTACACTCATCACATTTATTGCTGCTATAAATAGCAGCCCTTGTTCTCCTTGTAAACCACGCTGAGTTCATTTAATAAATCGACTCTCTCTTCTCCTATTCACTCTGATTTCTCTCTAGTTATTCCCGCAATAACCCCTCGGATAAGATACCCCCCGGGTATACTTTCCATCATTTGGTGCTCTCGTTGAGAGATCAGAACAATCAAGTAAGGAACCCTCCCCCTCTACCAAACTCAAAACACCTACCAAAAATGGGAAGAACAACCCGCGCCCAATCCAAAACCCTTGAGGAGAACCACGTAGCCCCCGGCAAAACCAACGGGGCTGAGGCCTCCAACAGGCTCTTAGTACCCGAGGGTGGTATCATCCTCGAATTGGAACAAGCTACTGCTGACCTACGTCAGCAGCTACAGAAGAATGCCCCTGATGCCCGCATTGGCCTTGATAATCGAAGGAGGGATCGGAGTGAGAACCAAGTTCCCCCTCCGGCCCCGGCCATCGATCTTCAGGCTGCCTTTGCGGCCTTTGTCCAAAACATGGCTCTCAATTCTGGGGGCCTCGCCTCTCAAGCGCCCCTTCAGCCCTGTGCTGGAGGAAACGTTATCCAACTACCACCACTCCCCCCTTTGTTCAACAATCCTCTCCCAGGGATTGGCAACGCCGAGGGGGTCATGGCGCAGGATACTGCCTCCCAAGAGGCTCAATCTAGGGATAAGCGCCCCATGACGAAGGAGAAACCCCGGACCTCTGCACTTGAGAGGTTGGGGGGAGCTCCCGGGCACCGAGGGGTCCAAGATCGCCTCGGGAAACAGGTGCTCAGCAGGCCCCAGGAAAGTGGAGCCTCCGCTTTGGGCGCCGAAGGCGTGCCTCCACCCCGGAGCAAAGGTAAAGCTCCCCTCCATGCCGATGATGCCAGGCACCAAATCACACAGGCGCAATCCTTCCGGGCCAACTCCCAAGGGGTTGCCCCGAGGGATCCCAAGGATGAAATCATCGAAGCCCTCCTCCGTCAACTTGAGGAGAATCGCCAGGCGCCCCCGACGGCTTCCACAGCAAGGCCAGATCCGGAATACGCTGACCTCCGGGCACAAGTGGAGGAAATGAAGCGTAAACTCGCCGAAGGCTCAGGCGAGCCCCTCATTCAGCTCCGCACTAGGACGCCGTTCACCCCAAGGGTGCTGGCGGCCAAAATCCCCCACAAATATCGGGGGCAACCTATCAAGCCGTATGAGGGAAAGACAGATCCCCAAGAACACTATAGCCGCTACCAAAATAGCATGATGATGATGGGGGCCTCGGATGAATACTTATGCCGTTGGTTCCTTTCCACCTTGGAGGGACCAGCGTATGAGTGGTTCAACCGGTTGCCCGAAGGCAGCATTGATTCTTGGCAAGAACTTGCCCACCGCTTCCTAACGCAGTTTGCCGGGAGGCACCGCTCAAAGAAACACTTCTCCCACCTTCTGAATGTGAGGCAACAGAAGGAGGAAACCCTTCGGAGTTTCCTGGAACGCTGGAGGCAAGCTTCCCTCGAGGTCGAGGGCGCTGATGACAGAACCTTGATGGCCCTCTTCCACACCGTCCTCCGCAACGGTAACTTCTCCAGGAGCCTCATCACTGATATCCCCCGCGATTATACAAAGGCCCTTCAGCGGGGGGACCGATATGCTGAAGCGGAGGAAATCGAGAAGGACCGCCGCAACACGGATCCTTCTCAAAAGAATGAAGGCAGGAATCGGCCCGGAGGGCCTCCCCCTCCGGCCAACCCCGAAGGCATGGGCGCAACCCGTCCTCCTGGAGCACCCACGCACCCCCCTGACGCACCCCGTCAGCGTCATCTTGGACCACGCAGAAGAGCGAGGGCTGGTGGAGCGAGACTCCCGTACACCCCTCGAGATTTATGCCATCGGCTCTGATGAGCCCTATTGCCGCTTCCACCGCCACCATGGACACAAAACCGACGACTGCCATCAGCTGAAAAACGCCATTGAGAGGCTGATACAGGCGGGCCACTTGTCTCAATTTATCAGGGGCCCTCCGCCCCAGGGCCCCCCTCATCACCAAGGTCCTCCGCCGAAGGCGAATAAATGGGTGAACCCCAACACCATTCCTTTGGGAAACCCACAGGGGAAGAAGCGTGAAATTGGGGGCCTCAATGACGAGGGAGAGGGCTCCCATCAACAATACAAGCGCCATATCCACATGATTAATGGTGGCAACACTGGTGGAGACTCCACCAGCCAGCGAAAGAAATGGGCTCAATCCCTCTACGTTGGGGAGGTCAACCACATGCCCCCAGCTAAGAAGCCGAAGGGAGAACCCATCTTCTTCACAGATGCGGACCTCCCCTCGGGATCCCTGCCTCATAGGGATGCCCTCGTCATCCGCACGGAGATCAACGACGCCATCATTGTAACCGCCACAAGCCTTTTCCGCGCACTTTGTCCTCACTCGTGCGCGCCCTGAGAAACTTCCCAGGGGGTCACCCATCCCAAGACTACTCCCGTGCAAGCACGCTTAACTTTGGAGTTCTTAGCGGATGAGCTCCCTTAAAAGGAGATGTATCTTGTTGGTATGAGTAGTACTATTAATCCGTTTATATTAAATCTTAAGTGTTACAATCATCCTCCGAACCTATGTGGACACGGGGAGTTCTGTCAACGTCATGTACCTCAGCACTTTCCAAGAGTTGAGGCTCGACAGGGGATCCCTTCGGCACATGCACACCCCCCTTTCCGGGTTCACGGGGGACAGCATCGACGCCGAGGGCGTCATCACCCTCATGGTTGAGTTTGGCGACGGATCCCATAGAGCCAAGCTCGAAGTGGAATTCGTCGTCGTCAACCTCGACTGCGCACACAACATCATCCTCGGTCGACCTGCCCTCGAGGACTTAGAGGCCGTCATCTCTATGAGGCATCTCTGCCTCAAGTTCCCCACACCCACCGGCATCGGCTACTCGAGGGGAAATCAAAAGCTCTCCAGGGCATGCTACCTTCAACTTACCAAGAAGGTTAGTAGAACTGAGTTTCGTGTTGACGCCATCACCACCAAAGCCTTGGAGGAAGAAGACAGCAGGCCGAGGGCTGAACCTGCCGAGGAGACCGAAGACTTGATACTCGATCCGGCCAAGCCGGAGAGAGTCCTGAAGATTGGAGCCAAGCTCCCCGAAGACCTGAAGGCTGGCATCACCAAAGCCCTCCGCGCCTACTCCATTGTTTTTGCATGGGAGCCGGAGGACATGCCAGGAATCGACCGAAGGGTCATCACCCACCGCCTGGCAGTGGACCCTTCGGCCAGACCAATACAGCAGCGGAGAAGACCCCTCTCGGCCGAGAGAAGGGATTTCGTGAAGAAGGAGGTAGCTATGCTCCTCTCCATCAAACACATCAAGGAGGTGAAATACCCTTCTTGGTTGGCAAACGTAGTCCTCGCACAAAAGCCCCCTACCTTCCGCATGTGCGTGGACTATACAGATCTGAATAAGGCGTGCCCTATAGACCCCTTCCCTCTGCCGAACATTGATCAGCTGGTAGATGAGACCGCGGGATGCGAGATCATATCATTTCTCGACGCGTTCCGCGGGTATCATCAGATCTACATGCATGAGGAAGACGCCGAGAAAACTGCCTTCATGACCCCCGAAGGCATCTTCTGCTACCTCGTGATGGCCTTCGGCCTCAAGAATTCGGGCGCCACCTACACCCGAATGGTGGCCAGGGTTTTTCAAGCTGTCCTAGGACGCACCATGGAGGCTTACGTTGACGATATGATTGTCAAGAGCAAGAAGGCCGGCACTCACGCCGAGGACCTCCGGGAAATCTTCGCCATCATGCAAAAATTCAACCTCCGGTTGTGATAACCGCTTTCGCGGCGTTGTAGTAAAACGGAGTCTAACCTTTCGGTTTTTCCCCGAGTGTCGTGTCTCTTGAGGAATGGCGGAGAAGTTTCTTAATTTAATTTTAGTCACGGGCTATCGCTAATTGTTGGAAGCTTTTTCAATATAGGAAAGTGATTTTGTTCTATATTACGCTAAATTATAACTAGGAGCAAGGTGCAATTTAAAGATTAATGTATAAATATTGAATATTCAAGGATGCAAATAAGGGCAATGAATTGAGTAATTAGAAATGGATATGTTCTTGGACCTCTTAATTAGGGAAATTAAAACTAAAATTGGACTAATAATTTCTTTCCTCATAGACAAGAATAGAAACTATCTTCATTAATTTATCCTATTTCTAGGTGTCATCAATGTGTTCAAAAATGGTTGGCTTGAATTAAATTCTAACCTCATAGACAAGGTAGAAATAATTCTCCAATATTTTAATTAATAAAAATAGCCGAATTCATTAACTAGTTAAACTCATTATTTAAGCAATTGAATTTATCTCTCATAGACAAGATGTAAATCCCTTTCATTAAATTATCCTATTTCTAGGCCTTATTAATGTGCTTGAATATGGTTGGCTTAAATTATTTTCTAATCTCATAGACAAGTTAGAAATAATTTTCCAAGAATTTAATTAATGAATATGGCTAACAATTATTAATTACTATTTCATCATTTCAAACAACTAGTCCAAATTATTAATTTTAATCCCTAATTTTCGGTCAACAAGTCAATCCATATTCCTTTTCTCAATTCATGCCCTAACAAATTTAGCTACTCATCACCATTTTTGCAATTAACAATATAATGATTAAATTCAACATTAACAAGGAATTAAACATGTATGATAGCAAAAATTAAACAAAAATTATATTCTGGAACAATAAACTTGTAGGAACTAAAATATAACTTTCTGGAATTTTTCACCAATTTTTGAACCTAAAATCCAATTTTTGACAACTAATTGATAATTTTCCCAATTTTAACTAGAAAATGCAAAAAGCAACTAAAAATATGCTAACTTCGTTATAAATTTTATTTTAGCTACTGGGAGTGATATTACTATGAATCAAACTGAAATTAAGGCCGAACTAAATTTTTTTTCCCTTTTTAGTATTTATTCTAAATTATGAACTAATATCAAATAATTACCAAATTTAATTAAAAATTACTTCTGGTTCGTGAAAATTAACTTTAATCAGATAATTAACTACCTTGAGGCTATTGAACAACTATATAATTAATTGGAATGAATTAAACATCAACAACTATTTTATTTAATTTTTTGAAGTAAATGCGAAATACTTGAAAAATAATCTGGAAATTTTCGAAGAACAGATTGAACAAACTAAGTACACATTCAGATTCTACTCATTGAGAGGATGAAAATACATATAAAGAACTCACAATTTGGAGCTAAAATGAGAAAGATATGAAAGTTTGAAGTTGAAGGTGCAACAATGGTGGAAATCCGAGCTTTGAGGAGGAAGAAGACGCCCTTTTTGATCTGATTTGGGCTTGAAATTGGTGTGTTTGAGTTGAGGAAAAAGCCTGGATTTTATAGCCGAAAAATTCCCGTAGGCGCCCGGGCAGGCGGCCGCCTTCCGGCAGCCTCTGGCCGCCTGCCGTCCTGTCGCCGGCAGACCGTCGGTGGCGGTCCCGTCAGCCGTAGGCGGCCACAGAGGGCGGCCGCCTTCTGTCAAAAATGGCCGCCTGCCATCTTTTCGTTGGCAGATCGGATCCCGACGGATCCCGGCGGACCCCGGCCGCCGCAGGCGGTCCAGCAGGCGGCCGCCTGCCGTCCTGTCTGGCCGCCTGCCATCTTGTCTGGCGACCGGTGGTTGGTTTCGTCCCCTTGTGCCGCAGGCGGCCACCGTAGGCGGCCGCCTTCTGTCCAGTGTCGGCAGCCTTCGGTCTTTTCCTGGTCCCGAGTCAAAGCGAGGTTGACTTCTGAATTTTCCCGTAGGCGGCCGCGAAGGCCTCCATTTTGGGCGCCTATTTGGGCGCCTTCGACCACTTTTGTCTGGCAGATGCGGCTTTTCTTGCTCTTCAACTTTGTCTTCTGAATCACCTTGATAAAATGTTTGCTTCTTCCGGTATAAATGCATTTGTCACTCAAATTGACTCATTTTGTGCTCAATTGACCCGAAATCCCGCTAAACATATTATGGATGTGATTTTTACCTGATTTCATGAAACTTGAACCAAAATATATAAAATGTGTCTTTTCTTTCTATTTTCATTCAAAAATCGCTTAAATTTGATAAGAAAAATAAGTACAAAAATGGACTTATCAATCTCCTCACACTTAAGCGTTGCTTGTCCTCAAGCGACGAATTAGTTGTAAACACACTCAAAAGGTAAGCCTAACTGTATTACAATCTAATTGCTATTTTAAAGAAGTAGAAACAAAAACCTCATCTTTTATTCTCAATTTTTAAACATTTTAGAAAAATCACCCAAAATACAAGAGTTTAAAATTAGTATTACTTAAGAAAAACTATTTATTATGTTAAACCACCAATCAATTCCTTATCCCAAGGTTTTCATTATTTTAATTTGGACATTCATCTTGTTCACCATTTTTTTTTGTTGCTCTTTTTCACTCTTGTTGGCGGTGTTATCCCATGGTAAATGCATATTTCATTCTCACAGACTGTGATTAACGAATGAAACAGAGCCCCTTTTCGGAGATGGAATTGTCCTATAACAATGAGTTTTGAAGAGGTTTATTAGTAGTAACATGTTTTTTTTTAATGAATAAAATGAATGTCCAATTAAAACAAATTCGGACCTTTACATTCGCAACCAAAAACCCATAACAATTTTAAGTTTTCAAAAATAATAATAAAAGTAAATTCTTATAATAGGGGTGATTATCTAAAGTATTTTATGATTTGATAACAAATTGAGAAATTAATGTTTCATATCAAAAATAGTAAAAAGATTATTCTAAAACAAGGTTTTGACTTTTGAGTGTAAAACGCAACCTCCTCACACTTGAGCTGGACCTCGCCCTCGAGGTCTTCTTTTGAGGCACAAAATTGGGAAATAAAGGCACATTTTTTTTTGGTTCTTTCCTCACACTTGAGTTTTGAAAAGATTTTGTGAAGAGGAATAATGAAACAGGAATAAAAATCATTACATCATTCATAGTCAGTTTGTAAGAGCAATTAAGTCAAAAGAGCGGCACAATGTCCAACCTGAATAAACAAACAAACACAATAAAATGTTAAGGAAGAAAACTAAGCATCACTCGTGTCCTCCCGTAAGGCCTAAGCCAAACTCTTATTTCATCAACATTGAAGCACACCCTGCAAACACACAAAACAAACAAACAATGTTATGAAAAACATGGGTTGCCTCCCAAGAAGCGCTTCTTTAACGTCACTAGCTTGACGTTTGAGAGAGAACTCTCAGCTATGCATGTCAATTGTGGGGCACTCATCATTAGTGCTTCCACCTTATCCTCCAGGTATGCCGTCAGATGGCGTAGACCCTCAAACTCTCGTGGCCACCAAAATGTGATATAATCTTCAAAGAACACATCGTTCGAACAAGAAATTAGCACATATCCTGCATCACTCTCATTAGTATAATCAACAAGTATTTCAGGATCAGGGGCCTCAGGTGCCTGAAATCGCTCAAGTGGGACCACCATGGTAAGAACATTACGAGTAGGCTCCTCCTTTTGGGTTTCTTCTTCTTCAACTATGGCCTCGACATTTACAACACAAAATTCAAACTCCGTGTCACTCTCTAAAAATCCATCCCAACTTCGCTCACTACTCCCACAAATATCATCTAGGCAAACAAGTCCTTGCCTAGCACAATTATGCTCATCATCATTAAGTAGAGAATCAAAGAAGGCATCATCGGGCATTGTTTCCTCCACATCACAAGTTTCATCAACTATTTCAACAGGTGCTTGGGTTTGTGTAGGATCAAAATCATTATCAAGGCTATCCTTCAGGGACTTTTTAAATGAGAGGTCATCCATAGATGGTAGGGTAGGTTCCTCATCACAAAGTATCTCATCATCTATGATTTCTTCATCAACCTCATTGGGCACTTTCATATGGGGCTCTTGAGAACTAAGTTCTACGAGGATAGGCTCTCTCTCAGTAGCAATGAGAGGCTCGAAAGAAATAGGGGTGAGAAGAGTTTCAACCATCTCGCCCATGGTTACCGCAACCTCCTCCTTAGATTTAGCACCCTCCTCGTATGTCTCCTGTTGAACCTTGTGGTCATTGTTATAAATGATTTTTTCAAACAATTCCTTGATACTCTCATCATGAGATGCTAGTTCAATCCTTGTCTTTCTTAAGTCTTCCACAAAATCAAGTAAGGACGATTTTAACTCTTCGAGTTCGTGTTGAGGATAAGGTGAAATTTCAGAGTCACCCTCGTAGGAGTACTCGTCTGTGCTGGTGTAATGATTTTCTAGCCTTTCTTGGTAATTTTCATGATAATTAAAATCATCATGATAATTACCTTGATAGGAGAAATCATCACAGCCTTCAAAGTCTTGCCCTTGGTGGAAATAATTATCTTGAAATTGGTAATCTCCATACCCCAAAGGTGGATTTTCGCACCATTGATTGTTATCCTCATAACCTTGTCCATAGTATCCTTCATTTTGATTATTTTGAAAAGATTGTTGTTCATAGTATGGATAGTGATATGGTGGTTGAGAATGAAAGTGTTCACTTGAGTAATCCATGAGGAAACCTCAAGCAAACACATGAGAACAAAACAAAAAAGAAAAAGAAAGTCTCCCTAACTTGAATTCGCCCATGCTAAAGTCAAAATCAAGAAATCACCGTGCCATTCCCCGGCAACGGCGCCATTTGATAACCGCTTTCGCGGCGTTGTAGTAAAACGGAGTCTAACCTTTCGGTTTTTCCCCGAGTGTCGTGTCTCTTGAGGAATGGCAGAGAAGTTTCTTAATTTAATTTTAGTCACGGGCTATCGCTAATTGTTGGAAGCTTTTTCAATATAGGAAAGTGATTTTGTTCTATATTACGCTAAATTATAACTAGGAGCAAGGTGCAATTTAAAGATTAATGTATAAATATTGAATATTCAAGGATGCAAATAAGGGCAATGAATTGAGTAATTAGAAATGGATATGTTCTTGGACCTCTTAATTAGGGAAATTAAAACTAAAATTGGACTAATAATTTCTTTCCTCATAGACAAGAATAGAAACTATCTTCATTAATTTATCCTATTTCTAGGTGTCATCAATGTGTTCAAAAATGGTTGGCTTGAATTAAATTCTAACCTCATAGACAAGGTAGAAATAATTCTCCAATATTTTAATTAATAAAAATAGCCGAATTCATTAACTAGTTAAACTCATTATTTAAGCAATTGAATTTATCTCTCATAGACAAGATGTAAATCCCTTTCATTAAATTATCCTATTTCTAGGCCTTATTAATGTGCTTGAATATGGTTGGCTTAAATTATTTTCTAATCTCATAGACAAGTTAGAAATAATTTTCCAAGAATTTAATTAATGAATATGGCTAACAATTATTAATTACTATTTCATCATTTCAAACAACTAGTCCAAATTATTAATTTTAATCCCTAATTTTCGGTCAACAAGTCAATCCATATTCCTTTTCTCAATTCATGCCCTAACAAATTTAGCTACTCATCACCATTTTTGCAATTAACAATATAATGATTAAATTCAACATTAACAAGGAATTAAACATGTATGATAGCAAAAATTAAACAAAAATTATATTCTGGAACAATAAACTTGTAGGAACTAAAATATAACTTTCTGGAATTTTTCACCAATTTTTGAACCTAAAATCCAATTTTTGACAACTAATTGATAATTTTCCCAATTTTAACTAGAAAATGCAAAAAGCAACTAAAAATATGCTAACTTCGTTATAAATTTTATTTTAGCTACTGGGAGTGATATTACTATGAATCAAACTGAAATTAAGGCCGAACTAAATTTTTTTTCCCTTTTTAGTATTTATTCTAAATTATGAACTAATATCAAATAATTACCAAATTTAATTAAAAATTACTTCTGGTTCGTGAAAATTAACTTTAATCAGATAATTAACTACCTTGAGGCTATTGAACAACTATATAATTAATTGGAATGAATTAAACATCAACAACTATTTTATTTAATTTTTTGAAGTAAATGCGAAATACTTGAAAAATAATCTGGAAATTTTCGAAGAACAGATTGAACAAACTAAGTACACATTCAGATTCTACTCATTGAGAGGATGAAAATACATATAAAGAACTCACAATTTGGAGCTAAAATGAGAAAGATATGAAAGTTTGAAGTTGAAGGTGCAACAATGGTGGAAATCCGAGCTTTGAGGAGGAAGAAGACGCCCTTTTTGATCTGATTTGGGCTTGAAATTGGTGTGTTTGAGTTGAGGAAAAAGCCTGGATTTTATAGCCGAAAAATTCCCGTAGGCGCCCGGGCAGGCGGCCGCCTTCCGGCAGCCTCTGGCCGCCTGCCGTCCTGTCGCCGGCAGACCGTCGGTGGCGGTCCCGTCAGCCGTAGGCGGCCACAGAGGGCGGCCGCCTTCTGTCAAAAATGGCCGCCTGCCATCTTTTCGTTGGCAGATCGGATCCCGACGGATCCCGGCGGACCCCGGCCGCCGCAGGCGGTCCAGCAGGCGGCCGCCTGCCGTCCTGTCTGGCCGCCTGCCATCTTGTTAGGGATGGCAACGGGGCGGATCAGGGACGGTTTTACATATAACCGTACCCGTCCCGTTTGGTAATTCCCCCGCCCCATAACCGCCCCATTACCCAACGGGTAATTTTTACCCAAACCATAACCGCCCCATCGGGTAACGGGTATAACCGCGGGTAACCGCGTAATCACTTTATTAAATGAGTCATTGATATTTTAATAAAAATAATATTTTAAAATGCGAAAAATGACATCACCTAGACGACGCTAAACTCAGACGCTAAACTCATACGCTACTTTACAGCTTTATATATCTATAAGACCACAAAGAAGACAACCTAAATTAATTTGAACCTAAAAATACTTGATCTGAAAAATAATTAATCACGAAAAATCATATAATAATCAAACAAAACTATTAAGTTCTATTGAGAACTTTCATTCTTACACTATAGTTAGTACATCTATTATCCATATATACACAATGAACATTAAAAATCTCATCTTTTATTAGTCGTGGGACAAATAATAGATAAGAATGTAATAAAAATATAACTAAAAATAAACGGGGCGGGTACGGGGCGGATAATGGGGCGGGCATGCATAAAACCGTAACCGCCCCGTTACCCGTAAAAATAAAACGGGTATTCCCCGCCCCGTACCCATTACCCGGTCAAGCGGTTTTCCCCATTTTGACCGGGGCGGTTCGGTGCGGGTATCCATCGGATCGGTCACAATTGCCATCTCTACATCTTGTCTGGCCGACCGGTGGTTGGTTTCGTCCCCTTGTGCCGCAGGCGGCCACCGTAGGCGGCCGCCTTCTGTCCAGTGTCGGCAGCCTTCGGTCTTTTCCTGGTCCCGAGTCAAAGCGAGGTTGACTTCTGAATTTTCCCGTAGGCGGCCGCGAAGGCCTCCATTTTGGGCGCCTATTTGGGCGCCTTCGACCACTTTTGTCTGGCAGATGCGGCTTTTCTTGCTCTTCAACTTTGTCTTCTGAATCACCTTGATAAAATGTTTGCTTCTTCCGGTATAAATGCATTTGTCACTCAAATTGACTCATTTTGTGCTCAATTGACCCGAAATCCCGCTAAACATATTATGGATGTGATTTTTACCTGATTTCATGAAACTTGAACCAAAATATATAAAATGTGTCTTTTCTTTCTATTTTCATTCAAAAATCGCTTAAATTTGATAAGAAAAATAAGTACAAAAATGGACTTATCAGGTTGAATCCAAAGAAATGCACCTTCGGCGTACAAGGTGGAAAGTTCTTGGGCTACATGGTAAGCCGAAGGGGAATCGAGGCCAACCCCGAGAAAATTCAGGCCATCATCAACATGGAGCCTCCACGCAACGTCAAAGAAGTTCAACGGTTGACGGGTCGCCTGGCGGCCCTCAACCGTTTCCTCTCCATCAGCCGAGAGGGCCCTCCCCTTCTTCCAAATCATGAGGAAGACAGCGGGTATCCAATGGACATCTGAGTGTCAAGAGGCCTTCGACGAACTTAAGGGGTACCTCTCTTCTCCCCCAGTGCTCTCTAAACCGAAGGTGGGGGAGACTTTATACTTATACCTCGGCGTTAGCCCTGCGGCCATCAGTTCAGTACTAATCCGAGAGGAAGACGGCATCCAACATGCCATCTTCTACGTCAGTAAAACCCTCCGGGAGGCCGAACTCAGGTATTCTCCCGTCGAGAAGACGGTGCTAGCCATCGTTTGGACCGTCAAGAAGCTTGGCCACTACTTTCAAGCTCATCCGGTCCAAGTGCTCACACATCAACCCCTCAGCGCCCTCATGAGGAGTCCCACTAACTCCTCCCGGATGGTGAAGTGGGCCATCTTCCTCAGTCAATACAACATAGATATCCGTCCGAGGCCTGCCATTAAGGGCCAAGCCCTGGCAGACTTCGTAACGGAATGCACCGCGAGATCAGCGATGGATGAGGAGCCTTCGGCACCCCTTGACGAGTGGTGGACCCTCTATACCGATGGCTCCTCGGCCACAAAAGCATGCGGAGGGGGGGGGGGGTAGTTCTGATCACACCCGAAGGCTTCCGCGCCTACTATGCCATTCGCTTCTCCTTCAAAGTCTCCAACAACGAAGCCGAATACGAAGCCCTCCTTTGTGGCCTTCGGCTAGCAGCCAATCTGAAGGCTAAGAAGATCCACGTCAAGTGTGACTCAAAGCTCTTCGTGGGTCAAATTTCCTGGGAGTACGAAGCCAAGGAAGGGAGAATGAAACAATACAAAGAAGCGACTAAGGAGTTGCTCAAGGTATTTGAGGCACATTCTCTTACCCAAATACCGAGGGCTCAAAACTCCGAGGCCGACATTCTATCCAAGCTCTCTGATGAATCCCCCGAGCACCTCTCAAAAATTGCAAGAATTGAGGAACTCAGCCTCTCAAGCATCCACGCGAGCCCCGTCATGAACATTAACCTAAGGCCGGAGGATTGGATCTCCGACATCGTCACCTTCATCACCACAGGGCAACTGCCCCAAGACGAAGCCCGCACTAAGTTAGCAAAGCTGAGGGCTCCCAGCTACACCCTCGAGAACGGGAGGCTTTATAAAAGATCTTACAACGGCACCCTCCTTCGGTGCCTTCATCAAGACGAGGCCGAAGTCGCCATGGAGGAAGTGCACAGTGGCACTTGCTCAGCTCACCAGGGACCCTTCTCCATGTCCCGAAGGCTCATTGTTCAGGGTTACTTCTGGCCCACGATGGCTAGAGATTGTGCTGATCTAGCCCGAAGGTGCACCGCTTGCCAACACTTCCAGAAGGTCCCCGGCAGACCTGCAGTCAACTACGCCCCCATCAACACCGCCATACCCTTCTCTAGATGGGGTATTGACCTAGTAGGCCCTCTGCCGAGGGGTACCTCCAACAACAGGTATATCGTTGTGGCCATTGACTACTTCACCAAATGGGTGGAGGCGGAACCCCTCGCCAACATCACTGAGGCCCGGTGCCGCCACTTCGTCCTCAAGAACATTCTAACAAGATTTGGCGTCCCCCAACAAATCATCTCCGACAATGGCACTCAATTTGAGGCAGCCCCCTTCTGCGCTCTCCTCGAGGCGTGGGGCATCAAACACACCTTTTCGTCCGTTGCCTACCCTCAGGGCAACGGGCAAGTAGAGAATGCCAACCGCACCCTCCTCGAGGGTTTGAAGAAGAAGCTGGAAGCCGAAGGGGGAAGCTGGGTAGAAGAACTCCACATCATCCTATGGGCCTACCGTACCACCCCTCGGCGTGCAACAGGCGAAACACCCTTCTCTCTATGCTATGGCTTCGAGGCTAAAGCTCCAACAGAAGTGACCCTTCCCACCCGAAGGGTGGAACAATATGAACCTGAGGTCAACGACGCCAATATGGCCCTCGACCTTCACCTCATCTCAGAACGTTGGGAACAGGCCTTCAATAGAAGACAGGTCAAAGGCTACATCGACACCAAGGTCCGCTCCCGGGAGTTCCAGGTGGGTGACTACGTCCTCCGACGAAGGGAGGCCAGCCTACCCACTGAAGGAGGAAAAATGGCGCCTAAGTTTGAGGGCCCCTACATCATCTCAGCCATCATCAAACCAGGGACATACAAGCTAAAACGCCCTAATGGGACAGAGGTCCCTAGACATTGGAATGTGCACCACCTCGTCAAATTCTATCAGTAGACTTGAGCGGCCAAGCCCTCATCCTCCTCAAATGTAAATGATCCATGGCCCAAGGCCCAATTCATTTTGAAAGAATAGTCAAAAGGCCAAGCCTTCATCACCTATATGTCACACAGGCGGCCCAAGGCCCCTATCTCTCCTGAAAATGAGAGGCCAAGCCCTCATCTCTTTGCCAAAATAGGCCCAAGGCTTTTCTCTCTCATGAGGGGGAACACCGATTTAGGTACCAAGTACCAAGTGTACGGGTCACCCCCATCACTCTTCGAGAACACCAAGTGTTTTCTTACTAAGCCGTACCCCACGAGGACGCAATCATGCATACATTATGCATACTTATACATACTCGCCAAAAAAAAAAAAAAAAAAACCTCGGCTCCGGCTGGTACCAAGTACCCCCGGCTGTTTGTGTCCCACACACAAATAAAACCCTTCCCAGGAACGCTTTCCGCGCCATCCCCCAAGGGGAGGCAGGCAACGGACCATGTCCCGGGCCCAGGATTCGACTTCCACAAACGAAACGCTCCCCGCGCTATCCCCCAAGGGGAAGCAGGCAACAGACCATGTCTCGGGCTGAGGGGACGACTTTCAAAACCGAGGCGCTTTCCGTGCTATCTCCCAAGGGGAAGCAGGCAACAGACGATGTCTCGGGCCGAGGAAACGACCCTCAAACCCTTCGGGATATCGGAAGGTCATTCCCGAAGGGGGAGCCAACGGTTTGTTCCGTTGCCTCCCATATAGGCCAAGCCTTTCCTAGAAACCAAGTTTCTTGATGCCTCTCCTATACCATCTAAAGAAGAAAAAAAAAGATGCGTAGGGGGGAAGGAACTCCCCGGATACTGTTCTCCCCGGAGGCTCAGCACTCTCGATATATATTCCCGAAGGCTCCTACGAAGGCACAAGAAAAGCCCTCAACAAAAACTCATCTGGCTACATAGCCGAAGGCTTCACTGCCTGGAGCCTTGAAGCACTAGAATTTCCCCGGAGGCCCAAAAAGAGGACTTATCATCAGAACCTTACCTAAATTTGGCTAAGTCCAGCTAAATCTATACCCACACAAACCGGAGGATTCATGCCGAAGGCAGAAGGTCCCCAGGCTCATTCAAACGACCTCGGCAAATCTCAGAATTTCACACCACGAGGGCTCAAGCAGTCCTCACAACCGAAGGCTCATCAACGGAACTTTACCAAAATCCGACTGAGTCCAGAGTTTGGTTCAGGCCCAGGCAACAAACAACAAATTCCAGAGGCTTCCCTCACCCGGAGGCACTCTGGTTGGGGTTTCACTTAGCGAATTTCCTAAGTCCATAAATGGGGTCCCTTCGGGAGACGTTCATCAAGCTCTGGCATCCGACGGCTGACCACAACATCTATTGAAGCATTATGGGCATCCTAAGTCCACAATTTGATACCCTTCGGTGGACAACCGCGAACTTCATTACTATCGACGAGGACCTAAGGTTACACTATAAACCAAAGGCTCAGTGACGCTGATGGCCTAGGACGAGATTGAAGCTTCCTAAGTTTGATTTATTCTAGCCCCCGATCCTACAACTACAGCCCCGGAGGCAACCCCAGCGGTTCATTGCTGGAAGCAGCCAACGAAACTACTACTTGTCCGAAGGCTTTTGGTGGATATGGTCAGGGTTTTACTTAGAAAATTTTCTAAGTCTACAACAACAAGCCCACGGTAATTCTACACTACAGCCGAAGGCTTGGGAGGAGTCACACTCAGAAATTTTTCTAAGTCCACAAAAGAGAACATCATACATTCAAAATGCGAAGGATGGAAGGGAAGCAAAAACATACATTCGTTCATACACAAGTACAAAAGGAAAGAGAGGGCATTCATGCAAAACCCGAAGGCATATCATACATCCAGCAGAGGAAAGTGTTAGAGTACAAAATCATGTTTCATTACAAAGTGTGGCCGGAACCAGAAACAAGCCAACCTATTACAAGCTTATTGGTAAAGTTTCCTAAGTATCGACTGCTTGGGCACCCTCCTCGACGTCCTTCGAGGTCGCACCGTCCCCAACCTCTTCCTCATCCCCGCCGCATTCCCTCAGCAGCTCGGAATCGTGAAGGATGGGCCTCTCTTCTCCCTCCGGGAGTGGGATCCTGACGTCAGGTTGCCGAGGAGGTAGGCCATAGGCTGAAGGATCGAATTGCTCGGAAGGAATGTGGAAATGTTGAGCAAGCTTCCGGTATATGAGGCGCTGCGTAAAGAACTCCCCTCCCTGCCAGTAGGCGTTGCCCTTTGCAGCCAACCACTCGGACCCGGGACCTTTAACCCACTCGTCGACTTCCGCCCCCACGACCGCAGCCCTCCAGGCCTTCTGATCATCTGCCCTCCACCCTTCGGCAACAAAGGAGGCGACAGCATCTTGTCCGGCCTTAGAAACGGCCTCGACCTTAGCGTTCTCAGCCTCCTCGGCCGCCTTCTTAGCAGCCTCGGCCGCAGCATTTTCCGCGGCAGACTTGGCTTCAGCCTTGGCCTCCTCGAGCTTTTTGGCCGCGCCTTCTCTGTCGAGCCGAAGGGTTTCTTGAGCTTCCGCCAACTTCTTCTTGGCCTCGGCAAGTTCTCCACCCAGTTTCTTCAGGCCCTCGTCTGCCTGCACCTTTGCAATTCTTAGTGCCTCCACTCTCCGGGCTTGCTCACTGACTCCGAGGGCCGCCTAAGAGAGGCAAAGAACCGGGGGGTTATCAAAAATGAAACTCCCAAATAAGGAAAAGCGACTAAATAAGTGAAAATCTCACCATCGTGCTGTAGCTGGCTATCTTGTAGTCGAGGACGTCGTCCTCAAGGCGAGATAGCACCAGCCTATCCTTCGGGGACATCACCCCTCTCATGAATTCGATGGGATTAAGGGTGGAGTGCATCACTGCCGTCCCCTTCTTGATAGGGAAGTGAATGATCTCCTTCTCCCGAAGATCTTCGTTAATATGAGACGGGGTGGAGCGAGGGGGGGGGGGGGTGACCGTCGGGGCCTGCTCATCAATAACCACAAGGGGGGCCTCTCCCTTCTCAGCTCCCCCCTTCTTCTGCCTCTTCTCCGGAGGCGCAGCGCCCTTCCCGACTCTTTTCTTTTTCTGCCCCTCGGCAGCGGAACCCCCGACGTCAGAGCCAACGGCATCGTCAGCAGCAGCGGACTCCTTCTTAGAAGACCCCTCGTCCACTGGGGCCTTGGTAGTATCAGCCTTCGGAAAGAACTCGTCGACAGGCTTCTGGGTAGAGGGCTTCCCCGCTTTCTTCTTTTGCTCCTTGTCGAGCTTATTCCTCAACATGGTGATAGCCTTCAGATCCATGGCACGCCCTGCAAGAAATAAAAGTGTTAGACTCACAACATAAAAAGAAAAAAAATATATATGCTAAGTACAAATGCGTGGAGCCCTCGGCAACAACCTCCGGCACTTTGAGGAACCATGTCGATAAGGGGGTATCTTTCATCCTCCTCCCCGAAACGGCGGTATCGCTTGAAGTCCAACTTATAGAGCTCGCCCGGGAGGGTGACTTCTTTAATGGTCATTTGCTTGTCCGAACCCTCCGGTTTCGCTGACAACTTCTTCCCATCTTTTTGGAGGGCGGCGCTCCCCACTTTCAAATGCCTCCGGAAGCGATCTTTGGGAGGCTCCGGGAAAGGATTCGCTGCCATGCGGATGTAACAAAATTTGTCTTTCCACCCCTTGTGCGAAGAGGGGACCTCGGAGAAAAGCCTCCACTCCGGTACTTGTTGTAGATTGGCAAACCCCTCGGCATGAGTGTGCCCCCCTCGGCATAAATTGAAGCATAGAAAAAACAGATCCAACGAGGGATCGACCTTCCGAGAGCGGCAGAGTGACAGGAAACCAGCAATATAGGAGTGACTGTTGGGGGTGAGCTGACAAGGGACCAACTTCACGAACCTCAAGTACTCCAGCAGAAAGGGGTGAAGGGGAAAGCGGAGGCCCAGTTCCAGGGACAGCAGGTGAACCGCAAAGCAGCCTTCGGGAGCTTGCGAGAGGATATCGTCGGGCTTCGGCTCTATGACACGCGTCTGGGGTCCGACGAGGAACTGAGCCGTCAGATACTCCGATTGGAGGGCCCTCGATTTCAAAGCTATGGCAGCAACGTTCAGGTAAGAATAGCCCTCGGGGATGTCGACGGGTTTTCCCGCATCCACTGCGGCCTCCTTCTTCTTCTTCGGGCCGGCCCCCGTCTTTTTCTTCCGCTTTCCTGGGGCGACGCTGATGGGTTCCGGATCTAGGGGCCGGGAGCTACTAGCTTCGCCAGCACCACGAAGGGGGAGTTCGGCGACGGTCACCTTCAGCCGTTCTTTCTCCTCCTCTTCCTCGGCTACTTGAAGCGCGAGAGCAAGCTCTTCATCTTCCACCACTTGCTCGAATTCTTCCGCTTCCAGCTCAGTCCGGAGATTACTTTGCACCTCCTCGGCTACCGCGGCATCGTCGCCAGCCGATGACTGTCCAGTCGAGGACTCCACCTCCGAAATGCTCTCATCTTGTACCGAAGGCGCCCTCGAAATATTCTGCGAATCACTCTCGGAGGACATGTTCTCAACAGGGAGAGACTTTTGCCGAAGGCTCCTATGAATGCACTAACACTAAATCTAAGGGAATAGCAGAAAACGCTAAGTACGCGAGTAGCAGGAGGATGCACTGACCTTAGGGGAGGATTTCGGTCGAGGGCTGAAGTTTCTCTCACCAGAAATTTGGGCAGAGCTTCGCTAGAGAGATTGAATGCGCAAACGAACTAAGCTCCGCCTTGGGGTATTTATAGGCAACTAGGCCTCGAGAACTGGGCCTCGACTCGAAAGCCCATCATTACGGGCCGCCGGTTCAACCAATGGGTGACTCCCACCCCTTTTCAACCAACGAGCGCACGCCACGTGTCCCCCTCTTCCAACGGCTATTTTCCAACGGCTCTATTTCGGGAGACATTGAGGCAACCTCAGATGATTGCCTCCGGCTACCACTCACCAAACCTTCGGTGAACAGCTTGGCCAAGTGCCCTCGGACATATAACAGTCTAAGCCCCCAGCCAATAACACCCCTCGGGGTTACACGCAAACATCACAACTCCTTCAGCCCGAACTTGCCTTCGGCCTGAATGAGTGGGGGACTGGGGGATACCCCTCGGGGAACACACAGAACAAAATTTTCACATGCAGAATTCACGAGCGACACATGTGTGCCTTCGAGCAACCATCAGGGGAGAACCCCTCGGCTATGTACATCATTACACCCTTCGGCAAAGGCTTAAAATCAAAAAATGTCCCACGAGTCACTCGTGGCAATGAAGCAACCTGCACCACAACACGTGCATACCATGCATTTATGCTTCCCTCAGAAAACCCTCGACATGTGAGGGACTGACGCAAAGCCCTCGGCAAACGTCAGGAAAACTCTCCGGCAGAACGTGAAGCCTCCAGCAAAGGTAAACGCATCAACGCAACTACTCCTTTTCCCTCAAGTACCTTTCGGCAAAAGGAGTGAGGGACTCCTGATGGAGTATATGGTCCAGGAACCCCCGGCCCATAGACTCCTACTTCTCCTACGCAAGTCCATTGGGCCCAGAGAACAACTCAGGCCCGAATGCGGCGGCCCAAGCCTCAAAGTAGCTCAGGTTACACACTGGGGTGCCTTCGGCCTCCTTGGCCGAAGGCTCAAAAACTCACGGGATAGCCTTCTCTGAAAGAAGAAGCTACTGGGAGAAAATGGCGGAAAACATGAGCCTTCGGCATTACCGAGCCCTCGGTCACATAGGGCCTTCGGTTACACAGGGGTCCAAGGTCACATGGAGCCCTCGGCTACACAAGGAGCCTTCGGCCAAACGTGCTTGATCATCGAAGATTCCTTTTGGAGACAGCCAACCACCGCATTTAATGCCACGTCGCATCCGCCAACCGCATTCAATGCGGTGGACGTACCACTGCCGGTGCCACCCCGGCTGATGTGACCCCTCGGCCGTCGGATTACTGACACGTGTACACTCATCACATTTATTGATGCTATAAATAGCAGCCCTTGTTCTCCTTGTAAACCACGCTGAGTTCATTTAATAAATCGACTCTCTCTCCTCCTATTCACTCTGATTTCTCTCTAGTTATTCCCGCAATAACCCCTCGGATAAGATACCCCCGGGTATACTTTCCATCAATACTCTTGTAATTCTTTGCCTAGTCCAATCACCATTGTGGGCCGCCGACCAGCTGCCCCGCCAGCTGCTGGCGCCAGCTGCTGGCGCCAGCTACCGGAATTCAACCAAAATTACCATATTGGTTTTTTAACCATATTGGAATCTCACTGGAGCTCCTCCACCGGTCACCGCTGTCGGACTGCCCTGGTGTCCAAGGAAACTAGGCGGCAATTAATTAATTAGATTGAGAGTATTAAGGGTTGAAAATTACTCCATAATATTTAGTTCTATTTACACAAGATTTAGGTTTTAGTCCTATTTATTCAATTATATTTCTATTTATACTGGTTAATCACTATATAAAAAGCTAGAATTCAACGGTAAGTAACTTTTCTCAACCTATGACAACAAAATTGTTGGTTGACTTGTGTTTAAATAATTGGAACCATTGGGTTAGATATTGACCTAGTCACAAATCAACAATTAATACTGAAAATTCGGTCAATCTATTGAAGACTTGAAGTTTTTTTGGAAGAATTCGGCTTATATTGATAACAAATAATTCAAAGTATGAGTCAAACGACAAAAAAGTCTGACAACCGTTATCCCGTGAACCAGACTCAGAATTAATCACCTTCTGAGAAGCAATATAATTCGTCGATCCATAATTGGGAAACCTAAAGCCAAAAACGGTTACTGTATTTCTCTCATCCCCCACATCCAAAATCAACGTTTTACAAACAGGAGAAAATAATCACTAAAGGGGAAAATAAAACAAATAAAGTAGATCTTTTGTCCGAGCCTGCCAAACCACACGATCATCCTGGACTTGCTTGCACTCCATGGCGGCGGTTCAGGAGGGGGGCGTGCCCGTCGCTCAGCCGCCTCCATAGTCAAACTTTTGCACTCCTCTGCAATACCATGTACATGCACTCATCTTCCTCCTTCCAAGAACAAGGGTTGCCGCCGAACAAGGGACCTCCAAGCGGACTCGTTGATGGAGCAGCAGCTCCCTTGCTGTTGCAGAACCGAGACAAACCAATGGAATCGCTGAATCCCTTGCTGCTGCAACCCGAGCCGACATCGCTGAATTCCGATCTCAAAAAAAGTCCAAACAATCCGAAGGCAAAATCCAAACAATCCGAAAGCAAAATTCAAACAGTCCGAAAGCAAAATCCAAACTTTGAACCCCCGGTGCCACGGCCGAAACCTCCACCGAACAAGCCCTAGGCCAACCTAGACGACGGCTCTAGCGAGAGAAAGAGGTCGTATTCCGAAAAACTTATTGAAGACTTGAAGTTTATGAAAACCATTACGGAGAAAAAAATTAAAAACAATTTAGTAATAAAATAAATAATAGATTTAGGAAGGTAGTTATAACAGTCATTTTTAGCAAAGTTATTCGGAAAAAATCTTTTAACTCCATTTATTTTGATTGTTATACAATTTAACACACAAAGGGTAGTCCAATAGGAAATAATGGGAAATGGTAATCCAATAGGAGCCCTGACAGATATATTTATAATACTCCGTAGAAGAGTTGACAAAATACAAAGTATTCCTATATATATATATATATTAGGTAGATTCCTAATATATTAGGCTATTAACAAAACCGTATAAAATTGTTTGTTAAGACAAATAATGGCCAAAAAGTTAAATTACTAAATAAATTAATGAAAACTAACGGAAAATAACGTGTAACGTGTATAATGTGTAAAAAATCACCAAACACGAGTGATGGAACCATGGATCACAGCCATGGCCCAAGATTGAATTAGAGCAAAGCCCATCAACGGGATCAGCCCATCTACGGGATCAGCCCTCAACGGGATCAGCCTAATTAACAGGATTAGCCCATAAACGGGAGAGATATCGAATGAGCCACTGGACCCATTGGGAATCAGGCCCACGATAGGAACCCACAGCCAGGCCAGGCTGGACAGCAGACCTCGAGCCTGGGCAGAGTTCTAGTGAGGCCGGGATATTCCTGAGGTCTACGTGGCAAGGTACCATTCGAAGATAGATATTTGGCAACAGAGGAATTCAGCAACTAAAAGGAGAAAGTAATCGTGTGGGAATCAAGCATCGAAGGAGTTCTATTTCAAGCAAGAATATAGTTCATTAATGAGCAATAATTGTACTAGATTCCTTCTAAAATACTATCTCCCATCATCTATAAATACTGGATGTAAACACCCTACCAAGGGGACGGATTTCTGGAGAACGAATTGATTCTCATAGTCCGGAATAATAATACACAAACTGCCTTACGCTGCAAGATTATTGGATATTTTACGTATATTTAGCTCTCGTAGTTGGATTTAACTCCATCATTTGGTGCTCTCGTTGAGAGCCGAGTATACGAAGCAGCAATGGTTGGATAAAATAGCCACAACCATGTTGGTAGCAATCAAGGCGGAGATCGTTTCAATCAGGTAATGATCGACGATGAGGGGTCGAGATCCCGACGAAGCGATTTTAGGAGGCGCAACGATCGCGCCACCGCCCAAGGCGATTTAAGGAACCAAATTCATGGTGGGGGAAACCCCAGGGATCCTACGGTGCGTCCGTCGCAGTTCCAGACGCCAGGAACGGGGAATAATATCCCCGCCATAGATCCTACACAAGCTTTAGCGAGTTTGGCCACGTTCCAAAGGGCGGTGGAGACGCTAACAACCGCGTTCCAAGGTATTATTCAGAATCCCGCTGGGAGATTTCCTCCCCCTCACCAAGCTCCCTCTATGGCTCCACGAGGGGGGGGGGGGGGGAACTCTCTTCTGCGCACAAGGAATTCTCCACCAGCCCAATCTCAACATTCCCACCGGTCCAGAGCGACTCCCAGGGTTCCGATAGCAGATCGGATAGGTGAACGCCGGGTTTCTGTCCACATGATAGACTCTCCTCTAGGGTTGAGCACAGTGAAGAGGCGTCCTCGGCCGCCGTTTCGTCCTGCCGCCAAAGCGCGCAAAGGAGGGATCTCAGAAACGAGATCAATGAAAATAGGCAGGCCCAAAGAGACCGCCGCTCACCGGTGCACCCACAGGTCGGCCATGATAACATCGACCTCAGGAGAAGATTGGATGAGCTCAGAAGGGAGATCGAAGAAAGATCAGGTCTCGAACGTGGTGTACGAATCCCCGAGCCTTTTACCAGACAAATAATGGAGGCACCATTGCCTCAGGGATATCGACCATGCAACATTGAGGCCTACAAAGGAAAAACGGACCCTCAACATCATGTTTCCAAGTACGTGGCTTACATGGTCATGATGGGGTATGACGATGCTATAAAGTGTAGAGGATTCTCGGTAACCCTGGATGGGTTAGCCCGGTGATGTGAGTTTTCTCGCACTCAAAAAGATTGTAATATAGTGGTGTAAGTACGAGTATCGTCTCCACAGGGACGGACAAAAGGGAATCAAGAATTAATTAAATTCAGCGATTAAAAAGAAAATAAAATAAAAGCGTCGTGCGAGATTGGTTGGTTTGGAAAATAAAACTAATGTGAACAATTAAACTAGGGGGTTCTTTCTAATTAATGATGAAGGGAACAGGGATCGATTCCGGGGTAACCAGATTTCTGGCAGATCAGGCCTAATTACATGAAATTGATTTAATTGAGCCTAGCTAATCATTACTAAGTTCTTACCGCTCTCGCGGCGTAGAGTACAATAATTTAGGGGACCAGGCTGATCTCTCATGCGACAGGATCCTAAATTATTGCCAAGACGAGCGAGCTTACGGCCCCTTAATCGCTACTAATCTCTTAGCAAACGATTAAGTGTGTGTGAAGGTGTCCTAGAACAAATTAGATCTCTCTTAATTTATTCTACATGCAATTGTAATTCTAGTCGCGATTCTAGGTTACAAAAGATATCAATTAAATTATTCAAACACAAATTAAACGACATTCATGCAATTAAACCGAAAAGAATCTAGTCATACATCATGATTAACCCCTTCATCAATCCCAAATCCCTAATTAAACTACTCACAATTCATAATTGAAGAATCAATAGAATTGGGAAGAATAGAATTAATTGTCATTAATTAAAAAGGTGGAACTTACAAAGAATCCCAAAAGATTGATGAACAAGGCTGAAAAGCCCTCTAAAATTTGTGCTAGGCACTCTCTCTAAGCCCCCCCCCTCGAAAACGGGGTTTACAGGCTGTTTAAATAGAAAAATCGGGTGAAATTTGAGCTGAATTAGGATTTTCGGAGCCAGACACGATGCCAGGCACGATCGTGCCTTCGATCGTGCCTCCGGAGAAAAAACGCGCATTTTGGGCAGGCACGATCGTGCCTGGCTGGCAGTAACTTCGCGGTGCTTTTCTCTTCAGGCACGATCGTGTCTGACTTTGAGGGCACGATCGTGCCTACTTAACTTCCGAATTTGACAAAACTTCCTTCATGAAAGTTGTAGATAATGAAGTCTTCTATCCACTCCAATTTGCAGAATGGGATTTGAATCATCCAATCAAGAGATATGATCAAAACGGTGGAAGGTGTCTTTCTGAAATCGCAGCAGAGATCATCTGACTTCATCGTCTGTTTTCACCTTCTTCCTCTCAGATTCTCGCAAAGGTGTCTTCATATCATTTGTAGCTCTTGAAGTTAGCTTTCCTATTCAACTTGAATTGTGTCCATTGGATATTGCTACAAAGAGATATGCTTGAACGATTGACAGAAGGTCATTCTGATCGTCGTTTTCAAGCTTCATTCATCTTCTTTTGATCCCGAAGCCAATCCTAGAGCTCTTTTTCCTTCAAATCTTCATCGTGAATCTTCCGGTGACCTCCAAATCTCTCAAATGTTTCTTGAATGCCTCTCGAATCATCCCGATTGTTCCTCAAGTGCCGGTGCCGGGCTCAAATTCCCTGATTTTGACTACAAACAACACAAAACTCGAACCAACGCCCGGTAAACATAACTTGAGCTAAAATTGAGACTTGTAACACCTTAAAACTAGGAAAATCATCAAAAGCCGATCTCAACACGCATCAAATACGTGTCAAAATACAGACTTATCACCCGGGAATGGTATGATTCTTTACCAGATGGAGGAATAAGGAATTTCCAGGAGTTGGCTCACGCGTTCGTCACGCGTTTTGCCACCTCCAAAGATTCCAAGAAGAATATTTCTCACCTCCTGGGAATCAAACAGGGCCCCCAAGAAACCCTAATTGAATTCCTAGGCCGATGGAGGGAAGAGACGGTCAAAGTGGAAGACCTCGATGACAAATCTGCAGTGGCTATCCTCACCAACGCCCTGAGGTCGGGTGATCTGCATAAAGATTTCATACGCAAGCCCCCGACCTCCCATAAGGAGGCCCTACTGCGTGCCAAGGCGCATGCCAAAGTCGAGGAAGCTGAAAAGCGAAAGAGGGATGAAGAATTAGGAAAATCTCAATCCAATGGTGAAAAGATGAGAAACACGGATAAGGAGGCCCATGACCCGGAAAAGGGGAGTGGGTTCAAGAAGAAGCTCCAGGAGGGTGGCAGGTTCAGGGCGTCCTTCGAACTCCATCCGCCGGGTTTGTACTTCGATGTTGTTCACCCGCATACCCCGGGCATTCATCTGTTTTAACGCTTCCCGATAGCACGTTCGGGCCGTTGATGGATCCGTTCGGGCCACCCCTACACCGGTATCTGTAGGGAACTTGATGCAGGAGTGTCGAACAGAAGCTATTGCCTCCAAATCCTCCAATCCTGGTCGGCCCAGTATAGCGTTGTGGGCACAAGCAATGTCCACCACCACAAACGTCATACGGACCGCTGCTCGGTGCGTCTCGTCGCCGATCTCTACCAGAAGCTGGTTGGTACCCTCAGCCTCGATAACGTTGCCGGTGAAACTGGCCAATGGCGTCCTCAACTTCGTCAGCTGGTCCTTCTTCAATTTCATTCTCTCGAACGTGTGCAAGTACAACACGTTCACACTGCTCCCCGTATCCACCAGAACTCGGCGGATCAGGGCGTCATCGATACACATACTCACCACCAGCTCGTCCCTGTGCGGACTAGGTGAGTTGGGTAAATCTGCCACCCCGAACGTGATTGGCTCCATTCTGCCTTTCTTAGCGGGCGGGGTGGACACGGTGGCGACATACAGTCCCCGTTCGAACTTCTTCCATTCAGCCGCTATGTCCCCGGTTTCTCCCCCGCCGAAGATGACTTTGATTTCCATCCTCGGCTTCTTCCCTGGGTTCCCCGATCCTTCCGCCTCTTCCGTGGGAGGGCGGTATGAATCATTGCTAGGTTCCGCGTCCCGCTGGAGGTCTCTCTTCCAGCTGTTGGGCCGACGCGGGCGTTGATTGGGGGAAGGGCCGTCCGGGTTGGTGCTGACATACTTTCCCAAGTAACCCTGTTGGATCAGGTCTTCGATTGCTATCTGCAGGGCCCGATAGTTTTCTGCAAGGTGCCCGTTCCGCTTGTGGTACTTGCAGAAAGCGTTCGGGTTCGGCCCCATGAATGCCCTGGTATCGGTTGGGGGGATGGTGTTCTTCTCATGGTGGAACACGTTGGCAATTGACATGACCAGCGGGGTAAATCGCCTGGTCCTTGGTGCTGCTGCTGCCGGCATGGGTCCCAAACGGTCCGCAAACCTTGTGGGGGTGGTCTGGGGGGCGTTCGGTCCCTTGTCTTGATCTCCTCTTCCAGGGCCGCATGCCTCCTGGCCTTCTCCAAAACATCCAGGTAGCTGGTGCCCGGATTCTTCTTCAGCTCCCTGTACAACTCCCCGGTCTGGAGAGCATCCGTGAATAGAAGGATGGCCGTCTCATCTGACACACCGGTCACCTTCAGGGTCTCACTCCTCCATCTGACCAAGAAATCGTTGACAGATTCTTTCGGCCCTTGCTTCACGCTAGTTAGATGGCCGAAGTGCAGCTTCGGCTTGGTGCTGGAGGCGAACTGTGCCAGAAACAGGGAGGACAGTTCGACGAAGCTCCCGATTGATCCGGGCTGCAGTGTCCCGAACCATTCCTGGGCAGGTCCCCGCAGGGTGCTGAAGAACAGTCGGCAGATTGCAGCGTAAGTGGCTCCTAGGAGCATGAGGCCTCCTTGATAGCTCCTCAAGTGTGCATGGGGATCTCCCACCCCATCGTAAGTGAGGCTGGTCGGGGGGGCGGCAGTCCCTGAGTATCTCTGCGCTCATGATTTCCCTGGTGAAGGGAGATGTAATTCCAACCCGTGCGGGCGGGGTTTGTTGGGGTGCCCGGTCCACTCGTTCCCAGAGTTCAGCCATCTGCCTCTGCATTTCGGCTAGTTCTTCCTCCCGTGCCATTCGGGGAGGTGGGGGCGCTGACCTCAGGGCCCCATATTCCGGGGTCCTGATCGGGGGAGGGGCAGCTGTGTTCGCCCTCCTCCGGATAAAACGTTCCCCTTCCCGCTCGACGTATTGGAAACGCTGCCCTACGGGATCCACCATGGGAGTGGCTTCCCGATATTGGGCTTCACCCCTCGGGGCGAACGGGGTGCGGTTCGCCAGAGTCTGCTGTCGCGGACGCCGAGGAGTGTGGCCTCTCCACTGATTCCCCCGGTGAGCCTGGGAGTGTGCTGAGGCGGTGGTGGTTTCTGTGTCGTCCTCTTCGAACGATGGCATAGGGCGGATGGGAGAAGTTCTTTCATATGTATCAGCAGTGTAAGGGGTTCCTCCCCTCTCCTGCTCGTCCGCCAGTCGCTGCATGGCGGCAGCCATCTCCCTCATCAGCTGAGGGTTCCTCCTCATCTCGTCGGGGATGGCCTCCTCGAGGTGATATGAGGCACTTCCCCCGCTGTTCCCCTGCGTGGACCAGCCCCCAGATGACCCTTGATCCCCCCGACCTCTGGTCGCGGAACTGGGCGTTGCGGTGCTGATTCTGACCATCCTGAAGAAGTAGTGCTTAGATAAAAAAGGTTTGCTCGGGATTTTTGTTCAAGAGTTTCCCACAGACGACGCCAATGTTGAGGTTAAGTCCCGTAGATCCTAAAGCCCAACACACGCTTAGGATATATGGGGATGTGGGCCTTGGTTGGTGGGTAAAGAAAATATAAGATAGTGAAGTAGAAGCGAACTCAGGAGCCGAGCTTGTATTAGTATCGTAAGTATGAAGAACTACCCGAACAGCCTACGGAGTAGTGAATTAATACAAGAATAGAACAGTAAATCTCTCTCTAAGCTCTGAGTATTCAAATGCTAACTCTTTACAATGAATTAAATGTTGTTATTTATAGCAAGGAGTAGTAGGTGAGAAAGGACACGTGGCGGAACCCTGTTGGCTTCCGTCTTTCCCGCCATGTTCCCACTTGTTCCCGCCATACTCTAGTATTAAATGCGGTTGCCACTGGCTGATATTGCGTCCAGGTACCCCGCTCGGGGAACAGGATCCCCGCTGGTGTGGTGCTTGATGTATTGTCCCATGTAGTCGAATTATCCCGAACGCCGGTCAGGTACCCCTGTGTGAGGCGTGGCCCATGCCCGTACGGTGGCGCCCTTGCGGGTTTCCCTCAAGTAGACTAGATGGCCCGAATGCTGTTCGGGGATCTCGAACGGGATGCTTCGCACCGCTTTGGCCCGAATGTTTCTCTTGGGCTTTCTCCCATTATGGATCGGGGATATTGGGCCTGGACCCAATATCCCAACAAAACCTTTTCTGAATGCTTTTATTTTAATCTAAGTCACCTTCTTCCAAAAAAAAACTTCTAGAAAAGTGATTGATAACTTTTAGTGACTATAATAATGTTAAAAGTTACTATGATATAGATACTATAACACAGGCTTAAACACATTATTGTCACTAAAGTTAGTTAATGTGTCACATTTTTGTCCGACTTTTTAATTAGTATGAAATAATAGTCTAGGAAAATATCTTTATTTTAAGCTGAGATGTAAGTTGTCTTTTAAAGTCATGCATTTTTTTTATCATCTAAGGACCATCATTTGTTTCAGAAACTAATTTACTTCAAAAATAATAATGATACCTAATGTAAGTTACAAAACACTAAAAGAATGTAAATTGATTTTCCTAATTTTACAAAAAAAAAAACATAAAAAGTATTAGTTTATTTAACATATAACATTGTAAGGATCTTGAAAAAATATGTGTCATAAAAAAATTCACACATACCAATCGGTAAATTATACCATACACCTGGATGTACGGTGCTCACCATACATCTGGGTATTTTTGTAATTGTTTCTGATTTGCATGGTTGTGGTTCGTCGGTCCGTCCATTCGCTCTCTTTAATTCTTTCCCTGCCAGCTAGCTGAGTACGATCCACTACCCATATGCTCTCTAGTCTCTTCCGTTTCTCAATTTTCTTATGCTCTCTTCCTGACTTTTTTGTTTTGCTTTTTACATAGCTCTTTGTTTTAATTTTTTTTCCCTTTTTTTCTTAACCACCTTTTCCATTGATTTTAATTTACGATGTATATTTAAGGTATTAATGTTTTATTTTATTATTTTTAGTTTAAGATGAATATTTATTAGTTTATTAAATATTTAAGGTATTAATGTTTTATTTTTTATTTTTAGTTTAAGATGAATAATTATTAGTTTAATAAATATTATTTTCTAATTACTAACATGAGTTTTGTGTTATGCTAAAATGAGTATAGCATAAAATAAATATGCAAGGGTAAGCATTATATATAAAAAGAATCCGATTATATTTGTAATTCCAGAAAGAAACACTAAATTATTTTTAATATAAAATCAATATATTTGTCATTACTATATGTGTCATTATAACATAAGTTCACAAATGAACATTTAAACACATTAGAGAATGCAAACGAGCTTTTAAATTTTTCGATGCTCATTATGCTCATTTTAAAATGTCATATTAATGCATGTTTCAAAAGTATCAAAATAGATTCGCATGGAAGCAGAGATCATGATACTCAATAGAAGATGTTTGATGGTCAATGAAAATGTCTTGATCCTCGACTAAAAAAATTATGATTTTCATATCATTGCTCATTTACTAAGTTATGTATGCACATTTGATACTGGTATAATGTTCATTTTAAAATGTTATATCATTGCATACTTCAAAAGTATCATATTACATAAGATTTACGTAGAACTTGATTATAGATACTAGAGCACAGACCATGATACTCAATTGCATATTTCTTTTTTTTTAAAGGAATTGCATATTTCTTATACTCAATATAGAAGAGGTTTAATGCTCGATGCAAATACCTTGATGCTCAATTAAAAACTTTTATTTTCATATGAACTAGTGTAACACCCGGGGCATGCCCCGATAGGGTTAATTTGATATGGGTGAGGTGACAAATACAGATAAACATTGTGAATTATTCATAGGATATGATCAAATTTTGGTTATAATTGATTTCTTTTACTCCCTTTGTCGCTTTATATATAACCAAACACTATTTTTTAAGTCAATGATGTTGAATTTGACCAATTATATATTTATATACAGTAGTAATGATAATATGGAAATGATATGAAATGTTATTTGTTAAAACTTTCTGCTCATACAAGTATAAATTTATTAACTTTAATTTCAAATAAATATATTAGTTAAAATAATAGATCAAAGTTTTATCATCTTTGACTGAAAAAGTCAAATATGGCCAAATAAAGAGGGACGAAGGTAGTATGAACTAACCACCACCATGGAATACAGGTGTTGAATCACCATCTTTTGGAGTATGAATTTGGGATTACATTGTGATTTGTGTGTTTAGTATTGTAATAGTTATTAATTATTTATATGACTAATTATATGATGAGGGTGATTATAAGAAGCGTTGAATTGGAATTGAGAATATGTGGAGCTTACAATTTTACATTATTTTGGATATTCACGTCTATTATTTAATTTGTGTTGTGGGATTAGAGTCCCATTCACGTGAACTAAAGTTTCATTATTTAAAATTTTAGTCTTGAATTAGAGTCTCACTCAAATGAGTAAGATTACTTTTTTATGATTAGAGTCCTATTACATGTATTGGAGATTTCGAGTCTCATTATTTAAAAAATGGATTTTGTACAATTATTTTGGAAACTGAATTGATATGGTATTTATTCCGAGAATTGTACTCCATTAATATGGTTGATATTAAGAAGTTATATTCGCCAGATATGAATATATATGATCTAAGATCTTGTCTGATCTAATCTGATTTTTTTTAAATAACATACAAATAATGACTACAATAATTAACAATATTCGTAATTGGTTTCAATGGAAGCAACATACAATAATAACCTACAAAAATATTTAGAAAAGATTGGAATCATCATAATAGTAAAAATAATACATTATGTTTGAACCAATCTGGCTTGAATTTTTATGATCTGATCTGAATTTTTTATTTTTGGTTCGAATTTTTCTGATTTGATCTGAAGTTTTCTAATTAATCTAATCTAGATTGAATGTTTTGCATGGGCTAATCTGATTTGATTTTTATTCTGAATAAAATAAGAATAAGTAATATGGAGTAAACAATAAGAATAAGAATAAAAGTAACATAATAGCTTTCAAGGATATCTTATTTACGTTTTTTCTCCTACTTTTCTCTAGACTTTTCCATTAGTTGTTCCATCTTTGTACGAACTAATTAATGGTTTGATGTGTGGAGTCTACATAATATCAAATGTTAGTTATTTAACATTTTTCTTCCTCCTTTTTTCCCTCCCTTTTCATTATAGCCATTTCATTTCCTTTTTTTAACCAGATCTCCTTTTTGTTTGGAACTAATTAAATGTTTTCACAATAATGACAATAGATTTTTTGTTAATCAATAACATAGTGACACGTCACCAGTTTGTAACCCCGCTTTACTAAATAAAACAATAAATTTAAATATATAATGAAATTGGGATTCTTAATATGTGTCACGACTACGGTATAAATGTGCACTTCCCATAATGCAAATTTAAACTCAAATTTCACTATAAATATGATATATCATTGAATTGATTTATAACTCAAATTTCAAATAATTATTTATATATCCAATTTGTTGTCATATGAAAGATAATAAAACTTTATGATTTTTGGTATACTTTTTCTACAATTTGTGTCATGTGAAATATCGTAAAAAGTTTTAAATTTTGATGTATTTTTTTTTTTGTCAAAATTGGTGTACAGATAAATAAGAATAAATGATCAATGATGCATGTAGTGAATAACAATGATGAACCGAGTCAACTTATATGAATTAGGATGTTTTTACTTGGATTGTGATTTGCTGATCTGGTCTGGTCTGGTAATGTATGGTCTCTTTGTATTTTTATAACTATCCAAGTCTGGTCTGGTCTAGTCTGGGATAAGTTACAGTCCAAGTAAAAATATGTTTAAATGTTTTAGTAGTAGTCATAATAGAATTTTTATTAATCAATATAATTTTCAACTCAATTTTGCTATATAAAATAATAGATATTTTTTCATATATTTTCACATATATAATATTGGTGTCATATGAAAGATCTTAAAAAGTTATGAATTTTGATATGTTTTTTGTAAAAATTGGAGTTTTTTTCCGTATTAATGCTAATTAATTAAGTATTCACGAAAATAGGGTTTGGTTTATTTACGGATATACTGCTGGGCTTAACCCTGGTCAGGGTAAGTCGTCATTTGGCGACTTATAAGTCGCCAAACCGTTTGGCGACTTATAAGTCGTCAAACCGTTTGGCGACTTACCCATAAATTAATAAACACGATTAATATCTCCCTCGAGAACCCACCAGTCCGCTATCGAGAAAGAAAGTTTTAAAAAAAAACAAAGAAAGAAAAGAAGGGCAAAATGGTCTTCTGAGACCCGCTGAATTTTACGACTATCGTGTCCGCAGGTCGCCCGCGCAGGGGGTGCGAATTTTCGGTTCTGAACTAGAAGCCGGAATTCTTGTGTGCGCGAGAGCTCCCCTATTCTCCTTCACCTTTTAATATTAAGTGATGAGTGGTTCATATTTATAGGCTTCAAACTTCCCAAGGAGTTTAGGTGTGGGAAAGTTAAAGAAGCTCACTTTCCACCTTTGTTTGAAAGTGTACACTTTTCCATCTATCTTTTTCAAGAGCTAGTTTTGAGCCACTTCAAACTTCAAGCTTCAAAACTCCAACACCAAAGGTCAACACTACAATCAAAGTTGTTGGGTGTGTTTCAGAAAATAAAGAAAATTAATTAAATTAAATTAAATTAATTAAAATGACGAAAGAAAATAGAAATAAGATGGAGCAGAAATTAGTCAAAGCTCGTGCTACGCACGATGTCCTTAAAACGTATTTGTTGTCTCCCACGGTGCTAGGAGCGTTGCAACAATCGTTTCCCAGGATACGATGACTACGAACTAATGTTTGAGCACACAAACAAGAGTTCCAGCGAATGAGAACACAGTATGAATACAGAATGAATTTTTCAGAATGCTAGCAGTGTGTTTTTAGAGGCGCAAAAGGTGCTTGGAGTGTATGAATTCGTGTGTTGTTGCAAACCACCTGCCAACCATTATATAGGAGGATTTGTTGTGTGTAAATGGTGAATTAATGGATTTCCTATTATGTATGTGATGGAGTATATGGCCCAGGAACCCCCGGCCCATAGACTCCTACTTCTCCTACACAAGTCCGTTGAGCCCAGAGAACAACTCATGCCCAAATACAACGGCCCAAGCCTCCAAGTAGCTCAGAATGCACACTGGGATGCCTTCGGCCTCCTTGGCCGAGGGCTCCAAAACTCACAGAATAGCCTTCTCTGGCATAAGAAGCTACTGGGAGAAAGCGGCGAAAAACATGAGCCTTCGGCATTGTCAAGCCCTCGGCATCATAGCCTTCGGTCACATAAGGCCTTCGGCTACTGGAGGCCTTCGGCTGCACAGGGGTCCTGGTCGTATGGAGCCCTCGGCTACACCAGGAGCCTTCGGCCAGCCACGCTCAAATCATCGAAGATTCCTTTTGGAGACAGCCAACCACCGCATTTAATGCCACGTCACATCCGCCTGCCGCATTCAATGCGGTAAACGTACCACTGCCGGTGCCAACCGGTTGATGTGACCCTTCGGCCGTTGGATTATTGACACGTGTCCCCTCATCGCATTTATTGCTGCTATAAATAGCAGCCCATTTCTCCTTGTAATAGACATCATCTACATCCCAACTCCACATCTCGAGTTCATTTAATAAAATCGACTCTCTCTCCTCCTATTTGCTCTGACTTCTCTCTAGTTATTCCCGCAATAACCCCTCGGATAAGATACCCCCCGGGTAGATTGTCCATCATTTGGTGCTCTCGTTGAGAGGTCTGAACTATCAAGTAAGAAACCCTCCCCCTCTACCAAATACAAAACACTCACCAAAAATGGGAAGAACCACCCGTGCCCAGTCCAAAACCCTCGAGGAGAACCACATAGCCCCCGGCGAAACTAACGGGGCTGAGGCCTCCAACAGGCTCTTAGTACCCGAGGGTGGCGTCATCCTCGAGTTAGAGCAAGCCACCGCTGACCTACGTCAGCAGCTGCAGAAGAACACCCCTGATGCCCGCATTGGCCTTGATAATCGAAGGAGGGATCGGAGTGAGAACCAAGTTCCCCCTCCGGCCCCGGCCATCGATCTTCAGGCTGCCTTTGCGGCCTTTGTTCAAAACATGGCTCTCAATTCCGGAGCCCTCGCCTCTCAGGCACCCCTTCAGCCCTATGCTGGAGGGAATGTTATCAATCTACCACCACTCCCTCCTTTGTTCAACAACCCTCCCCCGGGGGTTGGCAACCGCGAGGGGGTCATAGCACAGGATACCGCCTCCCAAGAGGCCCAATCCAGGGACAAACGCCCCATGATGAAGGAGAAACCCCGAACCTCCGCACTTGAGAGGCTAGGGGGAGCTCTCGGGCACCGAGGGGTCCAAGACCGACTCGGGAAACAAGCGCTTAGCAGACCACAGGAAAGCGGAGCCTCCGCTTTGGGTGCCGAGGGCGTGCCTCCCCCCCGAAGCAAAGGCAAAGCTCTCCTCCATGCCGATGACGCCAGGCACCAAATCACACAGGCGCAATCCTTCCGGGCCAACTCCCAAGGGGTTGCCCCGAAGGATCCCAAGGACGAGATCATTGAGGCCCTCCTCCGTCAACTTGAGGAGAATCGTCAGGCACCACCGACGGCTTCCACAGCTAGACCGGATCCGGAATACGCTGACCTCCGGGCACAAGTGGAGGAAATGAAGCGTAAACTGGCCGAAGGCTCTGGCGAGCCCCTCATTCAGCTCCGCACTAGGACGCCTTTCACCCCAAGGGTGCTGGCGGCCAAGATCCCTCACAAATATCGGGGGCAGCCTATCAAGCCGTATGAGGGGAAGACGGATCCCCAAGAACACTATAGCCGTTACCAAAACAGCATGATGATGATGGGGGCATCGGATGAATACTTATGCCGTTGGTTCCTTTCCACCTTGGAGGGACCCGCGTATGAGTGGTTCAACCGGTTGCCCGAAGGCAGCATTGATTCTTGGCAAGAACTTGCCCACCGCTTCCTTACACAATTTGCAGGGAGGCACCGTTCAAAGAAACACTTCTCCCACCTCCTAAACGTGAGACAACAAAAGGAGGAAACCCTTCGGAGTTTCCTAGAACGCTGGAGGCAGGCCTCCCTCGAGGTCGAAGGCGCCGATGACAGGACCCTGATGGCCCTCTTCCACACCGTCCTCCGCAACGGTAACTTCTCCAGGAGTCTTATCACTGATCCCCCCCGCGATTATACGAAGGCCCTTCAGCGGGGGGACCGATATGCTGAAGCGGAGGAAATCGAGAGGGACCGCCGCAACACGGATCCTTCCCAGAAGAATGAAGGCAGGAATCGGCCCGGAGGGCCTCCCCCTCCGGCCAACCGAGAGGCGCAGTACAACGATCGCTCCCGAGGTGGCCAAGCCAGACCCGGGGGCAGTTACAAGAACAATCCGAAGGCATGGGCGCAACCCGTCCTCCTTGAGCACCCACGCACTCCCTTGACGCATCCCGTCAGCGTCATTCTCGATCATGCAGAAGAGCGAGGGCTCGTGGAGCGAGACTCCCGGACACCCCTCGAGATTTATGCCATCGGCCCTGATGAGCCCTATTGCCGCTTTCACCGTCACCATGGGCACAAAACCGACGACTGCCATCAGCTGAAGAACGCGATTGAGAGGCTGATACAGGCGGGCCACTTATCTCAGTTTATCAGGGGCCCTCCTCCCCAGGGCCCCCTTCACCATCAAGGGCCTCCCCCGAAGGCCAACAAGTGGGTGAACCCCAACACCATCCCCTTGGGAAGCCCACAGGGGAAGAAGCGAGAGATTGGGGGCCTCGATGACGAGGGAGAGGGCTCCCACCAACAATACAAGCGCCACATCCACATGATTAATGGTGGCAACACTGGCGGAGACTCCACCAGCCAGCGAAAGAAGTGGGCCCAATCCCTTTACGTTGGGGAGGTCAGCCATGTGCCCCCGACTAAGAGACCGAGGGGGGAACCTATCTTCTTCACAGATGCGGACCTCCCCTCGGGTTCTCTGCCGCATAGGGATGCCCTCGTCATCCGCACTGAGATCAATGACGCCATCATCCACCGGACTTATGTCGACACGGGGAGTTCTGTCAACGTCATGTATCTCAGCACTTTCCAAGAGTTGGGACTCAATAGGGGGTCCCTTCGGCACATCAACACCCCCCTCTCCGGTTTTACGGGGGATAGCATTGACGCCGAAGGCGTCATTCCCCTCGTAGTTGAATTCGGCGACGGGTCCCATAGAGCCAAGCTCGAAGTGGAATTCGTCGTCGTCAACCTCGACTGCGCACACAACATCATCCTCGGCCGGCCTGCCCTCGAGGACTTAGAGGCCATCATCTCCATGAAACACCTTTCCCTCAAATTCCCGACACCCACCGGCATCGGCTATTCGAGGGGGAACCAGAAACTCTCCAGGGCCTGCTACCTTCAACTCACCAAGGAGGTTAGCAAGACCGAATTTCGGATTGACACCATCACCGCCAAGGCCCTGGAGGAGGAAGAAGGTAGGCCGAGGGCTGAGCCTGCCGAGGAAACCGAAGACTTGATACTCGATCCGGCCAAGCCGGAGAGAGTCCTGAAGATAGGAGCCAAGCTCCTCGAAGACCTGAAGGCTGGCATCACCAAGGCCCTCCGCGCCCACTCCATTGTTTTTGCATGGGGGCCGGAGGACATGCCAGGAATTGACCGAAGGGTTATCACCCATCGCCTTGCGGTGGACCCTTCGGCCAAACCAGTGCAGCAACGAAGAAGACCCCTCTCGGCCGAGAGAAGGGAGTTCGTGAAGAAGGAGGTATCTATGCTCCTCTCCATCAAACACATTAAGGAGGTGAAATACCCTTCTTGGTTGGCAAACGTAGTCCTCGCACAAAAGCCTCCTACCTTCCGCATGTGCGTGGACTACACTGATCTGAATAAGGCGTGCCCTATGGACCCCTTCCCTCTGCCAAACATTGATCAACTGGTGGATGAGACCGCGGGATGCGAGGTCATGTCATTTCTCGACGCGTTCCGCGGATATCATCAAATCTACATGCATGAGGAAGACGCTGAAAAAACTGCCTTCATGACACCCGAAGGCATCTTCTGTTATCTGGTGATGGCCTTCGGCCTCAAGAATTCAGGCGCCACCTATACCCGAATGGTGGCCAGAGTCTTTCAAGCTGTCTTGGGGCGCACTATGGAGGCCTATGTTGACGATATGATTGTCAAGAGCAAGAAGGCCGGCACTCACGCCGAGGACCTCCAGGAAATCTTCGCCATCATGCAAAAATTCAACCTCCGGTTGAATCCAAAAAAATGCACCTTCGGCGTACAAGGTGGAAAATTCTTGGGCTACATGGTAAGCCGAAGGGGTATCGAGGCCAACCCCGAGAAAATTCAGGCCATCATCAATATGGAGCCTCCGCGCAACGTCAAAGAAGTTCAACGGTTGACGGGTCGCCTGGCGGCCCTCAACCGATTCCTCTCTAAGTCAGCCGAGAGGGCCCTCCCCTTCTTCCAGATCATGAGGAAGACAGCTGGCTTCCGATGGACATCTGAGTGTCAAGAGGCCTTCGACGAACTTAAGAAGTACCTCTCTTCTCCCCCGGTGCTCTCCAAACCGAAGGTGGGGGAGACCTTATACTTGTACCTTGGTGTTAGCCCCGCTGCCATCAGCTCAGTGCTAATCCGAGAGGAGGACGGCGTCCAACACGCCATCTTCTACGTCAGCAAAACCCTCCGGGAGGCCGAACTCAGGTATTCTCCCGTCGAGAAGACGGTGCTAGCCATCGTTTGGACCGTCAAGAAGCTTGGCCACTACTTTCAAGCTCATCCGGTCCAGGTGCTCACTCATCAACCCCTCGGCGCCCTCATGAGAAGCCCCACAAGTTCCTCCCGAATGGTGAAATGGGCCATCTTCCTCAGTCAATACAACATAGACATCCGTCCGAGGCCTACCATTAAGGGCCAAGCCCTGGCAGACTTCGTGACGGAGTGCACCGCGAGATCAGCGGTGGAGGAAGAGCCTTCGGCTCCTCTTGATGAGTGGTGGACCCTCTATACCGATGGCTCCTCGGCTACCAAAGCGTGCGGAGGGGGAGTAGTTCTCATCACACCCGAAGGCTTCCGCGCCTATTATGCCATCCGCTTCTCCTTCAAAGTCTCCAACAACGAGGCCGAATACGAGGCCCTCCTCTGCGGCCTTCGGCTGGCAGCGAACCTGAAGGCTAAAATGATCCACGTCAAATGCGACTCTAAACTTGTCGTGGGTCAAATCTCCGGGGAGTACGAAGCCAAAGAGGGCAGGATGAAACAGTACAAGGAAGCGGCCAAGGAGTTGCTTAAGGTATTTGAGGCACATTCCCTCACCCAAATACCGAGGGCTCAAAACTCCGAAGCCGACATTCTATCCAAGCTCTCGGACGAATCCCCCGAACACCTCTCAAAAATTGCAAGAATTGAGGAACTCAGCCTCTCAAGCATCAACGCGAGCCCCGTCATGAGCATTAACCTGAGGCCGGAGGACTGGATCTTTGACATCATCACCTTCATCACCACAGGGCAACTGCCCCAAGACGAAGCCCGCGCCAAGTTAGCAAAACTGAGGGCTCCCAGCTACACCCTCGAAAACGGGAGGCTCTACAAAAGATCTTACAACGGCACCCTCCTTCGGTGCCTTCACCAAGATGAGGCCGAAGTCGCCATGGAGGAAGTGCACAGTGGCACTTGCTCAGCTCACCAGGGACCCTTCTCCATGTCCCGAAGGCTCATAGTTCAGGGCTACTTCTGGCCCACGATGGCTAGAGATTGTGCTGATCTAGCCCGAAGGTGCACTGCTTGCCAACACTTTCAGAAGGCCCCCGACAGACCAGCGGTCAACTATGCCCCCATCAGCACCGCTATACCCTTCTCCAGATGGGGAATTGACTTAGTAGGCCCTCTGCCGAGGGGTACCTCCAATAACAGATACATCATCGTTGCCATTGACTACTTCACCAAATGGGTGGAAGCCGAGCCCCTCGCCAGCATCACTGAAGCCCGGTGCCGCCACTTTGTTCTCAAAAATATCCTCACAAGGTTTGGCGTTCCCCAACAAATCATCTCCGACAACGGAACTCAATTCGAGTCAGCCCCCTTCTGCGCCCTCCTGGAAGCTTGGGGCATCAAGCACACATTCTCTTCCGTTGCCTACCCTCAGGGCAACGGACAAGTAGAAAATGCCAACCGCACTCTCCTCGAAGGGTTGAAGAAGAAGCTGGAAGCCGAAGGGGGAGGCTGGGTAGAAGAACTCCACAACATTCTATGGGCCTACCGTACCACCCCTCGGCGTGCGACAGGGGAAACACCCTTCTCCCTATGCTATGGCTTCGAGGCTAAGGCTCCAACAGAAGTGACTCTTCCCACCCGAAGGGTGGAACAATATGAGCCTGAGGCCAACGACGCCGACATGGCCCTCGACCTTCATCTCATCTCGGAACGCCGAGAGCAAGCTTTCCTCAAGGCCGAAAACTATAGGAGACAAGTCAAAGGATAAATCGACGCCAAGGTCCGCTCCCAGGAATTCCAGGTGGGAGACTACGTCCTCCGACGAAGGGAGGCCAGTCTACCCACCGAAGGAGGAAAGATGGCGCCCAAGTTTGAAGGCCCCTACATCATCTCAGCCATCATCAAACCAGGGACATACAAGCTTAAACGTCCCAATGGGACGGAGGTCCCTAGACATTGGAATGTGCACCATCTTGTCAAATTCTATCAATAAGGCATGAGCGGTCAAGCCCTCATCCTCAGCAAGTGTAAATATCAATGGCCCAAGGCCCCATCTGTTTTTGAAGAATAATCAAAAGGCCAAGCCTTCATCACCTACGTATTGTACAAGCGGCCCAAGGCCCCCCCTTCTCTCCTACAAATGAGTGGCCAAGCCCTCATCGCTTCACCAAAATTGGCCCAAGGCCTCTCCCTCTCATGAGGGGGAACAACAATTTAGGTACCAAGTACCACGTGTATGGGTCACCCCCATCACTCTTTGAAAACACCAAGTGTTTTCTCAAACTTTTACATATCCTCCACAAAAAAAAAAAAAAAAAAAAAAAAAAAAAAAAAACCGGGGGGTGTAACACCCCTCGGCTCCGGCTGGCACCAAGTGCTCCCGGCTATTTGTGTCCCACGCACAAATAAAACCCTTCCCAGGAACGCTTTCCGCGCCATCCCCCAAGGGGAGGCAGGCAACGGACCATGTCCCGGGCCCAGGATTCGACTTCCACAAACGAAACGCTCCCCGCGCTATCCCCCAAGGGGAAGCAGGCAACAGACCATGTCTCGGGCTGAGGGGACGACTTTCAAAACCGAGGCGCTTTCCGTGCTATCTCCCAAGGGGAAGCAGGCAACAGACGATGTCTCGGGCCGAGGAAACGACCCTCAAACCCTTCGGGATATCGGAAGGTCATTCCCGAAGGGGGAGCCAACGGTTTGTTCCGTTGCCTCCCATATAGGCCAAGCCTTTCCTAGAAACCAAGTTTCTAGATGCCTCTCCTACACCGTCTAAAAAAAAAAAAGAAAAAAAAAAAAAGAAAAAAAAAAGAGAGACGTGTAGGGGGGAAGGAACTCCCCGGATACTATTCTCCCCGGAGGCTCAACACTTCGGATATATATTCCCGAAGGCTACTACAAAGGCACAAGAAAGTCTCTCAGCAACAAGTCATCTGGCTACATAGCCGAAGGCTTCACTGCATGAAACCTTGGAGTACAAGATTTCCGCCGGAGGCCCAAGAAGAAGGCTCACTAAGCAAAACTTCACCTAAATTTGGCTAAGGCCGAAGTTTGGATGGATCGAAGTCAACTATGTGGCATACCGAGGGCTCCATAAAGTTCTAAGGCAAGCTAAACCCATATCTGCACAAGCCGGAGGCCCCATACCGAAGGCAGAATGTCACCAGGCTCATTCAGCGATGAAAAATTTCTAAGTCCACAGATGTGAACCCTTCGGGGGGCTACACTGCCAATCAAGGGCCCAGCATTTCCGGGGGCATAGGATGCAATTTCTCCTAGTGGAATTCCTAAGTATAATTCATTTTATCCCTCGGCCTTCACTACTGCGAACATCCGAAGGGGGATGATTCTACTCTACATCCGAAGGGTTCTGGTCAAGTTTACTTGGAAAATTTACTAAGTCCACAACAACGGCCTCCCGGCGATACTACACTACAACTGAGGGCTCGCGATTGGGTTTACACTTAGAGAATTTTCAAAGTCCACAACAACGACCCCCGGCGACATTACACTACGACCAGGGGCTAGCAAGGAGTGACACTTAGAAAATTCTCCAAGTCCACAAACTTGTGGCCTTCGGGAAGCCAGACTGAAGAAGGAAAAAATACATTCATCAAAAGTCAAAGGAACATATCACGGAAGCCCGAAGGCAAACATTCATCCAAGAAAAGGGAAGCATGCATAAAAAGCGAAGGCATACATTCTGATTCGGAGAAAGGAGGCATTCATTGAGAAAAAGCCCGAGGGCAAAACATTGATCACAAAAGACGTACAAATATTAAAGGAGAACCCGAAGGCATTCATTCATCAGAAGAAATATTCCAAAATACAAAGAATGTATGGTTTACAAAACATGGCCGAGGCCTACCACCTACAATCTATTACAGATTTCGACTTGGGAGAATTCCTAAGTTCGGACATCTTCTGCAACGTTCCCCTTCGGTTTGGAGGTAGCATCATCCCCGGCCTCCTCCTCGGCATCTCCGGCTTCCATCAGAAGTTCCGAATCCTCAAGGTCTGGCCTCTCTTCGTCCGGGGGGAGGGGTACTCTGACGTCTGGCTGCAGAGGGGGAAGGCCATAGGACGCGGGGTCAAACTCTTTTGGCTCAATTTTCAGATGGCGGGCCAACCTTCGGTACACGAGGCGTTGGGTAAAGAACTCCCCGCCATCATAGTAGTCTTTTCCCCTCCGAGCCAACCATTCAGCCCCGGGGCCTGCCACCCACGCATCCACGGATTGCTCAACGACCGAGGTTAGCCATTGCTTCCGCTCCTCGGCCTTCCAGCCCTCGGCAATGAAGGAGTCCATTGCAACCTTTTCAGCCTCGGTGATAGCCTCTTTCTTTGCCACCTCGGCAGCTTCGGCGGCGAGCTTGGCGGCAGCATTCGCAGCTTCCTCGGCAGTGGTTTTACCCTTTGCTTCCGCCTCCTTCAGCCTCTGCTCCATACCATCCTCTGCCGCCCGGAGGGCCGCCTCCATCTCTGTCATTTTCTTCCGGAAGGAGGCATTCTCCTCAACCGCCTTCTTCAAGGCGAGGTCAGCTTGCGCCTTCTGCACACGCAATCTGTCCACCCTTCGGAGTTGCTCTCCGAGGGCCATGGTAGCCTGCAATCACATAAAACATATCGACGGTCAAAATGAGCAAAGGAAGAGTGCCAAGGCAAATCGATTGAGTAAAAAAAAAGGGGGGGGGCCGACGGAACTTACGGTGACAGAAGCTTGCATGATCCTGCAGTCGAGGACATCATCCTCGTATTTGGACAGCACAAGCCTGTCCTTCGAAGGGGTAACCCCCCTCATAAACTCCAAAGGGTCAAGAGACCCAAGCATGACGGCGTTCCCCTTCTTAAGGGGAAAGTGGACTTCCTCCCGGGGCCACGTTGTCTCTGGGTCCGCGGGGGAGCGCGGAGTGGTCACCCACCCCATCTGAGGCTCGGGGGAAGAAGGCTGGTCATCCACAACCACCAAAGGGGCATCTTTCCCGGGGGCGATCTCCACCTTCTTCTGTTTTTTCTCCGGGAGCGATACACCCTTCCCGGACCGCTTCCTTTTCAGCTCCTCTGCTTGGGAGCTTCCGGCGTCAGCACCGGTGACGACGGGAGCCGCATTCTCCGAAGGCTCTTCTCGTCCTTGGGCCTGGGTGGCCTCGCTCTTCTTGAAAAACTCGTCCACTGGCTTCTGCTGGGACGTCCCATCCTTCTTCTTTGGCGCTTTCGACGCCTTCTTCTTCAATGCGGCATAGGCCTTGACGTCCATTGCTTGACCTGAAAGAGAGGGGAAATAAATGTTAGGCAGTGGCAATCATGGGAATAAAAAAACTACTAAGCGCTAAAAATGTGGGCCCTCGGCAACAACCTCCGGCGCCTTGGTAGTCCCTATCAACGAGGGGATATCTTTCGTCCTTCTCCCCAGCAAGACGGTATCGCCGAAAACCGAGGCGGTATAACTCATCCGGGAGGGTAGCTTCCTTAATCTTCATCACCTTGTCTGAGCCCTCCGGTTTGGCCGTCAGCTTTTTCCCCTCCTTGGCAAGGGCAGCATTTCCCACCTTCAGATGCCTCCGGAAATGATCTCGGAGGGGAACGGAGAAAGGATTCTCCGCCATCCTTATATAGCAGAAGCGGTCTTTCCAATTCTTATGGGAAGAAGGGACCTCCGAGAACAATCTCCATTCCGGGATTTGTTGTAGGTTCGCAAAGCCTCCCGCGTGCGAATGACCCCCCCGGCACAGGTTGAAGGATTGGAAGAATAAGTCCAAGGTGGGGGTAACCCCCCGGCTAAGACATAGGGACAGGAAGCCCGCCAAATAGGAGTGACTATTTGGCGTCAGTTGGCAGGGAGACAGCTTCACGAAACGTAAGTACTCCAAAACAAACCAGTGGAGGGGGAACCGGAGCCCCAATTCAACCGAGAGGATATGCACGGCGAAGCAACCCTCCGGAGGATGCAGCAACACGTCGTTAGACCCCGGCTCTACTACTTGCGCCGAAGGCCCCACTAAAAGCTGGGTCTTGAGGTACTCAGCCTCCCCGGCCGTCGTCTTTACGTCGAGGGCCGCTGTGTTAAGATACGAGTGACCCGCGGGGATGCCAACCGGCTGCCCAGCATCGGCAGCCGCCTTCTTCTTCTTCGGGGCCGCCCTCAGCTTCTTCTTCCTCTTACCCAGAGCCACGCTGAGAGGTTCCGGATTCAGGGGCTGGGAACAACTGGCCTCTGCATCATTGCGCGCCGGCAAGACAGCCACGGTCACCTTCAGCCTTTCCTTTTCTTCCTCCTCCTCGGCAGCCTGAACAGCGAGGGCCAGCTCCTCATCTTCTGCTACCTGTTCGAATTCCTCGGCCTCGGCCTCGATCCTGAGGGTGTCTTGGACCTCCTCGGCAAAAGCGGAGTCGTTATTATCCGAAGACTGCACGCTGGAGGATTCTACCTCGGACTGGCTCCCCGATGCCACCGAAGCCTCCCTGGAGATGTCTTGAGAATCGCTTGCCGACGACATTCCTCGGTAATATGGAAGAGATGAAGGCTAAGGGTTTCCTAAGGACACTCTAACACTGGACCAAGGGGGAAGAAGGAAAAATGTGCTAAGTGTTTCAACAGATGGGAGAACTAACCTCGAGGGTGGACCATGTCCGAAGAGAATACTTTCTCTCTCTAAAGAAAAATTGGCAGAGCTCCGCTATCTCTCTAGAAATCGCACAAGGACAAATGAGCTGAGACCCGGGGTATTTATAGGCAAATGGGCCTCGGGAACTGGGCCTCGATTTGAAAAGCCCATCATTACGGGCCGCCGCCTCAGCCTATGGGTGACACCCGCCCCCTTTTAACCAACGGGAACGCGCCACGTCAACCCCTCTCTCAACGGCTATATTACAATGACTATATTTCGGCAACACTGGGGGTGCCCTCGAATGACAGCCTCCGGTTATCACTCACCGTAGCCTTCGGACAACGAATTCCACCAAACGCCTCGAGCCCGCGGCAGCACAAGCCCCCGGCTTGTTAACATTGTCACCCCTCGGGTTTGCATCAACACATCATGACTCCTTCAGCCCGAAATAGCCTTCGGCCTAAAGGAGTGGGGGACTGGGATGCACCCCTCGGGAATCATACAGGACAAAAAATCCTCATGCAAAGATTCACAATTGATGCATGTAGCCTCCGGGTGAACATTAAAGCAGAAACCTTCGGGTACATACTTCAACACACCCTTCGGCAGGGGCAGAGTATCAAGATTTTTCCCCGAGTCACTTGCGGAAATGAAGCAGCCCTCATCACAACACATGCAGGCAATACACCCACGCTTTCCTCAGAAAACCCTCGACATGTGAGGGACTGAGGAAAGCCTTCGGCGGTTATACAGGTGTTATACTTCCCTCAGAAAACCCTCGACATGTGAGGGACTGAGGGAAGCCTTCGGCAATCAACAGAAGGCAGTTCTCAAGCAAAGGCACCCAACCAAAAGATGAAGCCTCCAGAAGAATCAACACGACTACTCCTTTTCCCTCAAGTACCTTTCGGCAAAAGGAGTGAGGGACTCCTGATGGAGTATATGGCCCAGGAACCCCCGGCCCATAGACTCCTACTTCTCCTACACAAGTCCGTTGAGCCCAGAGAACAACTCAGGCCCAAATACAACGGCCCAAGCCTCCAAGTAGCTCAGAATGCACACTGGGATGCCTTCGGCCTCCTTGGCCGAGGGCTCCAAAACTCACAGAATAGCCTTCTCTGGCATAAGAAGCTACTGGGAGAAAGCGGCGAAAAACATGAGCCTTCGGCATTGTCAAGCCCTCGGCATCATAGCCTTCGGTCACATAAGGCCTTCGGCTACTGGAGGCCTTCGGCTGCACAGGGGTCCTGGTCGTATGGAGCCCTCGGCTACACCAGGAGCCTTCGGCCAGCCACGCTCAAATCATCGAAGATTCCTTTTGGAGACAGCCAACCACCGCATTTAATGCCACGTCACATCCGCCTGCCGCATTCAATGCGGTAAACGTACCACTGCCGGTGCCAACCGGTTGATGTGACCCTTCGGCCGTTGGATTATTGACACGTGTCCCCTCATCGCATTTATTGCTGCTATAAATAGCAGCCCATTTCTCCTTGTAATAGACATCATCTACATCCCAACTCCACATCTCGAGTTCATTTAATAAAATCGACTCTCTCTCCTCCTATTTGCTCTGACTTCTCTCTAGTTATTCCCGCAATAACCCCTCGGATAAGATACCCCCCGGGTAGATTGTCCATCAGTATGGTTGTATGTGTGTGTGTGTGTGATGGTGTGAATTTCCTATTATGTATGGTTGTATTTTTAACCATTTTTTTAGTTGTAGTTGTGGAATTTGCATGAATTAATTAATTGTTTTAATTGTAATGATAATAGAATTTGCATTATCCAATAAGAAGTTGACACATCATTGTTTTTTAACTCAAGTTTACTATATAAAACTATAGATGTTCATTTTGTAAGTTTTGTATGCTAAATTGATACTAATTTATGTTCATCTTTAAAATGCCATATCAATGCATATTTCAAAAGTAAATGAGTCTTATGTTATACTTAAGTGAGTAACTGAGTATAATATATAAAGCAAATGTGCACTAAAAGAATTTAATAATGAGTGTAGTGCTTACAAGAAATGTGCATTGATATGCATGTTTCATATCAATGCACATTTTGTAAGTTACGTATGTTCATCTGATTATGAACTTATGCTCATTTTTTAAATGTCATATCAATGCATTGCTTAAAAGTACTATTTTACATTAGATTCACATATATTGAAACTCATAGAAGTTGATTATAAATATAATTTATTTAGTTTTTATAAAAGAAAAAATAACAAAAAGAAAGTGAATTAGAAGTTATGAAGCAGAGATCACGATTCTGAGTATTAGACTCCTAATACTCAACATGATAAGTATGATGCTCATTAATGCTCACTCAATAGAAACCACGATTTTCATCTCAATAGCGGAGGTTTGATACTCAATTAAAATGTCGTGGTGTTCAACTAACAAATTTTACGATTTTCATATTAATGTGCACTTTGCAAGTTATGTATGCTCATTTAGTATTGATGTTATGCTCATTTTCAAATGTCATTTCAAAAGTATCATATTACATTAGACTCACATATTGGCTGTGTTTGGGAAACGGCTTATCAGCCAAGTTTCAGCTTCTTTGACTAAAATCAGCTTCTTTGACTACTCCAACAACCAATAATTTCGTTTGGCAATTAGATGTTCGTTTTGGCTGGTGAGGCTCAAGAAGCGGAAAGTGAAAACGTTGGGGTGGCCAGCGTTTTGGCACAGCTTCTCTCTTTAATCCATTTATGCCCTTCAATAATCTGGCCTCTAATTTTCCCTTCACGAATAAATCAACACCACCGTCACTATTTTCTCAAGGAAACGGCAAACTCATGTCATCGCACGAACAACTAGAAAATTTTCAAAATTGTACAACTATTTGGTATTACCGCCTACTGTATAGGGTTTCCTTCTTCAAGAGGAGCAAACAAAGAAAAACATGGAAATAATTAAGCTGCGATCAATAGATCAAAGAAGGGACGGCAATCACTGCACTTTTAAAGGTTTTCTAATAGAGCATAAAGTTGCTATCGAAAATTAAAAGATTCGGGAAAAAAAGAGCAAAAGTGCAGAATGAGAAGAAAAATCGTGAGAGGGGAGAAAAACAAAAGGGGGAGTGGAGAGGTGCTGGAACAGAGACGCAAGGGGTAATAAAACGAAAGGCAAAAAGTTAAAATCAAAACAAAGAAAAAGAGAAAATCCAATTATATTTATTTTAATTTGATTTTTTATGATTTAAGTTAACCGTTTAAACTTAAAACAATTGTTTGATACTTATTTTTTATTTTAGAAGTAATCTTATTTAGTTATTTATAACATGGTTATTATAAACAAGTAAACAAAATACTTCCTAATAAATATATACTAGTGTCCTTATATGTCTTTTTACACTCTAACAACTATTCATAAACAGCTAATTTTACCAAACGTTTATATACAACAAGTTAACATCACCAGTCAATCAAAACATCTCATACAAGTAGCTAATGATAAACAACTAACTCAACCAGCTAACATCCAATTGTAACAGCCATTTGCCAAACAAGGCCATTAAAATTAATAGGAGTGCATTATAGATATAATTTAATAAGTTTTTATAAAAGAAAAAACAGAAAAATAAAAAGAATTAGAAGCTAAGATATGAAGCAGAGATTGTGATACTCATTGTTAGCCTCCTAATACTCAATACAACAAGTCAGATGCTCACTAAAAGTACATTATTGCTCATTTTAGTGGAGGCCGTGACTTTTCACTTAAATAACAAGAATGCCACCGAAATTTTATTGGCCTATATTAGTTATTTGGTTGTCTTCCTTAGTTGGGTCCGGTGTACGTACACCCGGTTGTACCATATAGGCACTCATACCAATCACAACTTAAAATATATTTAAATTCATTGAAGAAATTGCATTTTTGTTGCATCGCATTCTAGATTTCTAGTACGATAGAAATAATATTCACTATTATTAAATCTATTAGCTGCTCTTAAAAACCGTCGCAACAAATAAGTTTTTTCCTAGTAGTGCAAGAATGTATGATTTTATTTACTCTGATTCAAATGAAATACCCCAAACATTTATTCAGTGTAAATCACTAGTGAAAAAACAATACAATGGGGTCCAATAGAGAGACCAGATTTTCGTGTGGACAAAAATGAAACCAAATTCAGTTGAATTGACTAAAATACCCTTTACACGATTAGCTCAAAACAACTTTGCATCGGTTCTTTCCCGTCCAAGACCATTGTCTCCATCTTCACTGGCTATCTCCTCACCGTACCGCCGCGTCGCACACCGTCATTACACATCCATCTTCGGCAGATGACCAGAACACGACGAGTGTGTTTTTGCTGCCCTGATTCTTCTTCTAGGCCGACTCGTGGCGCCATCGATCGTCCATTCCTGGCGGCTAGGGTTAGCCGGCGGTTTAATCCAGCGACAAATCGGATGGGGCGGCAGCGGCTGTTGCAACAGGGGATAGGGTTGAGGGTGAGGGGCGGATAAAGGGGTCTGATAGGGTGTCAGGGCAATCAGCAGTGACAATAAGGGTTCACTGGGGCCGGTGAAGGTGTTGGTCACTGTTCGGGTTATCACTAGAGCGGTAGGTCATCGGGAAATAATAGTTCACAAAATTGGTGACAATAATAACAACGAAAGTGCTCAATGGAGCGGTAGTAACTTAGACTATTGTCACTGGAATGGTAATAACCGGGACGATGCTCATTGGAGCAATAGTCAATAGTCACTGGGACGATGGTCACCGAGCGGTAGGTCCCTCCCAGTTACTTACTAACTGGGAGGGACACTAATAACTGGAGCGGTAGTAACTAAAGTCTAAAACAATAATCACTAGAACATTAGTAACTAAGACGATTGTCACTGAAGCCATGCTGATTTGAATAATTTCCACAAATTTTGAATATATGAGAAATACGTAGTAATATTAAAATAAAATAAAATAAAATAAAGCGTTAAATGGTTTGAGAGTGCATTGTGAGTCTGTGACATAGCGTAACTTTAAATGTTTAACTCTTAGCAGGGTAATTTTGGAAAAATAGTTGCCTATCAGTCACATTTTAGAAAATTAAGAAAAAAAATCTCTGTTTTGTCCATTATACTTTTTGTTGTAATATTCATGTCAAATCCCCAAAAATATTTTTTGGAATAAAAAAACGCTCTCCTTGAATAAAAACATGTATATTCACTAATGGATCAAACATGCACTGCAAGAATGGTACACTAATACATTGCGCTCAAACTTTTTAGCTTCACTCACGCCTTAATCATAACATTTTGGACTCATCGTACTTTAGAGAGTGTTTGCGATTACTTCAACTTTTAAAAAGTTATTTTTTTAAGGTGATTTTAGAGAAAATACTTAAAAGGAAAAATTTAGAATGTTTTAGAATAGAAGTGATTAAACTCATTAAAGTGAAAAAGTGAAAAGTATGAGTGTTTGATAAAAAAAATACTTTTGGATGTAATATTTTGTTAATGTACCAAAAGGTCCAAAATACCCTTGTATAAATTAATTGATCAATCAGAAATGAGCGTGAAAGCTAAGAGAGGAAATTGCCGGCGTGCTAGAAGCCAACCCTGCAACCTCTTCTTTCTCTCCCAGCGGCCTTCTATTTTTTTCAAATGAAAGAGGAGTTTTGACGAACCAGCAAACCAACGGCCAACCCCTGCGGCAAACCAACCAGCAAACATGTATATATACATAGACAGAAGAACAGTTCATTTGAGTTGTTTACAAAAAATACCTAGAAACACTTAAAAGCACCTACTCCCTCCCTCCGGTTCTTAATTAAGTTCCTGGTTTGACTTTACACATATTAAGAAATAAATTTGACTTTACTGTAGAGTGCACTGTTTGAACACTGTTTGACACTGTTTGAACACTGTTTGACATTATTTGAAGTAGATATATTAATATGGACCATTCCAAAAAGGAAAGTAGAAACTTAATTACGGGATTAGTGCTGGACTCGGGCCGGTTCGGGCCCGGTTCGGGCCTGGGCCCGGCCGGGCCTCGGGCCAGGAAAGGGAGGCCCGAGCCCGAACCGCCGGTGGCCGGTTCCGGGCCAAACCGGGCCGGGCCGGGCCGAACCGGCCCAATTAATTTTTTTTTTGTTCTCCTATTTAATCCCCTACCCCTCCCCCTCAACCCCAAACCATCCCAAACCACCTCAAATGGCCCAAAATACCTAATCCAACCTAAAACTTAAAAAAATTTCAAAACAAAAAAAAAAAATTAAAATCCGGCCCGGACCGGGCCCGAACCGGCCGGGCCGGTTCACCAAAACCTGGGCCCGGGCCCGAACCGCCCAGCAGCCGGGCCGGGCCGAACCGAACCGGTGGACCCACCGGGCCCCGGGCCGGGCCGGGCCAAACAGTAACCGGGCCGGGCCGGTTCCGGGCCGGGCCGCCCGGCCCGAGTCCAGCACTATACGGGATGGAGGGAGTAATCGAAGTATATCCCATTTTAATATGAACTCAGTTCGGGCCGCCCCACCCGAAACCGGCCCGGCCCGCTACTGTGCGGAACCGGCCCAGGAAACCGGTTCCGGTTCCGGGCTTAGGTCAAGCCTGAGGGGGTAACCGGTTTCGGGTCATGAAAAAGGCGAACCAGTCTGGCCAGTCCAAGCCCAGTTCAAGCCTTTTTTTTTTGTTTTTTTTTGAGTTTGGGCTGGGCTAGGTGTTTCTGAGGGGTTTGGGGGGTGAGGGGTGGGGTTTGAAATAAATAAGAAAACACAAAAAATATGAACAGGAACTGGCCCGGACCGGAACCAGTAGACTACCGCAACGATTACGGGCCTTACCCAAAACCATCCAAGCCCAGCTGGGCCCAAGCCTGATCCGGAACGAGAACCGGACCGGGCCCAATCCACCCCACCAGCTTCCAGTTTTTAGCTTTAAAGTACTTAATTTAAGTAGAAGCATGTGTTTAAAAACACTCATTTTAACTTTTTTAAACCAAAAGCTTAAAAATATGTTTTTTAATCTCTTGCAAACACTCCTTTACTCATCATGACCCCGTTTGAAGTGGAACTTATTCCAATACCTAATTACATACTAAAGTATTTTTGCATCACTTGCGGTATACTGTAGATCTTTTGAAGAAAACTAATTTAAGTGAATATACCTGTGTCTAGAAATAGAGACATCTTCATTTGTAACAATGATCACACAATTCAGTGTGTTAAATTTTTATACCTCAATCTTTCTTTCAAATGGTATAATATTTTTTCAATTTCATATCTCTCCCAATTCAGAGTTTGAATTGAACTATGAGCATTGATAAAACGGGGAGCATAAAAAACGCCAAACCAGAACTATGCACAGGCATTATAATTCCTATGGCCCATATATAATGCTCCTATACTCTGCTGAGTGGAGAGCGGCTGAGCCCCCCCACCCCCCACCCCCACACAGAGGGAAAATAGAAAACAACAAAACATGAAATTTGAGCAACTCCAAAGCAGCAAAGATGGTAATGAAGAAAAAAGAGGTGGTAGAAAAAAGCACTGTACAAAATGTGCTGATGATTAGAAGTATTGTATTCAATACTCTCTATAGTTCTTCTAACGCAAAGTTGTACCAAGCTTTGCAAAATACTGCTTGTCTGCCTTTGCAAGGCGATCTTGGAACATTGCCCACTCGCTTTTACACCGCTCCCTTACCTGTGAAAGGAATCTGCTTCAATATATGTACACCTCATATTTGTTTGTTTATAATGATACACACAGACACATAAGTTCATTTTTTGAAGCAAGAAACAACACTTTTTGCAATATTAAACAGGGATGTAATAAACATACCACTTGCCCAGGAGATTTACCATCCTTGGACTGCCCCTGCAAATTGCATGTATAAGAGTTAGCTAAAAGTCACTCTACTGACAAAGTGACAATATATTACTCCTTAATCATAGAATACGAATCACACAAGAAAGCACTTAGGCCGTGTTTGGATCCCGCAAAATTCTAGGGAAAGGAAAGAAAAAACGCTACATCAGTTATTTTCTTGTGTTTACATTGACCTTGTAAAACATAAAAAAAGAAATAAATTTTAAGATGGTTTGCTTAGTGTTTATATAAAAGAAACTAATAAAATCAATTTGAACCAAACAAATATTAAAAAATAAACTTATTGAGTTTGAAACATCATTTATTTTTTTAACATTTTATTTCATTCCACGTTTTCCATAAAATTTTCCTCATTTTCTTTCTATAGCACTTTGAGCATTCCAAACAGATCTTTGAGATCTTAACCTGATTCCCAAGAGAGGGAATAACTTGATGCACGATCCATTGTGAGTCAACTACGCCAATCTTTTCATGAGCAGGCTGCAGAAATCCCAATATATTACAACACAATGATTCACAAGTCACAAATTTTGTACATAGAGACAGAGTGCTCTCAATATATACACTATGTATGTAGCTTTGGAGAAATACCAACCTCTACACATCTTCTGAGAGCAAAATCCAACCCCCATCCATGCACCAGGTCATTCTAGATAGTATATCGTTTACATTAAATATTTAGAAGTGAAAACACTTGTTGAGTAACAACATGCAAATAAAACTAAAAAAACCTGAATCATATGCCAAACACATCTCCATGCTTCTCGTGAGAAAACAGGAGCCATGATTTCCACAAATCTGAATAGAAAAAGAAAAAAAAACAAATCAGAATAACGAATTAAGTTCACAATTAATAAAACAATAGACCTTTTATTGTTAACACTCCAGTTTTTCACTTAAGAGCTTGGTGATCCAAGTTCTTCACGAGTGTTTTTACATAAAAATCTTAAATACTCCATCGAAGCATATGGACATTTATCACCAGTCACCATCATTATCGGCACTGTAAGTCTGTAATCCAACTAGTGGTGGTCAGTGTCATGATATTTAGAGTGCTAGTTAATTAAGAAATAGTTAACGCTATGACTCATGGAAAACAACATGGTGAAATGTCTTTTCAAAAACCTTACAAGGCATGGTCATTGTTATGTCCATTACATAATTGACATACAAGTCATGGAAAATGCAATCCATGTTTATCAGAATTCTAAAAGTATATCTGGCTGCTCCGCAAGAAGTTGTGACAAAAAAGGTGGGAGAGAGGGAGAGACGTACGCTGCACATGGAGGCAGGTGTGGATCACTGCACCACCCTGGTTTCTCATCTGTCACCCTGTTAATCCATAAAAACTCGATAAACTTCCAAAATGGACAGGTCATTTGAGCACAATCAAATTAAGCAAATAAGAAATAACAATAGAGAACTCAACATATAAAAACATACTTGTGGACTTCACTGTCTCCTCTCCTTTTTGTCATTTGCCACGTCAATCCATGGTTTGGCTCCAGGCCAGGCTGAGATATCTCTAAACCATGCTCCCTCACTAACTGAATATATCTGGCAATACAAGCACCAAATGAACCCTATAAGAAATTCAAGCTGACTAATGAGGAGAAAAACTGAAAGGGGCCCTAAAGTCAAACGACTTACTTCACAGGATTGAAGTGCTCCACTCCAAGATCTTCATCCCAAACAAATATATAATCATAAGCTGCTACAACATCAGGATGCAAAAAACGCTTCGCATACCACCTATGATGGAGGAGGGGGAAAAAGAAAAATTAAGAAGATAATAATGTAAAGACTAGCTTTTCCAAAATTAAATAACAACCTAGTAATGTTAAATGGTTAGCTTAATCATATACTACATCCCTGGATAAAAAAGATACTTGTGTGGTTCAACACTTGATCAAGATATTTAAAATTTAATTTTTTTATAAGAATTTTATCCAGTGAATATATCTATATATATTTTGAGAAGTACATAAAATGACCAAAAGGTTGTTAGACAGATACTTAGTTTACACAATTAAAAATTAATACCATGCATAATCAGACAGAGAAGTATCATATGATAATGTTACTAAATGAATGCCTACCTATTTAATTTTACCTTTAACATATACTTCCTCCGCCCACTAAGATTGTGCCATCTTTCCTTTTTTGTCCGTCCCGCTACGATTTTCCCATACCAAGTTTGGTAAAATTTATGTGGTTCTAAATCAATTTTACTTTATTCTTACTTTATTGATTCAATATGAACCACATCAACCCACTTTTCTTATTAACCGCACCACCTCCTCATGTCCCAATGTTAGTGGGACAGAAGTAGTATTCCTTCAAGATCTGTTCTATAATATTCCCTTATTATAGGACTAGGTCAAAACACAGAAGTACGAAAGTTTAGAAGTCAAAGCTAAGACAACATCTGATCCATACCACTTTGTTTGCTTGCTAACACTGACATGTATTGCACGTCTTGACCAATCAAACTGATCCCATTCACTGGTATGACCATCATAGTGAAAAAGCATAATCTGGAAATCCTCAGAGAACTAAAAACATCATTGCATAAAATAAAAATTAGATACATAAAATCCAAGAGTGGACAAACATTAAGGTCTTGATATAATTCCTTAAGTGATATAACCTTTTTAACTGACGCATCAATATTGTTCTTTTGTTCCAAACCAACTGTGAAGGTCACCAGGTACTTTGGCTTCCTTTTTAAATCCTGAAAATTTGGAAACATTGGAAGATAGAAGCACCCCAAGTACATATCCTTATAATGGACTGAGAAACTACTATAAGTGGTAACTAAAATTTATATTATACATTTATACTTCCTTTAAATATTTAACCATATGTTACAAGTCAACAGAACATCAGAACTACAAGTTCATATGCATAGCATTATTGTTTAATTGTACTCTACCCGAAGGGTCAGTTTGGATGGAGGGGTTTTGAAGGGCTAAGTCCATATATTGATTTTTTAGGTCTTATAGAATATGAAAGCAATACCATAATATGTGATAATATAGCATTTGAATTACCCTTTATTGGTTTTCAGAAATTTTCTATTTCTAAAGACTTAAACTAAGCCTAAGCCACCCTCCATCCAAACTAATTTGCAGATAAAAGAATTAACAATGACTATATACATTACAAAACACACCTCACTTGGTTCACCCCATAATCGACGCAAATAAAAATCTGATTCTGCAACTACAATTCCTGGTGGGAGTGACTCTGCACCATGAGGATTGGTTGGTACATATATCTGGATATCAAGCCCAAAATGGATCATGAATTGAATATATCTAAAATAAATAAATAAATGAATAAATAAGTCTTTGAAGTAAAACAAAATGTCCCCAAATATAAAAAATCAATAAAATATAAGCCAGCCAAGTGTACATAAGTTCTTAGGAATGATTAAATTTGCATAATAAGTCAACAGATAATCCTATTTCAAAGATATATCATGACACAACAGTGCAACGTAACAAAGTACTCTTAAATTCCGTTATAAAGGAGATGAAACATCATAAAAAGACATTCTAAAGTGAAATATAAGAGACGAACTAAATTAAACAGTGAGGGTGACAGGAAATATTAATTAATCTTTCAAATATTCAATTATTAAAGTCAGGATGAGTTTACTAGTGTAGTTTTAATATACAATCTGATGAACATACATGGCATAAAGAAAGGAAGGAAGGAAGGAAGGAAGGACAATTATTAAAAAACGCTTATTAATGAAACAAGTACCTTGGGTGTTACCAGAGAACCACCAGAAATATGGTTCTCAGGGAAACTAAGATTAGTATGTAGTGGCTGGTCATCGCCAGAGGCTACATCAGTTGATGATATAAAGCTTGAGGGTAAGTTAATCTGCACAAGATTATGCTCAAGCATCAATCAAAGGACAAATATGACTATACAGTTGATACTTTGGACCGAGCAAATTTATCCACAAACTTACCTTAGTTAATGCAACAATCGGAAAGGAAATGCCTATAAAATATCCAAACACCATTCCCATGATTGTCGTTATGATAAGCCTGGCACTATCATTTGTCTTTTTAAAAGTCCCACTGCAATCACGGAAGGACATGTTTAAAATGTAAGCATAATATTAACTAATTAGGAAAAAACAAAATTCTAAATATAAATACAAAACCTACACAGGTGATAACTGAAGTTTGGGAAAGTACTTTTCAAGTGCACATAGATGAATTCCAAATGTATATCAAGCAAACAAAGAATATAGATCTCTAACTCACCTGTGGCGAATGATTCCCATGGTGATAAAAGTTGCTCAAGTCAATGCGTCTTTGGAGGGGAGTACCATAAGTCCAGTGATTAGTGCACAAAATTCGCTGACTATTTGATCCTATACATTCACCAAAAGTTTACTATCTCAATTTCAGTGACTTGCTTCAAAAAATTTCATGCTAATTTTTCTTCTCAATTATTATATCGTTACATAGCAAAATCCATTGCAGTGTACGAAGAAGATTTGAAAGCTCGTCAGTCATTTTTCCAGCCACACCATGATATTTTCATTCAGCATCATTTGAAACCCAAAGAATGTAAGGGAAAAAATTGGGAAGAAAACCGAAGGAAAGGAAATTTGGTAAAAAAAAATGACTCAATCGTAATAAGTAAATCTTATATATTTGTTCAAAGTCAATTTATTTATATATTTCTATCATATAACTAAAAAGAAATATAAATGTGTATGATTTAGAAAGTCTTAAAATTTTGTTTTTCCCTCAGATTCTCCAAAGTAAAGCGCTAAAGTGAAACATAGAAAACTATTTTCATTAACATGTTTTCCCTTTCCGAATCATATCTCGTGTTCCAAACATGGATTAGGGATTCATGATTTCAATCAAGCAGGATAACACATCCACTTTCATGGTTCCACTGACCTAAATCATAATCGACCAAAAATGACTCACTATGAACTGGACCATTTTTATCAAACTAATTCTACAAACAGCTTCATTCTTGAAAACCACTGTATGTACAAAAAAGGAGTTGGAAGGAAAAAACAGTTAGTTGGTTTTTGGTCCCCCCAAGTCCAGGCATAAGTAAAACAGAAATAATTGCATTTAACTTGGAGTTGAGATTTCAATCACCTCCAAATAAACCACCACTTGTAAAACATAAATAAACAATACGGAGTAAGAGATTGAACCGTTACTCCAAAGTTTTTTCACATATAAGATGCATAATCTCAAAGTAAAGTAAAATAGAATTCTACTTCAAGGATTCAGCGTGGCATGGAAGTTCATACCTGAAGGATGAGAAATTTGAAATGAAGTATGAAACAACGAAATTACAGAGTATGAACATCCACCTTGAAATATGATGATGAAGATTTGTAGAGTTGATGAAGTGATAGGGTTTGTGAGCCTTAAAGGTTTCAGAGGATTTGGGTTCGCCCTGCTAAAGATTATTGTTTGAGTTTCTTCTGCAGATGGAATTCAAAAGTGAAATGTTATTTTAGTAGACCAACGTAGCAGCATGATGATATGTATAGTAAGACATTGACAAACGAAAAGTTCTTTCGTTATTAATCGCAAATTCTCGGCGAATATTTGTCCAATAGTCAAGTAAAAAATAGTGTCCCTCCTATGTAAAAAAATGTAAAAATAAAAAGGTGTATAAGAATATAATACGGAGTATGATAAGATTCCGAAATTGGACTAATATATATAAGAAAAATTTACAAAATATGAATAATTTACCATTATCTTGAAGTTTTGCATTCAAATTTTAATATGATGGTATTAATGTCAAAATTAGTACCATTATTTACTATTTTACAGAATAATTTACTATTTTAAATTGGACTAATCGCTCATATTTAAGAAATAAAATGCATAGCTCATTTTCTGAAATTTCGCATTATTTTAACTTATAATTTAGGGAAATCTTTACAGCATAACAAATTTATGAATGAAGAGATGAAAAATAGAAAAACAAGAAAAGTAAAAGAAATTTGAAGAGTAGGGAAAATATGAAAGACAATATGTACCCAAAACAAAAGTCTTCAAAACTAAACTACAATAAATATCATAACCTTCTTTAAAATAAATACCGAGCAACTAAAATATAGAGTATGTATAACAAAATTCATGGCTTCATAACATTGTGTACAAAATATATATTTAGAAGATACAAGCAAATATGGTGAGACAACATAACATATACTCCCTCCGTCTCCTAATTTTGTCTTGTTTTACTTTTTTCGTCTGTCTCATTATATTTGTCTCATACCATATTTGATAATATTTGGGTGGCTACAATTCATTCTTACTTTATTCACACTTTATCAATTTAATACTAACCACACATTTCTATTTTTTCTTAAAAATTCTACCACACCTTTTTGTCCAAAACATAGGGGGACGAAGGTAGCAAGAGAGATGGTTTAGATTTATGGATAAGATTACTGCAAAAAAATGTTTTATGGATCTTGAAATTGGATACAAAATAAAGTAGCTAAAATATTTTTTAACATGCTATTTTAATATTCTTTCAAACTCTAACAATCTCTAACTTGATTCCTCAAATTCTATCTGTCGTATATTTTTAAAATATACGGAGTATCATTTGGAGAAATATTAATTGCTGAAAATTGTTTTTATTGAGATTTAATTTAAATTGCATATCTCACAACCGTTTTACTTAACTTAAGTGTCACGTCAATCACTTTGTGGTTCGATGACATCACTGTGACACTCCAAAGAGAAAGTTATAGTTTTGAAACTCATATTTTTTAACAAACAAGGGAAATTTTATTGAAAATTGAAAGAAGAGTTACAATGCGAAAACAAGAAAGAAAGCAGTAAAAAAAGTACAAAAGGTAAAGGGGAAAATGATGGAAAGCAAAAATAAAGATAGCTAGACCCAAGGGAACTGTTTAGATTGTGATCTAGTTCGCATGCTATGTCTTCGTTTGTTCTGCTGGGATTTGCGGTAGATTTTGAGTTGTGTATTTAAGTTATCAGTCGGAAGGCAAGTGTCTTGAGTGACAAATTGAGATTTATAGCAAATATGAGTCATTCCGGTTGGAATTGGAGTCCCGGATGTCGTTCCGGTTGGAAATTGACAGTCGACGATCACTTTCTGTTGCGTGCCCTAAAAAGTCGTCTGAAAAATATGAGTCATCAGATGGATCGAAACTGTCTGAGGCGTCTGAGTAAGCTTGACTCAGAGGTAGCTTATAATGTTTCTCAGAAGCTTGAGATTGTTTTTTCTCTGCGTAGGCTTCCTGAATTTGAGAATTGAAAATAAGTTTGGAAATTGATGTGAGTTCCTCTGTGGCTGCCTTGGACTCATGCTCCAGATACATTGATTCCTCCTGCATTGAATCAGAATATCCCACAAAGTTTGAAAAAATGGCAAGAAATTTGAGCAGTTTGGATTTTTGTGGGCCCGTTGGAATCAAGATGAAACTTCCCTTTTCTTTAGCAATTCTGATGAAGCTGCCTGATTTGTTGAATTATGAAGAAATTGTGATTAGACCAAATCTCCGTTGCTGCCGAAAATCTTGGTTAAATCCTGAGAGCTGAGAAATAAATTGGATGATTTGTGGAGCCAAATTCAAATTGAAACTAATCTTGTTCAACATAGATTTGTTGATCTCAAAAATAGCAATTTCATTATTTTTTATTCCAAATTTAAAAAGCTTGGATTGAATTCCAATTGTGTCAAACCCTTCTTCCCCAAAGAATTGAAAGTTTTCTGAGTTGGCGAGGACCGCTGGATCAGTATGGATTATTTGTCTTGGTGGGATATTTCGTTTAACTGATCAAGCTTCTTTTGAGTTTGAGTAGGGTCATGTGATTGAGAGGGGTGGTACATCCATCATATGGGTTCTTTTGAGTTTGAATAGGGCCATGTTATTTTTTTGAATAAAAAAATAACATGGCTCTACTCAAACTCAAAAGAAGCCTGTTCAGTAGGGTCATGCTATTTGAAACTCATCTCAGGAACTCATCTCAGGAAGTTGTCATTTAACATTAAACTTCGCATCAAAATTGTATATAACAAAAACAAGCCAAAAACTATCATATGATCAAATGAGCACTCTTTAATTATGAAATGAGTAACACAATAATTATAAAAATATCTCGATGTAAAATTTTATTTTACTTCTGAACGCCAATGAATAACTTGGTATGATACTTTGTGCAAATTAATTTTATTTACTACGTATATGTTATTAGTTGTACGTAACTACGTAAGTTTTAACATTGGTTCAAAAAAGACACACTAATTTAACTTTTGAAAAAGTGATAAACAAAAGTATGATTTGATAATTTTTAGTGATTACAATTGTATTCATGAATATGATATAGTGACTATGGTATAAACTTTCAATATATTTACAGGCACTAAAAATTACTATGTACTATGTAAAATTTTTGTTCTTGACTTTTTTTATTAGTAATTACTCCGTATATTTTAGCAAAAAATACTTATTTTAATGTGTTGTTTATTGGTTATGTATTACTCATCATATTTAAAGAGCTAAATGCATAACCAACATTATGGAAATAAATAAAGTTTTTACTTGGACTGTAATTTGCTGGTCTGGTATGTTTAAATCTGGTCTGATCTGGTCTGGTCTAGTAAACGTGCGGTCTATGTGTATTTTATAACTACAGAAGTCATCAAGTCAAGTTTGGTTTGTTCGAGTCTGGTCTAGTCTGATTTGCTCTGTTTAAGTCTGGTTTGGTCTGGTCTGGCAGAATTGAAAACAGTTTAAGTAAAAACATCCTAAATTGAGTGTTTGTATGTATTAAGGAATTTTTATGGTTTAATACTTTAATCCACTCGTTAGTCGTTACTCATTTTTAGATCCATCTCTGACCATTCTTATTCTACACTTTAAATTTCTTAGAATTGTACTTTAAATTTTTTTATTATTAAGCGATAGGAACAGACTTAGAGTCTATTATAGATCTGATCGTAAGTCCTAGGAATAGACTTAGAGTCAGCCACCTATACAAAGCAACTTGACTCGCTAGACACAAAATGGACAAATGTAACCCTAAAACGATCGAAAATGAAGTATTGTCTATCAAAAGTTCTTCAAAAATCAAAATACTCCAACCACACATGCTCGAACTGGAAATAAAAATAAGTACTACGAAAGGAAAAATAATACGAAAATAAAAACTTTCCCCAAATTGCTTCATTGCACGGAGGTGGTTCCGGAGGAGGGCGAGTTGTTGTTATATGGCAGAAGAGAATTTGAACCCCCGGGAAATTCGTTTGAAACCATATTCTTGTTGTGCTCGCCAATTCGCTGTCGTCAATTTGCTCTTTGAGATTTGCCATTGACATCCATGTCCGAGGTATAGAAGAAATATCTATCATGTTGTTTTGTGATTCTTCGCCCACAAAAATCCAAGCCGCACCCCACCGCCCTTACATTCTACTCACATTCCGAAACTCCAAAGAGGAAAGCTGCACGAAACTCTCGTTCCACGAAAAACCCAACCGCATGAACGAAGCTCGATCGGCGGAACAAAAAACCCTAACAAGTGTAGGGAAGACGATCGCTCTTCGAAAGAATCAAAGCAGAGAAGAAAATCCTAGAGGCAGAAATCCACTCTAGAGAGATGAGGTCTCAGAAGCTCTTGCTACGCCGTGCCAATTAAACTAGAATCTTCCAACAGATCGAGAAGAAACAGATCATCCGCAAGCTGCCGTCATTGATCTTCGTGGAGATAACTAGCTCTTGCTACCATGGGCATTGTACTTTAATTTTTCTGTTCTCCGCCAAACACTAATCTTTCACATTTGCTTGACAGTTAATTAGAAAATCAAATAATTCTCCTTTTCAAGTTTTCATCTTGACCATATTTCACATTTTCACTTGCTGGCCGTTTTATATATTTGCTTTTTAAATATTTCACTTATCGTTATACATATTAGAAATTGCCTTGAATAGGAGCAAAAACATTTTCTTTTTATCATAGGACTATAGGAGCAAAAACATTTTGAAATTTTAAAATAGGATATTCATGTTTTTAACTTTTTAATCACTAAATAGGAGTAATTTTTGCTAAGTTTGAAAAAAACTTGGCAGAAACTGTCATGTTTAAAACCTGATAATATCAAACTTGACAGAAATTACTTCTCATTTTCATTTTGACCATATTTCTCTTTGATACACATTATGTAGAAATAAAAATTTACAAGTATGGCAATTTCGATAGATTCCTCTTTAGACTTGAGAGGCGAGCTAGATTTGATGCAAGTTTATGAGTATAGTGACTAGTGTATACTGTATACACCAAATTTGTAAGCTTTATGATACAGTTTGTACGTACTATATTGCATGTAAATACAATTCCTCTTAATGTTTGTCAATACATTTTGTACACAAAAAGTTCAGTTAAATTACAGCTCGTGGAGCTAGGAATATAATTCCCATGAGAAGGCAATCTTTCTTTATTCAAAACAAAAAATTCATTCAAGAAAAATTACAGTTGCAAATTGCAATGTTTTAATTGTCTGCAAAAATTAGAAGATTTCAAGGGAAATCTATCTAGAGAGGTCAAGGCGGAAATAGATATTTTGGACAAAGTTCTGAATATAAAATGTTTTTTAAGGAAATGTGGATTAAATTCATATCACATCATTCAGATAAGGGCTAAAAAGACAAAGAGACCGCAGGCAACTGCATAACCTCGAACCAGACTCGGAGTTAACTACCTCAAAAGAAGCCGTATAACTCGTTGATCCATTTATGGGCACAACTGAGCCAAAGACGGAAAGCATAGACCTCCTGTCACCCAAATCCAAACTCAAAGTCTTACAATACGAAACAATAAAGAACTGAAAATAAACATAGTACTCAACACCATAAAAAACCAACACAGTGAAAAAATAAAATTCTTGAACCCTAGCACCTTGTTCAAACCCTGGCGGAGGTTCAGGAGGAGACCGGACCATCGCTATGATCGTTGACACGGACAAGACATGGCTCCAAACCCTAGCGCAGAAGGCTCTGCTCACATCCATCGCAAAGTTGGTTTCCTACCGAGCAACCTTCATCTGTCCCGTGCTAAATCTCCTGCCGCTCGCCCCTTCGCTGTCTCGCATGGAACAAACTCGCACAGCCGAAACGTAGAACCCGATGGTATAAGGCAATCCCTGCGCAATCCACTTAGCAAGTCCTTTGTCCTTCGTATGAACCCTCGGCAATCGTCACTTCAAATTAACCGCTCCTCGATCGAAACCGATAGCAGAGGAATAGGCTCTAGCGGTGATGGAACGCCCTAGAGAGAGAAGAAAAAAAAAAGCAGATCTCACAAAATCGGCAGAAGCATATGCTTCGCCGTCGCAACAGACTCTAAAAACAAAACAAAGCACATCGCATCAACTGACATGGCGGGCCGCAGGCTCTATGCCAGGAAGCAGGTCGCAACACTCCGGTAGGTTGTGGCCGACGGCTCTAAGCTTGCCTAGGGTTTGCTTTTGCTCCGTGTAAAATTACGAATATACAATGTTAACAATCACATTATAATTATTACATTATAATTATTGATTTTTATCAAATTTTAGGTGTGTGACGGGGTGGCAAAATGTAATATGTAAAAATATTTTGATTACTAATAATATTGGTACTATGTTTTTATTCAAATCATTTCACTTTATTTTACTCAAATCTCAACCACAACTTTTGGTTTTCAACTACTTTATTAATAATAATTATGCCAAATTGAAAATGGACAACCAATATGGGACGGAGGTAGTATGCAATATTACCATTGTCCCATTAGGATTAAAACACAGTAAATGACACGAATATTAAGAAAATTGAAATTATATTGTTGAAGATCAAAGTATGAATATATTACACCAATACAAATTTTATCCAATACTCCGCATGATCCCATGATGTAAGGTAAAATGAGTTTAATGCACCAAACCCCCTTATGAAATATAAATTCAGCGTATTAACCCTTTTTTGATTTAAAAATGTGTCAAACCCCACTGTGTTTTAATTATTCATGCTCAAAACCTCTCCAAGAACACATTTTACAATTTTGAAATCGTTTTTCTTAGATGCCGTCTGGCAACACTATTTTTCTGACTTATCACGCTTATCAACCAACTTTTTAACCAAACACGTACTTTTTGCTTTCACACGCTGAATTATGTAATAAGCAGAAAAAGTAAGGTTGTAGTTACTTTTCTGGCTATATTGGCTGAAGTTACTGTAGATGACCATTTTAGCTATTTTTACATATAATTTTTTCTTTATTTTATTAATAAAATATATTTTAAAAATATTTTTTCCCAAAATCAGTAGAATCAGCCAATGCAGTCACTTCAGCCAAAACTTCATAAATTTCAGTAGAATCAGCCAATTTTCATGCTACTAAACAGACTCTTAATAATATGATTGGATATGCAAGTAATTTTGTCAAAATTTCTAAAGGCTAAAGGGTCAAATAGATATATGAACTAACTTGAGTGAACTAACTTAAAGGTTCAATTAGCCCCTTATATAGAAGGTTATGCCCGGCCGTCGCCAATTGGAGCGGTTCCCGGTGGAATTTTTTGATGAAATTTTTTGAGCATCTTCTTCATTAAGTCTAGTTACCCATGTCAAATTTCAGCTAAAAATTAAACCGGGAAGACAGTCAAATGATTTTCCGAAATGTACTGCGTTGTTTAACTGCGCAATTATCTTCAAAAAATCATTTGATTGCCTTCCCGGTTGAATTTTTAGCTGAAATTTGATATGGGTAAACTAGACTTAATGAAGAAGATGCTAAAAAAATTTCATCAAAAAATTCCACCGGGAACCGCCCCAATTGGCGACGGCCGGACAAAACCTCCTATATAAGAGGCTAATTGAACACTTTAAGTTAGTTCATGTACCTATTTGACCCTTTAGCCATTTCTAAATTATACAAAAAACTAATCACTTTTCATTTATTTGGCAATTAAATTTGTTCATAGAAGGAGTTTTGCGCATAAATAACTACAAAACATGGGGTTTGACGCATTTTTTAAAACACAGGAGGCTAATGCGCTGAATTTATATTTCACAATAGAATTTGATGCATTAAACCCAAGAAAAAAAAATGGAAAAGAGTGGAAAGGGACATATAGATAGAGATAGAATGATACTCCCTCCGTCCCGAAAAGGTTTGCCAAATTTCCTTTTTTGGATTTCCCAAAAAGATTTGTCATTTCAATTTGAAGTAAGGAATATGTGGCTAAAGTTAATTCTCTCTCCTCTACACAAATTTCAACCACACCATTTTTACTTTATTAATCCACGTGAAAGTCAAAATTGGCAAACCTTTTCGGGACGGAAGAGTATAAACAAAAGATTTCCAAAAAAATAATACTACAAGTTAAGCAATAGACAAACATTAGACCGATTTTAAAATTTTCAAAAAAAAAAAAAAATAGGTGACTTCTATACCTGTTAACCATAGTGACTATTACACAATGATCATGACCCAACGCCCAGGTGACCAACCGTCTACCAGTGGCCATCGTCACCAGATACCGTCACCAGATAGTGTCCACCACCATACAATGATTGCAGACAGTGAATTTGCAGGCTAGTGACCTCCGACATCCCAATGACTCCGCTGCTCTGAGTGGCCTGATACCGTGCCGCGTTTGACCCGATGTCCCGCCCATGATCACCCAACCACTCCCCCAACATGGTCCACAGCTCACCCCCTCCCTAGCCCGGCCCAACCCCCCTCCCCAAACTTCCCAGCCCCTTCACTGCCACTGCCTACCTCTGCAACCTCCTTAAGTGCACCTCACCCCACAAACCTAGCTGTCTGGCTAGAATTTATAACTTCCACAGTTCCACACTAATGTATTAACTAATAGCATTGTCCGAAGTTTACTATCATAAGCCAAGAAAATCGAAGATGACAAACTTGTAATGGACAGAAGGAATTACAATTCAATATCAATTACATAATTTCATTTACTTGGATAAGAAGTAGTATACAGAGTATGAAATAGGGAAAAAAACACACAAAACTGAAAACAACTCTTTTTCATTTTTCTTTTCAGAACTTCATTTTTACCTTCCAAGAATCAGAAAATGTGAACATGGACTAACTGAACTAATGCAAATTCATTCAATTAAACTGCCTTTTAAGCCAACAAGAGCACCATATCCCAAATAAATATGAAAAATAGTGATCACTGTTGCCAGGTATGTAACTCATGAAAGTAGTTAACACTGCTGCTATGGAAATAGAAGTTGCATGAAAATACTTGAGGAAAGAAAAGGGGCACTTCAATCCGCATACCATATAGTCCCTATTACTTGGACTGGCTAATCGGAAACGCCACTTTGCGGCAAACAAGCAGTTCTCATGTTATTCCCTAGTTTTGAACAAGCATCTATGCATAGCTCCATTGCCTGCAGCAGACAGAACTATTACATTCAAAGATGTACATAACTGTATATCCCGAGGTCGGGGAACCAAGTAAAACAACACACATTACTTATGGGTAAAAAATAATATCCCACCGTCCAACAAAATTTAAAAACACAGCGATTGAGAAAATCAAAATTTAGTGCCTTACTTAGAAAAGTGAAAAATAATATGAACCATGGACTTCCTATCAGGCTATCCATAAAAGAAAAATGGGATTTTTTTTTGTGATGGACGTAAGCAGAATATCAGCAATTTTTTTAGGGAGGTAATGAACTGCCTTTAGAGGAATATAATCAAACTACATGCCATACTTCATTAATCTTTGGCGTGGACCACTCCCCAGTGAGGGTCAACTGAGTGAGCTCCTTGCGTGATGCCATACATGCCATCATTAGGCTTCCATCTTGTATGCTCTCCTCTTCTGAAGTTGGATCTATGAGAAGGTTTTTCCCGATACAAGACTATATGTGAAAATGATAATAATACCATCATCATCTGATAAAAAAAGAAAACTTTAATAATTCTGAAATAAAGGAAAAATAAGTGTTTCTCCATATGTGCATACCACAGAAACTGCGGCAACCAAATCATACAGCAAAATCCCCGCATCAGCTAATGCTAGGCTAGCACATGTTATAATAACGGGAAGATCGCCTGCAACCAACCAAAACACATAATGACTATGTATGAATTCAAAAATGTCAGTGGTAGTACGCTTGTACGTCAGACTACTGACTGAGATGTAAACATAATGAATGCATAGTGTGTTTAGCCTTTCAAGTAAAGTATCTATCTTATTGAGATTACAGTCTGATAATCAACTTGGATCCAAGTAACTCTAAACATTAAACAAGCAATTATATTGTGAAATAATACAGCTCCATTATAAAGCTGCAAGTGAGTAAAACAAACTTGTTCATTCTAAATAAAAATAAATCAGTTAATAGTTTTTCTTCTAAGAGATACTGATACTTATTTTCAGAAAAATCCAATGACAGTCCTATGGGACCTATACTCCTATTTAAAGTGTGTCACTTTTTAGTTCTATTTATGGAATTTTCCCAAATTCTACCTCTGCTTTACTTTTTAGCATTCCGGACTATCAAATATAACAAAGTAGGATAGCAATTAATGAATCAAACAAGACATACACGAAATAAATGTACATATATAGCAGTAACTTACTGCCACCAGATTCCAAGACCAAAGCAAAAACATCTACAGTGGTCTTTGGAAATGAATCGAGGATAATGGCCCCTTCTAAAGCTTTATGCAGCATTGGGGACAACTCTTTATTTTCTGCTGACAACTACACTACAAAAAAAACATTTCAATATCCAATCCAGGGTTTGTGACAGACCTTTACAGACAAAAATTACAAGAAGATGTTAGTTAGACGAAGAAAAGAATGAATGGATAAGAGCAGCTAGTGTAACAAAAGAAAACCCTAGTCAACTTCAATCAATCATACCTGCCCACGAACCGGTGTGGCAAAAGTTGCATAAGAAACATTACAATTCAACCTCCCTGTATCACTGTACATCATTGCTTTCTTACTCTCCCTTGGCCCAAATCTGAGGGAAGGGGCCACCAAATTAATCACTCCACAGACAGACACCTAAATATGATGAATCCATTTAAAAGGTGGAAAACCCTATTGAGCCCACTGATTAGCCAAACTAATCATTACGGCAATCTAGCTTTTCGAGCATTCGATTTAGCTATTGTACTTTTACTTTCGTTCCAAAATAGACTCTGTACATTAGATTTGTAAGGGTCAATAGCATGCAGTGGCTTATCTAGAAATAACCTTGGAGGGCACACTATTTAAATATTGGAAAAATTAAAGAGGCAACCCCTAGGTTTGTGGAATTTTTCCAAATGACCCTCTACTATACACTTTTTTAAATATAAAACTAATTAGCTCTGATTTCATTTGTCAATTCATGTTAGCCGACCCCAGGCTCTTTTGGGACTAAGGGCTTGGATTTATTGTTGTTGTAACTCTAGAGTAGACTAAAATACCATGTTAAATTTCCTGTAGGCTAAGGTAACCCTGAAAAGCATACGGATGAAACCATTTGGTCATTCTGAGAAGTACTAATAGCCTTGCTCACTTCATGAAAGTTCCTTAAAACCTTTTTAGGTAATTAAAGTCACTAAATTACAGGGGTCTGGATATCTACAATTTAATTACAAAAATCAAAAGGGTATAATTATTACATGTAATATTGAATGTTTTTAACCAGAGCAGAATGAGTCCCCTTAAGACCCTAAATGGCACACACATCTAACTCATAAGATGTGTACTTTGCCTCAAAATGAATAGTGACCGTGACATACAATATGAAATTATCTCTCAAGTATAGGTGAGTAGGTAGTTCCATCATTTTCAATGGAGTCAAAGACTCACTATTTTTTGGCTTGGGAATATGATGGAATAAAGAAATATGACTCACTACACTCATTGTGCTTCTATGTTATGAAGCAGCAGTCGGTTCATGCAGTTTTAGACGCAATTTTCATCATGGATCATCCGAAAATAGTCTCTTTGTGCTTTAGGATGTTTTCTTTTGGACTGAAATTTGTTGGTCTGGTCTGATCTGGTAAACGTGTGTATTTTATAACTACAGAAGTCTGGTCTGATCTGGTCTGGGACTGAAAACAATCCAAAAGAAAACATCCTTAGTACAGAGGTAAGGTTGTGTACATCCAACACCCCTTACCCCACACCGTAGGTGGGAGCCTTTGCGACACTGGGTTAATGTTGTTGTTGTTTGTATAGGTGAGTAGGTGACACTTTTTTTAATAAGTATATAACCACATTTCATCTAACCTTGAAACACAAATATGCAATCGTATACCGTAACATGTGTTTGCTAATTGAAGTTAGGGATTTTAATCATCTAACTATTAGGCATCGCCTTCTCAATTCTCATAGTTCAAGTTATGTGCATGTTTGGTAAGCATAAGTCCCTACCTTCTAGCTTTTATACTATTTTAAAAGTGTAAAAGTTCTTAGTTGTATGTTTGGCACGACAAATTTAATTTTAAAATTTCAGATCTATTTTGAGAAGTCACACACTCACCAACTTCTAAGAGAAAGTTTGTAGGTTTTAACATTAATTAATCACAACATCTTGTTACACCAAACAGAACTAATTTAAACAGTCAATTTTTAGTAAACAAGCACAACCTTTTTCTTTTAAGGTCCTTTCAGTTACTAATAATTAACAGTCACAAAAATATCTTTTCAACTAGTTGTGCCAAACATATCCTATATATGAGGGGAAGTAATGTATAAAATTAATACTCTATATATTAGGGGAAAACAAGGTGATTTATTTTCATACATGCCATGTCAGTGAATGTAACTTCTCAGTCAAAATATTTTCTATACAACAATAACTCCAATACTTTCCTGTGCTTATTGTGCACCCCCAAAATCCCGCCCACAAATCCACGATGCAATTGCGATTTTGAAACAAAAATGAAAAAACGATGTCAGATTGAATGCCAGGAAAAAAGTTGGCTACTTCTCAAAAATGAAAAGTACAACAGCTAAATTGAACGCATTAAAAGGTAGATTGAATAAAATTACCAGTTTACCATATTGAAAAAACTGAGAGCAACACAATTGAGTGAGTTAATAGAGTAATTCACAAATCTAAAATTTCACTCTTTTAAATGTTACTTTTTCTGATATCTCCATGTTGGATGTCTTATGTCAACTTGATTTAAACTTGCTTTTGTTAGTACAAAAGCTCATGCTTTTATTCATGTATCTCCCATCCATGTTACAAGAGTGTTCTCTATCACAACAACGACTTAGTCTAGAGTACTCGTTTTCTACTTCCTTATAAACCAATGAAAAAGAAAATTGAAGCTCTAAATATTTTAACTTTGTCTTAATTTAGAGAGAATTCCTTAAATAGGATTAAAATAATGATAAAGTTTATAAATAGGACTATGTCACTATGATTATTTTATTTCCACGATATGACTCCATTTACTCCTATTTTGGGAAGCTTTAAGCAACTTATTCTTTTAATGGGACAAAATAAGTCATGTTTGGGGAATAAAACATATTTACTCCTATTTTTGAACTCTATCTGTATATGATCCTATATTGAGCAATTTCTATTTAATTTATAATTTTTATCTTCCTTCCAAGTTAGTAGTTATTACTACGTAATCCAAGAAAAAATAGGAAGCAAAAAGGTTGACAAGAAATAGCAACCAGATACACCAAATAACAAAATGGTGTTCAACTACTAAGTAGAGTAATATATAAAAAGGCCACATGATTTAAATACTCACACTGAAACAATGACCTTCGTATTCCCAAATTCTGCATAAGCAGATCCTGATGCTGCTTTCACTGCACCAGTGTTTAGCACTGCAAATCCGATAGATTATACTTGAAAGTTAGCTAGTAAAAAGAGAAAGAGTGCCTTTAACTTTGGAATGATCATTATTAAAACAAAAATAAGGATATAAGTGGGGTGGCAGCCTAGGATGCAATGATATGTGGTGACTGACGAGCTATGGTCTTTCATATTTAGAGCTTTGTTTCTTCAGGATAGCCTTAAGAGTTAAATCACATCTAACATGTTCAATGAAATGTTGTCAATTTAAGAAAATTGTTTTCAACAACTTAACAATTGCCTCAACATCCATAAAGTATATAGTCCAACGTAGTCTCAACACCCCTAGTCCACGCCAAATCTCCATTCACAACCCCGCTCTTCAAATGTTAGTGTCTGTAAGAATGTAACAATATACAGCACAATAGTTGCATTAAAATAAAACAAACTCATAGACAGCTTAACAGGAGCTACTTGTGGACATTCATAAAGAATGTGAGATTAAATCAATAACTCGTGCCAAATTATTAACCAAACAAAACATGCTCCAAGGGGGGTGTTGGCCACCTCCAGTTTGTTAGAAGCTTTGTGTGTGTACACATGCAAACTTGGTACTTGTTCTAACTAGCTGAACTATATGGCCTCATTCCCACACTCCACACTGTATTTTTAGTAGTTATTGGGTAATTATTCCCTTATCCCCTATGTCTCCATTTGTTCTTCCTCAATTGATTGCATGGTTAAAAAGGCACTTAAGAGGCGGGGTTTCAGGCCTTCAAAATAGATGTTGACATTTACACCCCAAACAGTTTAGGCCCTCTGGACGTCTCAAAAGAAGAGAATAACGAAAGGTTGAAAGGATAGGCCTTGGAAACCTTGCCTATCCCCCTAGAGTAACTGAGTAAGCAAGTATTCACAGGGGGGGGGGATGTTTGTAAATAAAAAGAAAACAAAATAAACTACAAAATCGGCCCATATAATGAAATGTTTCAAAGTCTTCCAAAATCGGCCCCATCATACTCTACTCGTCACACTCTAGTCCTGGCTCCGCCTCCACGGAATGCATGAAATCTATAGGTTACATTCGGGAAAACCAACGGAAACTGAATAACTTGTAATATAAAATGTAGTGAAAGATGAAAAACTCAAATATAATAGAGTACAACAGTGAATGGCGCTGGTTCAATCCTACTTGCACTAATGTATTTCAATGGAACTAGGGGCTCAACAATTAGTGCTGCAGTTAACTGGTGAAGTAGGGGGGCAATGAAACTTCACGAAACAAGCACACAGACGATTCATTGCAGAGATTCCGCATCCATGATTGATTGTTCCTAATTGTAAAACCTATAAAAAAAAATGTTGTTCGAGAGAGACAGGGAGAGTACATGCATCGCGGCACCTGTAGAAGTGGCGACCGTCAGAACGCACCCATTCGTCTCCGAAGGGGCTGGATTCTTTCGTCGGCTTTCTGTGGGACGGAAACGGAGAATAGGTTGCCGCGCCGGATTTTCCAGCCATATGAAAATCCGAGAGAGGGAGGGAGAAGGCTCTGGTTATTAGTTCTCCTTATTATCCGCCCCGGAGTATTTGGCACATGAGAATGAGATGGATACTTTTTTGCATTAGGGTATCCTCATGGTAGGTTTATTACTCCCTCCGTTCTTTATTATCTGTCCAACTGGCCTTGGGCACGGGTTTTAATAGAAAAATAGAGTGTGTAAGATAAATGATAAAGTAGGAAAGAAAGTATCTTAAAAAGAGTAAAGTGGTGATAAAGTGATGATAAAGTAGGAAAGAGAGCATATTAAGTAAAGTAAAGTTATGATAAAGTAGGAAAGAGAAAGTAGTTTGTAAAAAGTAAGAGGGGTAAAATTAAAAAAAATGGGGGTATTTTATCAAAAACTTTCCTAAAATAGAAAGAAAGACAAATAATAAAAAACGTCCCAAAATGGAATGCGAGACAGATAATAAAGAACGGAGGGAGTATAAGATTAGGTGGGTGACATGACAAGATTTTTAGAAAGTTATAATTGAGACATAGATTATTTAATGTGATTATTTGCTAGAATAATCCAGGATCAAAATATGAATCCAGGTTATTAACTTATTTTAAGATTATTTGAAAAGTATATGGAATAGAGATTAATGCAGGATAGGGGAAAAGCAGATTATTTGAAGATGATGATTGAGAGACGTAAATGAATTTTGAGATTATTTTAAAATTAATTGCATGACAATATTTAAATGGTAAGAATCGTAGAAAAAATTGATTATTAGAGATCATGAATGAAGACGCTCTTAGGATGAACTTTTGTTATATTTAGCAGAAGTATGGGCTTACTCTACCGGACTGTTGGTGTAGAAAGACTCAAATAAAGTTTGGCCACCAAAGGTTGGAAATGAAATTATAGAAATTATTCTAAATAGGACAAAAGTTTGTCTAAAAAGCATAAATAGAAATAAAACTTTAAATCATTCACAAATATGACTGAACATTGACTTTTTATCCTAAATACGCCTGCGAGTATTACTTCATAATGAAATGTTTTAATTCATAATAAAATTGTAAAAAAAGATATAACATAAATTATAAAATAAAAATTTTAAAAAAATATTGAATTTTTTTTTAAAAGTTAATAAAACATACCAAAAGCCCATAAAAGATCCACATATAAGCGTTTTTTGCGAAGCCCGGTAGATCGATACTCCTCTAAAAAGTCTGCCATTGGGCTATAGATTGGGCTGTCAAATGGTGAGCAACCCAATTTCCTTCTCGCCTAACTGAACCGAAGAAAAAGATTGGGGTACACACAATTTGTACACAAATTTTGTACACTTGTCTGTCTCTCACATTTGTGTACAAATTGTGTGTACTCCTGAACAGAATGTTACCTCTTTCCTGAATGATAAGAGTAACATTTCCTCCTTAATAAGAGTAGCATCCGTCCATCTTCCTCCCCCTTCGTCATTGATATAGCTTGCAGCCACTGTAGGGTCGGTTTCAACCTGGAAATCAGAACAGCCATTCTCCAAAGCAAACATCGTGGCTATAATAATGGCGAATAACTCTGCTTCAAGACTCGATAGCGGAAAGGACAGAGCAAAAACAAGCTCCTCTTCGGCGTTCCTCATAATCACACCACCGGCCACTTGATTAGGTAAGAATTTCGCATCTGTATTTAATTGAACTTCTTGCTTGGTTTCCTCCATTTTATTAGTTGAAACCTAAAATTAGATAGCCTGAAATTCAAAGGGATCGGATTCTCCTCTCTTAGTATATCACTGACAGAGTGTAGATTCAGTTTCGATAAACTCGAACTCCAAGCTTGAGTGTAAACTTCAATCTGGGAAATGATGTTATCAGAAGTAGGTATCGTCGTATCGAGCCACCAGTACCCTAAATTTGGTTAGCATAAAACTTCCAGAGGTGCAAATAGGCTCATGTACTAACCAAAAAAGGTCAAATAAGACCTTATTTAGGAGGTTCTGTCCGGCCGTCGTCATTTGGGGTGGTTCCGGTGGAATTTTTTTGATGAATTTTTTTTTATCATCTTATTCATCAAGTCTAGTTTACTCATACCAAATTTCAGCTAAAACTTCAATCGGGAAGACATTCAAACGAATTCTTGAAAATAACTGCGCAGTTAGAAGCGCAGTTATCTTCAAGAATTCATTTGAATGCCTTCCCGATTGAAGTTTTATTTGAAATTTGGTATGAGTAAATTAGACTTGACGAATAAGATGCTCAAAAAATTTCATCAAAAAATTCCACTGGGAATCACTCCAAATTTTGACGGCTGGACAGAGTCTCCTAAATAAGGGCTTATTTGACATTTTTTGTTAGTACATGGACCTATTTGCACCTTTTCCCATCTTATAATACCGGATAGGTTGTGTTTAAAAATATCAATTAACTTTCTACTACCTGCTCTAGGCCACCAAGCCATAAAGATTTGGCAAATATTATGGATAGTTGATGAGTATGACATTTCCAAAATATCCATAACATACCTCCAAATAGGCCTCACTCTCAAAATAATTCACATTTATGTAATTCTAGAATAGAATAATCACACTTTATCACGTACAGGGGCGGATGTATCAAGCAATTGATGGGGGCACATGCCCCCAATGAAGTCCAAACTTTTAGTGTTTTACATATGCATATTATTAATAAAAAATGTAGTGCCCCCTACCAAAAAAATGCATGCCCCCATTAATTTGTATTAACTCAATTCTAAAAAATGAGTGGAAAAAACGGGTGGACAAGCGAGCAATGCAATCAGTTCACTTCAATGACATTACCGAACTCAATTAATTAATTGAGTTAAATTTGTATTAACTCAATTCAGGCACACACCCTTTATCCCTTTTAAATTACAGAGTACTACGTGAATTAGCTATGTTAACGATATAATCTCATCCCTTTACGTTTTTCTAAATTCGTAATTTGCTACTACGTATTATTTTATCTTGCTATTAGAGTCTTCCTGCAGTTGTATATTTTGCTAATTTTTAGTTCATTATTTTACTATTTGTATTTAATTTCATCTTTGAGAATGAATTGTTTAATTCAAAGTTTAAGTTTAAAATGTTGTTCACTATAGCATGTATAGTTCACGAGTATAATTTATACTCCGTATATTTGAACAGATTAAACAATGATATTAAGGTACTACATTATAAAACAGGGGCGTAACTAGGGGAAACCTAGACCCCGACCTACCCTAAATATAAACAATGCTTATATTCTTAGTGTAAAAAAAGTCCAATCTAACATTTTTTCCTAAATTATTCTTTGTACCGGTCCAGTCCGGCCAAGTACTTTGGCTCCGCCGCTGCTATAAAAAAATAACCACTACCACTCAATCAATGCCACAATGTTCTCCTATTGTATATAGTTACAATTGAAGTTGTGATGGACGATTTTTTTTTTTTAAAAAATGGTAACTCTTAGAGATCAGTTGTAATGCATAGTAATATTTAATACTCCATAATTTTCCGTTCGTATTGGAATATTTAATTTTTTAAGTAGATTTATACTACATCCATCCAGAAAAGAAGTTCTTACTTTCTTTTACAAATGTCCTAAAAAGAAGTTATCAATTCTATAAAAAGAAACCGCTTTTTGTTAGGCAAAAAGACTCAACTATCCTTACATTTCTACCTAATTTTTGTTTGATTTAACATAAAGCAAGGATAAATTTAAAAAATCAACAAAACTTTGTCACAAATAAATATGTGTGTAAGTAAAACCGAAACTTCATTTTGGAATAAAAGGAGTACTTATTATTTGAATATTTATCAGTTTTTTTCTTAATGGATGCCCCCAATAGCAAAAGTTTCTGGATCCGCCCCTGATCACGTATTCACGTGTCTTCTTTGGTTAGTGACTTATGACATATTCTTCTAGATATCTTCTTATTTTTCTTCTTTTCAGCTAATTTCTTTCTCATATATCCATTTTCGTGTAAAGTGGAAATAAAAAGTAAATATAAAAAAAATAGAGTGGGAGAAAGATACTACTATTTTATAAAAAGAGAATGGTTAAAAAGATACACCTCCGATTTTATTTAATCTTCACACTTTGACTTCACACAAAATAAGGAAAGAAATTTGACTTTACTGTAGATTACACTGTTGAGGCACTGTTTGACACTGTTTGGCACTGTTGAGACACTGTTTGACACTGTTTTGATGTAGATTTCTTTGCCAAAAAAGGAAATAAGGAAGTGTGAAGTTTATTTTAGACCGTCCCAAAAAGGAAAGTATGAAGTTTATTAAAAACCGGAGGGAGTACATAATTAAGGAAATTAAATGATGATGAAGGAAGAGGAGAAGGAGAAGGGGAAGAGGAAGACGAAGAGAAAGAGGAAGTCCAAGGAAAAATGAATGAGACTGTTTTGAGAAGATTTGTGGAAGGTGGAATTATGAATCAATTAGGGCCAATAAAAAAGGTTGGTGAAAAGGTGGGATTATTTTGAGATTTTGTAAATGTGAATTTATTTTGAGAAGACAAATGAAATGTTGGATTATTGTTGTCAATTTTTTCAACTAATAATCCACAAAAATCAATTTTTTTAAGAATTTTTTTTTTACAACTCAAAGGAAACTACAATAACTAATACTCCCTCCGGTTTTATTTAATCTTCACACTTTGACTTCACACAAAATAAGGAAAGAAATTTGACTTTACTATAGAATACACTGTTGAGACACTGTTTAACACTGTTTGGCACTGTTGTGATGTAGATTTCTTTGCCAAAAAAGGAAATAACGAAGTGTGAAGTTTATTTTAGACCGTCCCAAAAAGGAAAGTGAAGTTTATTAAAAACCAGAGGGAGTAAAAGATTCGTTAATGAGGGGTACATGCTAAGAGATTTAAATTAAACTATTGAAAAGAAAATATTCAGTTTCTCATGTGCGATCAAAAACTTTTAATATCAAAAAAAGTATATTTGGAGCTTTAAATATTGGGAAGACGATCCTATCAAAATTAATTATTCAAAGATGTATCATGTAAAGTAGTTGGGATGGTTAAACTACATTTCCAAATAAATTTTTATTTGTTCTCAGTCCATGAAAAATAACACATTTTGTTTTAATCATCGCAAAATGAAATTTTCATCATTGTAATGTATATTGTTTTAAGGATGTTTTTATTGACTAGAATTTGTTGTTTTGTTTAAGTTTGGTATAGTCTCAACGTGTAATGTTTATTCTATGTATATTTTATAATTAAGGAAGTCTATTTTGATCTAGTCTATTTAAGTCTGGTCTAATCTGATCTGTTTAAGTTTAATCTGGCCTGGGACTGAAAACAGCTAAGTAAAAAACATCCTTGGTTCTTTAACTTTGGGATAATCTTCATTTAGAAAAATAATGCAGCGAGGCCTAAAAATAAAAAATGGCATTAATTAAAGAGTTGGAAATTAAAAAATATATACTTCCTCCGTTGTTTTTTATTGCAATGGTCAATATTTCACACTTGTCAACGCACATTTTTTACCGTAATTATTACTCCCTCCGTCCCTGAAACAACTTCCCACTTTCATTATTTGAATGTCCCTAATTTAACTTCTCATTTCTTTAAATGACAAGTTATCTACATCAAAAAAGTATCAAACAATGCCAAACAGTGTCGAAACAGTGTCAAAACAACAAAATTTACCTCTGGTAAATTTATTTCTTAAATATGTGTGTAGGTCAAACCAGGGGCGGATCCAGGATGTTTAGTGGTTGGGGGCACATGTTAAGAGAAAATAAGACATTTTTTTGTATAGTTAAGTATAAGTTAAGTCCAAACGATGAATTAATTCAACATTAGAACATTATAAAAAATTACATTTTGTTACATCGGCTCTCTAGGAGTTTTATTTTGTGAAAAAAAACCATCACAACTTTATTTCTAACTATATCAAACACATCCTTTTCAACATAGCAAATAAAATACAAACAGAATACTTTGTGTCTTTGTCCTCTTTTAGACTACATTTCAATCGGATTCAGATCCTCCGCCTTGCTCTAAAGCAAGGCAAGGTGTCTGGCTCTTCCGGACCCCTCGATCGGAAGTTCGACGATTGAAAATCTTAGACTTCACCCCTCTGCCAATCTCGAGGTCGTCCTCATCGCTTCCCTGGTGTCAGATGTCGCAAGGCACTCTGCCATATGGCATTTCAATCAGCTCTCACATTGATAAAATCAAATTCTTATAAATATTTTGAGTGAATATCTACTACTTGAAACATTACAATTTAACATTTGAACATTCTCCAACACATTTTAAATGAATATGTAGTATTTGAATAATGTTTTTCTTTTAAAGTATCTCGTTAAAGTTGTTTAATACTACGTATGTCCAAATATATTTCATTTCAAAATTATACTTACGAATATTAAATTAGAAAGCATTATCTTAAAACTAAATTAAATTAGGTATAAACTAAAAAAAATATATATGAACTAATTTATCAATTTATAAATATGTTATTAAAATCACAACTAAGTAGCAAAATAGTAAAAACAAAGGGTAGTAGAAAGGTATTGACCTGGGAATTTTTTATTGGAATGTAGAAGAAAATTTTATTTGGTACTTCATGAATGACCTTCTGAATTCTCACTTGACAATAACCAATTATATTGCTCCCTAAGTTATTTTGTTTGTTGACTTCTTTCATAATTAATTAATTAAAACACAACGTATAATAGATCTAAATGATACTGGTAGAGAGTTGAGGATTAGGAAATTGAAAGATAGTAATGTTCAGAAATATAGTATTATATTTCAGAGTATGAATTAAACAGTATTTTTTTTAAAAAATAATTCTCATAAAACAATAGCATAAAATATAGTCAAAGTAAAACATGTAAATAATGTAAAATTCAACATGTTGTGATAAAAAACAGAGGATAATATATAATTTACAACTTAAAATAAGACACTATTTTTACAAAAACTAACAACATGATTGAGCCTTTCAAATATTGTGAAAGCTTATGGACTAGAATCCTCATTGCCTGTTTTGGTCACTTTTTGAGCCTTTCAAAATTGTGGTACGCATGATTCACTTGGGGCTCCAAATTATAGGAATAACTAAATACTTAAAACATTATATATTAATTTACTACTTTATATTATATTGATGTGAAAAATTATGGGTCAAATAGACTCCGAGCATACTAAACTAAAACAAACAATTAAATAGTGGTGGATTCGGTTCGGGCCACCCGGCCCGGCCCGCTACTGAGAGGTCCAAGACCAGGTGTTTACCCGAACCGGGGGTGCAGCGGGGGGTTGGCTCGGTTCCGATAAAAGGTGACCCGACCGGGTCGGGTCCGGGTCACAACGGCTAAATTTAAAAAAAATAAATCTTTTTTGGCCAAAACAGCCGTTTGGCTGGGCACCCACTTCCCAAATGGCTATATAGCCGTTGGGTGGGTTGTAGGACGGTATTTGAGGTAGTGGTCAACTTAGATTAAAATTGCAAAATTATTTGTCTGAAAGAGGTGTGAGATATGTTGTTTTTCCTAAAGATTTGATTATTCGTTGGAATAGTACTTATAAATTACTTAAAGTTGTTCTTAGATATAAAGAACATTTTCCTGCTTTTTTAAAACAACATGATAACTATATTATACACTCAGCTGACATCGACACTTGCGAAAAAATTTATCTGAAAGAGGTAGTGGTCAACTTAGATTAAAATTGCAAAATTATTTGTCTGAAAGAGGTGTGAGATATGTTGCTTTTCCTAAAGATTTGACTATTCGTTGGAATAATACTTATAAATTACTTAAAGTTGTTCTTAGATATAAAGAACATTTTCCTGCTTTTTTAAAACAACATGATAATTATATTATACACTCGGCTGACATCGACACTTGCGAAAAAATTTATAATGTTTTGATATTTTTTTATGCAACTGAAACTTTTAGTCATGTTTATAATCTTATCGCAAATCAATTTATTCGTGAAGCTGTTAATCTCGCCAGTGCTTTTAAAGAATTTGAGAATGCTATTTACGTGAGTTATTTTTGTGATTTTATGAAGAAAAAGTTTTTAAAATATTATGCACATATTCCGCATATTTATGGTATTGCATTTATTCTCGATCCTCGTTTTAGACTAGCTAATTTGGAAGATTGTTTCAACTTCTATGATCTTACTTTTTTAGTGAATTTCTAATCTATGACGATAACCTCATAGATCCGAAAATGGAATACAACGAGGTTAGTACTTTATTTTATGTCTTATTTAATGAGTTTCATGCACAATATGGCAACGCGCCCCTTCCCCTGACACGAACATTTTCATCTAAAGGAAAATCAATTTTTAAATCTGTATTTGGCAATCTTATGAAAAAAACTAAAACTACTCACCCTACTGAACAAAGCACAATAAATTAGATTACTTTGTATTTAACCTATGAAGTTGAATTTGAAGAAAATGACGACTTTGACATTCTAAAGTGGTGGAAGTCAACAGAAAGAATATTCCCGATTTTAGCACGGATGGCTAAACAAGTGCTACCAATGCCAGTTTCAATAGTTACTGTGGAACAAGAATTTAGTTCGTCCGACAACGTCCTAACGGCATCTAGAACGAGATTGAGCGCCAACTCTCTTGAGACGCTTATATGCTACCACGATAGGTTGAAAGCCGCACGTAGAGCTCAAGAAATGAGCATCACCCCCTCCCAAGACTTTATGGATATTCAACAACCGATGGTGACTCTACTTGTATCGGAGATTCCAATTGAGTAATATTTTACAATTTATTATAAAATGCATTTCATGTTTTAATCTTTCCCTCAATTCTCAATTGTAATTTGTAAACTTATACTTTATATTTCAAATAAATATGCGTTCATTTTTTGCATACGAAGCACGTCTCAAATTAATTAATTGGTTACAAACTTACAACTTACAATTAATTGTTTTTAATTTACTTGAAAATGTATTTCATATTGTAATTTTTTTCTCAATTCTCAAATGTAATTTCTATTTCAAATAAATGCACTTGAACTTTGTTTTTAATAGCATTTGTATAAACTATAAAGTAGAAAAACAAATTCAACTGACCCGGCCCGGCAGGTGGCCCTACCCGTGACCTGGGCGGGTGACCCGGCCCGAACCGGCACCGGCCATAGCACAGGCCGGTCCCAGGTATGGATGGACCCGGGCCGGTTCGGCCGGGCCTCAGGTCTGTTTTGTAGGGCCCGAGCCCGAACCGGTGGCCACCGGTTCCGGGCCGGTCGGGCCACCCGGTTTAATTTTTTTTTTTCCTTTCTTCCCCCACCCCCCCCACCCCCCCAAACCCCCCCCCCCCCCCCAAACCGGCCTAAACAGATAGTCCAAGCCCAACAGCCCAAAACAAATGAAAAAGATTAAAAAAAAATAGATTTGGCCCGGACCCGGGCCCGAACCGGCCGGGCCGGGCCGTCAAAACCATGAACCGAGCCCGGAACCGCCCCACCCCCGGGCCTCCGGCCCTAACCGGGCCGGGCCGGGCCCGCACAGTAGCGGGTCCCGGGCCGGTCCGGGCGGCCCAAACCGAGGCCATGCCTAGTCCCAGCCTCCCAGGCCTCCCTCAAAATTAAATGACAATGATCTTGACTCTCTCATATCAAGATTTGAAATTGAGGTTTCAATTATAAAAGTGAGCAGCTCAAAACTTTGTGTGTTAGCTTAACACTAGAGGAAAGGAACGCTGCTTACTTGCATAGTTGCATACATACTCCAAGAGTCCAAGACCACAAAATGACAATAATTGGACCATAGCAAATAAACCACACGTTTATGTGTGTGTACGCTGACGATGAAAATAGCCCGTCACTAGGAATGCATAATGAATCCGTTTTACTGTACACATTGAGGATTCCTCCTAGCACAGTCAAAACAAAATGTAAACAAAAAAAAAAAAACTCTATACATATATGGAACTGCGGAGAGATTTTTACATTCCATGTCATCAGCAAAATTCCTACGCCTGAGAGACATTACAATGCCCTTAAAGTGACAGGCTTGATCTTCCAAATGAGTATGTCAATCATCATCAGAGAGACAGACCACATCAGCAACCGCACTCACTTGCGGTGCAGAGGTACCCGTTGTTGGCTCAAACTCAGATAGGTCTACCAAATCAAATGCAACACCAATTTCCGGTAAAGGGGGCAGTGAAGTGTTATTAGGCAAGACCGTATTATTGGCTTCCGTGTTCTTATGTCCAGCTGTCAGTTGTGGATGCAGGGGTGTGGGTCCCGTCTTTTGAGGTGGTTGAGAAGACACTGCCTGTGGCGGCTGAGGTGGCATCTGGGGGAAGGATGGTACAGACGGAGCAGTACTTGGGAGGGATATAGGTCTGAACAATTGAAGATGTGGGGCCGGGGTACGAATACTTCCAGGGGCAGGGGATACATCACCAACAAATGGCGGTCGGTTGGGGACTGCGGATAGTGGGCCAGAAGAAAATGCAATACTAACGGAGGGGGTGGATCTGGAGGTGGGTGAGGGGTTAGTATGATATGTCCTGGAAGGATGCGGGGTGGAAGAAGCCTGATGGTGGTTAGCTATAGAGTGCTGGCCAGGTGAAGAAAAACCTGGTGGTGGCCTAAGAGAAGAAACTGTTGGACTAGGAGTATGAAGTGAAGGTGGAGAAAATGCAGTTCTCAATGGGGGCAGCATAGGTACATGCTGTACATAACCAGGATGTACAGCTGCAGGCGAAGAAATAGTATTTTCACTTCTAACTGCACATAGAACAATTAACACAAAAAGTATGAGTAATTATATAATAACAATAACAATAATAATAATAATAATAATAATAATAATAATAATAAAGTATGAGTAATTATATAATAACAATACTAGTTAATAGTAGTAGCAGTAGTAGTAGTAGTAATAATAATAATAATAATAATAATAATAATAATAATAATAATAATAATAATAATAATAATAATAATAATAATAATAATAATAATAATAATAATAATAATAATAAGGTAAAAGAGACAAATAGATCCTTCTACAAGCTCCAATGCATCACTTAAGCCCATGTACCAAAAAAAATATCATATAAGTACGCTTGCTTTAAAAAATCGACCAATCTGGTTTTTAAACAGTTTTCAGTTTTTGACTTCTAGTCTAGTTGTAATAGCAGGTTTTTTATATTTAACACATTAAAATTTTGTTAGAATTTGAAGAAATATAAATAAAAGGTGTGGATGGTTTAAGAATGTCAAAGTCTATAGTTTTGCATTTTTGGAACTATTCGTATATTCTACATCTTTTTAAAAGTTACTCCGTATTAAATTTTAATTTTATATTTTTTTTACTTTCACTTTATGTTTTTCATTTTTCTATTTTTTATTTTAATGTGTTAAAATAATTTATTTGTTTTTGAACTTATACTATTTTTTATATTATTATTAAATTACTTTTCAAATTTTTATGATTTTTTATAATATTAATCAATTGTTTTAAATATTTTTTTAAAAAAACCCGCTATAGCAGATTAGAATGACTTGATTGACTGTATTTTTAAAGTAAACATACTTATATGATACTTTTTTTAGTATAAGGACTTAATGATGGATTGGAAATAGTAGAAAGGTCTATTTAACGGTTTTAACCCGTTTCCCTAATAATAATAATGATGATAATAATAGTAATACTAGTAAGAAGAATAAATACGAACAATAACAGCATACCTTGCTGCATTTGGGGAAGCGCAGCCGACCACCGGGGTTCCAAACACTTCGATCTGTAAGCTTCAGCCAATATCTTGTGCCTAAGAACTTTGCTTTGATTTGCTTCTAGTTCACTTTTCCTCTTTAACAGAGCTGCTTCACCGTCCATTATTTTGGCCTCATATTTTTTACAAATTTGTGCAACCACTTCCTTTATTTCATTCTCACACTCAGATCTCTGTTGCACCTTCTGGTAAAACATGAGATAAAGTGTGTTATAAGACTGAGCAGAACAGCATGAAAGAGAACACACTAATGACCAATGAATTAGAAAGAAAAAAAGAGGGAAATGATGAGGCAGTAAAGATAACAGGGAGGATATGCACAGGAAAGAGGAGTGGGGGGATACGATTTCTTAAAATTCAAAAAATTAGTCTGAGATAAATTTTCAAACTCTTTCAATTTAAATATTTCTGTCACACAAAAACTGACAAATAAATAAAGAAGTAAATTTCAAAAAGTTCTAATCACATTTGACTTTCGTTTCTAAGTTCTAATAAAAAATTCAAAGAGTTCTAAATAAAGAAGTATATGTTTTTACTTGGACATAAATACTATTGGTATGTGCTCTGGATTTTTCCATTATATCTGGTCTAGATTGTTCTCTTTACTATATTAATTTCTTTCAGTTCGTTTTGGTCTTATATGATGTGCATTTTGCTACTATCTTAGACTAATCTGGCCTGATGTAGTTTAATCTGTTCTATTTAAGTCTATTCTTGTCTTAATTCTATCTAGCCTGAAGCTGAAATTGTGAAAACATCCCAAATATCATAAATCAATTTTCTCTTGGTACTTCATTTTCCTTCACTATCTTCTTAGTTCTACACATAGCCCAATATATTAGAGCATTACCCAATCTTCATGGGACTTCACGGCTACTTCTATTTCATTACGTAACCTTTCCAATTCCTTGGAAAGAGGATTAAATGGAACACGGCCTGGGGGGTTTACTGGAGTCAAAAAATGGGGAAGATGAGACATTCGGACATTATTAGGTCCCGGAATAGAGGTCATATTAGAAGGTTGCACATTTGCTTGGTTAGGAAGATCTCTTGTGACCCTCGCTTCATGGGGGGGAATAGTAATCTGAGGTATGCTGCGTCGTTCACCACCTGGCTGGGATCTTGTTCTATTCACTTCTAAATCTGTTTGACTCTGATAAAGTGTCACGTTAGAAGAAGGCTCAGAGCCATGTGAATCATTGTTTTCTCTATTGAGAGGAAGTTGATCAGATCTATTAATGACCCTCACTTCACGTGGGGGAATAGTGATCTGAGGTGTGCAGTGTCGTTCCCTACTTGGAAGTTGATCAGATCTATTAGTGTCCCATCTTGTGCTATTCGCTTCTAAATTTGTTTGACTCTGGTGAAGCGTCACATTAGAAGGCTCGGAGCAATGTGAATCCTTGTTTTCCCGATTGAGAGGAAGTTGATCAGATCTATTAGTGAGGCCACCAGAAGGTGGTAGCTGTGGCTCCCTGTTTCCAGACAGTGAGGATTCACAACTCCACAGCATAACTGGTCTCCCAGCATCCAATAGGGGAGGTGCAGCTTCAGATTCTGATATATTGCCATGATTGCATTGTGATTCAATAGATGCTGAAAGCTGGCAAGATTGATCATAAGGCACCTGATCCTGCAAGTCATCGATCACAAAATAGTTCTGAGACAGCATTCTTTTATATAATACTCCCTCCGTCCCCCTAAGTTTGGGACGGAGGGGTGTGGTGTGGTTTTTAAGAAAAAGTGGAATTGTGTGGTTGGTATTGAATTGATAAAGTGTAAATAAAGTAAGAATGAATCCTAACCACTCAAATGTTACCAAATATGGTATGGGACAAACTTAGTGGGACGGACGAAAAAGGTAAAACGGGACAAACTTAGGGGGACGGAGGGAGTAACTCATTGGAAGAGGCAAATAGTCGGATATATAATCATGTGGTACATACTCTGACTGCTCAGCAAGCATAAAAGTCCCCCCCACCCCACCCCACCCCAATAAAAAAAGCAACAAGACGAGGTAAACAATATTCTATGACAAAAGGTGTACCCAACTTGCCACTATAGTAGGTTATTGTTCGGGGATGTGCATTATAGAAGGTTATTGTATAGGGAAAACTGTCAAATAGGTCTTCGAACTTTCATAAAAAGGTCTAATAAGTCCTTATATAGGAGGCTCTGTCCGGCTGTCGCGATTTGGGGCGGTTCCCGGTGGAATTTTTTGATGAAAATTTTTGAACATCTTATTCATCAAGTCTAGTTTACTCATACCAAATTTCAGCTAAAACTTTAATCGGGAACACTTTCAATGTGCTTTCTAGAATGTTCAAATGCAAAAACTGTAGAAAACAGAAATTGACAAACCCATAACATTTTTTTCTAACCTAACAAATGAGTAAGAACGCTTTAAAGTGTTCTACAAAATGTTTAAATACAAAATATATGTAGGTGGATTGCTATTAGCCTCACCATTAAATATATGCACCAATGGACCGATGACCTTACACTCACTTGCATACATACCCTTCATTCCACTTACCTTTTCTCCCCACCACTGCGCACTTCTGTACCTCACTCCAAACTACCTACACCCCACAACCACGGCTTCTATATAATTATCGCTTGTTTCGCCCTAAGTTGCTCTAACTCAGATACAGGAATACAGGGAAACTCACAAATGGACATATCAAAGTGTCTGTCCCTAAATAAACTTCTCACTTTCTTTTTATGGATGTCCCTAAATAAAACCTCATTTCCCTATTTGGTAAACAATTTTATATCAATTTACTCTAATACCCTTAAATAATAATGACAACACAGTGCAAAACAGTTTTAAATAGCGCTAAACAGTGTAATCGTGCACTCCTATCTGATGGTGCACTCCATGTACTTGTCACTAATAGTAATCGTGTTCCAATTGGCCAGGTTTGGCATGATCCCTGGCGCCCAATGGCTCCGTAGTTTGGACTCAATCTTGTGACTATGGCGTCCAGTGATTTCAACGTTTCTGATTCAAGGCCAGAAAGCAGGTCATTTCCATCATGCACACATGGCAGTTACGTCGCATATGGCGAATCCTTCTCTAAAGTCTAGTCACTGTGCTGAAAAGTTTTAGTGACCTCTTTCACGAACCCACCCATCTCGCACCTCGACGTACTCATGAGTCATGATCACCTTATTACTCTACTTCGAGGCTTGGGTTCAATGACTGTTCAACCATACCGTTGTCCTTATTTTCAAAAGAATGATATTGAAAAGTAGTGTTCAAAGATGTTAGGCCAAGGAATAATCCATCACAGCCGCTCTCCATTATCGTCACCAGTTTTATTAATAAAAAACCAGATGACAGGACATTTATGTGTGGACTATAGGAAACTAAACACCAAGACAGTTAAAGATACATTCCCTATTCCGGTAATCGATGAGTTGTTGGATGAACTACATGGAGCAAAATTCTTTACCAAACTGGATCTCCGCTCGGGTTGCCACCAAATCCGCATGGCCCCTAACGATGTGGAAAAAACAGCAGTCCACACCCATCATAATCACTTTGACTTCCTTGTGATCCCATCTTTAGGCCCTACCTGCGCAAGATTGTACTGGTTTTCTTTGATGACTTCTTAAGTTATACTAACGCCATCATCCGTACAAGAAGAGGGGTGCGATTATAAAAAAAATGAATTCATGTGGTTGATATTGAATTGACAAGGTGGGAATAAATTAAGAACGATTTAGAATCACACAAACATAACCAAATTAAATATGGGACAATTTCAATGAGACTGATCAAAAAGGAAAGATGAGACAAACTTAGCAAGACAAAGGTAGTAGTAAGTAATGGGTTGATTATGTCCATTACGTCCACCTTGTTTTCGAGATTTTGTGCACTAATGGCTTGTTCCTCAAGCATTCTAAGTGCAGCTTTGGCTCCTAGCATGCCAACTACTTGGGGCACGTGATCCATAATCAGGGAGATGAGGTTGACAAATCCAAGATTAGTGCAGTCATTGACTGGCCGACGCCAAGCACCGACTGCCTTCACTGACCTCAACCAGTGTTTGTCTCCAGTCCGGATAGTGCAACTTCAAGTTTTTACGAAGGAAATTGTTGTAGTGGTTTTAGGCGGTGTTGCAAAAAGAGGGACATCCAATTTGCATATTTCTATGCTTGTCCGTCATTCGAAACTCATGGTTTATGAGCAAGAACTAATTGGTCCGGTGAAAGCCTCACTTTGGAGAAGAGAGTTTCTAGTTAAAACTTATCATTCAAGTTTTAAATATATGTTGGAACAATGCCTCACTACTTCACCACTACAATATTGGTAAAGCAAACTTATGGGGTTCACTTTCCGGATGGAGTACAAGCCAGGGCGCTTCATGGAGGACATACGCACCTAACACGCCACGCCACCTTAAATCATGTCCTTCGATCATTTGACAGCCAGTCTCCCCAAGGATGACTAGGCATATTGTGATGGCTCTCTCTATTTGTCATAAGATTTTTCTCCACCCCACCTCAACCATCACACCCACGTTTTATGAAATGGGCCATGAGGACATCGAGAAGACACTATAACTATGCACCTAGAATTTTTTTGCCCAATATGTCTAACATGTCCACGCCATAAAAGGCTAACTTCAGCCTTTTATGGACTTAATTTATGAGCTTCCAAAAGCTCAGGGGGTGGAGGTTGCTTTTGTGGTTGTAAACACTCTCACTAAAGGTGCTCACTTCGTACCACTTGCTCATCCTTGCACGCCAATTTCAGTGCCTAACACATTTTTCTTTGAAATTTTCCACCTACATGAACTTCCTGAGCATCCATAGTTTCTTATCGTGACAAGGTTTTTGTTGGCCAGTTTTGGTGTGAACTTTTTAGAAGCGAGTTGGATCAATGGTTACCTTCAGCGAAATTCTGCTATAACACCTCCTTCCACACCGGTTTATGTGACACCCCATTTTGTCTGGTATATGGGAGAGACCCACCAATGTTGATCATTTATAGTCTAAGCACGGCCAAACTGAAGGGAGTGGAACGGGAGTTAATCAATCGTGATGCTTTCTTGGTTTCAGCTTAATGTCATTTGGAAACAGCATAAGCTCATATAAAATCCCAATATGACAAACACCACATGGATGTTTCCTTTGAGCCTGGTGACTAGTTTGGTTGCGGAATCATCCCTACCAACAACTCTCCATGGTCTCTCGTCACCATAAACTGCTTCCCAAATTATATGGTCCATTCCAAGGGTTGCTCATGTCGGAATGGCAGCTTATCAACTCTCTTTACCTGAGACCAGTAAAATTCATGATGTATTTCATGTTTCCCTCTTAAAGAAGCACCACGGTCCTTCCCCAGCAAATGGGGACTCTGCCTCCATTGATAGAGCAACCGAAAACCTTGATACCCATGGCCATACTTCGCAGATGCCTTATAGGGATGTGCCTGAAGTACTTGTCCACTGGGTAGGACAATTAGCCGAGGAGGCCACCTGGGAGGCCTGGGAGTATTTTACTGCAGCATTTCCAATGTTCGAGCTTGCGGACAACCTCAAAGTCGATGAGGGGGGAATTGTTACGGATGCATTCTGGGGCCAGCAATCCCACAGATGACAGTGCCAAGAACAAGCCGAGGTTGCAGATCCATGTTCGAATAGTGGGCCAAAATACGTTGAAAAACAAGTGGCTAAAAGAAAGATATAAGTTGTAGGAATAATTGATCTGTAAACCTCAATGGTGCAAATCAATTAGAAAACTGCTACTATTATTGCTATTATTCATACTTCACTTTTAGGCAACTTCTTAATTAGTATTTATCTCCTATTACAATTAAGACTATTGTAGTAGCTTCTATATAAGGGTCGTTATTATCAAATAAAGGACTGTTGGAAGAATTAATTTTGTGTGTCTTGACTAGGGCAGAACTCAAATCAATTCCTACTTAAGATTTTAATTCTTTCAGTAATCATAGATCCCTTCTCAGCCCACATATTTCTCTTCCGATTTCCAGATACATTATCGTCCCTGGACTAGATCACTATTGCAAGGTCTTAACAATATCATTAAACTATCATCATCATCATTACCCTAGTGCCGCAAAGGCTCCCACCTACAGTTTAGTGAGTCATTTTGCTCTATTCATCATATTCCCAAGCCAAAAAAATAGTGAGTCATTGGATCCATTGCAAATGATGGAAAGAATATCATTAAACTATATAATGACAATAATCAACGTACTTGCTGTGATATTCCGCCATCATCTGAACAGGCACCTGTTTGTACATTGGGCAAGGCAAATAAAATCTCTTGGGATGCTGAATTATTATCTGCAGATTTATTAGCTGCACCATTCTGGTTTCCATCATTATTTAAGAAATCAGTCTTATTAGTAGGTGTACAACCATTCACCATCAATCCCCCTGTAGTTATACTTGCATCAGGCACTTCTGACGATTGACCTTGTAAAACATCTTCCCTATGCACACCAACTGAAATTTCACCAGCTGTATGCTTTTGAACTGTCAATGGGATCACAGGAACAGTATCTTCCAATACATGGTCACATATAACATCTTCAACATGTGCATCTTTATTATGGTCAAGTATAGCATCTTCTATACGCGCACCTACTGAAATCTCATCAACAGTTTGCTTTTCAAAGAACAATGGAACCACAGGGATAGTGTCCTCTGATGGATGGCCACGGATGACATCTTCACTAAGTGCACTTACTGAAATATCATCAACAGTTTGGTTTTCAAAAGTCAATGGGACATGAACAGTGTCCACCGATGGATTGTCACTTGTAACGTCTTCACTATGCACACCTACTGAAATGTCAATGACATCATGGTTTTCAGATGTAAATGTGAACACAGGAACAGTGTCCTCTGATGGATGGTCACTTATAACACCTTCACTATGCAAGCCTACTGAAATCTCATCAACAGGATGCTCTTTGGAAGTCGATTGGATCATAGGAACAGTATCCTCTGATGGATGGTCAATTAGAACATCTTCACTATGTGCACCTACTGAAATCTCATTAATGGTATGCTTTTCAGAAGTCGATAGGACTGCATGCACAGTGTCCTCCAATGAATGGTAGTTTATAGCACTTCCACTATATGCATCTGCTGAATTTTCATCAACACTATGCTTTTCAGAATTCAATTGGACCACATCATCAGTACCCTCTGATGGATGGCCACTTGTAACCTCTTCACTATATACATCTACTGAAATATCATCGACAGCATGCTCTTTGGAAGTCAATTGAACCACATGAACAGTGTCATGTGATGCATGGTCACTTGTAACATCTTCACTATGCGCACCTACTGAAACACCTATTGTTGCCTTGTCAACAGTAAGATTTTCAGAAGTCAATGGGACCACATGAACTGTGTCTTCAGATATATGGTCATGTATAACACCGTCACTATGTGCACCAACTGAAATTTCATCAACAGTAAGCTTTTCAAAAGCAGATGGAACCACAGAAACAATATTACATATTTCATTAGGTAGCTGATGACTAGGTACCGATGCTTCTGCAGAAGATATGGTCTCTGTTGGCTTTTCAGAACTTGTATTAGTTACAAATTCTTTACTTTGGACCACATCTGTGGTAAATGTTGACATATTAGAAGGTTCCACGCTGTGCTCTGGTTCATCAATCAAAACAATACTAGGCTCATGTCCCTGTACATTACAACCAGATGGAGAAGCAACACTTGGCGGATTATAGACAACAGCATCGCCTTGAATGTTTCCAATGTCATCTCTGGGAGGAACATTAGAAGGATGATTAATTATATCAACACATGTATTATCTTCAAGGTCACCAACAACATGCCCAGAAGCAGCAACTTCAGTGGTATTTTTATAGGCATGTATACAATCTTGAAGGTTTGCAAAATTATCCCTGGAGTCAGATATCTTTCTTGCATCTGCAATATCTCGAAGGTTCTTATCGGCTTCTTCAACGTGAAAAATGCTATTACCGATGTAAGCAATATCTTGAAGGTTTCTAGAGACATCTTTGGAATCAGATATATGAATATCAGAATCTGCACTACATTGAAGGTCACCAGCATCATTTCTGGAATCAGAAGTGCTCGAATGCGGCTCAGCAGCTACACCATCGATACAGCATAGTTTAGCTTTAGCAACCCAAGCAACAGCCTTTTGCATTTCCACAACCCTTTCCTTTTCATGCTTCTCTTCAATTTCATTCAATTTCAAGTCCTTCAGGCGGTTGTGTTCAGCTAATTCTCTTGCAATATCATCATTTAATTGCTTCACCTTGTTCTTTCCCATCATGGTATTACAATGTATGGCCTGAATAATGATTAACTGCACTTTGTGAAGTTTCTCTATAGCCATCCTCTTGACTTCGCAGTCTTTCTGGAAGATCTCAATTTCCTCTTGTTGTTTTTCTTTGAGCCTTGACATTCTCATGTCACACTTGCACTGAACTTGCCTAATCATCTTATCCATCTCACTCTCAACAACTTTCCCCTTTAAACCTGTGGTTTGTTGTGCAACATGTTCTCTTATGCATGTTGTATCCATTATAATATCAGTTGCCACATTCTCCATCCCTTTTAATGGTTTTAAGGCGAATCCAGTCTTTTCCAAGTGGCGCAAAAATGCTTCCTTTTTTGAACGCAATTTCATATAGATTTTGTCTACTTCAGCTTCAGTGCATTCAAATTTCAAATGCTCTTTTGTTAGCTTGAGTATATTGCTCACCTCAGCTTTTCTCTTCAAGAGTTTTGCAGACATCCTACACTGAGAGACCACATTACACAATTAAGTATGAATAGGAATAACTTCATGTGCAGAGATAAAAGCACTAAACAGAAAAATTTCCGAATCACAGATATATCATGAAAGTCAAAATCTCCATGTGGAGATTAGTATTGTTGCACACAGGCTAGATGCCTGGAACACATATAAAGATAAAACACAAAAGTGCGAAAGGTGGAAAATGTTATCCATCATGGGATCATGTACTGAATTTGATTTTTTATACAAGTGTATATGATTTTATACCTATAATAGTCAGCAGCAAAAATATTAGCTATAATATAAAAGTACCAAATCTCATACAGGTCTTAGATCTTGTTATACTCGTTACAAGATTGTGTACAAATTTTATAAATATGGAACTCTTCACATGGATTTATTTTAGTCCTAGACAATGCCAAATCAGACCTCGAACAATTTAACACATGAAGTCAGGCTTAGATAATAATAAAATGAGAATTTACCCTAAATAGGACTAAAAACGTTTGTAAATTCCAAAATGGGACGGCCATGTTTTTAATTCCCAAAATGGGACTAATTACTGTCATGTTTTGGCAATACCAGACTTTAAACATGGCAATATTTTCCAAACTTGACAGTAATTACTCCTATTTTGGGAATAAAAACATGACAGTCCTATTTTGGAATTTACAAACGTTTTTGGTCCCATTTCAGGAACTTTCCCTAATAAAATACATGTAATGCTAGACCAGTCCAGACTAGTACGGACTTAAACACACCATATGAGACCAGTTTAGACCACAATGAACTTCAGTCCAAATGAGCGTGTTCTAAAGAGTAATCAAATCTTGTTCTACAGAACTTTTCGTGTACTATGTGCATCTTTAAGTATGTATATGTTTTATAGGACAACAACAACATTACCCCAGTGCCACAAAGGCTCCCACCTACGGTGGAGTAAGGGGAGGTCGGATGTAGTGATGTACGCAGCCTTACCCCTATACTAAAGCACAGAGAGACTGTTTCTGAATGACCCATTAATCGCGTTGAAAATTGCATGGATTGCTTGATGCTTCATAGCAAAGAAGTGCAGATAGTTTAGTGAGCCATTTTGCTTTATTCCATCATATTCTCAAGCCAAAAAATTGTGAGTCTTTGGCTCCATTGGAAATGATGGAAATATGTTTAATAAAACTAAATTAAACATAAAAAGGGTGAAAATCACTTCAGTCAAGCCTCAGTATACGAGTTAATTGTTAGGTTATCGCTAATCTCAACAGTAATTCGAAGGTAGAAATGGCAAAGAATATCAAAAGCAGAAGTTTATTGATTATCGTTAAGAGAAGAATACAGTCCCAAGTCGTAAACAAAGTTCCGACTCCCAGTCCCAGTCCAATCCCAATTTCTGCCTAACCCCATTGTTTCCCCACTTCCCACTCTTATAATAAGGCTATTCTCAAGGGCTGGCCCAAAATCATAACAAAAATGGCCCAACACCCTTATTTGTACACTATTACATTTTTATTATAATTCTATTATTCTCATTATTATAGGCTGTCCATGTCCCTATCATTAATACACCAAACATTAATTTTGGGAGTGCAACACTACTTGAAAGAAGAAAGGACAGCAAATAGATCCTAACCAGTGATACTTGCAGTGCTTGTAGTGTTGGTGGTTCCCCGCAAACACGAAGATTCTCCATAATATAATCTAGGAGCCTTCCGACCATGTATTTGACATCATTCTGCACCAAATATAATATTACTATACATTTAGCGATGAAAGCTATCATAGAAAAAACTAAACCCTAAAGCTAAAAGTGAAGAACTCCAAGCTGTAGCCGTAAACCACAACACAAGATTGATCCCTTTAAGACTTGTTTCTAATTCATACGAATTGCAACCACAGAGTTACTTAAACTATTTACCAGAGAAAATGCTAAAACTAAATTGAACCCGTCAACTGTTTATTTAAGGAATCCTTCCACAGTAGACCTGAAGATGGATAACATCCCAGTTTCAACAAAACAGATCTAATGTGATGTGAAATACAAAATGCTTGTCTCAAAAGTATGCAATCATATCTAAAGCCAAGAAAAAAACCATCCACAGTTTCACTGCTCATATCATGATAAAAAAAATTAAGCTTTTCAAAAAAAAAAAAAACTACAGAGTATATGTTTTCCAATTCATATACATAATACACATGAGCCTCTTCAATGTAGAGTGAACTCCTAGACAAGTGAAAGGAAATGGAAGGCAAGACATCTACCGAAAGTTTTAGCACTTCAAAGACTTTGGTAATCGCTTCTTTTAGAAAGATGTGAAGAGTCTTCTGCTCAACAAGTAGAGACTTTCTTTCCACATTTTCAACATCAACTACATTTGATGGGCTGCTAGAAGATCTAGTTGTAGACACTCCTGCAATAAAGCAGATGCTGTTAATAGTAAGTGTTGCATTTACACTAAAGTGATAACATTAAAATCTATAGGTTTTGCACTAACAGTGTGGTTACGATATGTCAATAAAAGTGACAGGTTTTTACTGAAGAAGTGATATATTTTGACCCAACCGGAGATGGCTTCATACAAGTTTTGTCAAGAATTAATGCAATAGCACACTCTTCTACAACACTTCTCAATCAGTGCTACAGCAAGAATATAAAAAACTGCATTATTAAAATAAGTTTATTCACCTTCCTTTGAAGCAGCAAGTTGAACACCTTCAGGTATATGCAAAGTAGGGATAGCATCCACACCACTATTCACCATCTTCCTGCGCTTTTTCCCTGCCTCATCATTACTAACCTCTGGAGTACGTGGTGAGCTCTCAAAGTATTTGACTCTCTTTCTGTTCCTCGGGGTTGGACCACTTATATGTCTCCATTGAGGAGATCTTCCTTCCAACAGCCTTTTCCAGAATACTTGTGGTTCTTCTCCGTGTGTATACTTAACCCTCTGCTCACCAAATAGTGGAAGATCTGTAATGCAAGGTCCTGAACTCTTGAGTACTTTGGAGATCACTGACTCATGCATGGCATCCATTTCTCTGTTAGGAGATACTATAGTACAGAATTCCTTGATAACATCATTTATAAATAACTGTTCATGTGACATATCTGAAGCGGAAGCCTGGCAGTCACTGGAATGGTACTCCTCCAATCTACTGAATAATAACGAAGCACCCCACATGAGAGTGCATTTCAAATTCCTGTTTAAACTCAGCAAGTTATCAACATTTGGATCTTGCTTTGCAATTACAAGTGCTTGCTCTTCCACCGTAAAGCACGAATATAGCCGGAAAACTCTAATTGGTTCAGTCAGCGACATAAAGGATAGCTTCTGTATAAGCCTCAAATCATTTCGTGGATTATTATCACCACCATATATGATTACACTGTCTACTGATGATAGTCTAATACTTGCATTGCAAATACGACTCTCCAATAGTAGTACAAATTGTCCACTTTCCTTCTTCATGAACTTATTGAGAGCTGCTTGCCTCTTCGATGCATGGAGATAAGTATGTACACATTCATAAGAATCTTCTCCGAATCTTCCTCGTAAGAATTCCTCCAATATGTTAACAAGTGATGATACAGGGCCAATAGAGTCCTAAAATGAATAAATACACTTGTGGTAAGACTGCGTACATCCGACCCCCCCCCCACTGAAGGTGTGGGAGCCTTTGCAGCACTGGGGTAATGATCATGATGTTAAGAAAATATGCATGATGATAACATGCAGATCAGGACACTGGAGAGACATGGATGCAGATACATAAGAAGTGAATCTTCATTGACATAATATTGTGCCACAAAAAGGAGGAGAGGGAGAGGCTGTGTGTGTGTGAGGGAGGGATAGGTAGAGGATGGGGAAAGGGTTTTTGTGTTGGTATGTAAAGTAAATGGAGTAAGAAGCAACAAACAGTTACAGAAATACTTGTTTGTAAATAACAAGCAATAGATGTCTAAAGCACAGAGAGACTGTTTCCGGATGACCCATGATGAAAATCACGTCAAAAATTGCATGGACTTACTATTGCTTCATAACATAGAAGCGCAGACCATTTAGTGGGCCAATTTTCTTTATTCCATCATATTCCCAAGCCACAAAATAGTGAGTCTTTGGTTCCATTGGAAATGATGGAAAAATAGAGCATGGTGTGTCTTTACCTTAATATTCATCTTAAGTCTTAACTCTTAACACTTTAACAGTGAACATACATATCTCTGCCAGACTTATCTTAATTAAATCTTTCTTCATGATCCAACATTTGGGTCGCAAATTGCATAGACTGATTGTTGCTTCATAACAGAGAAGGGCAGACAATTTAGTGGGCCATTTTGCTTATTCCATCATATTCCCAAGCCATAAATTATTGAGTCTTTGGTTCCATTGGAAATGATGGAAAATAGAGAATGGAATGTCTTTGCCTTAATATTCATCTTAAGTCTTAACACTTTAAGAGTGAACATACATATCTCTGCCAGACTTGTCTTTATTAAATCTTTCTTCATGATAAAACATTTCGGTCTTTATGATAAAGCAACTCATATAATCTTATACTCCCTCCGTCCCAGTTTGGTTGTCCCAAAATGAATTTCCAATTTCTATTTAATGTATCGAAAGTTGAATTAAGTGACAAACTTACCCTTACTTTTACCCCTTCTCCATTTAATTAAATGTCTATACTTTATCGCAGAAAGGGCAAAATAGTGAAGCCAAATTTAATCTATTATCTCCTTTAATTCTTCTGTCAGTCAACCATTGCAAATCAAATTAGGACGGAGTAAAACTATTCCATTAGGCTTAAGCCTCAGCCCTCAGGGTACATAACGGCAAAAAAAGTATTTCAGCCATTGTTTTCTATTGTAGCCAAAGTGAATTAAATATTTATATGTGTGACATCTCTGCTAACATCATAATTTCCCTGTATAATGGATCTCAAATTCTTAAAACAATCTCTTACTAATAGTTGTTCCCCATCCAATTTCATCCACTTCACTTTATATCTTCCATGGTGGTTAATTTCAAGTCCAAAACTCCAAATACTATGTTTTACTTCCACTTGTCCTAAACTCTCGGAGATTTTAACTTCTATCTTCTTATACCAACTAATGATTTACTTCAGCTTACCTTAACCTCTCATTATTCCAACTCGTATTCTTGTTGTTGATGTTTATCTTTGAAACTTAAAACATCATGTCAATACTAGAAAATAAATGGGCTGACAGTAAGGTTTTGCAACAAGATCAATGCATGGTAACCGAGGGTGAACCAAAAACTTTTTTGTGTTCAGGTGTCCAATTGCATTTCCATCAGTAGTTTGAGGGCTTTTTACCCTAGTCCCTAAAATTAAATACACCTAATAATAAGGCCAATATAAACATATGTTGCTTGTTAGGGCCTCATTATTTTGCTCAGCCTAAGCAGAGCAGACCAATATGGTGTTAACTGATGCTGCATATTTAATTGAAGAAAGTTACTGAATCTGGAATCTTACCCCCCCCCCGTGATAACCTGCTATCATTAGCCTGACATTCACTCACTCTCCCTATTTCCACCTAAAACCCCTTCCTCGATACAATTTCCCATTAATGGCCTCCTAAAGAGAGCTCTGTTTGTACATACAATAATTCAATAGCAAAATCATAGTGAAACACTTAGCATAGTAGAGCCAGAAAGGAAAGTTATATTCATGTTTCAACAACAACAACAAACAAAAAATAGCATGTGTAGTTGTCATAATTTTTCATTGCAAAGATTTTTCCTATGGGAACCCCAAAACACGAGTATTTATCTTTTGTCAGGTAGTGTAGGTTGACAATTTTTCAGCGTACAAAAAGACAACAGCATTTTTCCTGGTACATACAATTACTTGAAAATGAATAATACCTGAAAATAGATAACTACACTGAGATGTTTGTGTTTCATTTCTGACAGCATCTTGTCAAGAAGAAGCAACTTTCCACTTGCGTTTATTCCAAAATCCAAAATCTCAGTAGGAGAAAGCCCCTTGTTCAGGGGTAGCACAGATCCATCAAAAATATACGGATGATCACAACACTGACAACAGCACATAATTTGTCAACTTAAAGAAAAGATGAACAATCAAATTAGCATAATAAAAAATTAACTACATGCTGCAGACAAAGGCCCAGTCTGCATGAAATTATGCGTATTCTATCTAGCAATCACTCAAAGTGATTTTGAATGTGTTCAAAGCTCATTAAAAAATAAAGATAAAAAGTAAATCTGATCATGGGTTACATGCACATATCACATATCAATCAGCTCTTAGCTGAAAACAGAGTTTTGAATGAGAACTTAAAAAAATAAAAATGGAAAACCCTTACAAACGATTTTGAGCTTACTAAAAATTGCATATCCTATAAGTGTTTTGAATTTGCTTATCAAAACTAGACCTGCATGTTGGTAGTGGCCTAAGCATCAAGCAAACATGTTATGAGTCTTAAGATTGGCAATCTCACATAATACTAGTGTTCATTAGTTGAGGGCTTAAGGGGTTTGTGACCTGTTGAACTAGAGAGGGCTTATATTTGCAAGTGCTTTATAAGTCTAAAACTCTAAATTGGCACAATGACACTAATATGGCAAGGTCAAAAAATTGCACCCCACGCCTAATTAGGAGTTAGACAAAAACCTTCCGAAGATCAAGAAGAACTGTATTAAGCACTCCAACAGGATCACTTTTTTTTGTGTAAGAGCACAGGGCATTGACATTTGAGAGAAGCGTATTACAATACTGCTCAAGCTGCAAATTGGAAACTTGAACAGGAATCCAATACTCAAGAAACTTGGAAGGTCCCAGTCCATTATCATTTGCAGTGTGATTGGAGGGTATATCACTCTGTTTTCCTTGACAACTCTCATATTCTCTAATGAGGCTTAGACCATGAGAAGTACAAAGAGAATCCGCATTCTCCAACTCCCATGTTGCATCCTCAATATCAAGGCCTTTCCACTTTACAAGCCACTCGTATTGGCATTTTAGGTTATCACCAACATCAAGATTTTGGTTTTCCCCATGCAGCTTGGAGAAAGATAATAACCTTTTCCTTAGTAAACGCTGAGGCTTTGTCCATTCAGAATTCCAGGTTACATCCTGATTGATTGGATGACAAAAAGATATGAGTCTAGGTTATCCAAGTTGAGCCCCTATTACTAGTGTGACTTGAAAAAATTCAAAAACATGTAAATTTGATTTGTTTAAGGTAATTTTTGTTCTTTTTGAATTAATTACGCCTTCTTCCCTAATTTATAGAACACAATTGCTTTTTGCATGAATACTAAACAAATAAATTACATGTCCAAAAAGTATCTTTTCAATTCTACCCACTAAAATGTATCTTTTCAATTTTACCCATTAAAAGGTGTAACCTAAAAAAAGTTTGGCATGTCCAATCAAAAAGGTCACACGGCTTAAAACGTGTAACATGATAACATCATAATAATAGCAGTGCAACGTGAAACTAACATGACTTTTCTGATTAAACTCTGCAAGAATTGATGGCACTTCAATAAGCAGTGGAGCTTCTGGTAGCCACTGGTTGTAAGCATGGGCAAGACCTTGATACTTGACAAGATACTGTTTCTGTTTTCTGGTTCCTAAAATGTAAAGGCAGGAACATAAACAAAACTATCAGGAGAAAAATATTACTCCCTCAGTCCCATTTAAAGGTTCCCGTGGCAAAATGGCACGATTATTTAGACAATAATTAAATATGCTAATTCAAGTATATTTTGAGAAATAATTTTGATGAGTATATAATATAATGAGTTAAATGTATTTTAAACTGTGATTTGTATAATATATTTTTTCAAGTTACGCCTTTGATGATAACTGTGATTTTAAAAATGTTTTTTTTAGTATTTGATGATTAAATTGTCATTTAAGAGTGTTGATTGTTTCCTAAAATAGAAAGTGAGAACCTTTAAGTGGGACATCCAAAAAAGGAAAGTGGGAACCTTTAAATGGGACGGAGGGAGTAATAAGTTTGAAAAAGTCAGGTTATATAATTTCAATTCCAAAATAACAGGGTAAAAGTGACAGATCGGAAGAACCTTCGGAACCTGACATTTCCACTTCTCTAGCATCACAAATTGACTCTACTCCTTTTGATACTGCGTGGACACCCAATTCAATCTTTTTCTTCACGCACCAGAGACAATGCCAGATTCCAGATGGAACATCATCTAAAGGAGGCCCTAAACAAGAGAGGTGGTAACATCTACTACAACCTTCACCATAACATAACCTGAAAAGCATATCACAGCACATGTTAAGATAGGTGGGTACTGGGTACAAATCATATGCAATAGTAAGAAAAGAAAAGAAAGTTCTAGAATCCTCGCCAAACATTTAATTGAATGTTCCAATGTATCTAAATGGATTGAAGGAACCAAAATAACACCAATGCCAAGGAACCAGATGCACTGACACCAACATAAATGTAGTCACATCAAGTAGAGCTAACACTAAGAATGTTTTTACTTGAACTGTAATTTGTCCCAGACCAGACCAGGCTAGACTTGGGTAGTTATAAAAATACAAAGAAACCAGACCAGATCAGACCAGACCAGCAAATTACAGTCCAAGTAAAAACATCCCAATTAAAACTATGTGACATTATTTAACCCCTGAAAGGCAGTCTTACTATTAAAACACAATAGATTACCCACAGAAACCAGATGCACTGTGACATCATCATAAATGTAGTCACAAAGAGTAGCACTGACACTAACTTTTAGTGCATGCAACAATTTAACCCCTGAGAAACAGTTTTACTATGAACACAAAAGAGATTACCCACAGGCTTTTTCCATCTTGCTTGCACGCATCACAAGCATTTTTTAGATTATCCACCTCAGAAACCATGTTTGCACCTTTAGATTTCCCACTAGCGGTAGCTTCAACACTCACTTTATCCTATCATCCAGTGTGCATCGATAAGAAAATTATCAGTAAGAGCATCCACAACAGATGCCATGAACTAAGTTGAAAGTGATGCCAAAAGAATAAACCATTCTAATTCATCAGAGAATGATTTATTTATTTTACTTTGAATAGGGAATAGAAGTTTTCGGGTTAACATATCAAAGGGTTGCTTTATCCTACAATAAAATTATGAAATAAAATAAAGACAGATGGAAGCTGGAATATCAAGTAAACTCCACCTACAATTCGAAAAAACAAGCAGTTATAGAGCTGTACTAACAAAATCAGATTCATCTCTTGAGAAATGAGCATAGAACTTTTGTAAGAGTAAAATAACAGAATTCCCCATGCACCAAAGTAGTTTAACCTGGCAATAATTTAATACGCCGGTTGCCTTTTCAATGAGTTTACAATGAACTAGCAAATTACACATATGCTCCTTTTTCATATAGAACCTCTCTCTATAGACAGATGTGTGTGACGTGCCGCGTGCGTCCGTACAGATTTTTTTATATTTTACTTTTCCCATGTTCTTGCATTACAGATATCAAATGGAACAACAAACCAACCTTGTATAAAGTTTTATTACTAATGTCCTTTGGAAGAGCACCACACGTGCAGAGCTCCACACTTGGTGAATCATGACATTGACTGCAAGTTCAGAAGAAACTATAAGAAAAGACGAGCCATCTTGTAAGTCTATCAGTGAGTCCAAACAGAGGTAAGTATATAACGAACAAAAATGTATAGCTTCATGAAATTAAACCCGATAAGTTTTAGAAAAAATGTCTTCAATTTCAATTGGCCTCTTACATTTCTCCTCATTCCGTAAGTCCATGTCTAATCCAGTCAACTTTTACTCCCTTACTTATGGTTGAAGGGATTGTTAAGTGTTCGTTATATTAATGGTTATCAGTAAAACATGCATAAAAGTTACCTTTTCTGTTTCATGCATGTACCACAGGACCCAGGAAAGCAATGCTTTTCATGGCTGGCGAATGTTGATTGAGCGGTCACAGAAACTAATTCGCAGATAGTTTGGATGCTATCGGAATTTCTTTTTCTGCTTTGATCTCCATTGATTGAATTAAGTTCACATAAAGGAGTAGACCCTGTCACATTTGGGACCTTTTCAGTTTCTCTACCAGAGTGTCCCTCTAGCAGTTTTTCAGTTCGATCCAAGGCTGCACTGATTATGCACCCATTTGTTGAAGATTCTAATTTATCTGCTTCAGATAGACAAGCAGATGGTGCTTCTGCTGAAGTAGAAATATCCTTTGCATGTGGCAATCCTGCCCCGTCATGATTATGTACAGCTCCCATGATAAAATCCTCTGAACAAGAGAGGGTATCTTCTACTTCATCAGATAGTGCAGCATGGTCTTCACCGAATTTTCTTTTAACCTCTCGGTGGCTATCAACAACCCCATTCACTTTGTCCTCCACAAGATTGTCGTCACTGCCAAATCTAGGAAATTTACTTGATCTTTGTGAAACGTCGTAAGTTGCTACATGGAAGAAACAAAGAATTTTCATCAGAATAAAACCATCCATTGTTGCATACAAGAACATGAAGCAGCTATGTAACTTATAGACATTAGTGCATTACATATTTAATGTACTAAGGTCTAAACAAAGCCATAACTCTAATGTTTCACGACTAAAAGATATCAAAGGAAGAGTGGGCTAGAGACAAACTTTTATAAGCAGCTTCAGAACCAACAAAAAAATAATATTGAGTCCACAAAGATTGGAGTATAGGGTCAAAATGAGAGAGTACTATATACCTGGTATTGCATCTATTGTTCGTTGCTGTTTGAATAATGAACTAAAACTTCGGGCATCCATTCTCTTCCTTTTCATCGATATGTTATGATCACTAGAGGTGCCATCTTTCTCAGATTTCATTGTATTAAAATTCTTGACACTCTTATATTCTTCTCCTTTCTTCTTTGTGCCAAATAAGTCCAACTCTTCCTCTAAGAGATTTGCTACTGAAGAATTGGATATAATATGTCTTTTAACTCTACTGGAGTTCCTTGAAGGACTAGGTGTGTCAGATCTCCCAGACCTCCTTTGAGTAGGTGGTGGCTGCTTCTCAAGTATCTTAGACTTCCATGTCCCTGACGGCATTTCCTGAGAGGACTTTCTCAACCCAAGGTGATTCATCTTTCCAGTGCCAAAACTACATGATCCTTCCCCATTATTACCCTCATCAGCTTCATTTTTCTTCCCAGAACGTGTCTCATGAACCATCCGTAAATTAATGAAGCTGGTCCAAAGTTCTCAATCTACAATACCACACAGTAATGTGTGTAACTATACAAGATAACATTTTAGAAAATAGCACTGTGGTTGCTACTCAATTTTTGCTCCTTAAAAAGGGGTCTATGCGGATTAAATTCAACATTATGATACATGAGGTAGCATTTTAGAAAATGGCACAATATACTAGAACACTCGAGCTAATGGACTTCCAACAGAGAATACTGATAATTACAGCACCAATAAACACAACAGTCCGGTCACTTTATTTTATACTGAGTATCAAACATTGATCTGCTTTTCTGTTTAATATAGCATTATAGCAACATTTTCCAGTCAAGGAGTAAACTTTGGCTTCTCTTTAGTTCTAGGTTCAAATGGCGTATTATCTCAAGGAGAAAATAGAAGAAAATAGGCCATTGCTATTACCCTAACCAATAGGTTTGGAAAACACTAAACATATACCAGTAGTATTCACGATCATAATCCCCATCTGTCAAGTATCAACCCCTCTATTTACATGACTACAGCCCACCAACACAGCAACACCCAAGTTCCAAACCACTACTTGCTCTCCTTCAACCTACAATTATCCACATATCGTCCCCTTGTGGACCCAGTTAAGGCCATCCCCTGTGTGCATCTATGTATAATCACCATCTATGTGTATATTTAGTACTTGTAGATTTCTACAGTTAGGTTGTAATAAATATTTTACATTTTTACATAGTGGTAGTTGAATGTGCACACTCCCAGTTATATCTATCCCGGATAGAGGAGCACGAGGGATGAAAATGCTATCGCTTGATAGCAGAATGACAGCTATTCTGAATATTTATACAGAATATGATATACTTTATACAAATATAAGTATATATCCTTAACATGATAAAGTATAAAGATTAGCCAAAGATCATGACATTCAAACTGTTCCAGCTCTCCTTAACCAAGAGAATTAAGAAGCACAAATACTGCTGGAAGATTGTAATGCAAAAGGAATGGAATGCATCAGAGGAAGCTACTCTCACCTTGATACCACTCGATGATTGCTACCGAGAGAAGAAAGATGAGCTATGATTGGTCAGGATAAGGGTTGCTAGACTAGGTGCATGTAGACTGAGGCTGGTCGCCAGAGGTGGCGCCTGAAGTTGCGGGACTATGTGCAAAGTGCCAGCAGCCGCGGTAAGACGGGGGGCAAGTGTTTTTCCGAATGACTGGGCGTAAAGGGCGCGTAGGGGGTGAATCCTTTCGAAAGTGAAAGTCGCTAATAACTGGCAGGGAAGGAACGCCAGAAGCGAGGGCAGCTCTCTGGGTCTGCCTCAGGTAACAGTAAAGTGCCTTATCAGCTATAGCGTGATCAATTGTAGCAGCAGCATTGTTGATGGAAGAAGAGATTACCCTTGAGTCCGAAATTGAGAAACCCTTGGGTTCCCGTAAGAGCCAGTGTTCGGTCCCGAGAAGTCTGAGATCTTCCGGGGAAATCCCTGCTGAAATCTACCTTGGAAACCTAAATCCTAATTTCATCCAGTGAATTGAATTACAAACCAGTGAAGAAGGAATAAAAGCGGATGAAATAAAAACTACGAAGCAATAAACTCCGCAATTAAGAACCCGAATGTGCCAAATAACTACTCGTAGTAGACTTGAGGTATGGCGCCACCCTTTGGAACGCAAAAGTTGGAACGTAAAGAGGTTGCCAGCGAGGCAGAGAGATTGTGAATTTTGATTCAGGTGCGCCCATTTGTAGTCAGGGAGAAAGGATGTATTCCTCCATGGCTCCATGTGCCATGTCGGGCTAGGGCGTGGGGCTCCATGAGAGAAGATTTCACCTTTTGGATCAAGCAAAAAGGATGTATTGGTTCAAATTTCCAATTTGATGTGGTTGGTCTAAGCCTCTCAATGAGCCGAGTGTAGACCTAGACACGACCCGAATATGAGTCTATATTTTATTTTGTTTACCTGAATTCGAATCGGGTTCAGACCCGTTAGTATTTTTAATAAATGAGTTGAGCATGACACATATGATTCTGATCCGTTAAATTTTCGCACTTGTTTAAAATTCTTTATTAGTGCACATGCACACTAATGCATACTTATTGTATAATCGATAGTGTAATACTGAGATGCCCTAAAACAAATACTCGTTTATACATACTGATAAAGTTTGTATTGACCTCGATAGGCAAAGTCAGGGGCGTAGCTAGGGGGCAACCCTTCCCCGGCTCATCCCAAATTTTAAAAATATCAACATTTTTAGTGTAAAAATTTTCGTGTAAAATTATTTCTAAAAATACTTTTTGTAACGGTCCGCCACAAAGCCCAATATTTGTTATTATTATTATTATTATTATTATTATTATTATTATTATTATTGTTGTTGTTGTTGTTGTTGTTAAAGCAAGAGGAAAAAACCCACAAATGGAAACACAAGAAACACAACTAGTGAGTACATTAGAAGTAGAATCAGAATCAGTTTTCAGAAGCTGGTCTCCTCCATCTTCTAGAAAAACTGATTCTATGAGTAAATGTAAATTAGAGCACCAAAATCACTTCTACACTTTTACCCAAACACTCCAACTTCTGCTTTTGTCCCCTCTTCTGCTTCTGCTCCTTCATCCCTGAATGAGCATAAGCAGTTCCAGAATCAGATCCAAACACCCCCTAAATGATAATACAATAAAGTTACAAACTTGTAAGGATGTTTTTACTTGGACTGTAATTTGTCCCAGATCAGATCAGGCCAGACGAGACCAGATCAGATCAGACCAGATCCAACCAGAATTGGGTAGTTATAAAAATACAAAGAAACCAGACCAGATCAGACAGACCAGCAAATTACAGTCCAAGTAAAAACATCCTAAATTAAACTGTGAATACACAAAAACATCTTTTTGTCATCTAACATTGTAACTAAGTATGAGCCTCACTTAAAACCCTCTAAAACTATAAAGTTAAACTAGTATGTAATACGTAGTACAGTTCAAAAAAACAATTTTAAAAACTGCTAGTACATATTTTGACATTAATTTGGGGGTGTTTGGAACTGATTTTGCTTCTGCTTCTTTTTTAAAGCAGAAGCAGAATCAGAATCAGTTTTCAGAAGCTGGTACCCCCAGCTTCTAAAAAATCTGATTCTGGGAGTAAATTAGAGCACCAGAAGTGGTTCTAGATTTTCACTCAAACACTCCAGCTTCTGCTTCTGCTCCCTGGAGGAGCAGAATCATTTTTGAGAATCAGATCCAAACACCCCTGAGTGAAGTAACTCATAAACCGTAAGCAACTCATAAACCGTAAGCAACTCATAACTCTAGTGAAAACTACTAGTAATAAAAACCATTAAATTAAAAGTAGTAATAAAGGTAAAGTCATTAGCTCCCAATCCATCCTACCAAAGTGTGAAACCATAGAAAAAACATATTTTCCGATAAGTATGCATAATACGTAGTACGAGATAGCATAATACGAGATAACAAAACATTTTCAGTCTTCAACTACAACTTAGTTCATACTTTGAACGTCAAAAATATTCCAGCTCAAAGTCTTTAGTCTCTACTTGATTGAGTTGATTCTACTTCCTAGTCCTGGGACTCTAGGAGGCAACTCAATACTTTACACTCTTTGTCAAGTTCTACACACAAACATAGGTGGGAGGAGGGCATAAAACATTACAAAAATGTAAACAATTAAATGCGCTAAGAAAATAAGACTATATAATATTTAACCCAAGAAAAACAATGCATTTAGCTTTCTCAAATTCTTTACAAAATTACATCTCTTCAATGGTTGATTCATTGTAGGATTCAAGCGCTTACCGCTGCGCTAAAAGCAATTGCTAATAGCGTAGCACCCCAACCTCCCTTAATAGAGTAGGGAACTATCGCCATGGGTTGATTTGGGAAGTTTAGGAAGATAATGGCCAATGACTTGACACTCATGATGTCATGCAACATAAGTGCTCCTAGACCAATTTTGGGAACAAATCAATGATTTCACCATTTTGGGACTAAGTGAAGTACATAATGGATCGATTGTCCGACCACTAGTGCTAAAACATGATTCCACATAAATATTATATTATACATAGGGATTACAAAAATATCCCTGGCATTATATGTCAAAGGGGTATTTACAAATCTCGTTCACTCTCCACCAATTCAAAATGTTAAAATCTGAATTTTCATTCCCCTTGATAGAATCTAAGAGGTACATATTCACATCATTATTTATACTATCGATTTTTTTTTGCTCTTCTCCGTCCCTATTTTTCTATCAATTTCTTTTCAACTATTGTCATGCTTGATGAAGTGTCCACTGATGCCATCAGGGAAATATTAACATTATACGTAGTATTATCACCCAACACTTGGTTGTGATGCTTGGGAAGACATAGAAACATCGTTCATATACTTATCCCAAAGGTCATATAAATATTATTTGACATTAGCTACTATTTGCAGCTTCAATCTTTTGTATCACCCTCCCCATTGATCAATCCCAAATTAAATTCAAGCTTTTCCAATTTATGACGTAAAAAAGAATCATAGCAACTGATAAGTATTCACTCACCTTATATATACTTCCCAATACTTGTCATACTTAGCTTGCATGGGTATTAATTAATATAAAAGATAGAAGTGGTTTTTTTGGTTTCCTATAACAACCTTGAACTCTACCCAAGTTTTCGAAAACAGTGTGAACTATAGGTGTACTTGAACAACATACCTTCAAAGTAACTTCATAGAAAGGTCTCAAGGAATTAGCAAACAGTTTTGCCTTCTCCCCACAATCGTCAAATGGAGGCCCTTCTCTTGATTGTTTTTGTTTTTCCTAAGAAAACATCCAAGATAATAACCATCATTCTCTATCAACTTGTCAAAAGCCTTGCCAAATTTCAAAGCAACTTGTAACATTATAAATGAAGAATTCCACGTATTAGGACATCATGATCACAAGCCCTTTACTCTCTATTTTAACTTTTTCCACGCTTTCTTAAACATGTCTAACCTTTGGGGAGAATATCTTGCACATCCAATGACATCACGAATGTTCTTAATGCATTTATTCAAAATTCTAATCCATTATTCACAATGAAATTGAAGATATGAGTGATGTGTCTCATATGTAAGTTTTTCCATTGTGCAAAAGTGCAATTTCTACTCTCCAAGAACATATTTTTAACCAAATCTTTTAACTCGTCATCATTTGAAGAAACATTATCAACGGTAATAGTGAAAATCTTTTCTATATGCCCCACTCTGTTTGTCCATGTATTCAACAATCAAACAAACAGAAATAGGATAGTGTAGAGAACAAACGGCTTTGATTCAATATCAACAATGATTTAGAATTGTAGAGCAGGGTATCGAGAAAACAAAGGTTACGACTCTCTCTCACTGCAATGATATGTGCACTGATATTTCGGTGTAAGGCTTACGGCTCATTCCCTCTAAGGCTATATTTATATGCCCAGGGAGTGAGTTGATGTGACCTAAGCATGATTGGGCTCAATTATTTAGGTGGCCCAATAGCACACTTTACAATATTTCTTAATAAGGCTAGTCTAATTATATTATACGTAGTATTAAATACATTCAAGAGACATAACAAAAATAACATTGATCACAAGAAAATATTCCCAACACACTCTACTAAACATTCCTCCAAAAATCTAGCAATAGATTCACCCATGTGATTTGAAATCACACACAAAGTAAAATTCTCTTATGTAACATCCTATTATGATCAAATAAATGAGTTATGAATACCATGTAATAATGTTTTGGATAGAGATTCAAGAATCTGTTGTGAGACACGCCATATATGAACTGAAACCACTTTTCAATGTAGTCTTTTCTGAACAAAACAAATTAAGCACATCTCTAGCAATAAGTTTACGGCTAGGAACTTTCCACTGAGGGCATGCAACCCTGCAAAATTAAATAGTGAAAGTCTTCCCCTTCTACATGACTAAAAGGCAACTCATCTAGAACTACCATCTAAATACAAGTTTTAGTGATTTCTTCTTGTGTATATGTTGTAACCACTAAATCTATTGACTTACCATAAGTCATTACTCATTTTTTACTCCTTATTTCTTAATTTGGAGGGTACTTAGTACATTTTTTCATATGATTTTTCAATGTACTTGTACCATTTATTTTTGGGTGAATTGAAACACCCTTATGCTTGCAATAATGACAAAAAAAATGACCTTACCAAGCTCAAATCTCCTTGTGAAATGCTCCCAGATTCTTGCCTGCTCATTTTTTCAATGATTCCAAGTACTCTTTCTCGGTCATTCCAGACCACCCAAGTGTGTGGTTTCACTTGACTTCCCATTCCAATTATTGTCATGTATGTTTGAGTCTTCTTGTGCTAGTACGTGAGCATTAGATGATGGTGTTTCATTAACGCTATTAGCCTAGCCAGCCCCCCTTCATAAGAAGCAAATAATAAAATTAAAGTTTGAGTTATTACAATATTTTATATAAAAAGGTTGTTTCCATAGAAAGACATAAATATATTATATGCATACCTCACAATGTTGTTGTGTTCAACTTATTGGAAGCATTGATCACAAGTTGGAAGCATTCAACTTAAGGAAGATATAGTCATGTTCATATCTCATTGTCTTTCAATGATAGTTTCATGAGAAATTTACCCCTAGTATGACTAGAACTCATAGTGTTTCCCATAATATGACCTCAATGCTTTTTACCCTAATTTATAAAACCAGCAACGGCACTCACACAACCCCCCATATGACTGATTTTTTATTCCATTTCTACCCCTTCATGCTTTGATGTGGCAAGTATTCTGTGTAATTAATACACTACTAATTCTTCTCGTCTTTATACCAAAATTGTTTTTTCATTATTTTAACAACTCACTTCTCCGTATGTAACTGTATGATGTTCATTTCCTCACGCCTTCAACCTTTTTTCGTCGGTTTCTTACCATTTTTTTCAACTAACCATTTGTGTCTTCTTCACATGCTTTCTTCTTCAGAGCTCATCCACTATTGCCAAAAGGCATTGAATGTCAGTGTATTACTGATACTTTATATAATGCACTGAATTTATGGAATGCCAACAAACTTTTTTCATTTAGTGCAATCAAGTATTTCATTTAGTACAATGTAATGCGCTTATTGCCCATTCTATTGCATTACATAAACAATCAAGAGAAAACAGGCAAATAAGCCCTCGAACTATTTGCGATTTTGCAATCAGGCCCCTGAACCGGAAGAATTACAAATACACCCCTCAACTTATTGCAAATCAAGCAATCAGGTCCTTTTTATCTGTTGGTGCAGGTAAGGAGATGAGAAACCACCGACACCAGCGGGTAAAATAGGACCTGATTGCTTGATTTTCAATGAGTTGAGGGGTGTATTTGTAATTCTTTCGGTTCAGGGGCCTGATTGCAAAATTGCAAATAGTTCGAAGGCTTATTTGCCTGTTTTCTCAACAATCAATAATGCATGAATTACTCACACACTTAATCATCTTTTTTTCTTTCTTTCTCTCTTTTTTTTCTTTTCACACTTAATCATCTTAATCACCATGAATATTACCGATTTAATCTTTAAAATGTAATAAAAACTAATTTACGCCATGTATTTTATAAGTTATATAATTGCACAACACAATCCACAAAATATCAATTAAACCCCACACTATTTAGTGCAATATAGCAATGCCATCATTGAAAAATCACTGCACTCATGAGGAAAGAGAACATTCTCATCGTTTCTTTGGACCTCTGCTTCCCATGGAGTGTTTGCTCTTTTTATTTCCTCTTTTGATTTTTGGGGCACACGATTATAATTGGTAGGTTAGGGTATTAATTTTGGTTAAATCATTCATTAATTCTACTCCTAAAAATATGGGATTGGTCTACTTTTTCCCCATCTTTATTTCTACATTTATGAGGGATTAAATTCTTTCCTATCCTAAAATCCATTTGATGAATGTAAGTTTAAGGCTGATTTTATCTTTCAATACTCATAGTTTGAGAATTGTATTGAGTTTTACTCATATACAGGTATTTAATCCTAGTTTCATTGCATAAAGAAAACTTCATTAGCTTTTCATACAATTTAACAAAATAATACAAAGTATAGCATGTTATGAATTTTTTTAACTCATACTATCTCACATTCATACAAAACAATACAACTTTATTAACCCCGTATGACATATGATAAGTTATTATTAATAAACTAAGAGTATTAATATTAAAATCAAAGCAGCAATTTTAATTGTTAGATAGCAGCAAAAAAGTGAATTGTTTAATTCATTTAATTCGAAATCAAACTATTCCCACCAAAATAGAATTTTGAATTTGTGGACAATGCATCTGTTCAAAATCAAGAAAATATAGATAATGTCATATTAATAGTCTGAAATTGTAAAGGTGGAAGGTTACCTCTCTTATATTTGGAATTTGATGGATTGGAATCAACTTCTAATAATTCCAAAACGTTTAACAATTGATTCACTAGTGAACATCACTAATGAGGAGAAGTTTACTTTTTTCATGATTTCATCTCTGTGGCGATAGATCTATGAATTGAAGGAAGTCAGGGTCGTGGAACTTTGCAATAAGCGAAGAGTATCTGATATTATAAAAAGCAAGGCTGCAAGTGCATGTTGTCTAGGGTAAAGATTGCAAGACTCATAACTTCGTAAGCCGCTAACCCAAATGAAGGATGGCCCATTTATAAAATAAATGACATAGTGTCAAATGTTTTGGTTTTTTGTTTCGGTTCTTGAGAGCCAAATCAGAAACCGAATAGAAATGATTCATTATTTTTGGCAGCATTTCTGTAATTTTTTCCCGGTTTCAATTTTACGTATCAAGTCCTAATAATATCTTTGCCAATCATTTGTGTATACTCTTCACCTTATCATCTCCCCTTTATATTTATTTATATATTTATTCGTTTATATCTATCATTCTTAATTTGTATCGAAATTAATTTTTGTAATTCTTGTAGACTTGGGAAGTCCCACCTTTTACCGTTTCAGGATGTTTTTCATAACTCTAAAGCAAAAGTGTTGTAATTACAATAATAACCTCTACAATATAATCTATTATTAAGAACGTGTGTGTTATGTCGTGTGCATATGTGTAGTGCATGTATTGTTGTTGAATTAAAAATTAATTCTATCTCAAAAGAGTTAATTGTTACAACAATAGAGTATGTACCATTTATGAATACTTGTATCTAGCATTTGATGTATATACTTAAAAACTAATTTCTTGAAACATATCATGCATGGACACAAGTTTTATCATAGGAGAAGTACATGGGCAATCTGCGTCATTGAATAATACAATCCAACCATGGTGTGCGTGATATATCAACTTTGAATAATACTAAAGTCATTGTTCTTTATTTAATATGAGAAAATATATGTGAGTTGTTTAATGGCTATGTGATATATGATATGACTACATAAGAATTTCAAAGAACTTCATATGAGGATTGAACATTCATACAGAGCCCTCTATAAATATGTATGAAAAACATGTGTAATATATAGTTAGGATGTTTTTACTTGGATTGTAATTTGTCCCAGACCAGACCAGACTTGGATAGTTATAAAAAATACAAAGAAACCAGACCTTACCAGACCAGACCAGACCAGACCAATTCAGACCAGACCAGACCAGCAAATTACAGTCCAAGTAAAAACATCTTTAATCATAAATATACGTAGGCAAGCAAGCTAGATCTGAGATAGACGTGGTATATAAGAAATGCACATAGTTTTTTTTTTGAAAACATATGCCCTCCCAAGATAACCCTAAGTCTCCCTCTAGTAATTAATCATAACTCCACTTGTGATTGAGATCTAGTTCTCATATGATGTGATCGCTGATGCTTTTTCCTGTATATCTTAATCCGAGTATTCAGATTCTTTGTAGGCAAGCAATTTTCTTTTGTAATCAACAACGCTTTGTTGCATATATTTTGATTCGAATCACAATCCCATAGATCTTCCAATGATGAAATATGAGCTCTCCTTTCGCTTTTCTAAGCAATGCCAAGAAAAACATACCCCGAGTGCGTATAAAATTGCTCGCCAGAAGCTCCCTCACAATAAAAAAACTTTAGTGTGATTACCTGAAATAATATCCCTTGAAAAATCCGGGTGTGCATGACCGAAATCTTTTTCTTCGTGAGCAGGTCTCGTATCGAAATTATCTCGGTTGTCTAAAGAAGATGCAATGATTCTTTCAAATTCTTTGATTAAGAATTGAGAAAGTGAGTCATGCCATTGCGAAATCTACTTTTAGTACTAATAAAGTAGAGTCATCTCAATTGAAATTGATTTGTATTTAAATTGCAATTGAGTCCAATTATTAAAATTGATACCTTTTAGATTTTGTCCATAGTTATTTATAATTAAAACTAAAGTAGGGTAAGTTTTAGATAACAAATGTTACCACATTAATTGAGCCATAAAATACGGACTCAACCCCTAGCCTAAAACGTAAAAGGAAAAAAACTAGTCTCAAAATACGGACTCAACTCCTAGCCTAAAGCTTAAAAATAAAATATTAGAAAAATAAAATATTATAAAACTGAAAAACTTAAAATATTAAAATAAAATAAAAACACAAACAAGAAAATGCAAGTTTCTGTTAAAATGTGTAGTAAAAATGTCATCTTGATAACAGTTTTAGAGAAAACATTTACATTTTCAAAGATAAAAATATCATATTAATGACATATTTAGATAAAAAATGTTATTTCTTTTTGCACAAAATGTCGTCATTTTTCGCCGATTGGAGGTGACATTGCCGGGAGGTGACAGATGTTGAGGGAAAGGTCTTCATATTTTTTTTATAGAAAGAATGGCCAAAACGTGACTTCCGGTGTTTGGCAAGACAAAAATGGGACTCAATCCCAAAAAGTGGCCAAAAGGACTCAAAAGTGAGTTAAAATGTGTGAACTGACCAAATTGCCCCAGAACGTCCCTAATCTATCTTTCCCATCTGCTGCGCGCCTGAGATCGAAGTTTGCTCGAAGACTGAGATCTCCGCTACCAAGGCCGTTGCTGTCACCGCCTCCATTGCCATGGCCCTGGACGTCGCCTCCTCTGTTTTCCTGGCCGTCGCCTCCTCCGTTGTCCTGGTCGTCTCCGTCATCTCGTCATCACCCTTTCCCTCACATCGGTAACGTGGCAGACTTAAATCGCCGTCGCCGCCTTATCCAATCTTCCAGATGCGTCGCTCCAATTCGTGTGTGTCATTCTCTTCTTCTACTTCTTTTTCCTGATGGAGATCCGACCAATGAAGCGTCTATCGTTCTCAGATCTGGGCGAGAGCAGTTAGGGTTCGAGCTATGGGACGCGTGTGGTGGGCGGCAAGGGATTGACCTAGAACGAGTGCGGCTGTCGCGGTTGGGGCTAGGGAGGCGGGTTGGCCTGCTGGAGAAGAGTCTAGGCGGCTGGCCGTTGGGGCTGGGTGACGCAGGGGAGTGGGGTGGGTGAGGTAGGGTGCTGGGGTGATGCAGGAGAGGGGGCTGGGTGAGGCAAGGGCTGGGTGTGGTGGTTGTTAGTGGTGGTTGCAGACGTTGGCCGGATGTGGTGCCTGCCGGAGATGGTGGTCTCCAGCGGTGGCCGGTAAGGTAAATGGTCAAACCCGATAGGTTGGATTGGATAACTATAGTTGGTTAAAACTGAGTTAAGTATAACCGGCAGATCGGGTAACTGTAAGTGATTGGTCGGGTAATTATAATTGACGAATCTGGTAACCATAACTATAACAGGTCGGGTAACTATAACTGGACTGGCGGATGTTGGTCACTGGACAGGCGACATTAGTCATTGGACGAGCGGAAGCTTGTCACTAAACGGGAGGAACTTGGTCACTGAACGGGCGAACGCTAGTCAGTAGTCATTCGACGGATAGACGTTGGTCACTGAATGGTAGTAACCGAGACGATGTCAATGGAGCCATAATACTAACTGAGACGGTGATCATTAGAGCGGTAGTAACTGAGACAATGTCACTTGAGCTATAATATTAACTATGACGGTGGTTACTGGAGCATTAGTAACTAAGACAATGTCACTGGAGCGATAATTGTAACTAAGACGGTTGTCACTGGAGCGGTAGTAACTGAGATGATGTCACTTGAGCTATAATATTAACTAGAACGGTAGTCACTGGAGCGTTAGTAACTGAGACGATGTCACTGGAACGATAATTGTAATTGAGATGGTTGTCACTAGAGCGGTACTAACTGAGACGATGATCACCAAAACGATGATAATTGGGACCATTTTCACACAAATTGTAGTGTAATAATTTTTTTTACTACCTCTGTCCCCCTAAGTTTGGGACAAGAGAAAGTGGCACGATTATTAATAAAAGTGGGTTTATGTGGTTGATATTGAATTAATAAAGTAAGAATAAAGTAGGAATGATTTAGAACCACACAAACTTTACCAAATAAGGCATGAGACAATCTTAGTGGAACGGGTCGAAATGGTAAAATGGGACAATCATAGCGGGACGGAGGGAGTATTATTTAAGACTATATACGGCCTATCTTGAGAAAAAAATTAAAATCAAAAGAAGCATTTAAGAAATTTTAAATAAAATAAAACCTTAAATAATTTTTAAAACAAAAGAAGCATTAATGATAATAGTGGACATAACTTTTGGAGAGTACAGTGCCCATTCTTGAAGGCAAATTATACCGTGGTACCGACATACCATGAGCATGGTATGCCTGTACCACATACGACACCGTTTTTCTTTCTAATGGGAGCACTACGTAAGTTTTTTTTGTTCTTTTCCCAAATTCCCTTAAGTCCACCCACTTTCTTTTCCCTCAAGTCATCCAATGCTCCAGGTATGCTATTTCTTTCTCTTTACTTTTCTTTCATTTTCTTGAATTCTTTTTTCATCTCCATCAAAATACTAAAAATATTAATTGTGATTTTGCTTATCTTTATTTTTAACTAATTTAATTATAAGATCAATTAACTTCAATTAAAAAAAATTACAATTTTTTTTAATCTACATAAAATAAGTTTATTGCATTAATAATCATACACTACTTTTGCCAAAAAAATCATACACTACTTTTTTACTTTTTTCTTCAATTGAAATTACTATTGAATTTATATTTTTTAGAGGTTTTTAAGACATTGAGTTTGTTTGTTTTGATTTTTGAAGTTACATTTGATAATATATCATGGAATAACATCTTCTTCTGCGCAAGTTGCATCTCAATGTACGCGAGTTACATCTTAATATACGTGAGTTACATCTTAATGTATGCGAGTTACACACGGAATAAACTCCAGCTATATCATTTTTATTGTCCTAATATTAAAAATAAAACATATTCACTAGTTAGAAAAAAGTAATTAAGCTCCTAAGATCAATTTTTCATTGTTTACATTGAAATCAATGTTTATAATATCTCAAACACACACAAAAAAAAAATCATTGTTCAATTTTCCAACAAGTTACATTCTTTATACACCCAAGTTACATTTGGCATCAACGCGAGTTACATTTGTAATAACACGAGTTACATTAAAAAATCAACCCCTGCTATTGAAACAAAAAAAAATGATCTTTTCTAAAAAATTATTTTTTATGACCATGATATTAAAAACAAAACATATTCACGTTTTACCTAAAACAATTGTGCAATTAGACTCTTTTTTTCATTGTTTACATTGAAATCAATGTTTGACAAGTTACATTTTGGATGGGCTTGAGTTACATTGATCAATAATGCGAATTACATGTCTTTACATGCGAGTTACACCATCCATGTTACTGGGACAAAAAAAGTCATTGGACACGCGTGTACTGTTCACGCGGTTTTTTTTTTAAATTGCCCAAAACTGCATCGTTTAGGGAGTGGGAGTCTGATGCTCATGGTGGGACAGTCGTATGATATACGAACTATTCTTGAAGATTACAAATCTACAATACGGAGTACTACTCACTGTCGATGTGGAGCTATGTGGACCGAGTGTTCAAAGGGCAATTTAGAGAAGTGTGTTTTTATTGATCATACTTTTGAAAATTAAGATAAAAGGTCTCTTTTTTGTTCATGACTTATTGTTTAGTAATATTAGAGACAAAAACCCTATATTCTTTGTAGGTTGTGTCTATATTTTATTTATTTTTTAAGTTTCTTATATTTTAAAAAAATATTTATTTTTTATTATTATTGTATGGAGTATTGTTTTTTAAAAATATTATAAATTTTCTATTTTTTTTAATTTTATTATAAATCAAAACATTTTTATTTTTTATTATTTTTTATTACAAATTAAAATATGATTTTTAAAAATATGATTTTAGTAAAAGTAGAATAAGAAGATAAAGTACATTTTAGTTCTATTTTGGGAAGATAAACAACACGATCCTATTGTGTTTAGGGATTAGTTTACTCCGATTTAGAGCTGTTTTGCCTTTACTTTACTCTATAATAAAGAAGTCATTCACACCCTTTATATAATGTGGACTCTGGAGTTATTATGTTTTTGGCAGTATAGAAAAGCAGTCTGGACAAACTGAAGACAAACTCACTTTTTTTTATCTAGAAGGGAAATCACAGATATCAGTAGAGTAAGTGTAACACCGGACCCGAATTTTACTGTGAGAAATTTTTTTTCATCAAGTACTGGGTTAAAGAAGGTAAATCAAGGCTAAGAGTAGTCTTGATAAATGAGAAAGTAAAAATTTTGTCTTAAATTAATAAAGGATTATTAATTTAGACGTGGGGACCACTCATGATATTTCGAGTTTATAAAATATTAATGTTTATCAAAATGATATTATTATTATTATAGTAGCGATGGGTCATGGACCCCAGTGATATAAAGAACGACAACTAGATGGCCAAGCGGGTCGGGGTCACTATCCGATAATTGTGAATCATTAATTATCGGACTGATAATAATTCGGACGGCTACGAATTAATAACAGAAGGAATATAAATTTTTTAAGAACCCACAACATGGGATGATGGATAATAATGAGCAACTTGACATGTTAGAGGTGGGTACTTTTGGAGGACCCTACCTTGGAGATATTTTGTATAAGAATAAACAGATAAGATTTTATCTGTTCATACAGTTCGAACCACTTAAAAATAAGTGTAACATTTTATTAAAGTGTCACCAAATATGAAACCACATATTAAGTAATGAGAAATGACGAGTGAATTTTCGAGGCAACGCGTTCTCATTTTTACTGTTACTTCAACAGTAAAATACACGTTGGGCCCACACGTGGGCGGCGACCATCCGATATTTATGGACCACATATTATATTCATCTTGGTTTAGATAATATTTATATGATGGTGTAAATTAATGTTGAGCCATAAAGTTGGCCTTTCGATCAAACAAGGTCCCATTATCGGTATAGTTAATTAATCAGATAACAGCCCGAAATAAATTCCAGGGACCACTAAATTGAAGTTGGGTAATATATATTCATTTTAGATTCCAATATTAATTGGAAGAATGATATATATTTTACTTGACCCGATAAAATAAAATTTAATTAAAACAGTCCGGAAAAATACAACTTTCGGGACCGAAAATACACTTTGGGACAAGGGATGACCTCCCACATGGGTGGGGGCCACCCCACGACTTATGATCTCAAATAAGTGAGGAGAACCATGTTGAAGAGCTGGAAATGAATTGAGATGATGGGGGGATTAATCAAGTCATCAAATGAACCTTTCCCCCACACCATTCATACATGAAAGACAAAAGGACATCTCACTCACCCACCCTCCTATTATTTCGGCCCTAGCATCAATTAGGGAGGAAAAGAGTCTCAAAAACATCATCTCCACCAGCTCTACTCGAACTAAGAACAAGGGAAACGAAGGAAGCAAGAAAAGAGAAGAAGTCTGCCAACTAGCTCGTACAATTTCAACCCTCGAGATTGTTCACTTCATATCTCACGCATCTCTTATCCAATGAGCTTGAGTGAGGTGTCATTAGATAGGTCTTGAAGAGAGCTTTCATACGAGGTGCTGCACTTAAGGATACGAGGTGTTTACAGCTCAAAAAGGGCAGATAAACACACGAGGTATAAATCTGGATTCTCAAAACAGTTTGTATTTGGTTTCTAGTTATTACCCAAAATTGTTTATAAACCCTATTAACGAATAAAGTGGATATCCTACACGATTATAAGTGTAGTATAAGACCTTAATATAGTAATTTAATCATCCAAAGGGTTGGATACTAACCATGAACAGAGTTATGACCGGAGTAAGACCGGTTCACCGGAAAACACCTTCTCGGAAGGTTTTGATGTTTATACCACTTTTGGTTTATGAAACCTTGTTAGGTCTTTTACCAAGATATTCTAGACTTCTCAAGGAATCTAGGAGTGGCCGGAAAAGTCGCCGGATCCGCCGGAGTTTTCGCCGGAAAATTCAAAAGTCGCCGGAGTTCGAACAAAGAAGATAAAAGCTTGCTAGCGTCATTTCATGGTGAGTGGACGACTACGTGTCTTGTAACTCTTGGTTCAAACGTGGGATTACCTAAATAAAATCATAACCATGATTTGAGAAATGGTGAAATGGATTAAAATGCATGATTAGTCATGGTGTATATGACTAATGAAAAAAATAGATTAATTTATTAATTAATCATTAGTACGTAGTATATATTTCTTAATGCATAAGAGGATATACTTGAACCATGTATGAGATAAGCTCGAATAATCTAGTAAGTGAATATAAAAGGGTTGTAAAGTTGTGATTATCCATATTAAATATGGATTATGGAAGTATTATATGATTAATAAAAAAATGATTAATTTATTAATTAATCATGAGTATATTTTTCTTAAATGAATAAGAAGGTATACTTGAACCGTGTATGTGATTAACTAGAGTTATCTAGTAAAGAAATATAAAAAGATATGTGATATGTGATTAGTCATATTAATTATGGATTATGGAAATATGGCATAATTAATGATTAATCAATTAATGGTATGAATAAAAGGTTGTAAGAAAGGATCATGAGCCATGATTTGGGCTTGGGCACGAGATTACTCAAATAAAACAGAATGATATTCCATGAAATGTTAAATACATCTAAGAATGTATTAAGGAAAGATTTACTTATTAATAGTATTAATAAGTGTATTTAATGTGCTTTAATTTGGACAGAAAATGATTATAAATTATGTGTGATGATTTGGACGTCCAAAATAATATTTTTGGACTAAGAATGACTTGTTGCATAAGCGTATAAAATTTCGTGGAAATCGGACCCCGTTTGGATGGTCAAACGGGCGTTGACCAAAATGTTGACTGGTTGCCCAGGGGGTAACCGGCGCCGGTTATAGGCAAAACCGGTGCCGGTTATGGTTCGGTTTACTCAAGAAAATCAGTAAACCGGCGCCGGTTATGGGTAAAACCGGCGCCGGTTATGTCTCGGCTTTCAGGACTGATTTTTGGTAAAAACCCAAATCGGACTCGGTTCAACGTGGGATTAATTCTGGTCATGCTATATATGAATATTTTGCATGGAATTGCATGAAATATGATGTTTAAAATGATAAGGCTTGGAATACGGTTTAAACGCTAAGACTTGGACTAGTCGTTAGTAAAGAAATTATAGACCACGACCAGGCGAGGTACGTGGTAGATTATACATGGCGGGTGAATACCCGGGACCAAGTAAGGTTTTATAATACTCTGTAGGACCAGGAGGAGTCATCTACACTCAAACGTTAACAAGGGCCCGTGCAGTCCTTGAGGTGTGTTTAACCTCCATCAAATTGCATATAGGTAACAAGGGCAAATGCAGTCCTTGAGGTGTGTTAACCTCCACCAAAGTGCATATAGGTAACAAGGGCAAATGCAGTCCTTGAGGTGTGTTTAACCTCCATCAAATTGCATATAGGTAACAAGGGCAAATGCAGTCCTTGAGGTGTGTTCAACCTCCATCAAATTGCATATAGGTAACAAGGGCAAATGCAGTCCTTGAGGTGTGGTATCCTCCATCAAATTGCATATAGGTAACAAGGGCCCGTGTAGTCCTCGAGGTGTGTTAACCTCCAGCAAATTACACGTAGGTAACAAGGGCAAATGCAGTCCTTGAGGTGTGGTATCCTCCATCAAATTGCATATAGGTAACAAGGGCCCGTGTAGTCCTTGAGGTGTGGTATCCTCCAGTAAATTACACATAGGTAACAAGGGCAAGTGCAGTCCTTGAGGTGTGGTATCCTCCATCAAATTGCATATAGGTAACAAGGGCCCGTGTAGTCCTTGAGGTGTGTTAACCTGTAACACCCCCATTTTCCCTCCCAAAATAATACTTGAAATAATAGATTTATTGATAATAACTTGATTTATTCTTTCAAAACAGATAAAAAGTTTTGCAGCGGAAATAACATTAAATGGGAAATGGGTGTTACCGCCACATCCGGTCATCTCTTAACCGAATGCACAGGCAATCACCAAACAAAGTAAAACAAGTGTTCAACATAATTGGATTGTTTATTTATAACTAGGTTTGACTAAGGCATCTCTAAACCGCTCTCGTGGTCATACAATCATCAGTCCACATAAGCATCATCACCTGCACAAATAAAGTGCAGAAAACAAAACAAAGAAAAGGGAACAAAAATTAGCTTTAGAGCTAAGTAAGTACTACCCAACCCCGTAAAATAATCAGGTTTGGCTAAAAATAGTTTTTCATATAATACTATATAAAAATGACACACTCCACCAAAATCCTTTTCTCTTTGATATTTCTCAAAATCACTTCTTTAATAAAGTCCTCAACTTTTCTTTGAAAATACTATAGTAACTCTTCTCTTAGATTTTCTCAAAATTCACTTCTTCTCTATCTTCCTAGTAATTTAGAAGGGCGGTGCTCAACCTTTCGACTGAGCCCGGTGGACCGTGGTTACGGACGGCCACCCCGAACAAGTGCCGGTACCACAACTGCTCTTGCGGAAACGAAACGACTACCTTAAGTGTGCACACCCCCTAAAAGGGATTCCAAGCCCTCCGAGTAGTAAGTCGTCACGAGTAATCGGGACTCAGTCTACCAACTACCCCTGAATAAGATATCTTTGAATGATTAGGGACTACTACTACAACTCTGCTTCTTAAAAGGGATCATCGATCCAATTATCACTCAAAACTTATCCTCACCCTTAGCAGTAGCAACCCTTTTACGTCGGAACTACTACTGCTACCACAACTCTCCTTCTTAAAAGGGATCATCGATCCGAAAGTTACTCAAAAATCTCTTCTTAGTAGTAGCCCTAACCACTCTCCACATTTTAAGGGACGTGGAAAACCAACACCTCGGATTACTCCCGAGATGCCTACCTCTTATGAAATCATTCTTTTATCTTGAATTAATATACTTCAAAATATTCCTCAATTTCTCAAACTGCCTCAAAATGTTTAAATAAAATATTTAATACCCAAAAGCATTTAGTTTCACTTCTCAAATATCACAGATCCAACAATCTCAAAATCTCATACATATACATCATAACTCACATTAAAATCATGTATCACATAATACATATATAATACGAGGAAACGATTTTGGATTGGCAGAGAAACTTACCTTAAATCTGATGCTCCTAGTTCTTCTCCTCTATTCTTGTCTCAAAATAATCACCTTTTTAATTAAGACGATATGATCAGTCACTTATCCTATTTGTAATAATACGTCTGATTTTCCCCTCTTATTTTAGTATTCAGACATAGGTTATTGTTAGTTAATCACTTTTATTAACCATACTTTTATTAACCTTACTTTATTTCGTAATTTAACTTCTCACCTTATCTACTCATTTCTTTTATTAATTTGGTACTTTAGTTTAATCTAATCCAATATCCGAATTAATTTACACTTAAATATGTCTGAATTATTTTCATAAAAATTTAGTACTAAAACAGCCATTAAATTAATCTTCTCTTGTAAAAGATCCAAATTATAATCGTTAGATTTTCAAAATACTTATTTGTATTTTATTACAAATATATCCGAATAATATTACTCAGTAATCAATTTTAGAAACAACCAAAAATTATTAATTTAACAGTTCTAAACTAGTCATATATCTTAGGATAATGTTTAAATCGTGTATTATTAGTAACAACTTAAATGATGCATGATTTTAAGTTATGTAGTGATCTCAATTAAGAAGTGACAATTTCATTAAAGGTAACTATTATCAATCTAGCCATTCCAAATCTTAATTGCTATCTCAAATCTTCATTAACGATTTCACAGGTTGTAGTCACAATTTTTTTTTTAATATTATTATTATTATCAATATTACTATTATTATTATTATTATTATTATAATACATTTTCGGCCAGTCCAAAACATGAGGTCCACTCTTAGGAATTAAAAGAAACAGGCCCAGCTGCAATTGGCCCAAAAAAAATATAAAGAGGAGAAGACCATCGTCTTCTTCCTCGGGAGGACGCCGGTAATGGCTAGACGCAGGGAAAGGGGTTACCTCGACGGAAGCGTGAAACGGTGGTGCTGTTGGCTCCTTCTGGGATGACGGTGTTCGGTGATGGACTGGCGGCACCGGCGGTTCTTCCTTCTTCTCCGTTTTCCGTCGTTACGGTTAGCCCGGCAAAACTCCGGCAAGCGATATCTCTCTTGTTTCACGACCGTTTTCAACGATTCTTTCACCGTTGGATTCCTCTCACGAAGGGAAATGTTTTTAGAGTGTTTTTGAAGCTCGTTATATAGTATAACGCTGGGTCGAATTTTTGTATATAGGAGGTAGTGCCTTTTGTAAAGCATGAACGCATGGATATATATACACGAGGAGGAAATCTTTTGGTACATTCGTTAGGTATGAATTCGACCTATGCATGTGTATGCAACTCGGATCTTTTGTTCGCATATGAGGTTGGCTTAATTGAAAAACATGGGATGTGGGTATAATTATATAAAAGACCCATGTGGGTGTGTAGCTCACATAATTCGTAGTATGTGTACTGCATGTATTATTAGAGTACTATCTCTATATGTGAGTTTACATAACATGTAGTGTTATTATTATTATGATATATAATATATGTACTTCGTATATTAATGCTATCCATCGCATGTCATATAATTGTTATATCGAGTATGTATTGTTTTTAGACTTTAAAAGTCAACTCTTTTTAAAAATCTTACGTGTTTTGTTTTTGTACACATTTTATTTACTCATATTAAAGCATCATTTTTTATTATTTGTATCATATGTATAATTATCACTTGTCACAAAAGTGTCACTTTTGTTATTTAAGTCAATATCCTATCTAGTCAACATAATTATTGTAAAAATGTTACTTTTATTATCGAAATATTTTATCTGATTAAAATGTCACCGATGTTAAAATTTTATCTGATTCACTTGATTTTAAAAAAAATCACTTTCGTAATATTTTGCTAACTAATAAAATTTATTTATTTTATTTTATTAAATTTTTCGAGTTGTCACATTCTACCCCCCTTAAAAGATGTTTCGTCCCGAAACATAAATTAAAGAAAATTTTATCCACAAATGAATACCACATCTTAGTTAATATTAAATTTTATTTTATTAAATTTATGGAGTGTCACATTCTACCCTCCTTAAAAGATGCTTCGTCCCGAAGCATAATCTAATAAATAAAATATCCTCTATTATATTTTCAGAGGTATTACATTCCACCCCTCTAAAAACAAGTTTACGTCCCCGTAACCAAAACGTTTTACCTTAGTCAAATAACTCTGGATAGCGGTTGCGCATATCGTCTTCGGACTCCCAAGTGGCGTTTTCGGCCAAGTGGTTAGACCACAATACCTTTACCATTTTAATTGACTTTCTCCTAGTCTCACGAGTTTTGGTGTCAAGGATCTGGATAGGCCTTTCCTCATAAGTCAATGTCTCATCCAACTCGACCACCTAATTGATTAAGGGTTAGACATGTTGAATTTGATTTTGAAAATTGTAAGGTTACGAGTTGTACCTCGGGGTTAAGGATATGTGATTCGTCGCGGACATACTTCTTCAATTGCGAAATATGGAAAACGTTGTGTACCTAAGTATACCATACGTTAGTATTTGAGAGGCACTTACTATTATACTTACCATCGCGAGGTTTAAGGTGTGTCTTACCTTAGCCAACTCCATGGGTAAAGCTAAACGGTATGCCAACCGTCCCACTCGTTCGAGGATATCATATGGGCCGATGAACCTTGGGCTTAACTTTCCCTTCTTTCCGAATCTCATTACTCCCTTCGTCGGTGAGACTTTGAGTAGGACTTTTTCTCCCACTTTGAATTCAGCTGGCTTCCTCCCCAAGTCAGCATAAGACTTCTGACGATCTTGTGCAGCTTTCATCCTGGCTTGAATCAGTTTCACCTTCTCCATGGTGTCATGTAGGTACTCTGGCCCTAGCACCACTTTGTCTGTCAAGTCACTCCAGCATAGTGGACTTCTACACTTTTGACCATATAAAGCTTCGTACGGGGCCATCTTGATACTGGCGTGGTAGCTATTGTTGTACGAAAACTCTATTAAGTCTAAGTGTTCGTCCCATGACCCTTGTAGGTCTAGTATACATGCTCTCAGCATGTCCTCGAGTGTTTGGATTGTTCGCTCGGTTTGTCCATCAGTGGTTGGGTGAAAAGCTGTACTCAACCTTAGTTTCGTCCCCAGAGCAGCTTGTAATTCCTTCCAGAATTGAGATAGAAATCTAGAATCACGGTCAGAAACAATGTCTTGTGGAACTCCATGGTTTTTAACTACATGTTTGATGTAAGCTCGAGCTAACTTCTCCATGCTCCATGTCTCGTTCATTGAGATAAAGCGAGCGGTCTTTGTTAACCGATCAACTATAACCCATACCTTGTCTTTGCCAGACTTGGTTAGGGGTAAGCCCCCAACAAAGTCCATGGAGATAGAATCCCATTTCCATTTTGGTACCTCCAAAGGTTGCACGAGCCCCTTGGGCTTGCAACGTTCGGCTTTCACCTTCTGGCAGTTCAGGCATCGAGCCACGAATTCAGCTACCTCTTTCTTCATCTTTGGCCACCAAAAATTCTTTTTGAGGTCTTTGTAGAGTTTGTCACCTCCAGGGTGTACCGAGTAAGGCGTGTTGTGCCCCTCCTCCATGATTTTCTTCTTAATCTCTTCACATTTCATCGGGACACACCACCTTCCTTTGTGTCGAATGCTACCATCTTCGTGCAGTTCGAATGGTCCGTTTACGCCATTCGTCATACCAGCTCGGATTCTGTCCAACTTTATATCTCCAGGCTGCCCTGCTCTAATTTCATCGAAAAGAGATGGGGTAACGGTCATGGTGAGTAACCGCGTTTCCCGGTCTACTTCTCTGAAATCCCGTACCTCCAAGTCTAATTTTTGAAAGTCCCGATATAGCTCATCAGGTAGTATCCACGTTGCTCTGCAGGAGTGTGTTGATTTTCGGCTTAGCGCATCGGCAACTACGTTTGCTTTCCCTTCATGGTACTGAATCTCCAAGTCGTAGTCCTTGACGAGTTCTAGCCAACGTCTTTGTCTCATGTTAAGCTCCTTTTGGGTGAAGATGTACTTTAGGCTCTTGTGATCGGTGTAAATTTTACATTGTACCCCATATAGATAGTGCCTCCATAGTTTTAAGGCGAAGATAACCGCTGCCAGTTCCAAGTCATGAGTCGGGTAGTTTACCTCGTGGGTCTTCAGTTGTCTTGATGCATAGGCCACCACTTTGCCATTTTGCATCAATACGCAACCCAACCCTTTCAAACAAGCATCGGTGTAAACCTCGAACCCCTCAGTACCCGATGGTAGGGTTAAGATAGGTGCGGTTGTTAATCTTTGCTTAAGCTCCTGGAAAGCCTTCTTGCATTCCTCATCCCATATGAATTTCGTGGTCTTCTTCGTGAGGTTAGTCAAAGGTTTTGCAATCTTTGAGAAATCCTTCACGAATCTGCGATAATAGCCTGCCAAGCCTAGAAAGCTCCGGACCTCCGTCACGGTTGTGGGTGTAGGCCAGTCTATCACTACTTCGATCTTTGATGGATCAACAGATACACCTTCTTGGGTGATGATGTGGCCCAAGAATGCTACCCGATCCTTCCAGAATTCACACTTTGAGAGTTTGGCATAGAGCTGATTCTCTCTCAAAGTTTGCAGTGCTGTCCTCAGATGTTCTTCGTGCTCTTTTGGTGTCTTAGAGTACACCAGGATGTCGTCGATGAATACAATAGTAAACAAGTCGAGGTAGGTTCGGAACACACGGTTCATGAGGTCCATAAATACCGCAGGCGCATTTGTTAGGCCGAACGGCATCACGGTGAACTCATAGTGTCCGTACCTTGTTCGAAAAGCCGTCTTCGGGGTGTCTTTCTCGGCAATCCTCACTTGATGGTACCCGGATCTCAGATCAACTTTGGAGAACGTGCTAGCCCCCTTGAGTTGATCAAAGAGGTCATCAATGCGAGGCAACATATATTTGTTCTTGACTGTTGCTTTGTTTAATTCTCTATAATCGATGCAGAGCCTCAGGCTCCCATCCTTCTTCTTTACAAACAAGACTGGAGCGCCCCAAGGTGAGACACTCGGTTTGATGTAGCCCTTCCCCAACAGTTCTTCTAGTTGTTCCTTCAGCTCCTGCATCTCCTTTGGTGCCATTCGGTACGGTGCCTTCGAAATAGGTGCGGTGCCCGGCATTAGATCGATCGAAAACTCAACTTCCCTCTCCGGCGGCATTCCCGGAATTTCTTCTGGAAACACATCCGGAAATTCATTGACCACAGGGATTTGGTCAATGGTTGGATCTTCGGTTGTTAAGTCTTTGATCATGCATAAGTAAACTTCACACCCCTCCCGGACGTGTCGTTTGACTTGTCGCATGGTTGCCAGCTTCACGCCTGGCTGAGATGTAACCACTTTGTAGGATACACGCTTCTTGTGGGGTCCTCGCAAGACCACTTTTTGTTCATCACAAAGAATTCTCGCCTTATATTTTCCTAGCCAGTCCATTCCCAACACCACGTCGATATCCTCCAAGTCAAATTGGATTAGATCTCCGGGTAATTCGGTATCGGATATGACTATAGAAACATTGGAGAAAACATTCCCGCAAGCTACAACTTTATTAGATGCTGTTTTTACATTAAGATTGAGTGTAGCGGTAGGTTCTAACTTTAACTTTTCCACAAGTTTTGAGGATATAAAACTGTGGGATGCACCCGAATCAAACAGTACATGAGCAGGTGTGGAATTTACAAGGAATGTACCTGACACCACATCGTTGGCATTTGCCTGAGCTTGGTTCATGACATAGATCCGGCCTTGGGTGTTGTTTTGCCCTCCCTGGCCCGGGTTACGGTTGCCCTCCGTTGATCGGCTTCCGAGATTACCACGGTTGTTGTTAATGTGATTATCCCCACCCCCGGTCTGGTTGTTCCCCTGGTTTTGGCCCTGGATCTGGGGTTTCTTCTCATCCAGACACTCATACGCCCTATGCCCCATACGGTTGCAGTTATAACACTTCACCGCGTTCCCTGCACAATCCTTCCCAGGATGGTTGTTTGGGCATAGTTTGCATTTGTAGTACCGTGTCTGAGTTGGCTGGATTCTCCCCTGACCTTGGCCATGGATGGTTCTCCCGCCTTGATTGTTTTGACGTTGTTCCGGGCGGTCAGTTCTAGCCTTCTTTTGTTGCTGCTCCATTTCAGCATTCTTTCGATCTCTCTTCTGTGCCTCTCTTTCTTTCTGGTGTACCAGATAGTACTTACCAGCCTTCCTATATGCCTCGTTCAGGTTCCGTGGCTCCGCTACAGTCACGAACTTTTGGGCCCCGTAGTTAAGCCCGTTAACAAATCTGCGGGTCATGCTGGCCTCGGTTGACACAAGGTCTTTGGCAAAACGAGCCAATTGGACGAACTTCGTGTGATATTCCTGAACAGTCAAGTCACCTTGCTTGAAATTGACAAATTCGTCATAATTTGCCTCCTTTACGTGATCCGGATAGAAGCGATCACGCAGAGCTACTATGAAGTCCTCCCAGTCAAAGCCCGGTTGCTCGAGAAGTGCTGGTCCGGTGGCGGCCCACCAGTGGTCCGCTTCTTGGTGCAGGTAATACACCGCAATGTTCACTCGCTGCTCCAACGGGCAGTTGAGTGAGTCAAAGAGTTTGTCGAAGGTGCGAATCCAGTCCTCCAAAATAAGATGGTCCTCCTCGCCCAGATATTTTGGAGGGTTCCGCCCGGCTACTCTTGTTGCGTAGTCAATCCCACGGTTCGAGGATTGAGCCGCTCCGATAAGTTGTGCCATTTGTTGGACAGTTTGAGCAAGCTCTTCAACGGTTGGGGTTGTGTGGGGGTTCCTTCTTGGCGGCATGATTCTTAATAAAGAAAATGAATACTAAGTGCTAAGGCATTCATAAGGCTTCTATGTTATGCAAGTTCTCTACTAACTCAAATTCTTACAGATAAACACATACAGAGGATAACATATCCACATACTTCACATAGGCATGAATCTCATGCATTTCAAAAATCAATAATATCGCCAAGGTTCCTCCTCCTCACCGCGTTCCTAGAAAGGCCCCTTTCCTAGTATGTTCATTCTCCTAGTTCTTACGAAAAACATTTTGAAAATCCCCACTTCGAAACCATGGTTTTCGTCAAAGATTTCGAACAACGAAGTTTCAGCACAAGGAGAAATTCCCAGTTGGTTGGACGAGCGCAAAGGCTCAATTATGCACCAACCAGCTCAGACTCTTATCGTCTCGTTGACAGAATTCCTCCCTACGACCTATTACCCCGTGTCCTAATCCTTTCGGAAAACCTAAGGTCTCTGATACCAATTTGTAACACCCCCATTTTCCCTCCCAAAATAATACTTGAAATAATAGATTTATTGATAATAACTTGATTTATTCTTTCAAAACAGATAAAAAGTTTTGCAGCGGAAATAACATTAAATGGGAAATGGGTGTTACCGCCACATCCGGTCATCTCTTAACCGAATGCACAGGCAATCACCAAACAAAGTAAAACAAGTGTTCAACATAATTGGATTGTTTATTTATAACTAGGTTTGACTAAGGCATCTCTAAACCGCTCTCGTGGTCATACAATCATCAGTCCACATAAGCATCATCACCTGCACAAATAAAGTGCAGAAAACAAAACAAAGAAAAGGGAACAAAAATTAGCTTTAGAGCTAAGTAAGTACTACCCAACCCCGTAAAATAATCAGGTTTGGCTAAAAATAGTTTTTCATATAATACTATATAAAAATGACACACTCCACCAAAATCCTTTTCTCTTTGATATTTCTCAAAATCACTTCTTTAATAAAGTCCTCAACTTTTCTTTGAAAATACTATAGTAACTCTTCTCTTAGATTTTCTCAAAATTCACTTCTTCTCTATCTTCCTAGTAATTTAGAAGGGCGGTGCTCAACCTTTCGACTGAGCCCGGTGGACCGTGGTTACGGACGGCCACCCCGAACAAGTGCCGGTACCACAACTGCTCTTGCGGAAACGAAACGACTACCTTAAGTGTGCACACCCCCTAAAAGGGATTCCAAGCCCTCCGAGTAGTAAGTCGTCACGAGTAATCGGGACTCAGTCTACCAACTACCCCTGAATAAGATATCTTTGAATGATTAGGGACTACTACTACAACTCTGCTTCTTAAAAGGGATCATCGATCCAATTATCACTCAAAACTTATCCTCACCCTTAGCAGTAGCAACCCTTTTACGTCGGAACTACTACTGCTACCACAACTCTCCTTCTTAAAAGGGATCATCGATCCGAAAGTTACTCAAAAATCTCTTCTTAGTAGTAGCCCTAACCACTCTCCACATTTTAAGGGACGTGGAAAACCAACACCTCGGATTACTCCCGAGATGCCTACCTCTTATGAAATCATTCTTTTATCTTGAATTAATATACTTCAAAATATTCCTCAATTTCTCAAACTGCCTCAAAATGTTTAAATAAAATATTTAATACCCAAAAGCATTTAGTTTCACTTCTCAAATATCACAGATCCAACAATCTCAAAATCTCATACATATACATCATAACTCACATTAAAATCATGTATCACATAATACATATATAATACGAGGAAACGATTTTGGATTGGCAGAGAAACTTACCTTAAATCTGATGCTCCTAGTTCTTCTCCTCTATTCTTGTCTCAAAATAATCACCTTTTTAATTAAGACGATATGATCAGTCACTTATCCTATTTGTAATAATACGTCTGATTTTCCCCTCTTATTTTAGTATTCAGACATAGGTTATTGTTAGTTAATCACTTTTATTAACCATACTTTTATTAACCTTACTTTATTTCGTAATTTAACTTCTCACCTTATCTACTCATTTCTTTTATTAATTTGGTACTTTAGTTTAATCTAATCCAATATCCGAATTAATTTACACTTAAATATGTCTGAATTATTTTCATAAAAATTTAGTACTAAAACAGCCATTAAATTAATCTTCTCTTGTAAAAGATCCAAATTATAATCGTTAGATTTTCAAAATACTTATTTGTATTTTATTACAAATATATCCGAATAATATTACTCAGTAATCAATTTTAGAAACAACCAAAAATTATTAATTTAACAGTTCTAAACTAGTCATATATCTTAGGATAATGTTTAAATCGTGTATTATTAGTAACAACTTAAATGATGCATGATTTTAAGTTATGTAGTGATCTCAATTAAGAAGTGACAATTTCATTAAAGGTAACTATTATCAATCTAGCCATTCCAAATCTTAATTGCTATCTCAAATCTTCATTAACGATTTCACAGGTTGTAGTCACAATTTTTTTTTTAATATTATTATTATTATCAATATTACTATTATTATTATTATTATTATTATTATAATACATTTTCGGCCAGTCCAAAACATGAGGTCCACTCTTAGGAATTAAAAGAAACAGGCCCAGCTGCAATTGGCCCAAAAAAAATATAAAGAGGAGAAGACCATCGTCTTCTTCCTCGGGAGGACGCCGGTAATGGCTAGACGCAGGGAAAGGGGTTACCTCGACGGAAGCGTGAAACGGTGGTGCTGTTGGCTCCTTCTGGGATGACGGTGTTCGGTGATGGACTGGCGGCACCGGCGGTTCTTCCTTCTTCTCCGTTTTCCGTCGTTACGGTTAGCCCGGCAAAACTCCGGCAAGCGATATCTCTCTTGTTTCACGACCGTTTTCAACGATTCTTTCACCGTTGGATTCCTCTCACGAAGGGAAATGTTTTTAGAGTGTTTTTGAAGCTCGTTATATAGTATAACGCTGGGTCGAATTTTTGTATATAGGAGGTAGTGCCTTTTGTAAAGCATGAACGCATGGATATATATACACGAGGAGGAAATCTTTTAGTACATTCGTTAGGTATGAATTCGACCTATGCATGTGTATGCAACTCGGATCTTTTGTTCGCATATGAGGTTGGCTTAATTGAAAAACATGGGATGTGGGTATAATTATATAAAAGACCCATGTGGGTGTGTAGCTCACATAATTCGTAGTATGTGTACTGCATGTATTATTAGAGTACTATCTCTATATGAGAGTTTACATAACATGTAGTGTTATTATTATTATGATATATAATATATGTACTTCGTATATTAATGCTATCCATCGCATGTCATATAATTGTTATATCGAGTATGTATTGTTTTTAGACTTTAAAAGTCAACTCTTTTTAAAAATCTTACGTGTTTTGTTTTTGTACACATTTTATTTACTCATATTAAAGCATCATTTTTTATTATTTGTATCATATGTATAATTATCACTTGTCACAAAAGTGTCACTTTTGTTATTTAAGTCAATATCCTATCTAGTCAACATAATTATTGTAAAAATGTTACTTTTATTATCGAAATATTTTATCTGATTAAAATGTCACCGATGTTAAAATTTTATCTGATTCACTTGATTTTAAAAAAAATCACTTTCGTAATATTTTGCTAACTAATAAAATTTATTTATTTTATTTTATTAAATTTTTCGAGTTGTCACATAACCTCCAGCAAATTACACGTAGGTAACAAGGGCAAATGCAGTCCTTGAGGTGTGGTATCCTCCATCAAATTGCATATAGGTAACAAGGGCCCGTGTAGTCCTTGAGGTGTGGTATCCTCCAGCAAATTACACATAGGTAATAAGGGCAAGTGCAGTCCTTGAGGTGTGGTATCCTCCATCAAATTGCATATAGGTAACAAGGGCCCGTGTAGTCCTTGAGGTGTGTTAACCTCCATCAATTTACACATAGGATGAGGGTGTATGCGTACTCCTCAAGGCGGGGTTAACCCGGAAATGAAAACTATGATAGTAAGGACGGATAGTCCTCAAGGTAGGTGAACCTCAGGGTAACGATTTTAAATGATTAAACGTGCTTGATCGGGAACGAGTTTCCGATAAGATATTTTCCTTGGTTTAGGAATTGATTTAAACAATGTTCGTGATATGGGAGTCCGAAGGGCCCCCATAGTAATTATATTTTGATATCGGGTGAGTTAGCCTGCGGGTGACTCCACTCGAGGGTAAGACATGGGAAGGGTGAATTTAATAAGGCTGTTATGCCTAAATGATTTGAAAGACAAATGGTCCCACGGGCCAGATATTTTACTCATATGTATATATGTATACATTTGTTTTGAAAAGGGGTAGCTAAGAGTTATGCCCATAATTATACTATCACCCTATTTTGAGGGTCTCACGTGAGAAACGTTAGTTACATTACATACAGTTTGCCCTCACCAGTACTTTTCTGTAGTACTGATCCCTCGGGGGAACCACCCTTTCAGGTTGAAGCTAGAGCTTACTTCCTGCACCCGTTGCTCGGGAGATCGATGGAGAGAAGGCGTGGTCCGTGCTTCCTCTGGTTCTATTTCTAAATAATTAAATAATGCTCATGAAACTATTTTGACTTATAAATTAATGGAGCCTGCGAGCTCTTGTTTTACCCTTGTGTGGGTTCTTATTAAACACTTATATTCCACGATGTGTTTAATTGTATGTTGATGTTGTTATGTATGTTTACTAATCGGTTTTGGCATATGTATCTATCGGACGTCTTGTGCAATTCGGTAAGGATGAATTGCGGTTATTCTTATTGGGTTGTACGACGGTTGTCCACGTGGCACAGACGCGGTCTGGGGCGTGACAGTAAGAGCTTGACGTCTCTTACTAGATTTTAATTAAAAAGACAATTCCCCCTTATATATAATCTACTTCTACTTTAGTACTAATAAAGTAGAGTCATTTCAATTGAAATTGATTTCTACCTAAATTGCAATTGAGTACAATTATTAGAGTTGATCATTTTTTAAATTTTGCCCATAATTGTTGTCAATCAAAATTGAATCAAGGCAAATTTGTTTACAACTCCTTAGTAGATAAACATGGAATAGAACCTAAAAACAAGCATTGGAATAGCAAATCCGTATTAGATAAACATGAAATAGCAACTGAAAATAGATTTAAGGCTTAAGCCTTAAATATTTTTATCACCTTACTCAGTATTAGATAAACTGAAAATAGATTTATGTCTTTATGAGCATGAGTAATCCAGATAATGAAAATTGATCGTTCGGAGGGAAGGTTGTTGTTCTCGGAGGAGACTTCCGGCAAATTTTGTCAGTCATTCCAAAGGGGGAAGAGCCGACGTGGTGATGACAACCATCAACTCCTCTTTTCTTTGGAGTGATTGTGCATATAGGCGTCTCACGAAAAATATGAGATTACTTTCAACTGTTCCTGATGGAAATAATGACATTGGAATACAAATCGATGGAGTTTCAGAAGTGGAAATTTCAGATAAATTTCTCCTCAAGGCGGAAGATAACTACTTAGCAACTATAGTTAATAGCACTAATCCTAACTTGCAAGAGTGCCTCATCGATCCAACTTATCTGCAGGAAAGAGTGATACTCGCACCTACTTTAGGCATGGTTCTCCAAACAAATGACTACATGCTATCTTTGATTCACGGTGACCAAGTCACATACCTCAACTCAGATAGCATTATTAGTTTAGATATTGGTTTGGGTTGTGAAAGTGACATGTATACTCCAGAACTTGTTAATAGTCTCTCAATCTCGGGGATGCCTGATCATGAATGGTAATATAATGAAACCTGATTGACTCTCACTAAGCTCGGAAAACATGTGCTAAAAGCAAAGATCATCACTGGAAGAAATATGGGGTGCACTCATCACATTCCCAGAGTGTCGTTATCTCCATCTGATGTAACACTGCATGCCTTTTAATTTCGGATGAAGCAATTCCTGGTTATGCTATGTTTTGCGATGATCATCAACAAGAGCCAAGGTTAATTAGTCTTTATCGCAGGTCGGACTACATTTTGAAAAAAATGTCTTCACTCACGGTCAATTATATGTTTCCATATCAAGAGTCAAGAGCAAAAAAGGATTGAATGATTCGCTCTAAAGATCGGAGATTTTCCTCCACGACCATAAATGTTGTCCATAGAGAGGTTTTCCACAATTTGGAAACATAGTCTTTCAATTTTTATGCTATTAAGTTATTCTAATGTATTATGGATTCCAACTTCATTATTATTATATACTCCGTATTATATTATACTTCGTATAATACTACGTATCAAATCAATACATATTTGAATGCTTTTGGCAATCACAATTACAAAGTTCATATGAAAGATATATTTCACATATACACAAAATTATAAAATAAATATTTCATATGGGAGTTGCACCCGGGCAACGTCCGGGTACAAAGCTAGTAGTGATCTGAAAGAAATGCACATAGGTGAAAGATAACATTTGCAAATATGAAATTATGAACACAATACCAAATAAGAATGAATGTTGATAATACACACAATTCCCGATACTTGATAGCAACACAAATCAATCTCTACCGTTGATCTAGATCAATCCCCACCATCCGAATATGTCTTCAACACCTGTTGCTCGACCTTTCAGTCTTTTGTCCATTTTCATTTTCTTAAAATTCAACCCCTAACCATCTTTCTCCTCACGACATCTGAACAGTCTCCATTGATGGCAAGTGAAACTTTCAACCCGTTGGGTGATTTTCTCATCAACCATTTGGATCAGATTTCAATTTTTCTTTGCCTTTAAATTTTCGAGGAGATTCACTGCCTCCTTCAGCCGCTGTGAAAAATGAAATCGCCCTCTCCATCTCAGCCATGGTCGCCGTTCAAAATCAGCTCCACCGTCCAAGACAGTGACAACCCTAGGCCTTCAGAGACGAAAGATAGAGATCCAAGACGAAATTGGAGAGCGTCCTGATAACTTATCTTGGAATCAAAAGTAACAACGAGGAAAGCAGTTTGGCGGCGACCATGGCACCTCCATTCGCTACTGAAGATAGAGTTTATAAAAAAGAATAGAAAAACATAAAAATAAAAGCCACATGAATAGCCCACATATGTATTTTACCGGCAAACCAGAGGTTTACCCACTAAAGCCCGAAATCGACTTTTTTACAAGGTAGATTCTATTGTACACATAAGAGCATCTCCAATGTTATAATGTGCACGGTGCACATGTGGCATGAGTGATAGTCACATAAATATTAGTATATAAATTATATCTCTCCTTATTTGAATGATTTTATACAATTTTGGTAAGTTTTTCCCTGCAATGTCAACAACAATGTCAGTATCTAGACGGTCTCCTTGACATTGTGGAGAAAAACTTACCAAAACTTTATAAAATCATTCAAATAAGAAGAGAAAGAATTTATTTACTAATATTTATGTGGCCATTTCTCATGCCACGTGTGCACCGTGCACATTTTACCATTGGAGATGCTCTAAGGTACCATACCATTGTCCACATGGACGAATCAGAATATTGCAGTTGAGTTATTTAGGTTTAAATTAAAAATGATAAACCTATTTGGACCAATCAAGTGAATGGTAGGTACAGTACCCCGTTTTTTAAATGGGTACCAAAGTTCTCACCTTTTTACAAAGTTTGAGGATTTAATCGATTGATTTTAAAATTGGAGGACCTAATTGACTTATTGAATATAGTATTAAGACTTATTTGACAGTTTTCCCATTAATTTTCTACGTAGTAATACGGATTATATCTACATCACAAGAGGCTTTTTTTAAAAAAACTATACAATTTCAAAAGTTTAATACTACCTCTACATTGTAATACGGAGTCAATTTTTTTAGAAATAAACACAAATAATAAACATGATCCTTAGACCCCTTTGATAGCATTGAAATTAATAGAACGACCATTAATTATCACGCTAAGTTGCAATTTTAATTTTAATTTTTTTAAATGTACTTTTTATAAATACATACATTTACGTAAAAGCATTAAATTACTTTATAGCCCATTTGATGACCATGTTTTTCGACTTATCAACCAACTTTCCCACCAAACATGTACTTTTTGATTTTGTGTGCGCTGAATTGTGTAATAATAAGAAAAGGTAAGGTTGAAGTTACTTTTCCGACTGTATTGGCTGAAGTTACCATAAAGAATCATTTTATATGTTTTTTTCATATAATTTTTCTTTATTTATTAATAAAATATATTTTAAATATAATTTTTTCATAAATTAGTAGAATCAGCCAATCTAGTCACTTCAACCAGAACTTCATAAATTTTCAGCAGAATCAACTAACACAGACGATATGGGTATTACCATACGGGCTCTTAATATAATTCTAATGTTTTAGTAAGATAATTTTTGTTAAAATTTGCTGACTTTGTAGACATCGTCTATAAAGTAAATTCTACAACCGGTCTCATATCACAATCGCACACTCCAATGTGTTTGAATAGTATAATTTAATAATAACATAACACATTTTCACACATTTGCACAACCCCCCTAATTTGCCCGCTTATACAGACAATTCATAATTCATTTACAAATGCAATTCATATAAATGTATAGTCATTATATTACTTAGTCATTATAAATAAACCTTTGAAAACGGAAAAATTGTTTTCTAAAATCATGTATCGCGCGAGTGAATTACTAACAAAACATTTTATTAGAAGGAAGGAGTTTAACAGGGGTTAGTGTGGGATAAAAGGTGTTAATTCCTAGACATTACTTAACACTTTCAGATGTTAGCTTGCAATTCCTATTCTGAATGCGATAATACTTAAATATGACATATTATGTCACGATTGTAAATAAACATCAAACACGGTCGTTGTCGCATGTTGATTTGTTGTTGAAAATGACGTTATTAGTCATGATCAAGTTTACGTGGTTGTGTCAAAAGTAAACAATCGTTGAGCGTTAAATATTAACATCGCAAACGATGACAGAGGGCCGAACTTTGAAACAAAAAATGTTGTGTGTAAAGATGTGTTTTATACTCCTTCGTCCCTCAATATTTTGTCATGTTTGACCAACACAAGAAATAATAAATTAAAAAATGTGTAATTGAGATATGTGCAGAAGAGAGAGAAATAACAGGAACCACAAATTCATTGATTAAAATGGAAAGTGACAAAGTTTTGGACCATCCAAAAAAGGAAAGATGAAAAAGTTATAAGGGACGGAGGGAGTAACAATTAGCATGGAATCTTAAAAACTTATAATTGTCAATGAAGGTTAGGGCATTTTAGGGATGAAAAAAATGTTGGTGTAATCATGTAGCTTAATAGAGTTGTACGGAGTGTTTTAGCATGTGTACTGTATTACTAAAGGACTTAACTTCGTGTTTTACTACCGTCAGTCATCGTTAGCTTGAACCCTGTTCCAGCCGGTCCATTTTCTTCTCCTCTTAGCCGCCCCCAAGCTTGAACCCTGCCACTCAGGTACTCCCAACGGTGCACTAACCTCACTCGCCTGCTCCTGTCGTTTTTGTGATGTGCCGCTAGCCATCCAGGTGTGTTATCATCTCCTTCCTCATTAATACCTATGTTATTATGCCATTGAATACCTTGTCATTGATTTCATCGGTTACAGATGGTGGAAAGGCTGATAGTCTAAGCCTTATGTCTTCAGGAGTATAAATGTGTTTCTCTCCCAGTTTGGAAAAGTTTGTGCGCTTTCTGACGGCCTTTGCGTTGTAAGTGTCTTCTTTTGCTTATGCCCTTGCCTCTGTCAATGCTTTTTTCAGTTTGTTGTTCGGATTTTGGTGCCCTCTTCATTACTCTGTGCTTCTGAAGATATATGAATCGAAAATGAAATTTAGATGATATTTGTGACACTCTAACTTCCCGAAACAGGGGCGTTGCTAAATATCATGAGATAATGTTGAGAGTGTTCTGAAAGAAAAATGGCGGTGATCACAGTAAGAAGATGAGGGCCTTAAAGAATAATGATGTGGATAGACATAGAAAGATGTTATTAGATCAAACACAATTGCATTCATAGGAGAGAAATATGTTGTTCTCTTATCCTTTCTATCTCAGACAAAAAAGTATCTTCACAAGCTAGGAAGTAAGACAACATCTGCCAAAGTTCAGCAGTTAGGAAGTAAGACAACATCTGCCAAAATTCAGCAGCAGCAAAAGCTCACGTATGCTCACATTCAATATACTCATACTCCATATTTTATTTTATTTCTATTTAATCTGTTTAAAATCTGCTTATGTGGTTGTACAAAGGACTGATTTCTATTTCTCCAACACTGATAGGATGTGCACGCAAATAGGACCTACTAAATGTTATCTTCATTATCTAAAAGCTCATTAAGTACGTGCAATCGTATGATAGATGCCTTTGGAAGGACATCGTTTATTTTCATTTCTATACTGTTATGAACTTATTCTTTCATTCTAGGCAATATGGACTCACATAAGAAGACAGTAAGATTTTAAGGAAAAATACAACATAAGTACAATAAGATCAAGTATTCAGATCTCTCCATACACTATTTGATATAAAAAAGACCTTATCAGCTAGAGACTTGCTTGTACTAACTGGAAGTAAGATATTAGAATACAACTAACTAACTAAGGAAAGCTATACTTTATATGCATCCAGTTAAAACATGGTTGGTAAATAGTATCAAGTATTTGTTTTGTTACGTAAATTTGCTTTATTAAATAAAGATGATTGGTAAGAAAATTTGTTTTGTTAAGTTTAAAAATGAACTACAATTTGCAGTTGGGAATGAAATCTTCTTTTTAAACTTTAGTATAGAAATAATGTATAAGTTGATAATAAAGTAAGAAAAAAATATCTAACATGGACCTATCCATTTTGAGCTGCTTTTGTTCACCCAAAGCTTTTGTTAAATATCTAACCAATTCCGCCTAAACCTTTTCCTTTTACAGAATGCTCTTTATATTTTCTCTACCTAGATAATTTTCTCTAAAGTGCACTATTCAACCCAATATAGGTAGGTAAATTTCTTATCATGCTTATAAGAATAGAAAGATTCTGTTCCCTTTAATAGCAATAAAATTCTTAAGGACATGGCTTTAAAGGGAGTAAGATTTGTATTAAAAATGAAGTTTAGAGTTCAGAATTATTTGGGTATACACGGATTAGTTTTGTCATAAGAGCATCTCCAATGCTAAAACGTTAACGGTGCATACGTGGCATGAGAAATAACCAATTAAAAAAACAATAAATACAATATCTCTCTCCTTATTTCAAGGATCATACATCATTTTGGTAAGTTTATTTTCACAATGTCAAGCACAATGTCTAGATGTAGACATTGTGATTGACATTGCAGGCAAATACTTACCATAAACACGTAAGACCGTGGAAAGAAGGAGAGAGATATTGTATTTATTGTTTTTTAATTGGTTATTTCTCATGCCACATATGCACCGTTAACATTTTAGCATTGGAGATGCTCTAAGTTTAGCATTGTGGAAGTGTGGAACAATTTTTATTGTGTGGACTTTGGAGAATTATTTGGGTAATATTTTGCACTGTATAATAGGTTTAGCTTTGTAGAGCTTTGACACTCATTTCATTCATTACAGTGATTAACTTATTTGGGTAATGTTTTGCACTGTATAACCTTTAGTATGCCCATTTTATATTTCCATTCACTACAGTGATTAACTTATATGCACTTTAGATAGTTCTGCTGCATATATGTGTTAGCATTTTGAAGCATTTTCCCTGCATATTTGTTGCTGTTTTTTGCTACCGTTAACATTTTGTACATCTCTATTTTACTGTTGTCGTGTCTCTTTTTTTTTTTTTTAAAATATTTTGACATTCTTTTTACAATCTTTTAATGATTATTAAAAATTTAGGATGAGTTAACATTCAGTTCCTAGAGTCTTACAAAGTCGAACACTATCATATTGCCAAAAATGAACTTTGGTACATAAATATTCTATAATACTTCTCATAAATTTTATTGCTTCTATATTTGTTGATTGGTTATATTTTAAGTTTTGCTTTTATATTTGCAGTTTCCTAAAATTTGGGTAATTACAGGTCTTTTTGAGGGCAATGCTAATGTTTATCAACACGACAACACATTGACCATGTTTGGCTCTGCAACACAACTTGAGAAGGAGAAAATAACAGAATGTTGAAGCAGTTCTATAACAAGTTAATGAGTTTTGATCTATTTGTTTTAATATGTTTGTTTACAAGGGAACCATCTTCTTTCTCAAAAGACACCCCTAGAGTCTAGAGATGTAATATGCTGAATTCAAACATTTTAGAAGTTGTTCCGTTCGTCTTAATCTTATTACTTATTCCTTAATCTTATTTTATTCAGATCAGATCAGATCAGAAAGATTCAGATCAGATCAGATCAGATCAGAAAGATTCAGATCAGATCAGAAACATTCAGATCAGATCAGAAAGATTCAGATCAAATCAACAACATTCAGATCAGATCAGAAAGATTCAGATCAGATCAGACCAGATCAGAAACATTCAGATCAGATCAGAAACATTCAGATCAGATCAGGTCAAAAAATTCAAACATGATTTATCACTTTTATTATTATATTAATTATGATTATTATATTATAGTTATTGTTAATAATATTAATATATTAATATAATAATATTATTAATAATAATATAATAATAATGTTAATAATGTAAAATTATTATTATATTATAATAATATAATATAATATAATATAATATAATATAATATAATATAATATAATATAATATAATATAATATAATATAATATAATATAATATAATATAATATAATATAATATAATATAATATAATATAATATAATATAATATAATATAATATAATATAATATAATATAATATAATATAATATAATATAATATAATATAATATAATATAATATAATATAATATAATATAATATAATATAATATAATATAATATAATATATTTATAATTATAATTATAATTATGATTTACAATGTAATTATAATTATAATCATCATTATTATTAATATGATTGTTGTTCTTGTTGTTATTGTTGTAATTATTATTACTTCGGAGTAATTATATATTTAAATTAGTAATTGTAGACATAATTATGACTATAGAAATAAATATTATAATTATAATTAAAATAATAATTATAAAATTAATCATAATTAAAAATATAATTACATTTATAATTGTATCTGTATTTATAATTAGTGTAATTGGTATAATTATTATAATTTTAAATTTAATTTTAATTATTATTTTTTTATAATTATGATTATAATTGTAATTTTATTTAAGTTATATTTTTAATTACAATTATAAATCTAATAATTATAATTGTAATTACAATTACAATTATAGAAATATTCAAATCAGATCAGAAAGATTCAGATCAGAAACATTCAGATCAGATCAGAAACATTCAGATCAGATCAGATCAGCAACATTCAGATCAGTTCAGCAACATTCAGATCATATCAGAAAGATTCAGATCAGATCAGAAAGATTCAGATCAGATCAGATCAGATCAGATCAGAAAGATTCAGATCAGATCAGATCAGATCAGAAAAATTCAGATCAGATCAGATCAGAACTTAAAAAATTCAGATCAGAAACATTCAGATCAGAAACTTAGTTTCACTACTTTATTATTGGATAAATATTGCTTAAAATAAAACTTTAATGGAGTAAATATGTCTAAATAACTCTTATTTTGGTGATAGTACAATTATTTGTTACTGTGTCTTTATTAAAAAAAAATTATCCATGTCCTCATTGTTTTACTAGCTGCAACTTTTCCACCCTGAGAATTTACTATCAGATAACATTTTACACCGTATCAAAAATTCATTTTATACTTGCTTTTGTTCTTCACTTGGTGAAATAAGAGAGATTGGCTCAAGTTTAATTTGTCTAGCATTTAAAAGATTTGATGCCGGTTTTAGTATAATGGATTATAGTGATACTACTTCGTATAATAGATTTATGTAATTAAGAAAGCTAGAATTGTAAGTACTTTTTCACCACTACCGTAAAAAGAGTATTTTTTTCACCAAATTCTTTAGTTCTTTAGTCTTAAATCTTCAGGAGTCTCACCCTTAGGATTGAAATGCTTTCAAACTTATAAAAATGTGTAGTACGTAGTATATGTTATGTCATTATCAATACAATTTCTAACTTCTTAGGAGCACATTGGATGCCCTCCTGGAATAACTATCGTTTGAAAGACTTGATGATCTTGTTGGGTTTACAATTCTGTTAGTTACATAGTCCATGGTAATTGGGCATTATCCCAAACGCGCAACGCGCGTGAGAAAACTAGTGTAATATGTTTTCAAATTATATTTATATTGTGTTCTACTTACTATTTAGTGTGACTATACAAATATGTGTACTACTATGTAATCATTGGAAAATCGTATTGAATATATTTTAATTTACGTCAAACTTTATTATTGTATGGAGTATAATCGTAAACCATTCAATTAAAATTACAATTTTTTATTTATTTTAAATTTGACTTAATTTACACGTGAAATTTCATCATTCGTGAATCGCACGGGTGTTCTACTAGTCAACTATAAAAGCTAAGTGACCCACCTTTACAATTGGAGTACTAACCCCTTCGAAGGTCCTCACTATTTATCAGGATGAGACTAGAGTCTGTTTCCTGCACCACTGTTCGGGTGATCAACTCATGGGAGGCGTGGTTAGTGCTTCCTGTTCCTGTTTCAAATAAAAATGTATTTGCTAATGGATATGTTCTAAATTATGTTTTGCAAACGTTTTGGAGCCTGCATACTCGTGATTGCCACATGTGGCCATTATCAAATGCTTGTATTCCGCACTTGTTTAATTTAATATTGATGTTGTTTATATGTGTTTACTAACCGGATTGGTGTATGAATCTTTCGGACGCCTTGTACAATTTGATGAGGGCGATTGTAGTTATCATTGTTGGGTTGTACGGCGGTTGTCTACGTGGCACGGATGCCTTCCGGGGCGTGACATTGATAGAGCTTGAAGATGATTATCTCAAAAAACTCACAAGAACCGAATACACATTTTTTTGTCAAATTGTTAAACAATGCACTAGCGGAGTCCTCTCTTATTCCTACTCAGTACTCTGAAAAATATATTAATACTACGTACTACCTTTGTCCCAATTTGATGATCTTGTTTTTTATTCACTTGGTCAACTGACGAGCATTTTGTCGTGATGTGCACTTCAAAATAAATATTAATACAACGATTATACGTAGTATAACGCAGTAAGGTTCGTATCCACAAGGAAAGGAATACTTCTCTTTTATGTAACTAGTAACAAGGTTTTTTTTAGATTGTTGATGAACTTAAGAGTATCTAAACACCAAGTTGAAACGACTTATGTGGTTTACTTAATAGATATGAAGACTTGGTTTTGCTTTTATCCACTTAATGAAATGTTCGCCAATCCCGATTATATCTTTAACTATCTTCCTCTTGAATATTCAATCGAGGAGTATCTCCAATTCATCAAGGGTAGTTATTAATAACGAGACGCGCTCATTAATAAAACTTACTACCGAGTCAATATAGAACATGCGCCGTATATTAACCCGATAGTAGCAATAAACTTAAGATGAAAACGATTGAGATTGACAACCTCAACACAAGCGGTTTATTGGTTTAATCAATATATTTAATTTCCCTTAGATTATTAACCATGGGGCGCATGCATTAATAATCCGAGTTTACTACCGTGAAAAGACCGAACGATTATCAAGCGTATTCGTCTATCAATTCTAGTAATAATTAATACATGAAACAAAACTAATTGATCCTTTAAGTAATGCTCAAAATATTAATATGAAATATGAATAGGAATTAATTAATATTCAAGGAAGAAGATTAAAGAAAATAACTCTCACAATTCATTAAGCTTCAAAGTAGCAAAATCAAGATGAAAGAGTTTAACTCCTCATTTGGAGACTAAACATGATAAAAATATAAAGAACGAACTTATCTAGACTGAGCTTAGAAGTATATGTGAATTGGTGATTTTATTGTGAAGGAAAGGGGTGTATTTATAGACTTTTGGGAGCTGCAGGGTCTGATACCTGATCTGGTATATAGAATACCCGATCGGGTATGTCGGCATACCCGATCGGGTATGTCACCCGATTGGGTATGTGACAAATCTTTACGAATTTTTGCTCCCATGATCGTTTGTTCCCAGATTTGATTTGAACAATCGAATCAAGCAAATACCCGATCGGGTATTGCCTATACCCGACCGGGTACATGAGTAATTTTTCCAAATCGAAATCTTTCTTGCCTTCTTGCACTTTCCTTGATCTTTTAAGGTCCAATCTTGATCCCTATGATGATCTTTGACCTGTTTAGCTCAGAATAGTTCTAATATAAACAAATTACAAATAATTATGAAAATAAAGTATTACACCAAAAGTGTGTAATTTCCACAACTACAACTAATAAAAACTAGTTAAAAATACAAACATACATAATAGGAAATCCACACCATCATCAACACAAACACTCGAAATCTCTTATTTTATATATCAAACTATTGTCAAATTTAATTTTTCTTTTTGCGACTTTGTAAAACTTTAATGTAGTTTTTAATATGAATTTTTTTATATGCAACATTGATACCATTGGAATGATTAAAAAAAATTATAAAATCAAATATTTTTTGTGAAAGTTAGATTATAAATGAAAAGGTTATAATAATTTAAAGCAAAAAAAAATGTGATGTCAAAAGGCGAGCATAGGGAGGGGATGAACAAAATTGGATTCCTTTTGTGGACTATATAAGGTTATGAAAAACAATACTCTACATTATTGTCATGATCCATAAACAAATTTCATAGTGCGTTGGAAAAGATCATAACAATTAAAGGTCAAATATTTCATATGGTATTAATTACAATTATTGTTATGCCAATGGTATTAATTACAATTAAAGGTCAAATATTTCATAAACAAATTTCATAGTCCTTTGTCATGCGACTCATGCCAATGGTATTAATTACAATTATTGTTCTAATCTTTGACCTCTTATGATTTCGAGGCACCATGAAATCATAACATGACAAAAGGGTCCATCCGTTGACCAAATCAAAGGACAGAAACTCTCTAAAAACCACCTCCTATAAAGCACCGTAAAATTCTGTGGCCTCACGTTAATTAACAACATTCTTTCTTTACAATATAGGAATAGGAATGGAAGGACCCATTTCCCAGATAACTCATCAATCAATCAAGGGAACAAATCACTCCCGGCCATGGCTGAGAAGTTGGCCGTCTTGACCGCCTTATCGGTCATCTTCCTCCTCTTCAACTTCTCAGCCGGCGAGTCGTACGTTTACGACACCAGCCTGAAATCGACATTGTTTCCGAACATCGAGATCACATTGGCCAATGACTACCACCGCCCCATATATTTCATGTGCAAGAACACCGACAAAGACAAGAAATTGCATCCTCTTGGCGTGGGGGAGACTTACCGTTTCAACTTCACCCAGGTAAAAAAAATTTGAAGAAATTGTTTCCGTTACGAGTAAAACATAGACAAAGTATATAAATATGAGCGATTGTCTTCTACTCTTAACATAGATGATTCTGTGATATTTTACAAAACATTAAACTTGTCACATTTGGAGCAGGTTTAATGCACCAAACCTCCTTCTTAATTAGAAATTCAATGCATTAGCGTCTGCGATTTAAAAAATGCTCCAAACCCCCATGTATTATAATTATTAATCATGCGCATGATTTCTTCTATTAACAAATTCAATTGTCAAATATAAGAAAAATGATTAACATTTTTGTATAATTTAGATATTTTGATAAATTTACTCGCATATTTAACCCACAACAACAACATCCAAGCCTTAGTCCCAAACGATATTGGGGTCGGCTAACATGAATCGATACATGATATCACCAAAAGGAAAAGAAAGAAAATAAAGATAAAAAAGATAAGTTATTCTAAAAAAAGATAATATAAACGAGATGAATATACATATAAAAGATAAAATAAAAAGGATAAAGTAATATTTATATATAAGGATAAAAAAAGAGGGGAAAAGATGATACAAGATCACTCCTCCAAATTGATCCTCATATACGATAGTACATAATATTTAATCCTCATATTAAAAAAACATTTCCAAATTGTTCAATTTGTTCACAAAAGGGATTCTGCGTGTGAATAATTATAACAAGGAAGGTTTACCACATTTTTAAAATAATATGAGGCTAATGCGTTGAAATTTCATAGTGCCTGAATTGAGATATCGGTTTATACTAGTATTTAGTTTTAGTATGTGACTATTGGGTTCTATCATAAGAGATTAATCTAGAACCGTTTGTTAACATTGAATTTGACTGAATCTGCTCACATTTATGAAATTGTGACCGAAGCGGCTGAATTAGCTAAATCTGTTGAACTATGAAAAAATTATATTTAAAATATTTTTGTTAGTAAAATAAAGAAAAAAATTATATGAAGAATAGCTAAAATTGTCATCTATATCAAATTTAGCCAAATCAGCTTAAAAAGCAACTCTAACTCACTTATTTTGATTATTACGTAATCGGCGTACCAAATTAAAAGTATGTATTTAATACAAAAAATAATTGATAACATTGATAAGGTGAAAACAAGATCACCAAATGCCTGAGCAACCCTAATATTTGATTTTGGTCGCATCATGATATATACAAACACCAATTGTTGCAGGTGGCATTTCCCATGAGGTGGTGCTTTTTGTATATCAACTCACACACGACTGGGTTTCTGTGGGTGTACAACATGCGATCAAGGTGCACCAAATGTTTTTGGAGCATCACCAATTTCCCAAACCTTTATAGGACTGACCGCGTGAGATGGGAGCGACAGAAACTATTTTTACCTATGGGATTTGATATCACACAATTCTTGGTTAGAGAGAACGCAGCTTGGCCATGATCAATACTTATACTCTTGGGAGCATGTTCTTGTTCTTACTTTCTTTTTGTTTTGTTTTTGTTTGTACATTGTTTTCATAAAACATGTTTGATTGATGGGGTTGGTTTGAAAAGTGGAGCTGAATGAGGAATTCATTGTTTTTTGTAAATCTAATCCTTGTGGAGAAAAAAGAATGTTAGATATGTGATGCTTACCACAATTCTTATATATCATAAAATACAAAATTAATTTCCACACCAACTAATGAAACGACTAAAAGCAGTTCATATCAAATGAAGAGATCGACTAAAAGTGATAATACCCTAATACAACAAGTGGTTGATAGGGGCTGGTTTAAGTTGTGAGGAATTAGGTCTCAAATGTGGCTACACAAAGGATCATGACAAGTGTTCTGAAACCGTGACTATGGTATTTGGGAGGTATCCGTTGTCTAATTGGAAAATTTTCAATTAGTGTGATAGATAGGGTTCTTGCTGTGATGTACTGATGGGCACGAGAGAATTTGTAGGTCAGATGACTACTCCAGGTTGAAATTACATGAAAAATTAAAGATCGTTGTGGAGTACGTGTGTCTAACTAAATGAGATTTGCTAGCATATTTGGTAGAAGGACAAGTGTGGGTTTGTGAATGGGTGAGAAGATGGAAATGTGTCTGAGTTTGGTAAAAAAAATTAATGGACACTACAATATTGGTGGTGTAGGCGCTCACTAAATGGAGTCTGGACTTATTTAGTATAGAAAATTATAAACGGGCACAAGTATCTCAATTGGTTGAGTGGTGGGAAAGTTAAAATATTGACCAAAGATCAAACCCGCAGCGGCTGTGTGAGGGTTACAGCTCATGTGTGCTGATCTAGATCTCTGGTGCACACAAGTACAAGATCTACCAGACTACTACCACTAGGCCGACTGAGTCACTGTGACTTACAATCTCTCAAATATTTTGTCAGGTGGGGACGTGGAGAGCCTTGGGATTGGAGATTCAATCTTTTGGAACATAAGATGTTTTTTTACTGTTTTCAGTCCCAGACCAGACCAGACTTAAACAGACCAGATCAGACCAGACCAGACTTAAACAAACCAGACCAGACTTCCATAGTTATAAAATACACATAGACCAAACGTTTACCAGACCATGCTAGACCAGTTCAGACCAGACTTAAACAGACCAGACCAGATCAGCAAATTTCAGTCCAGAAGAAAACATCCATATTATAGAATGTTATAACAATGACCACACTGGGAGAGGTAGATACACTTGAGAGACCATAATTCATGATATTTGCAATTCGATGTGGGTGTAATTTATAATGAAAAAATCGAGGTGACCATCGTGCAAGCCCAAGCCAAAAACATCACAAAAGACCGAACGGCCACTGCCAATTGACATAATTGAAAGTATCACAAAATAATATTTCAAATAGGAAAAAAGATTGGTGTACACAAAAGTTGTACACTTGTCTGTCCCTCACAGATTAGTTATCTGTCCGGAGATCAGTTGTCTGTGAACAGACAACTTGTTTGCTTTTTCACGTAATTTAAGATAATTACTACATACTTTATAAAAAGTATGAAGTTTTTGTATTGTAGCAGTGCTGTATTGGTACTGTAGCTGCTTTTTGGATTGTTTCTTTCCAAAACGAGAAATTGGATAATTAATTTGATACGACCCAAAAGGAAACTGTGACAACTAAAGGATACGGAGGGAGTATGTGATTTACATTTTGACTTACCTCAAATTATATTTTCATTGATGTCACTATCTTGACTTGACTTAACAAGTTATATTTTGCGTACACGTTATTTACATTTTAACTTGTCTAGAGATACATTTTATATACACGCGATTTAAATAAGGGTATGTGTAGCACTTTTAAGTGTAGTGTTATGATTGATTTTTACCCTAGCGAGAGCTGACTAGCTGAGGGTCGTTTTTGGTTCACCGTCTTCGTGCGGCTCTGGTAGATTGCCGATCAACAGAGCCGAGGGGCGAGACTCGGACGACTGGTGCAGCGGCGCGATGGAGGACGCAGGAGAAGATGAGCGTAGAGAGGTCTGCGACCGAGGAGACGAACAGGTAGGTAAGCTCGTTGCTAAATATGGAGGCCTTGGAATCGGTGGATTCGAAGATGAACTGCTGATTGAAGACGAAGAGGAAGAGGAATTGGCGACCGGGGCAGTGAAGGCGAAGGAATTTCCGGTTGTTGGGACGATTCTCACGGACAAAGTCATCCGATTTCCGTTCTTCAGGGATTTCATGTCCGGGCAAAGGAATTTCTATACAAGAGATTGGCGAACGGAGGTATCTGTTTAAAATTTTCCATTCTGTTGATATGAATCATGTCCTGGATAATGGACCCTGGCTGTTTGATCATAATTTGATAGTGTTAAAAGCTGTTAAGCCGGGTGATATCCCGACAAAGATGTTGTTAGATGAGTTTCAGATTTGGGTACAGGTTCATAATGTGCCGTATAGTTTTGAAAACTTGGGAACATCAAGGAGAATTAGGAATCACTTGGGGGGATTTGTCACTTGGGATGATCAAAAAATTTGATAAAAAAAAGAGGCTTATATGCGTGCGAGAGTCCGCATGAATACTGATAAAGCTTTAAAGATTGGAACCACTCTAAGGAAAAGTGTGGAGAAGGGTATTGGGTAGACTTTAAGTATGAAAAGCTGTCAAGCTTCTGCTTTTGTTGTGGTGTGATTGGACATGCAGAGAAATTTTTCCCTCTTCTGTACGAAAATGAGAGGCAAGCTGTGACTAGACCTTTTGGGCTGTGGCTTAGGGCGAGTGGTAGGAAATCAAAGCCAAAAATGGATAGCAAATGGCTAATTTCGGAAGGGGGCGCTTCCGGAGGTGGCTCGCATTCATCAAGTATCGTGAGGTCAGTGCAGGAGTTGGACCCGGATGAGACGGGAGAGAGCACCAAAGCTGGAATGGAGAATGTTATGATCTCGGGTGAGATAGAAGAGGAAGGATTGCCAGGAGAGCTGAAGAGGATATGTACTTGGTAGGATCATGCTATGGAGGATGTTGAAAAGGATGTTATTGCGCTGGACTCCACAAAAAACGGGGTTGGGGCGGGTGCTGGTCTCCAGCCCTGCCAGATGATCTGATGCTGATTAAGGCTTTTTTAGCTGAGAAACTTATTTACTCTCTTTATTTTGTTTTATTTATTTCCCACGTTCTAGATGTTGTTTTTGTTTTAGTTGTGCTGCATTTTTCCAGCAAAAGAACTATTGAAACTAAAATAGGAGATAAGAAGTCGTGTCTACAAGTCATAGGCTCAGGTAGCCCAAAGCGGGATCAGCGAATTATATGGCTTCTACGGAGGTGACTAATTCAGAGTCTGGTCCTTGGGCGAATGATAAGCAAGAGACTTGTCGTCACCGTGAGAATAATTACCAGGCTTAACCATAATGGTAGCCCTGACAGATATATAAATAAAGAATAAATGTCATAATTACAATAGGAGTCCCCAGTAATAAACAAATCTAAATTCTACTCTATTACACCCCCTCAAGCTGTGCAGGGGGACAATGCGCAGATTGTCACGAAGAGTAATAAATCATTGAGGAGACAAACACTTAGTAAAAATATCTGCCAGCTGAGCCTGAGTAGGAACATATTTCACACGCAGATCTCTATGAGCCACCCGTTCACGAACAAAGTGGTAGTCTATATTAATATGCTTACTGCGGGCATGATGTATCGGATTAACTGAGAGATATGATGCGGAAATATTATCACAGTAAAGCATAGTAGGATCTTGAACGGGAAAACCCAACTCAAATAACACTGAGCGAATGACGTGCACTTTGTCGTGATGTGCACTCAAAATAATTATTCAATACTAACACTTATACGTAGTATAGTGTAGTAAGGTTCGTATCCACAGGGAAAGGAATACTTCTCTCTTTATAAACTAGTAACAAAGGGGGGGTTAGGTTTGAGTGATTTAATTAAAATTAAACACGAAGATGAACGAGTTATGTGGTTTAATTAATGAGAAAAATACTTGGCTTTGCTTTTATCCACTTAATGAAATGTTCGTCGATCCCCGTTATATCTTTAACTATCTTTCTCTCGAATACTCAATCGAGGAATATATCCAGTTCATCGAGGGTAGTTATTAATAACGAGAAGCGTTCATTAATAAAACTTACTATCGAGTCAATATAGAACAAGCGCCGTATATTAACTTGATAGTAGCAATAAACTTAAGATGAAAACGATTGAGATTGATAACCTCAACACAAGCGGTTTATTGGTTTAATCAATATAATTAATTCCCCTTAGATTATTAACCATGAGATGCATGCATTAATAATCCAAGTTTACTACCATGAAAGGACCGAATTAATAACAAGCGTATTAATCGACCGATTCTAGTATTAATTAATATATGAAACAAAACTAGTTAATCCTTTAAGTAATGTTCAAAATATTAACATGAAATATGAATAGGAATTAATTAATACTCAAGAAAGAATATTAAACAAGATGAATCCTACTATAGTTAATATCAAGATGTTAACTAATTGTCATCTTAGTAACACTCCCCAATATTAACGTAGAGGAAGAAATAATTATTACTATAACTAATGTCAAGATGTTAACTAATTGTCATCTTAGTAACACTCCCCAACATTGATATAGAAATAGTATTTAAAGGAAGAATTAATATTCAAGGAAGAAGATTAAAGAGAATAACTCACAACTTACAAATTCATTAAGCTTCAAAGTAGCAAAACCAAGATGGAAGAGTTTAGCTTCTCATTTGGAGACTAAACATGATAGAAAATATAAAGAAAACACTAATCTAAACTGAGATAAAGAGTATATGTGAATTGGTTCCCTTAATGTGAAGGAAAAGGGGTGTATTTATAGCAAAATAGAGGTGGCAGGGTTCGGTACTCGATCCAGTATTGGCAATACTGGACCGAGTATGAGAGGAAATTTCCAGGAAATTGTGAAAAATTGGCATACTCGACCGAGTATTGCCAATACTCGACCGAGTATGCGACAGGATTTTCATCAAATATTCAGCCACGTTCTTTTGCTCCCAGATTTGATTTTGACCAGCGTATCAGGCCAATACTCGACCGAGTATTGGCAATACTCGACCGAGTATTGAACAAATTTCAAAATCTTCATTTGATCTTCTCCTTTTTGCACATTCTTTGGTCTTTAGGATCCATCCTTTGATTCTTGGGATGATTTTGACCTGTCCTAAGCTCAATATAATCCTAATCTAAATAAATTACAAATAATTAATGAAAATAAAGTATTACACCAAAAGTGTGTAATTTCTACAACTAGAACTAATAAAACTAGTTAAAAATACAAACATACATAATAGGAAATTCACCCTATCAGCGAACATGAAGAGTATCCTGAACAGTGAGTGCTACAGCGCGGTATTCAGCCTCAGTGGAAGATCTGGAAATAGTAGGTTGCTTCTTGGAACGCCAGGAAATAAGATTAAGCCCGAGAAAAATAGCATAACCTGAGGTAGAACGACCAGTATCAGGGCAGGCAGCACAGTCAACATCAGAATAGGCAATAAGAGCTGGGCGTTCACGAGAAGCCTGTAGAAGAAGTCCATGTGTGGAAGTGCCCTGTAGATACCTGAAAATACGCTTAACAGCCAACATATGTGAAGCACGGGGGGCATGCATAAATTGAGAAACCAAGTGTATAGCAAAAGTAATATCTGGCCTAGTCAAAGTTAAATACTGTAATGCACCCACCATACTTATGTACTCTGTGGCATCTGCAAGAAGCTCTCCATCATTGAGAGAGAGTTTAGTGCGACTCAGGAGAGGAGAAAGGACAGGTTTCAACGTATGAAAGTGAAAACGAAGAAAAAGATCAAATATGTACTTATGCTGAGAAAGAAATAAACCGGACGAAGTCCGAGTCGCATGAATGCCTAGGAAAAAATGCAAATCCCCCAAATCCTTCATGGCAAAACCTTTAGCAAGGAGAGATAAAAAATGAGAAACTAATTTTGGGGAATTACCGGTAACAATAATATCATCAACATACAGCCAGAGATAGATAATATCGGAATTACGCCGAAAAATAAATAAAGAATTATCAGACCGGCTGCAGACAAAACCATGAGAAAGGAGGAAGCTACTAAAACGGTGAAACCAAGCACGAGGTGCTTGTTTAAAGCCATAAATAGCTTTACGAAGTCTACACAACTGATGAGGGAATTGTGGATGAACGAAACCTGGTGGCTGACGCATGTATACCACCTCCGTAAGATAGCCATGAAGAAAAGCATTTTTGACATCTAGTTGGCGGATGGGCCAACCAAAAGACAATGCTAAGGTAAGAACAAGACGAACAGTAGTAGGTTTAACAAAAGGGCTAAAAGTCTCAGTAAAATCAATACCCGCCTGCTGATTAAACCCCTGTGCAACTAATCGAGCTTTATAGCGATCAACAGAACCATCAGCGAGATACTTAGTCTTTAAACCCGACCACATTCTTTTTCGCATCAAACGGAACTAAATCCCAAGTATGATTAGAGATAAGGGCATTAAATTCTCGACGAGACACCGACACATTTATAGCAGCAAGTCGGTCTGCAATATCTTTAATGTCACGAAGATAGTGTTCCATGGGCTGATTAGGACGCTTCTTAGAATGAGAAAGCTGACGTTTCAGTTCCATGGAACGAGCAAAACTAGCAGACATAAAATGTGATTTCAATCGAGTCCAGATAGCAAAGGCATTTTTAAGTTCACGCACCTCAATTAACACATCACGAGACAAAGTAGCAAATAACCAGGAACGCTCAGTTTGATCCGATTTTAGCCAATTAGAATAGTCCGGATTAATTGCCTCTTGATGATAAATATCAACAATATAAGGGGATGGAGCAGGAATGGACCCATCTAAGATCCCCAAAAATCCATTAGACACCAAAAACGACTCAAATTGAGTACGCCAGGTCAAATAATCTTCAACGGCAGCAAGTTTTGTAGTCACAATATTGGTAATATTAAGCGCCAAAAAGCCAATTTTTTTAACAAGTTCAGACAGGGAATAACCTGGTTGAACCGAGGCAGAAATACGCGATCCAATTGGGCCTATCGCTGCAGCAGAGGAAAGGGGCGCTACTCCTGGAGCACCTGCAAACGTGGGTCCTGCAAAGGTAGAATTAGAGGAGGCTGTTGGAGAGAGTCCACCGTTGGAGAAGAATCGGGGCATATGAGGCGGTGGGTGAACAACCGGAGGGTGCTACAGTGTAACACCGTCCCCAAATGTATTTACTTTCAAGTAAATGATGTAATAAACCTTATGGAATGATTTACGAATTTACGAAGTTGTAAATTTTTATTATTCTTTCGCGTGAATAGTAAAGTGCACGTGGGGCCCACACCGGGAGCGGGGGCCGCCCGACATTCCCGAGACCATATACTTTATTCATCTTGGTCTAGATAATAAATATATAGTGGTGAATATTTCATTTGGACCATGGAAAGGCCCAGAGTTGACCGATTCGTCAAAAGAAGCCCAAATTACCGGTACTGGTAATTTAACAGATATCAGCCCGAAAATGAATTTCGGAGACTTCTAAATCAATGTTTTGGAATATATATTATTTCAAAAGGCCATTACGATTGAGAACACGTAATATACTTTATTTTACCCGATAAAATAAAATATGATTAAAACAGTCCGAAAAATACAACTTTCGGGACCGATTGTACACCTCGGGGCATAAAGGGATGACCTCCCACATGAGTGGGGGCCATCCCACGTTTTTTTTCAGCTTAAATGTGACTCTTGGTGGCTGGCAAGACAAAGGAAGGGTGAGGAGTCTATCAAAGGTACAATGGGGGGGTCCATTCTCACATTATTTTGAGAGAAAAGCCAAAGAGGCTATCTCTTCACTCACCCACCCCATAATTTCGACCAAGGCACACCAAGAGAACAAGGAGACCTCTGCAAACTCATCTTCCAAAGCCAAAATTCGAGCTCAAGCCATAGGGTTCCAAGAAGGAAGATTAAAGAAGGAAAAAGCTAGGAAAAAGTGTGAAAATTAAGGTAATGACCTTATTATAACTTTTCCTTTATTTTTCTTCTATCATATGAGGTATATATCATATGAAGGACCCTTAGTATGATTCCACATGTTATAAGTATGGATTTATGGGTTGGAAAATGGTTCTAAGTCCAAGAACGGACTTAGAAGCCAAAACGACCGGTTCACCGGAAAATAACCTTTTTTGAGGTTATTTGTATTAACATGGGTTTTATGATTATAAAACCTTGTTAGGAACTTGTGAAAGGTATTTCAAGTGATTTCACAAAGTTGGAAAAGTCGCCGGAGTTGTCGCCGGAGTTGGCCAAAAGTCGCCGGAGTTCCACCGGAGTTCAACCAAGAAGGGTAGAACTTCATAACGCTAGTTCAAGGTGAGTGGACGGCTTAATATCTTATAACTTTTGGGTTAATTATAAGATTACCTAAATAAATGTTATAAGTGTTCATAATGATGTTTAAAAGATATTTAAACACGTGATTAGCCAACATAGTTAAGTTTGTATGAAAAGAATTAATTGTTTATACATGAAACATGATATGCACAAGAATTAATGATGATATGAGAAATAATATGAAATGCATATTTGTTGGGAATGTCAAAGAAGCACAAATGATTATTATTAACTTAATTATATGATGATTAAGTTGACATGTACAAGGCTTGAATGGCGGTCAACGACAACGTTGACCGATGGACAATGGATTAATTAATGTCGGTTGATATTAGTTAATTGTACATTTATATAATTGCATGGATTTGCATGAATTGTGATACATAAGTCTTATGTATTGAATTAGTTATGAGTGACTAAATATGATATAGACCCTATCTAGTGTGATATGTGGTAAGTCATAGGTCGGGTGGAGTACCCAAGGATCGGGCGGTTATCCTCAAAACTCGGTTATAGGGTGGAGAACCCAAGGATCGGGCGGTTATCCTCAAAACTCGGTTATATAGGGTGGAGTACCCAAGGATCGGGCGGTTATCCTCAAAACTCGGTTATATAGGGTGGAGTACCCAAGGATCGGGCGGTTATCCTCAAAACTCAATTATAGGGTGGAGTACCCAAGGATCGGGCGTGTATCCTCAAAACTCATAGATTACATTTAATGATCTAGGACCGGGCGGTGTCCTCATGATAATTTATTTGAACAAGGAGGAGTTCTATACACTCATAGGTATATGGGTGGGTTGGGATTTAAGTCAAGGATATTGGCTACTATTATTTTCCCAAATAAACAATGACCTACGGGTCGGGTATTTCCAAGTGTATGTATACTAATATGTATTTCAAACTTGGGGGAAAGACTATACGTATATGTATCATCCTATGTTTGGGTCTTATACTTGAAACGCTAGTTATTCTATATTTAGCCTGCTACTCGCTCGGTACTTGTACTGACCCCTTCGGGGGGCCCCACCATTTTCAGGTTGAAGCTAGGGCTTGCTACCTGCACCTTTCTACGGGTGACATCAAATCAAGGAAGACGTGGTTCGTGCTTCCTCATTTCATTTCAAATTACCAAACACTGCTCATGGATATTTTTATTTGTCATAAACTATTCTTTTGGGGCTTGCATGCCCATGTTATTGGCCGGTTGTGGCTTATGACTACCGTTGAATACTTCCGCTATTCATTGGTTTAAATGTGATGTTGTTATGTATGTTTACTGCTGAGTATGGATGGATTATTTCTCTCGAACGCCTTGTGTAATCAAGTGAGGTTGACTCGCGGGTGACGTCACTTGATTATACGGCGGTTGTACACGCGCTTGGATTGCGGTCTGGGGCGTGACAATTAAGTGGTATCAGAGCCATCTCAGTTCTAAACTATATAATCAACCTCTCACATGAGATTTTATGAAAGAGTTTTTACCGAAAACCATGAGCATTGGATTTTGACGTTATGGGACTATTGGAGCCTAAGTTGCAAGGCCTCTAATTGTTAAGACGGTACCCTTAACAATTGGTATGGTGGTGACTTAGACCAATACGTGTCTGTAACGTTCTTCCGTCAATTGACATTTATAGGAGTCTAATGACTCATCCATATTTCTTTCAGAAATGGAGGGCAGGCGAATGCGGACCAGGAACAATCCGAGGGGGCAGGCGCCGGTAACATCCCAAAGGGGAAGCCGGGCTGCATCTCGGGGTTCAAGAGGAGGCCGTGGAGGCCGTGGAAGCCGTGGAGGTCATCAAGCTCAAACTGTGAGTGATGGCCATGTAAGCTCGGTGTATGAAACCAACACCGAGGACTATGACTCTACGTATGTTCCTGAGACAGAGCATGAGGAGACCCCATATGATGGGGGTGACACATACACCGATGAGGACAATGATGAAAGTGATGCCCGCTTCGCCCAAATGGGTGAATTACTTGAGTGGTATCAAAAGGAGAAACAGAGGAGAGACCTTAGGCGCCAAGCGAGGCGTGGCTCTCGTGGTGGTTCGGGTCAAGGGAGCCGGGGAGCTTCCGTGGCCACCCCAGCGGCGTCACAAGGGGGGCGTGAAGGAGGTTTTGTTGTGAGAATCTCCAAGTACCTCAAGGAGGCTAGGGCCTTGGGGTGTAGGTCCTTTGACGGCACCGGTGACATTACCGTTGCCGCCGATTGGATTAAGAAGGTGAAGGATGCATCAAGAGACATGCAAATCACACCGGACGTGAAGTTGACTGTCGCTTCACGGCTACTTGAAGGGATAGCCTCTACGTGGTGGGAGAGTGTGGAAGGGAAGTACCATGGGGAAATAACATGGGCGGACTTTGAGCTAGAGTTCTATGCTCAATACTACTCCGAGTACGAGGTGAATGTGAAACGGAGAGAGTACACTAACCTCAAACAGAAAGATGGCGGCACGGTTAAGCAGCTGGAACAAGAGTTTAGAACCTTGGCGAGGTTCTTGCCAGAGTACGCGGTTGATGAAAACCGCATGACGGAGCACTTCTGGGATGCATTACTCTTGGACATCCGCGACCGAGCTACATACTCTCGCCACATGTCATTTAGCGAGGTGGTGGAACAGGGTCTTCTTGGAGAGGCCCAGTGGAATGAGAGGAAAGCAAGGGACGCCGAAGAGGCGAAGAAGAGGAAGTGGAATAATTCGGGACCACCCGATCATTCTCGAAGAAACAACCACGGGGGTGGTGGTGGTGGCGGTGGTTCATTCAAGGCGCCGGCCCCACCGGCAAAGAAGAACAGGGATGCGAGGTGGCACGGACCTAGGCCACAGAACTCGGGGCCACCTAGATGTCCCAATTGCTCAAAACAACACTTTGGGAAGTGCAATGAACCACCGAGGTGTTTTAAGTGCGGGAATGCGGGCCATATGAAGGCCAATTGCCCTCAATTGATGCAAGAGAGTGCCTCGGGAGCCGGGGGAGGGACCATGACGGGAAGGAACCGTGCGGGACCGTCAAACGGCGGCACGGGAAGAGGCGGCGCATCCACAAGTCATGCCGCATCCGTCAACCAAGGTGGGACCCAAGCCCGAGTGTACGCGATGACCGAGGCGGATGCGAGAGCAAACCCGGACTCCGTTGCAGGTAATACACGTATTCCCATGTATTTCTAGGCTTATCTGGGTCATACGAGTCATTGGGTTTGGGTGCGGGCCACCCCGGGGTCAAACCCCGCGAATTCGGAGCGAAATGGGCTAAAAACAACTACGCGCGGTCGCGCGTACCTACAGACGCACGACCGTGCGTGCGAGGCAGCAGCCTTTGGCCATTTTCCGCGCAGACGCACGCCGTGCGTGCAGGTAAGGCACGCCGTGCGTGAGACGCACGATCGTGCGTGACCAGCTACGCACGATCGTGCGTAGCCGGCAGTGGCGGGTTTCGATTTTCTCACTCACGCACGACCGTGCGTGCCACCCAGGCACGCCGTGCGTGGACCCCCAATAGCCGAAACTTGATTTTTTCGCCCCGTTCTTCTACGTTTGGACCCCCGTTTGATTCCAAACATTAGTATGAGCCTAATAACCTCCTAAAAATGTGTAAAAACATTAGAAAATGTATCTTACATGGTGTATAAATGTAGGAACATTAAAGATCAATGGTAGGTGTGCGAGGATCCTCATTGATACCGGGGCACAACGCTCATTTGTGAGTGAGGCGTTCGCCGAGGGCCTTGACGTGCCATTGACACCTATGACTCAAACGTTGCTAGTCTCCACACCGTTAGGAGACGACGTGGAGAGAAATCATTACTATCCGTCGTGTGAGGTAGAAGTGACGGGTCAACCTTTGACTTGTGATTTCGTACCTCTAAGCATGTTGGAGTTCGATGCAATCCTAGGAATGGATTGGCTCGAGAAACACCATGCTCGAGTAGATTGCTACACCAAGGTGTTAGAGCTCGAGGATGATCAAGGAAACACGCTATGTTTCGAGGGAGATCGGGGGAAATCTAATGCTTGTATAATATCCGTGATGAGAGCACGGAAGATGATGAGGAAGGGATGCCACGCATACCTTGCCTACGTGGTGGACGATACCAAGAAGGAAGTCGACATCAAAGATGTACGGGTCGTGTGCAAATACCCGGATGTCTTTCCCAAAGACCTACCGGGGCTTCCACCCGATAGAGAGATAGAGTTTGTAATTGAAGTAGAGCCGGGAACCAAACCCATTTCGATTCCTCCTTATCGAATGGCGCCGGCCGAACTCCAAGAGTTGAAGGTCCAACTACAAGAATTACTGGACAACGGGTTCATCAGACCCAGTCATTCACCGTGGGGGGCACCCGTACTCTTCGTGAAGAAGAAAGATGGTACACTAAGAATGTGTATCGACTACCGACAGTTGAACAAGGTCACCATCAAGAACAGGTATCCCTTACCGAGGATTGATGACTTGTTCGATCAACTTCGAGGGGCAATAGTGTTCTCGAAGATTGACTTGAGGTCGGGGTATCATCAGTTGAAGATCAAGGAGAGTGACATACCTAAGAGTGCATTTCGCACTAGATATGGTCATTACGAATTCCTTGTGATGTCGTTTGGTTTAACCAACGCACCGGCGGCATTCATGGACTTGATGAACCGTGTATTTAGTGAATACTTAGATCAATTTGTGATAGTATTCATTGACGACATCTTAATATACTCCAAGAGTGAAGAGGAGCACGAACATCACTTGGGGCTTATACTTGATCGACTAAGGGAAAAACAACTCTTTGCCAAGTTCTCTAAATGCGAATTTTGGCTCAAGGAGATTGGTTTTCTCGGTCACGTCATATCCGGTTCGGGCGTTGCTGTGGATAACGCCAAGATAAAGGCTATCATGGATTGGGAGAGACCCAAGAATGTGAAAGAGATACGTAGTTTCCTTGGCTTAGCAGGATACTATCGTAAATTTGTTGAAAAATTTTCTGTATTGGCGTCTCCATTAACGAAGCTCACAAAGAAAGGGGCCAAGTTCATATGGGACGACAAGTGTGAGAAAGGGTTCCTTGAACTGAAGAAACGACTTACCGAAGCACCAGTCCTTGCCCTACCCATACAAGGGATAGGGTATGATATATACAGTGATGCTAGCATCCAAGGGCTTGGATGTGTACTGATGCAAAACGGTAAAGTGATTGCCTATGCTTCAAGGCAATTGAGAAAGCACGAGGTGAACTACCCTACCCATGACCTAGAATTGGGGGCGGTAGTGTTTGCACTGAAAATCTGGAGGCATTATCTCTACGGGGAGACATGTCACATTTTTACAGACCATAAGAGCTTGAAGTACGTATTCACTCAGAAAGAGTTGAATATGAGACAGAGGAGATGGATGGAGTTGATCAAGGACTATGACTTGATCATCGATTACCATCCAGGAAAGGCCAACGTCGTGGCCGACGCACTGAGCAGAAAGAGTACGTCGGGGACGCTACTCACATGCCTACAGGCATTGAGAGCGCGCGTGGAGGTGTCCACGTGCGGGGCTCTCATTGCTCGATTCGAGGTTAGGCCCACCCTATTGGGCGAGATTAGTCGAAGTCAGGCCATTGATGAGGAATGTCAGAAGATCCGTGAAAGGATCCTTGAAGGACCCGTTGAGAACTTCCGAGTACGTGATGACGGTCTATTATTGTTTAAGGATCGTGTATGCATACCAAAGAATGAAGACCTCCGGAAGTCCATACTTGAGGAGGCTCATTCTTCAGCTTATGCTATGCATCCAGGAGGTACTAAGATGTACCGAGATTTGAAGGAGAGTTACTGGTGGTCAGGTATGAAGAGAGACATCGCAGAATATGTGAGTCGGTGCCTTACTTGCCAGCAAGTTAAGGCAGAGCATCAGCACCCGGCAGGGCTTTTGCAACCACTTACCATCCCGGAGTGGAAGTGGGAGCACGTGACCATGGACTTCGTGGTGGGGCTACCACGAACAGTGAACAACTATGACGCAGTATGGGTAGTGGTTGATAGGCTCACCAAGAGTGCACACTTTTTGCCTATCAACATTACTTATCCTCTTGAAAGATTGGCCAAGCTATACACGGAGGAGATTGTGAGACTACATGGAGTCCCAATATCCATTGTCTCGGATAGGGATCCACGATTCACATCCCGATTTTGGCCAAAATTTCAAGCATCGTTGGGTACTAAACTGAAGTTTAGCACAGCTTTTCACCCACAGACGGATGGACAGTCCGAACGAGTGATACAGATTTTGGAAGACATGCTTAGGGCATGTGCGCTGGAGTTCCAAGGAAGTTGGGACAAGCATTTGGCCCTAGTGGAGTTTGCTTATAACAACAGTTATCAAGCAAGTATCGGCATGCCCCCATATGAGGCATTGTATGGGAGGAAATGCAGAACACCATTGTGTTGGGACGAGGTTGGCGAGGCCAAACTCGAAGGTATAGAACTGGTTGAAATCACCAAAGCTAAGGTGAGGATCATTCAGGATAGACTGAGGGCTGCTCAGGACCGACAGAAGAGTTATGCTGACAAACGGCGGAGACCGTTGGAGTTCGAGGTCGGTGATGAGGTTTTTCTAAGGATTTCTCCTTGGAAGGGCATCATCCGATTTGTATCGAGGGGGAAGCTTAATCCCCGATACATTGGTCCATTTGAGATCCTTGAAAGGATTGGGGCCGTGGCTTACCGCCTCAAGTTGACACCAGAGCTTGAGAAGATACATGACGTGTTTCATGTATCGATGCTCAAGAAGTACATACGGGACCCATCTCATATTCTTGAGAAACCACCGGTAGAGATCCGTGAGCATTTGCAATATGCGGTAGAGCCGGTGAAGATAGTAGGTCAACAAGTGAAGAAGCTTAGGAATAAGGAGATTCCTATGGTAAAGGTTCTTTGGAGGAGTGATCGAGTCGAAGAAGAAACTTGGGAGACCGAAGTCTCAATGAGGGAGCAATACCCGTTTCTTTTCGATTAGACACACGGATTTCGGGGACGAAATCCCAAATAAGGGGGGGTGAACTTGTAACACCGTCCCCAAATGTATTTACTTTCAAGTAAATGATGTAATAAACCTTATGGAATGATTTACGAATTTACGAAGTTGTAAATTTTTATTATTCTTTCGCGTGAATAGTAAAGTGCACGTGGGGCCCACACCGGGAGCGGGGGCCGCCCGACATTCCCGAGACCATATACTTTATTCATCTTGGTCTAGATAATAAATATATAGTGGTGAATATTTCATTTGGACCATGGAAAGGCCCAGAGTTGACCGATTCGTCAAAAGAAGCCCAAATTACCGGTACTGGTAATTTAACAGATATCAGCCCGAAAATGAATTTCGGAGACTTCTAAATCAATGTTTTGGAATATATATTATTTCAAAAGGCCATTACGATTGAGAACACGTAATATACTTTATTTTACCCGATAAAATAAAATATGATTAAAACAGTCCGAAAAATACAACTTTCGGGACCGATTGTACACCTCGGGGCATAAAGGGATGACCTCCCACATGAGTGGGGGCCATCCCACGTTTTTTTTCAGCTTAAATGTGACTCTTGGTGGCTGGCAAGACAAAGGAAGGGTGAGGAGTCTATCAAAGGTACAATGGGGGGGTCCATTCTCACATTATTTTGAGAGAAAAGCCAAAGAGGCTATCTCTTCACTCACCCACCCCATAATTTCGACCAAGGCACACCAAGAGAACAAGGAGACCTCTGCAAACTCATCTTCCAAAGCCAAAATTCGAGCTCAAGCCATAGGGTTCCAAGAAGGAAGATTAAAGAAGGAAAAAGCTAGGAAAAAGTGTGAAAATTAAGGTAATGACCTTATTATAACTTTTCCTTTATTTTTCTTCTATCATATGAGGTATATATCATATGAAGGACCCTTAGTATGATTCCACATGTTATAAGTATGGATTTATGGGTTGGAAAATGGTTCTAAGTCCAAGAACGGACTTAGAAGCCAAAACGACCGGTTCACCGGAAAATAACCTTTTTTGAGGTTATTTGTATTAACATGGGTTTTATGATTATAAAACCTTGTTAGGAACTTGTGAAAGGTATTTCAAGTGATTTCACAAAGTTGGAAAAGTCGCCGGAGTTGTCGCCGGAGTTGGCCAAAAGTCGCCGGAGTTCCACCGGAGTTCAACCAAGAAGGGTAGAACTTCATAACGCTAGTTCAAGGTGAGTGGACGGCTTAATATCTTATAACTTTTGGGTTAATTATAAGATTACCTAAATAAATGTTATAAGTGTTCATAATGATGTTTAAAAGATATTTAAACACGTGATTAGCCAACATAGTTAAGTTTGTATGAAAAGAATTAATTGTTTATACATGAAACATGATATGCACAAGAATTAATGATGATATGAGAAATAATATGAAATGCATATTTGTTGGGAATGTCAAAGAAGCACAAATGATTATTATTAACTTAATTATATGATGATTAAGTTGACATGTACAAGGCTTGAATGGCGGTCAACGACAACGTTGACCGATGGACAATGGATTAATTAATGTCGGTTGATATTAGTTAATTGTACATTTATATAATTGCATGGATTTGCATGAATTGTGATACATAAGTCTTATGTATTGAATTAGTTATGAGTGACTAAATATGATATAGACCCTATCTAGTGTGATATGTGGTAAGTCATAGGTCGGGTGGAGTACCCAAGGATCGGGCGGTTATCCTCAAAACTCGGTTATAGGGTGGAGAACCCAAGGATCGGGCGGTTATCCTCAAAACTCGGTTATATAGGGTGGAGTACCCAAGGATCGGGCGGTTATCCTCAAAACTCGGTTATATAGGGTGGAGTACCCAAGGATCGGGCGGTTATCCTCAAAACTCAATTATAGGGTGGAGTACCCAAGGATCGGGCGTGTATCCTCAAAACTCATAGATTACATTTAATGATCTAGGACCGGGCGGTGTCCTCATGATAATTTATTTGAACAAGGAGGAGTTCTATACACTCATAGGTATATGGGTGGGTTGGGATTTAAGTCAAGGATATTGGCTACTATTATTTTCCCAAATAAACAATGACCTACGGGTCGGGTATTTCCAAGTGTATGTATACTAATATGTATTTCAAACTTGGGGGAAAGACTATACGTATATGTATCATCCTATGTTTGGGTCTTATACTTGAAACGCTAGTTATTCTATATTTAGCCTGCTACTCGCTCGGTACTTGTACTGACCCCTTCGGGGGGCCCCACCATTTTCAGGTTGAAGCTAGGGCTTGCTACCTGCACCTTTCTACGGGTGACATCAAATCAAGGAAGACGTGGTTCGTGCTTCCTCATTTCATTTCAAATTACCAAACACTGCTCATGGATATTTTTATTTGTCATAAACTATTCTTTTGGGGCTTGCATGCCCATGTTATTGGCCGGTTGTGGCTTATGACTACCGTTGAATACTTCCGCTATTCATTGGTTTAAATGTGATGTTGTTATGTATGTTTACTGCTGAGTATGGATGGATTATTTCTCTCGAACGCCTTGTGTAATCAAGTGAGGTTGACTCGCGGGTGACGTCACTTGATTATACGGCGGTTGTACACGCGCTTGGATTGCGGTCTGGGGCGTGACATACAGGTTAATTGCCGGTTGCGTGGGAGTCCAAGTGAACACTGGAGGTACCCACGCGTCACCTTCGGAAGCAGAGAACAGGACTGAAGATGATGGCAATGAGCCAATGTGAGAGATGACCGGTGTAGAGAAGAGGGAGGCTGTTGAAGAAGAGCCAGTCACGGAAGCGACACCACCGGTAGTCGCAGCAGCAGTGGAGAAGACTGGCGCAGACATAGAGGTTTCGGCGGTTGTGAAGCTCGCAGCGGCAATGGTAGATACAATCTCGGCGGAAGACATGGAGCCGAAAAAAAATTAGGGTAGGATAAAAGTGGCTCTTGATACCATGTGAGAATAATTACCAGGCTTAATCATAATGGTAGCCCTGACAAATATATAAATAGAGAATAAATGTCATAATTATAATAGGAGTCCCCAGTAATAAACAAATATAAATTCTACTCTATTAGTCACTTTGTAACCTGTTTTGATTTGGTCCGTTTAGTCTCTCTTTAGTAATGATAAGTTAAGCCAGTTTCGTTCAAAAAAATACACACGATTTAAATTTAAAATTAAAATGACTTCATCCTTTTGCATTGCGTGAGAAATTTTGCACTTCACGCATTTATATCTAAACATTTATGATATACTCCGTACCTTGCAACCTTTCAAGCAAACTATCAATCAAATTCCTGGGATGTTTCGGAAGACTGCCAATTCAAGATTTCCAAGATATAGATATTTCTGTCGTTAATTCCCTTTTCACGTTTTTTAGTCGTAGTAATCCCCCAATTTTACAAAAAAAAACTTTTAAAGATAGTTGTGAACACTTTTTTTCTTCAATGGAAATAAAGACTTTCATCATTCCTTAGCTAAACTCCCACACTATTTAACTACCCAGCGAAGTCATGGATTATCCGACCACCAAACCCCTGCCTAAGTTGACTATCATGTTGACCGCCGCCGTCAACGCTTTGCCGGAGACCCAAAGTCAGCGAAACCGCTCCCAGCCCGCCGCTGCCGCCCATTTCAAGACCATTTCTCTGGTAAGGCGTGAAACCCGCCGCCATGAACGGTCTGTTGTCAATGCCAACCGGAAGACCGAAGTCGATCCTTGACCGCTTGTCTTGGCTCTTCCACGTGTCATGATAGGGTTGTTCCCTGATCAGGGAAGCCGGGAACGTGCTGTTCCCGGCGGGGCATTGTTCCGACCGGGAGAGGCCGAGCCGATTCGGGTGCTGCCGCCGATCTTCATTCGGTTGGCTGATATTGCTGTGAGTTTCTGCTTGACCGTCAATGACTTTTCCATCCTTTTGACCATTTTCTGCCAGTGTTTTAGTCTCGAGGGTGTGTATTTCTTCCACCATTGGCTTCCAAACACGAACTCGAGCATTGATGAACCAGTTTGAAACCTACATTCACCGTCCAAAACCGTCATCATGTATACGAATAGTTTAACTTTTCATATAACAAGATAAATAAGAACTTTTCATCAACAAGGGAAACAAAACGATCATTTTGGTATAGCCCAAATAAGAAATTAACCAAAATTGTAGCTAGTGAAAAAAACAATGGGTGTTACCTGGTTCCGAGTTAATCCTGTTTGGGCAGCCAACATATGTTTATCAGTGTCTGTTGGATACCTACACAACAATGTATTAGATTATATAACTAACATCTAAAACATTCATATAGTTTCATTGAGTGCATGTAAATAGTACGGGATACTTCGATATCGATATCGCAAAATTCTGAAAAAAATACGTTTTGTGTTATTTGTGAAAACGTCATGAAATTACTAATATTTCATATATATTTTCATTTGTTATCGGTATAACGGTGTTCTCGTTACCCCGATATTGATATTAGAGTGAACTAAAATACAGAAATTCCATTAGAAATATCGGGATGTGCAACCAAAGAGAGAGATAAGATCGAACTCACGGGTGAAGGAAATGATCAAAGAGCCATGCTCTCAGCACAGCCACAGCTCGTTCAGGTAAGCCTCTTTGGGGCCTCCAAATGTGCGTCTGAGGAGGCTCCAAATAGCGGGGCAACCGCTCCCCACCACCACCACCACCACGGGCATTCGGATCAACGAGTTTTAAGCTTGTCGATCTCCCTCCTCCTCCTCCAGCAGCGGGAATACTATGATGATCTCTGCTGCTGCTGGTACGGTCTTCGCCCAACGCTTTCCGGATGCTTTTGAGCTGGTGGGAGATTGCATTCTTGAAAGAACGGAACTGGCGCAAGACGGACTTCAGAGCCAGCGGGATGTATGGCGTGGCTGATCCAAGCCCCGGCACGCTTTCGAATGATGACACTACCATTTGCATTTGTTGGTGATACTGCCTGTACCTTCTGCTAACCTAAAGAATCATGCAAAATTCACCACATTTTAGATGTTGATAAATACCACATCTAAACAAGTGCATGCCAAGAATTCTATCAGCTATAAATGACATTAGGTAATACATATCCAGTAAAGCAAGTAGACATTTTAATGTTAGGTTTGGCTTGGACAAGGACCAGAATCGTCTCGAATATACAATTATAAATCCGTTAGGCTCGACCAGGGGCGGAGCCAGGATTGGGGAGGGAGGGGGGCCGAGATAAGTACGACCGAAACAAAAAATGTAATGTTAATATCAAATGATGTATTGATACTCATCAAAATTTTCGAAAAACATTATTCCTAGTACGTCAATTGATATTTAGAACTTCTCTCTTGCACATCATGGAAACCATGGAAATTATATTAATTGAATTATATATATAAAAAGTCTTAAAGTATTGCCACTAAAATTATCAATATGTTATGATGTGATACATATTTAAATTCTCGGAGAAATAGTTTAATTAAAAGGTGCATTTTGTGCAATAGAAAAAGTAAAAATAGCTCGTTTCCCAGTTTTAACTCTAAAATGTTTAATTTAAGTATAAAAATATATTTACAAACGTTGATACTAACTTTTTGAATTTAAAAGTTGTAAGTGTTTTCTTAAGAAAATACATCCCTTATAGTTCAATTCCAAATTTCTCCTATCTTTTTTTAAACGAAATTTCCCCTATCTAGATTACATGAATAAAGTCATTTACAACTCAAGTTTAACTTTAATTTTACCTCCTGTTTAGTTTTACATCCCACAAAATGAACTAAAAGTCTATAAACGTTATACTTAAATTACATGACATTTGCTAAAAAAGTTATTGTGAAATGGGGCCAAGTAGAAAAACTAAGCAATACTAGTACTAAAAAAAATGAAATCTGGGAGGGGCCATGGCCCCCTTGACCTTAAACATCCCTCCGCCCCTGGGCTCGACTACGACTCGACTCGACTCCATCAACATCATTTACATATATGTTTGGGTAATAGCGGATCAGCCGTTTTTCTCAAATGAAAATGCTGCCTTTTGCAACGGTTAGGTCTGAATCCACCAAAAACAACCAGGGCCATAGTGGAATGTACGCAATCTTACTCTTGCATTAAAGCATAGATAGACTGTTTCCGGATGATTCATAGTAAAAATCGCATAAAAAATTGCACTAAGACTCGACTCAAACTCGAAATAAATAAGAAATAAGTAAGAAAAACGTTATATGGTAATATAAGTAATATACATTGAAAAAAAGTAATTTACATTGAAAGATGTTTGATTTAAATAGTAAGCTTCATATGATAAGATTGGAATAACTATATATGTAAACGTATGATATAAGAATAAATTGCTACATTTATTACTGATATGTAGCGTTTTCCTTTTTCTAATATGAATTAAATTAGAACTATAGTAGTTTGTAAATGATTTAAAATTTAATAGTCTATCAATTGTTTCATCGTGATAATTAATACTCCCTCCGTCCCAGGGAGAAGTTCCCGGGTTGACTTTCACACATATTTAGAAAATAAAGTTACTGAGGGGTAAATTTTACTGTTTGGCACTGTTTCGACACTGTTTGGCACTGTTTCGACACTGTTTGGCACTGTTTTGCACTGTTTGACACTGTTTTGATGTAGGATAACTTTCCATTTAGGGAAATGGGAACTTTTTGTTGGGACTACCAAAAAAGGAAAGTGAGAACTTCTCCCTGGGACGGAGGGAGTAATAATGATTAAATTTTAAAAAGAATTGATAACATGTAAACTATAGTAGTTGGATTTAATACTGTGTCAATATAAAAGAAAATGAATTTGCATCAGCATATGAAATGAATAAACTTTGAGTCTTTGAGATGACCAGTATTTAAATCATTTATCCATATTCATCACTCATAATTACTCCGTATCTTTCAACACTCAATTATATTGTTCAAAACAAACGTCATTTAAATAACACTTAATTAAATGTCTAACATTTACTAAAAATTATTCATCAAAAAAATAATAAAAATTATTCATTCAACACTCAATTATAATATTATATTGTTCAAAAAAAGTCATTCAAATTTATGACTAAAATTAAGAGTTTACAAAAAGTACTCCGTATATTTTAAATATAATGATTAACTGTGTTCAATTTAAGTGACTTAAAAGTGGAGTTAGGTGTACACAAAAGTTGTACACTTGTTTGTCCCCCACAGAAGTTGTTTGTCCGGAAACGAGTTGTTTGTGGAAAGATAATTCATCTCCGGACAGACAACTTGTCTGTAAGGGACAGACAAGTGTACAACTTTTATGTACACCAATCTTTTTTCAAGTGATTATTATGACAACAAAACAAATTCTATCGTGTTTTTAAATAAGTTTTATTATAATAATAATATTTGAAATAATGGAGTAATCTCTTGACATGACTGGTGTGCACAAAAATTGATTTCACACTATTCATTCAAATTTTTGTTCCACAACTGTTGCACGTTTAAGTTAAAACAATTTGCATTTAATATTGCCATCGACTTTTGGTTGAAAAATTTAACATATCTTTCACTTAATAAATGAATGGACAAAATTAATTCTTTTACGCTCAATAACAATTTTTTATTTAGACAGAATTATACGGAGTACATTTATATACAGTGTACACAAGCTGTCCAAATCAACTGTTTAGTCCGTGTTCACATCAACTGTACATATCTGCATGCAGTTCGTCTCTTCCACTATTAATTTGGATTTTTTTTTAAAGAAAAATGAGCAAGGAAAAGGCTGCCATTATATTGGGATTTTTTTTCATTAATTACGGAGTATTTAAATATAAAAAATATGATAGGTGGGAGAATTAAGTCCAGCAGTTCTAGGCCTAAAATTTGTCCAGCTACTTAGACTCAGAGAGGGCTGAAATTAGCTGACACAGTTTCAGCAGTCCAATGTTACCCACAATAATCATATACAGCTTTGAATGAAGCAAAGCTTATACATTTATACTGAATACACTCAAAAGATTACAACCTGCATGTTCCCAAAATACCTTACCCCCTTCCCCATTAAATACGGAGTACATAGATAATTTACCTTTAAAATTGTTACGCTTTTTATTTTATTTTTTTAACAATAAAAATCAGTTATAAAAAGTACTCCGTAACACTTTTTATGCTCCTAGTTTATACGGAGTATAACGTATAGCTATTACTCTATTAGAGAGTACTTTTTGGCATTTTTTATAATTAAAATCAACTGTAATGAAAAATAGTTAGTTACGAGTTAGATTAAAACATGACACAACCTTTCTAATTGGATTTGTTAATATTTCTATTAAAAATGGGACCTATTAAAAGAAAAAATAATCACAGTACATAAATATAAGAGAACAAAAATAATTAATACTCTTCCAGTCTTACTACGTAATTACCTTTGTATGAGTTAAACATCCTATTTTAAAAATACATTGATATACTAGCATTTGAAATTTCAAAAAAGAAAAGTTATGTTGTACTCTTACGTTTTTCACCAGTGTTTGCGAAAAATCTCTCTTTTGAAGCAGTAGTAGATATTGCAATGCACAGTGAAGAAATCTACCCCACTGTCCATTAATACACATAGGGACATAGCTAGGGATAAACAGTGCATCAAAATGTAGAGAAAAGGTACAAATATACCCCTGTAGTATGGGTGTGGGTACAGATATACCCCTGTTCTATTTTTCGGAACAAATATACCCTTGAACTTTTAAAAATGTGCAAAAATATCCCTCATGTTCTTATAAAGGGGCAAATTAATCCTTATTAACTTTAAATTAATAAAATAAATTTAAAAAAAAACAAATATAAATTATAAATTCGAAAGTTAAAAAAAATTAAAAATGTAATAGTGTCTAATTCTCCCTTTTATAGTTTTTATATCACAATTTAATATTGTTTAAGCATGAAATATTATTTCAAAATTTTACTATATGTTTAAGATTCTTTCGAAAAGGTGCAACATATGTTTTGCAAAGTAGAGAAAAATTAATTTTTTGCATTCTTTGCACTATAAAATTACATATTTTGAAATAATATTTTATACTTAAAATATTAAATTGTGATATAAAAACAATAAAGGGAGAAATGGACACAATTACATTTTTAAAATTTTTATTTTTTAATTTCGATTTATTAATTTGTTTTGGTCTTTTTTTGAAATTTATTTGATTAATTTAAAGTCAATAAGAATTAAATTGCACCTTTATATAAAATGAGGGATATTTTTGCACCTTTTTAAAAGTTCAGAGGTATATTTGTTCCGAAAAATAGAACAGGGGTATATTTGTTCCTCCACCTATACTACAGGGGTATATATGTACCTTTTCCCTCAAAATGTATAAAAGGTTTTCATATACACATGTGAAATGAATAAATTCTACGGAGTATTTGATTGAGGATTGAACATTCCATATTTGATAATTTTATAATTAATGATGTGTTGGGAATTTTTTAATGGTGTAGATGTATTAAAAATTGGCCAAAAAGAAGAAATTAAGAACCTAACCTCATCTTGCATGTACAACAGCTTCACTTTGTTTTGCAGAAACTCAGGCTGGTTAGTGTAGGCCTCATTAGAGCCACCCAAATCTCTAAACTCATGACTCTTCGCACTCGAACTATACAATGTCGTAGACGAACCACCCGAATCAATAGCCAAAGATCCACCACTACATGGAAGAGCCACATTGGCATCATCATCAACTTCTTCTTCATCGTCGATTATATTACCGCAAACCTCAGACATGTTATTAACAAGTTCTTTGTTACCCTCAAAATGGCACAACTCATCAAGAAGCTGTTGGGCTGGCTTTAGAAACCTCGAACTCTTAAGAATCGCAGCGTAACCCGTGAAAGGCCCGAGCGGGACCAAGTCTCGATGTGTAAAAGTCAAAACATTACTCATATTATTATTCCCTAAATATGAAGGTTTGGTTGGCGAGGCAGATGATAGTGATAATGACAATGCTTGTTGTTGCTGGTGTTGGTGTTGGGCATTGGCAAAGGTTTGGCTAGAGTGATCAACATAAGAAGCTGAAGCAGAAGTTACAACTTCTTGAAGGGCATTCGGGTAATTCAAATGTGAAGTATCTTGAATTTCTTGGTATCCAAACATTGGGGTGAGACTGGCATCAATGTTTTTCCAATGTGACTCGATGTTTTTCCATGAGTTGGTGAATTCTCCCGTGTCAACGACAAATTTACCAAACCTTGGTGCAGCATTGCTCGTCGTAGATGAATCTTGAATCAGCATTTGGGAGTGATTGTCCCTTCGCAGCTGAGGGTTCGGAGGGAAACTTAGCATTTCTGAGGATAAAACGGATGGAGAATCGTTCGGGATGATCCCGTAACGCCAACCACCATCCGGGAGTTGTTGATCCCCATTAAACAGGCTGTGGTGGTGTAATGACAACTCCTCTAAATTTGGACGACAGTCTCCTCCTCCACCTACCAAATGGTGCGACGATTGTGTTGTTAAAATGTTTTGGTTCCTTAACTTTTCTCTCCTGCTTTGCTGCAAGACATGGTATCCTGATCCATGGTTGCTTCTTGCCTCCATCCTATATATATAACTCAATGATCAGTCTGCAAGACTATATAAAAGCAGGCCTGGCCTGCTGCTGATGAAGATTCTTCAGCATATTGCTCCTGGAAATCCCATTGAAAAATTCAGCATATTAACAAATAGTAATGAGGCATTCCAAGACAACAACTTTGTTGTATTAAGAGATGAAAACATAAACTGCTACTACAAGTTTACATTTGTAGAGATTAGACCAGAGAAAATTCTACAATTATGATAAAAAAACAAAACTTTACTTTGGGATTACCATTTCTTCCCAAAATAGGACAACATTACTTCTCACAGAAGATATTTTGACTGCTATTAGAACAAAATAACTGATCTTTTGAAAATACAATATAATCAGTCTTATTTGTGAATATTGATTCGGATTTCACACATACTGTGGGCAGTTTTGATCGACAACCAGTCAATCACACATGCTTATTAAAATTGTTAAGCTACTCATTTGGTTTTTTCAAGTAGGAAGAAATTATAATAAAACTGGGAAAGAAAAATGGTAAACTATAGAGATGTGATTGGAACTAGAAAAAAGTCAAAAATACTATTTCTTTTATGGTAACAAACTATTTCTATTTATGTTCTGAAATCAATTATAACTTCAAACTCCTAATTCAGAGTATATGATTTACGGAGTATTTAAATAACTGAATAATATTTAAATTTTTATTTTTAAAGAGAAAGACAAGCAGAAAGGAATAATTGTCGTTGGATTGTCTTTCCGTTCTCTAGGGGTTCCCGTCATCCAAATATGCCTTAAGTAGGAAAATATATATGATAACTGCAAGGAAATCAAAATTTGGAAAGTACAGCAATACAATGTCAAAACATTTACATAAACTACGGAGTATTACGGAATACTACTATTTAAACTAATTTTATTTATTTATCTAAATTCTTATTTCCCATTGGAGTTCAAAAATATCTTATATCCCATTAAACAGAAAATCAAAACACATGAAGAAAAGTAAGAAATCAACAACTTTTGTTGATGATTTAAACTCCAAAGTTTACTTTTGCATTTTCGAAATACTGTCAAAAACAACAAAATAAATTGCCTCGTCATAAATATTTTTGGGGTGTTATGATATACTACAGTACAACGTAATTTACTAAAAAAAATGTCACCATCCGTGACACTCCGTATTTTCGTTCTTTAATTTAGTTTTTGGTTAAAGTATTTTTTGAAATTACGACTTTCTTTATATTTCCATCAAATTCAATTTTCTCAAGATCCAAGAAAAAGATTTCGTTTTCATTTGCAGTATGGAAGTAACCTGACCTCTGCACAATAAATACATAGGAACAAAGAAACCCAATTCTGATCTAAATGACTACAACCCAAAACCTTGATCTTTTCCCCAAGATTAAATTTAAAGAAAAAATGAAGCAAGAATTGCCTATGAGCTCAAAGATTGAATCTTTAGCAAAGAAACTGAGGAATCTGAACCAACCAAAGAAGGGTAAACAGTTTGATAAAATAAAAAAATACAGAAAAAAGGAAATGAGTAAAACCCTAATTAAGGACATAACAACTTTAGTTTCTGTCATTTTCAGCAGCCAAATAGAAGGCAGCAAAATACATGGGCAGATCCAAAACCTTGAAACTTGTTTTCCCAGGAATGAAACATGAAAGCCAATCAAAACAATTGGCAAAACTAAAAAGCAATATTTTTAAAGACAATTAAACAGATTGAATATTCTTAAAGATAGAGAGAGAAAGGAAGTAAAAGTGGGGTGAGCAAGGCTGAAAAGATGGTTTACCAGAGCAAAAAAGGACGGTGGCCGGCGAGATTCCGGTGGGTTTTCCGGCGATGGGGGAAAAAGGACAATGATTGTGAAGTGAAGAGAGGGAATGGAGTGATAATGGATAATAGGCCTTCAATTCTCTCTCAGTCACAGCTTTTTAACGTGTAGTAAAACCCGGCGGGAACGTGAATAGCAAGGCGACGTTCATCCGTACATTTCTTCTATTCATTTCTTTAATGTATTTCAAAGTACAAAATATATAAATCAAAATATTCTATTCATGTCTCGAGATAGACTTTCAGTTTTACTCAGACTTTTTACTTTCTTTTGCAATTACGACGTCTGCTTATTACGTAACACTACGTATTGCATCATTAGGGAGTCTTTAAAGTTTGACCCCAACACAAAGTGCCTACCTTGCATTGTCTCACTTTAAAAAAATTTGATGAAAAAGTTATACTCCCTCCATCCCAAAAATTGACAATGATAAAATAAATTTTATTTTGCTGTAGAGTGCATTGTTTAAATACTGTTTGACACTGTTTGGCACTGTTTTGATGTAAATAATTTGCCAAATAAAAAAGTATTGAAATGTGAAATTAATTTTGGGACATCCATTTAAGGAAAGTGGAAGTTGTTTTTGGGACAGAGGGAGTACATTGTATTGGGGCAAACTTATTATTTTATCCCTTATTTTAATAAGGGCAAACTTTGGAGACCCCAAACTTTGAGCCGGTTTGGTGATCATATTTTTCGACTTATCAAATTTATTTGTTAATTCTTTTATCAAATACGTAATTTTTTATTTCACGCGTTAAATAATATAATACGGAGTAACTTTCTGTCTGTATTGGTTGAAGTTAATGTAGAATATCATTTCAGCTATTCTTTTCGTATAAATTTATATTTATTTTAGTAATTCAATATTTTAAGTATTATTTTTTTTATAAATCAGTAGAATTAGCCAATTCAGTCGCTTCAGCCAAACATTCATAAATTTCAGCAGAATCAACCAATTAAGTCAATTGCAGTGCTACCAAACAGATTATTAATTGTTTTAAAAACAAGCTTAACTATTACTCCCTCCGTCCCGCAGTTGACTTCACATTTTGACTTCACACAGATTAAGAAAATAAATTTGACTTTACTGTGGGGTGCACTGTTTTGCACTGTTTGAACACTGTTTGAACACTGTTTGACACTGTTTGGACACTGTTTGACACTCTGTTTGGCACTGTTTGGCACTCTTTTGATGTAGATAATTTACCAAATAAGGAAAGTATTGAATTGTGAAATTAATTCTGGGACTGCCCAAAAAAGAAAGTGGGAAGTTATTTACGGGACGGAGGGAGTATGATGTTATGATCGGCCTAAGGCTTCCATGACAAAATAACTAAATGAGATAATTTGAATAAATTTCGAATGCTTTTTTATATGTATATGATTTGATGAGGCCATTGATGGTAACTATAATGTTATAAATATTTGATGATTAAATTATTACTTAAGAGTGTTATTTACGGAGTATTTCCTAACATAGAAATAAAGACCCTTAATTGGGATGTCTTTGGCCTAACATTTTATGGGCATTCGGGTGTTACTCCAATTAATCTCGGTCCCTCGTCCAGACTACCTGACGTCTCTCTTGCACCATCCGACTTGTCATCTTTAGCGTCTCAATTGGTATTTTCTACACCAAATGTTGCTAATGTTGTTACTAATCATCTAAATGTGGTTGAAGATTATCTCCCATGGCAGACTCAGTTTGAGTCTTTTTTTAGTTTCTCGCACTTTACTTGGGATTCTAGATGGATCCATACTGATTCCGTCTCCATTTACGTTTGATTTGGCACGTCGTGAGACACTGAATCCTGAATATCACCATTGGTTAAAAGTGATCAAACGGTTCGGTCATGGCTATTTGTCACTCTCTCGCAGGGCATTTTAATTGATGTGCATGACCTTAAATTTTCATCTCAAATTTAAGAACGTTTTCAAACTCGTTGTATATCTGCCTGCATTGCTCGATTCATGGAATTAAAACATTCTTTATCTCATATTAAAAAGCAAGAATCTCGGTCCATGGATTATTAATTCCCCAGTTAACAACTGAGAGTTAAAAGAAAATGTTGTTCTTGGTCTTGGCATGAAATACGATGAGTCTTTGATAACCGCCCCACTTATTTTCTGGGGAACGCTACACTTGATAGCTTGAGAGTTAGGGGCGGACCGTAGTACAGACCCAGGGGGGCTGCCGCCCCCCCAACAATTTTTTTTTAGTATATATATATATACAAAATTTTTATTTTTACCCCCCAACATTTAATTCTCGCCCCTCCAAGAAAAATTTTGAACCCCCCCAAAAAATATTTTCTCCCCCAAAGCATAGCCCACTCGCAGAAAACCAATTGTTTAAGAGTCAAAGAAATAGAAATTTTACAAGTAATATTATATCAACTCACTCCAAAATTTATTCCCCATTAACCCACCCCAAAATCTAATCCCAGCCCACCGCCCAGACCAAACTAATGAAAAACATGCGCACCTAGAAGAAAGAAACGGAAAGATCGATTATTTTTAAATGATTGTCCTTATGGCTACTATGTTCATTGCTTAGCACATCAGTTGCAATTAGCATTGGTTGCTGCTTCTAGAGAGGTGAAATATCACTACAATAAAACGGATTTGTAGAGGCATGCCATAATTGCCTCAAAAAATAGCAAAGTAGCCTCTAATGACTTCTGGAGGCAATTTAGTGGTTGCCAACAAATAGTCCGTCGCAAAAACGGTGGTTGCCTCTAAAAACACCCTTTAGAGGCAAAAAGAATGTGCTTCCAAAAAGATACATTTAGAGGCAACCATAGCCTTTCGCCTCAAAATATCATTAGAGGCCACCACGTTATGTCGACTCGAAATGTCATTAGAGGCCACCACTTTATGTTGATCCAAAATGCTATTAGAAGCAACTAGTTTTAATGACTCAATACATTATTAGAGGCACTATTTTATACTGCTTCTAAAAATTATTAGATGCAACTTTAAATGTTATCATGGAAACCCTTTAGAGGCAGCCTTAGTGCTGAACTAGAGATATTATACTACATTGCATCGATATAATAATTATGGATACCTAATTCCCTCATACTTCTATAAAATATTAAAAATACACTAACATTCAACATAAATACCACAAATAAACAAATGCTTCCATGACAATGTAACACAGAATATCAATATGAATATTCATTTAATAACTGAATGTCTTAACTACATAAACTATTTGTTCAATCTAATCTATCTCAAATCCGTGTGAAGCAAAACTAACTGGATCTAATACAAAATGAAGATGAAACAACATAGATCTAAAAGTTTAATGACAACACATTAACCTAGAGAGATCATTCATAATCATCATGTTCCTCCTCCTCATCATCATCATCATCATTATCATCATCATCGTCATAACCATCATGCTCATCATCATCATCATGCTCATCATCATCATAACCATCATCACTACTCTCTTTAGTATGCTTCCTGCCAACCTGTAATTTTGAAATTTAATTGTATGAGTATTTGTAACTTTAAAAAGTTATTAATAAAAAATAATGAAAAAATGATGCAATACCTCTTTCGCAATCAACTTAGAAAAATCACTGCCCATAAGGTTGAAGAATTTTTCCATAACACCTTTCATAACTCGGACTTCATTTTTAAAATTGTTCACCTCCTTAGTCAGCATTTTATTTTTCTCATTAGCTTCATTTGCTTCTTTCTTAGCTTCACTCGCCTGCTTCTTGGCCTCTTCGGCTTCTTTACGCAACTTCTCCCCTTCGCTAATAGATCCCAACAGTGATGTAATAGAAGGACTTACTCCCATGCCACGATCACGCCCAGATTTACCTTTACGTTTGACTGTTTTATAAATTTCTTCATCAGTCATATTAATTTCTCCTATCTCACGTTGCTCTACAAGTTTCTCCATTTGTGACTGCAAAAAAAGTTATATGCAATGAGTATACCAACAAAAAGTTATATATATAAGTATGCAACACTATGCAGCTTGTGTAACTTTAACAACCAATCTGATAATCACTAGGCAGCTAGTGTAACTTAAAATGCTTTGCCCCTTCAACTAGCATACAAACAAGGTTTAATAAATCATCCGTTAAAAACCAATAGGACTAAAAAACAATCGGAATTATGTTATGCACTTCCTTAACTAGCATCACAATTATACTAGTCAATCCTATAGAAAGGACTCTTGAGGTTGCAGAGCGAGTATGGAATGGTTTTCTAATAATATTTGGCTGAAAACAATGTTTTCTTCAAAGGAATTCTACTTGAACCTAGCATGGTTACCCTAGGGGCTGAACATAAACAGAAGGTTTCCCCAGATAACATTGTCAAGTACACTCTCACTATGCTGAAAAGGAGAGTCCTTCCCACTGTTCCTGGGATCACAAAATCATGTTGTTGTCTGGACGAAAATCTGAAGTGGATGCAACATTGAACCTGAATGCACTCTAAATCAATGTCTTGAAGACGTGGCAAGGATGACCTGAGAATGTGAAAGCTGCACAAAGGCACTACTGAGTCGTGCAAAAACAAACTCACAGCCGGCTCTACTAAGAAGAAAATATTTGTGAAGGGTTATACCTATTAAGTGTGTATCCTTAATACAAAATTTGTTACAGAAAGCTTTAAACTGAATGTATCTTTGCTACTATATCCCCTAAATCCAATACATGTACAATGCGATTCCCATTTCTCATACTAAAACTCGCATAAAGTAAAACTAGCTTTCTGAACGAGCACAATTCAACCCAAGATTTCAGTGATGTGTGTTAGCCTACAAGTAAACAAGCCTATAGTTTCAGTGATGTGTATTAGCACATGTACACTTTAAATAATATGACATCAATGTGTATCTAAGTGATGCACTCATTTCATAAACTCAGTACGATTCAACATATGTACTTTGTTATTTTAAAAAGGCAGAAAATCATGAAACCACACTGCTAAGATTTCAATAATCATCAAGTTTGAGTTTTTTGAATCATGTACAAATTTGACCTGATAAAAGTTAAAGCACACTGATAAAAATCAGATTAATTTATTGACTATAAGTGAACGATACTCATTTACCATAGTTTCCTTTGCAACATTAGTCACCGGGGTTTCATCACGTCTAGTATGAGTCTTCTTGTACACTTGCAGCATGCCCGACATTACATGGTCAATTTGAAACTAATATGAAAGAAGTATTGTTTTAGCGGATAAATAATTAAACAATATAAAAATAAATCACAATAAATAAATTTTTATTACCATCTCTTCTACCACTTGAGCAAAACTCTTTGAACCAGCAGTGTGTCCAGCATCTAAGTATGAACGGTTATCACGATTTCGTTTACTCATTTTCTATAACAAAAAAAATGTCATTATTAATAAAATAACTTTTTATTACACATAGACCAAATATATTATTACTGATAGGGGTGGAGAAAAAAGTCTTGAGTGAGAGTGGTAAATAAATACCATGATTGTGGGTTTTGATAAAATAATACTGTTAGTGCTTTCTGAGAATATAACAAATTTAAAAAGTTAAGTGCAACCTCATTCAATAAAAGTGTAGTTGTGAAGTGTATACTTAGCTAGAACAGTAGCATAGAGTGAAATATGTGTTTAAACAGGCACACAAACTAATTACCTGAAAGTCAGGAGACCCAAAGTACTGGACAAGCCACTTCCAGTCTTTTTCCTCAACACGAGGTGGCTTATTCTCTTTTTTTAATCGTTCAGCATCTGTTTCTTCTGTGTCATAATAAGTACTTTTCAACCTTGCTCTATAATTTCTGTATTTCTTATTCAATGATCGCATCAGAGTTTTGTGTCGCTCTTTTTCTAACTTTTCACGATGCTCTTCATCTTCAACATCATCAAGACCAATATCAAATTTTTCCTTGCAAAATGAAGTGGTTCTTAATAGCAAAAAGGAATGAATATATAGAAGAGAAATACTTTATAGGTGGACTAAATAATTTTAATACCAGAATAAGCTGCCACATTCTGTCTTTATTCGTTTTGGGGATTTCTGAAAAGTCTTTCACATTATAAAGGGGTGCATTTAGAGGATCTCGGACAAGGGCACGACAATAGTTTGCCAAGCTAGCTCTATTCACACCGACAGGTTGGCCCTTTATGTTAAAATCTACCCTTTTCCTCTCACCCGGTCTCATTCTAGCCATATAAAGATTCCGCGTAGGACCTCTAGGAGTTTTAGTTTTGTACACTTTTTTCTTCCGATGAACTGTCGAAAGATAAAAATAATTCATTGAGCAAACATCGCTTTAATGCATAAATCATGTTAATGGAATAGAAGTACCATTATTCATAATGAAGTTAAGTAGTTAACTGACAACAAAATTAAAAATGGAAAAAGTCATACCTTGAGAAATAACTGTTCCTCCTATGTTATTAGCATCAGGTAGATCCATGTCATAGCTAGTCCTCTTAATTAGACTGGTATTATCTTCTTCTTCATCTAAGTATACATTCGGATACCAAAACAGGAAAATACAAGGAATAAATTGTTTCCTAAAAAATGAATTAAAAAGTATAATATGACTTTAATTTTTACATATTGTATACCTTTATCTGTATCAGAATCTTCATTGTTCGTATTATATTGCTCCTCCATATCTACAACATTGACTCTCCAATAAATATATAGTAAATACTTCGTTTATAGTAAATATAATAGCAGTGGTCCTCGATTGAAAATTAAAAATGAATTGCATACCCTCATCAGAAGCAATGTTGTCTTGATCCCCTTCTACTTGTTCTGCACTACTAATGCCTAGATCATGTATTTGACCTTTATTATTCATGGACACGTAAATTATATGAAAAGTTGATAAATAATTTATGTATATATTGAACCTTGTTGAACACCTTTAATAGCAGTGGATACTATTGCTTGCTGTTTTTTGTTCATTCTAAACATCCTTGCAAGTGACGCTGGTGGAATGAAGTTTCGTTTTTTTGCCCTTTCTTTCACTGGTACACTTTGGGTCTAGAATGTTAAACATAAAAGTGAGTGATGGATATTTCTAACAACATAAAAACTACAAATAAAAATAACTAAACTAACATAATCAATAATGGAAATACCTTTCTCGCAGCAGAATTTGTAGCTTCATAATTATCACCGAGAACATAATCACCATTTTCCTTAAAGCGCTGCTTAGGTTTCAGTTTTCTTCTCTTTTCGTTGGTGTTATCAACCAGACTACTCATTGAAGCAACAATACGTTTGATACCCAAAGACTTCATTTTGAACTTATTAGATTCAATATTCTTGAGTCTTTGCTGCTCATACTCATTCAGCGGCATCTCAACCTGTTTAGTATGTACATTTCTTCTAATAACTCTTAACATAATAAAGCTATTACCATAGAAAAAAATACTTTTTAACATATCACACTATACAATAATCAAATAAATGCTAAAACTGAAATGCTCATGCTTAGGCAATATACTGAAACTTTAAACTCTAGTCAATATATAGATTTTGAAGAGAATAAAACAAAATAAGTGAAATAATCAATACTATGTTGATATATGGAAAAAAAGGATCCATGTTAAAAGCCAAAAGGGCGTCTATATATTTTCTAGGTCAGTTTATGGATATGTATCATCCATATTATCAGTTCCATTTGGCTGCTCAGCGACATCGTAGAAGTTCCTTGGTTTGATCTTAACTACTACCTTCCAGTTCGGCTTCACAACATCATCAACATAGAAAACTTGTTCTACTTGAGAAGCAAAAACAAAAGGATCATTAGCTAACACTTTTCTTGTGTTAATACTAGTGAACCCAAAAAGATCAGTAACTATCCCTCTGCCCTGACTATGAATATCCCACCAATCGCATTTGAACAATGTCACCCGATTCCCTCCGATATATTGAACTTCTATGATTTCTTTCAAGACTCCATAATACTCAAGATTTTCTGCTCCACTCTCCCCCTAAAGAAAACCATTTTTAAAGCATTTTCTTCACCATAAGTTTGCAAATTGCCTCATGCCTAGACTGATTTTTAATTCATGGTTGGTTTGCGGGACACTATGACATGTTCACGAGAATTTTGACATACTCTTGACCAAAAACCAAGACCTATTTCTTGAAACCTTTTAGTTCAAAAAAATCTGGTTTTAAGTCAACTTTAGTTTAAGTAAAACTATGAACTCAACAAGCAGTAACTTTAGTTAATTACTCAAAACAAATTTGGATATGATTTTTAGGGCTATAGTGGTCACTCATGATTCATAGAAGCTCCTACCCGATAGATTTGACGAAAAATAAGATGTACTTCACTCAATATGACTATTTCAGAAACACGCAATATTCACATAGAGCAACTGCTTTAGGGTAGAAGAGTATGGCTAACTTATCAATTTAATGGTATTCAAGATCTCAAACTAATATATTTTCTTTATTCTACAAAGGATTGCATACTGGAATTCTAGAATTCCCTTAACATATATGTATTGTGAGTCCTTTTCTTGTCCAGCCGGCCTGACGGGAACCGCCGTCCGGCCGAGGGCATTTCGGGCACTTCCCTATAGAAGTTTTTGATGAAATTTTTTGAGCATGTTCTTCATGAAGTCTAGTTTATCCATACCAAATTTCAGCTCAAAATTCGATCGGGAAGGCATTCAAATAATTTTTTGGAGTTGACTGCGTCAAAGTATACATATAAAAACCCAGTCAACTTCAAAAAATTATTTGAATGCCTTCCCAATCGAATTTTGAGCTGAAATTTGGTATGGATAAACTAGACTTGATGAAGAACATGCCCAAAACATTTCATCAAAAAATTCCACCGGGAAGTTCCCGAAATGCCCTCGTCCGGACGGCGGTTCCCTTCAGGCCGGCTGGACATGAAAAGTCCTCTATGAAATGTAGTATGAAACTGCTAAACTGCTAAAAATGGATATGCTACTTCAATTCAGGATTTGAGACTACAAAATTTCAGGGGAACTTAATTCCATTTCAGGGAAAAAGACACCATTTTTGGCTGAAATTGTTCATAAGGATTTGTGTAAAACCATATAGGTTCATACAATTCCCAACTTCTTTTTTTGAAATTTAGACTCGCAACCTAAAAAATATTAAATCAAAAAAATACAGTAGAAAACCGTATCATGTAGGGTGTTAGCTCATCGGATTCCATGCTTTCATTATTAACTAGGAATTTAATTAATTAAATTCTGGACAAATCATAAATATAGAGTATTTATCAAGCATTCAAACAAAGATATGATAAATTTAAAGAATTTGCCCTAAATGGGACTAAAACATTAAGTAAATTTCAAAACAGGACTACAAGTTTATAATTTCCAAAATAGGACTCCGGATTACATTTTTGCCCTTCTTCTAACTAAACCCAAAAGCCCAGCTCATCTCCGTCAGATTCAATGACGACATCTCTCCCTTTGCATCGAACACCATCGACTAGCCTCCTTGTCTCTTCCCCTGCGATTTTTCTCACCACCATGGATCGCAGCGGCACACCTATTTGGTGATACCTGTTTGGTGATTTTCTGGCGAAACCAGGTAAGTTTCTAAGTTTCTTTTCCTCCTCTATCTTCAACCTTCTTCTTCTCATTCTCTTCCAGATCCTCTGCTTTTTTATTTTTTGATCTATCAATCTGTTAGTTTTCAGATTGTTAATTGAACAATTTCACTTTTTACAGTTTGATTTCAACAAAGCCCCGTTAATCATAAGTTTTTACTCAAAGAACACGAATTTCAACGAAGGCCAATTGATAAAAAATATACTAGTATTACAATTTTACCTTTTTTTATCAATTTGATTAATCTTGAACATAAGAATGTTGTGGTCACTGATTCTCAGAAAATGCCACTTTTAATCATGAAAATGTCATAATTATTGGTTATTTATCAAAATGCCACTTTTATGGTTGAGAATGTCATAATTATTGGTTATTTGACAAAATGTCACTTTTATGGCAGTACATTTATCAAACTGACAATCTCACTTTGAAATGCCATTGCATCTGTAATGCCATATTTTTAGCATTTTTGTCAAATGATGTCATTTTTTAGACACTAAATGTATATTGAATGTCACTTTTATTTTTTCATTTTCATCTCATATTTTAAATTTTCATAAAAAATTGAATGTACAAAAATATGAAATTGAAAATTTCTTTATTTTTATAAAAATTCTATATTTTCACAATCTAAAAATGCTACTTTTCTATACAAAAATGCCATTCAATATTAGTTCTTGGCATTTTCTATATCTGAAAATGCCATTCAATATACCTAAAAATGGATTCTCAAATATATGAAGTTGGAGTTGAGAAATTAAATATAAAAAAAACATTGGAATTGAACCAGACCTAATCCTAGATGTACATTTGAATCGTGATAAAGTTGTTGGCTTATAGCGTAGCTAGTGTGGAATAAGTGATCATCTCACAGGATTTGTACAACAGTGATCTCACCAGATGTATATATGCAGCGGTGGTCTTACCGGCGACGATGGCGGCGTCTTCATTGGGCAGTGGCGGCGGCGGCCTTGCTAGGCAGTGGCGGCGGCGGCCTTACTGGGCAATGGCAGCGGCGGCCTTGTTGGGCCTTGCTGGGCAGTGGCAGCGGCAGTCTTGGCGTTAGTGGCTGGAAAAAAGGGTATGCGTGGTGTTGGTGGTCTGGAGGTCTCGCTGCAAGGACTCATCGATGCAGATACAGGGGCTTTTATTTCAATAAGGGCAAATTTGTCTAATCATTAATTAAGAGTCCTATTTAAGGAAGAATAAACTTAGTGTCCTATTTTTGCAAATTTAGGATGTTTTAGTCCCATTCGGACAATTCTCTCATAAATTTAAGGATGAATATTACGACCTTGTTGAGAAGCGTGAGTTAAATGATATCTGGAGGAGATGATGAAGATTGAAGAAGAATAGTGAGATCAAACGCCAAGCTTCACGATGCTTCCCAAATCGGTCTCTGCTTGATGCGGAAAAAAGGCACTCCTGTCCTGATTTGGGCTAGGGTTATTCTCTCCGATTTTGCTCTCGCTCCTTCAAAAATCGCTTCTACTCCTGCTTCGCCGTTCAGGTCTGGTCCTCTTTACCCGCTTCAAAATCCTCCCTCTGGTTTGCGTGGAAGCAAGTTCTAACTAAAATAATGGGATAACTCCTCTAAAGCTGCGGTAGGGTTAGAAAGAAGTGGCGAAGTGCGGGAATAGTTAGCGGCAAAGCAATACTAATTTGGATTTGGTTAAAAGTATCCAATTTTTTTAAAACTAAAATCCAAGGCGGTTAATGAAAATTAGGGAGCCGGTAATTAAAAAGAAAAAATTACGGATTATTAATTAGATTAGGATAACCAACTTTAAAAACTAAGGATGTTTTTACTTGGATTGTAATTTGCTGATCTGGTCTGGTCTGAACTGATTTGGTCTGATTATTTCAAGTCTCTTTGTATTTTTATAACTATCCAAGTCTGGTCGATCTGGTCTGGGACAGATTACAGTCCAAGTAAACCCATCAATTATAATTCAATTATATTTCACTTGCATTTTACATGTATATATAGAATAATCTTCTGGTCAGGAATTTCCAATTCAATTTGAAGCTAAAATTTGGAGGGGATAGACTTTAATTACTTGACGAAAAACATGGACAAAAAAATCAGCAACAAATACTACCGTAAACTGCGTGCCCCAGACGTCATTCAGCGGCCGGACCGGAAATTCATGACCTGTTTGTGATATATTCGATCGGGAAGGTATTCTAATCATTTTTTGAAGTTGACTGCGTTTATATATATATATATATATATATATATATATATATATATATATATATATATACATACATACATATATATATATACATATATATATTTACGGGTGGTTGCAATTGGAAGTTACAAAGTCATAAGATTTTTGAGACCTCAATTTATCATTAAGTTACACTTTTAGAGGCAATTATATTTTAATTGTTGTTGAATATATCTTTTAGAGGCTCAAAAAATTGAAATTGCCTCAAATTGTTTTAGATGCAATTGCTTTAGAGGCAATTACGCTTTTGCAACAAATTTTTAGAGGCAGACTCTATAATGTTGCCACAAATAATACTTTTTAGGGGCACCTCGAATATAGTTGCCTCGATTTACTTAATTTAGAGGCAATCATGATTTATCTGATGCTAAAGATAACATTTTGAGGCAATATTATCTCAATTGCCTCCAAGAGGTGCCTCTATAAGTTAGTTTTTATATAGTGTATGTGCACAACTTTTTCATCGATTCAGTCTTTATTATTAATGTGACTAATTCTTCTTGCAAACGAAGTGATGAATTAAAGGAAGCTCAAACACTTGAAATTGCAAGAATGTTGGAAATTGGTGAGCTTGAAACAGAAGAAGTGCCAAGACATAGTAAATGTTATGCATTTGGTGTCAAGTACCAAAATGTTGATCCAAAAGTTAAGGGAGGGTGGATGGGATAACTTCTTAGAAATTGTTAAAGAGTTTTGCACAAAGCATGAAATTGAAGTTCCTAATATGAAGTCTCCTTATGCGGTAAAACGCAAACGCCATGATCAAGAAGGGTTTGATATTGAACGTCACTATCGGGTTGATATGTTTTACGCAGCCATATATTCATAATTGTTGGAGCTGAATAGCAAATTCGGTGAACAGATAATGGATCTTCTTGCTCTTAGTGGTGTTTTGGATCCTAAGGACTCATATAAGTCTTTTAACATTGATGATATCTGTTCTTTACTGGATAAATATTACCCCTTTGATTTTATTGAGCAGGAGAAGGTGAGCTTGAGGTTTCAATTGCAACATTATAAGCTCAATGTTCTAAACCATCCAAAGTTGGCGAATTTTTCTACAATGGGTGAACTTTGTCAAAGATTAGCGGAGACGGGGATGTCAAAAGTGTACTTTCTTAGCTTGTTGATAAATTGATCCGACTTTTGTTGACTCTACCGGTTTCGACAGCAACAACCGAAAGGACTTTTTCCGCAAAGAAAATTATAAAAACAAGGCTTCGCAATAAAATGGAGGATGAGTATGTTGCAGACAAGCTTATTGTTTATATTGAAAGAGAAATTGCTAAAACTTTTGACTAAAAAGCCGTGATTGAGGAATTTATCTCGTTGAAGAAGCGTTGGGTACAATTCTAAGGTACTAACTTTAACTATTTTGTAATAATATATTTGTCTCTTCTTCTATTATAATGCTTCATTTAATTACTACTCCGTATTATATTAAGGTTATAACTTATAATAATAATCACCTAGATTTTTTTTGTTTAAATTATCGCCCCCCCCAATATCAATTTCCTGGGTCCGCCCCTGTTGAGAGTTGAGACCAATTTTACTTGCTCAAGAATAGAGCAATGTGTTAGGTCCCCTAGATTTTGATGATATTGTAATAGTTTTGATGATGTCACCTCTTTTTATTTATCCTTGTATTAGACTAGTCTACTTTGTTTATTTGTAATGTGCTCCATATTATAGAGGTAAAGTACTCATAAAAAGCAAAGAGTTCTAAAAAGAGAAGTTAAACGTACCATAAAACAAAAAGAAAAACATCAAAAAGAAAAGGTACGAAAAGAGTTAACTGGTATCCATTGAAAATGAAGCCTACTAGAAAAACCCAGATTTTGGCATGTACCACCGTCCCCTATTATATTTACTTTTAAGTAAATAATGTATTGGACCTTATGGAATGGTTAATGAATTTACGAAGTTGTAAATTTTTATTAATTCTTCCGCGTGAATAGTAAATGTGCACGTGGGGCCCACACCGAGAGCGGGGGCCGCCCGACGTTCCAGAGATCACATAAATTATTTCTTATGGGTCGAGATAATATTTATATAGTGGTGGATATCGTATTTGGGCCATGGGAAGGTCTGGGGTTGACCGATTAGTTAAACGCGGCCCAATTACTTGTACCGAAAATTTAGCAGATAATAGCGCGAAAATGAATTTCGGAGACTTCCAAATTAAAGTTTTGGAATATATATTATTTCAAGGGGTCGTTATGATTGGGAATTAAGTTCCTTTTGAAAAACCTCACAACCTACGCCTGGGCCAAGGGTAGGAGGATTACACCACCTCTGAACCAGGATATATTGTGTGTGGTCTTTACATTCTGCTCATAACACATATTCAGTACTCACTCACCTTCACCACTACACAGCAAAATAGCTTGCTCACTAAAACTGTCCAGTGAACTTTCACAGTTCACTGTGAGTCATCTTCTTGTTATCTGTTCTTCAAAGTGACTTATTTCCACTGGCTTAAATCCTTCATACACACGTGTTATCCTAGTTCTAAAGTTAGTTAAGTTGTTAGAGTAAAGTTCATTGTTATACTTTATCAAACAAACAGAAAACCAATTTCAGCAGCCTGCTCCTAAGGTTCAGTAGCCAACTCCCAAACCGACTGGAAGTCATCTCCTTCAGGATTTCAGCAGCCAGCTCCTGAAGTCATCTGTTTCTGGCAAACACGTTTGTTCAATGTTTAACCCATCTCTTTCACAACTAAAAGGGTCATAACCTTTGTTTCTATACAGTGTCATTGTGACACCGCACCCGAACGTCCTTGAAAATTCGATTTAAAAATTCCAAAGTGATGTATTGAATTTCCGATTTCAAAACAATGGAAGAAACGATTAATATTTTACGAAGTATATGATTGAATATTGTATTGTTCAAACCCGCATTCGTTTGTAATTTTCATAATGTAAATTATTGGGATGAGCCTACACATATTGGAGATCAATAATGTGATTTAGGAAGTTGACTTGTTCTAAATAAATTAGGAGGAGTACAAAAAGACATCTTTTGACAAAGATAAAACAATAGGACCCATTTTCCCCATTTTTGGAAGTATTGGTAGATAATTTGGATCCCAAATTAATTGGGATCAATTGGGAACCACTCCACATGATTAGAGTACCTACAAAACAAGAAAATTAAGTGAGGAGACTTACCTTGGCCGCACCAGCTGGAGGAGGGCTGCACAAGACTTGATTGGAATCAACCTTGAGACCCACCTTGTCAATTTCCGCACAAAATGGTGTGCTGTTTGTCTCCACTCATTATGGGAGTTATACTCGACCAAACAACGTGTATAAGGTGTCTTTGGATAGCTTTTGAAGTCTATTTTCATATTTGAGTGGCCACAGTTCGAGAGGAGAAGTAAATCATCCAAAAATCGATCTGGAACGAGCAGAGGTCTGTGAACTCGAGCTGTGAGAGTGCTGAGACTGTTTGGCCGATATCTCGAGTTTTACAAATCCAATTAAGGCGTGTGAGATACCAAAAGAAAGATCTCAAGACGAGGAATCCGTGAAGGTCTGGTTTGCATCAATCGGAGTAGAGGAAGGCTTCCAAATCGTCCGAGCAGAACGAGACCTCGCAGGGACGGATTTACTCTTCTAAGTGAGTTGTTAATCCCAAAACCTTTCCATTCATTTTCCAAATGATATGAACGATTGGTGGGACTATTATACACTACTCCAAGTGTATAAAACATCCCTATTAAGTTATTTTATTGATGTAAAGGTTAGATACTAACCTAGATGCAAACATTGGAAAACGAGGAATCGAGTTAGCCGGAAAACACCCGTTCTAGGGGCTGTTTTAGTATCAACGATTCGGGGTTGAAATAGCAACTTGAGGAGGCTGTTTAGCACCCATTTTCAAGCAAGGAACTAGTTCCCAATCTTCCTTGGACGAGGCTTTAGCCATTGGATCGAGAAGGAAGGTTTTAAAGCTCATTTGAGGTGAGGATCGACATCTAGTTGCTTACAACTTGTAGGTTAAGCATGAGATTACCTAAATGCTTAAATAATGTTTTCCATGGATTATGATGATAACCTATTGATGGAATATTGATCTATTTTCCAAAGAATGAAATAAGAAATGATTTGGTAAAGTATTGATGAAAATGGAGTTAAATGAACTATTGTGTGAAATAGGCATTTTACTCATGTGTGAATTGTGTAGATACATAAATGATTATTTATGTATTACATTGAATGATTAAGTTGCTGCTACATATCTCTAAATATGTAGGGTTTTACAAATGGAATATATGATTGATAAGAATAATCTTAATAGTATTGAAATACTAGTTAATGATTGTTGAAATTGTTGAAGAATTGAATCTAAGGATTTGATTGTAATTGATGAACTTGATTGTGATGCAAGTGACTAAATTGATGCAATGTGATGCTAAGACCATGGTTGGGCAGTCCGTAGGGATGTCCCAAGATAGATTATTGATATTACAATTCTAGGCCTAGTGAGTGCTTAGGAATTGGGGTCTATGCCAATGTAAGGAGATGTACTTGAGCCCGTGCTCATAGAATTGCATTGGGTAGACATGATGAGGTGATTGTGTGCATGGGGATGTAGTCGAGTTGGACTCGAGAATGCACGGTGGAGTAGTTAGCTTATGTTAATAAAGGTGCATGGTGATGTAGTCGAGTTGGACTCGAGAATGCAAACATATGTGTTAGGGTTGGACCCTATGTATTGTTGTGACTAGGGGTCACGGGATTTTGGGGTATGTTTGATAAACAAACCTTGGGCCTAAGGGCCGACTACTTGACTTTATATATAAAGTAAGTATATTTTAAAACGGGGTAACTTGGGGTTACGGCCTAGATTATATTATCACCCTATTTGAGGGTCTTGTGTTTGAAATACTTGTTGTATATCTATTAGATGCCATCCACACCAGCACTTTATAGCCCTATAGAGTGCTGACCCCTTCGGGGGCGTCCCACCACCATTTTTCAGGTTGAGGCTAGAGCTTGCTTCCTGTGCTCGTTGCTCGAGAGATTCATCTAGGAGGGAAGACTTGGTTCGTGCTTCCTCCATTCTGTTTTTAAACATTAATAAACATGCTCATGGATATTTTACTATAGAGCCTGCGTGCTCATGAGTAGCCATGTGTGGCCCTTTTGTTTTAAACAATGTTTTCCGCTGCGTTATGAATTACTTATTATGTTTGTTTATGGATGTATATGTGTGAATGATATTCAAGACGCCTTGTATAATATGAATGTGTTGGACTGCGGTTGACTATTCGTATTATACGGCGGGTTGTTGACGTGCCCGGATAGGTCTGGGGCGTGACAGTCATCCTCTTGAGGTCAAGACTTCCATTGCATGTTTCAATGCCTCTCTAAAGATGTTGGAACATATCCAGTTAGAGAAAAAGGGGTTGAAAACCGAAAAGATTTAAAAGACTATTCAGCCCCCCCCCCCCCCCCTCTAGACTTTTACCTCACTTGGGGCTCAGTTGGTATCAAGGGCACTCATCAGGTGGTATTAGAGCGGTTGTTCTTAGGGTCAGTTTTTAACTGGATTATTTTGAACAAAAAATCAGCCACAAACTTCTTGAGCACTTATAGAAGATTGAGATGGAAAACAACATGGAGGATACTTATCATGAAGGAAAAGAAACAAAAAAAGGAGACAACAAGTTGTTTACTACTGGATTCACTAAGTCAAGGGACTGCAATGCAAATTTGAAAAAGAAGTCAGCCACTATCATGACATCAATCATCTGGCCATCTTCATCAAAGAAAGATGATCATGAAGAGGTATATTCAAACACTTCTCCAGTACTCAGTTTATCTTGAATGTTCAACCCATTATCCCATCTGTGCTTCACTCACAAGAACATTCAGATAATTTTATTCCTTTCTCAAACTGGAAAGCTCAAGTCTTCAATAAATCCAAATAAAATCATTTCAAGGAGGATGAACTGTTGACCAAGGCTAATATTTTGAAGGAATAAAAACTGAGAAATCTCATTTAGTTCATTATTAATGAAGATTACAAATCTTGAAGATATTGAATCTGCCTTCACATTTCATGTCCCTAAAACTATCTAGAAAATAAAAGACTTACTGATCTATTTGATTTGCACACCTATCCTAAACATAGATCAGTAACCAATTATATGTTCCCTCACCACCACATGGTCAACCTTGCCCTTACTCTCATACCAAAGAACATTCCCTACTCAAAATTCCAAAGATCAAGATGACTACATCTTTTGAGAAGTCAACCACTGCACTAAGATGGAAAATATACTAGTCACTGTCCATACTCTTCATAGAAAATCCATACCCGGACAAACCAATTATATGGCCAAACACTTACCCTATGGTCTTCCTGCTTATCTGATTTTGGAATTAAAAGGTTCAGAAAAGATTCAATGATATAAAGGGAGAATTCAGACAGAATAAACACAACTGAAATCTAATGGTTTCATTAACTAATAATTGATACTCATCAACCTTAGATGATTTCAAGAGATACTTATGAATATCAAAAGATGAATGTTGAGTTTAAACGTTATCAATTGGAATACTACTGCTCTGAAAAGGAAAATGAAGATCAACAACAAAGGTGATAGGAACATAGAGTGGAAAGAAGATGTCAAGACTGGAGCACTACAAAACTGGAACTCTAAGATTATTAACACAACTTATGTTAATAATTAAAGAGTTATCTATTGAGCACACGCCAGTCTATGACAAGAAAGGCATATGTCCTCAAAGATGTTAACAAATTGTACTCACTGGAAAGAAGGGATTCTCAAAACAGAAGATAAGCAAGCTCCCAGCTGCTTGCTGAAAAATCAGCTGCCTGCTGAAAATCAGCAGTCTACCGATACTGGTGGATTTTTGTTCACTAAAGGCAGTCATCAGCTGAAAAGACCTTCTTCTCCAGACCAAATTGTATAAATGTGTGAATCAGATGATGTTCAATCACAATCAGAGAACTCTGTCTCAAAAAGAGGATTGAACCAGCATCAACTTCATCACACAAGATTGTTAGGATCATATTGCACCGGAAGTAGATATTGATGATGTCTACAACAGTGAGATATTTCAAGCCACAAGAAGGATACTAGCACATCTATTTCTCAAAGCAAGAATTTGAATGTTTAACAACCTTGAAGAAGAGATGTTTATGCCATAAGATTGATAGGTATTCCTCATCATCATTTAAGACATCAATTGGTATCTTCTGTTTCAAAGTGGTATCAATATTTATCAAGAGATATCAAAAGGTGTCAATGAATTATCAATTGGTATATTCAACATATCAATTGGAGGACACTTAATTGAGGGGGAACTACACTAAAGATCCAGGCAAACATCACTACATTCATCTTGTTTATGAGAAGAGCTTCACAGGTTGAGGGGAAACTCTTCACCCTTAACAAAACTCTAGAGATGGACTCTGTTTAAAAAGGAGCATCCTACTGTTTTGTAGAGTCTTGTTTTTACTTAGGAGCACCCTGCTTTCATGCAGCGTCCTAGTAAAAATAGGAGCTACCTACTAAACCAGTAGTGTCCTAATTTAGGAGCACCCTGTTAAAAAGCTAGCTTGGCTAATGACAGTGTCCTAAGAATGTCCATTTCTAAAGTACCAAGTCTTAAGGACTAATCATCAACACAGGGGGGGATGTTCAAAAGCTTCAAATGGATACAATTTTAATGGAAGATAAGGATTGTCCATGTTTGAAGAATGATGGTGGAAGAAAGCTTTTAACAAATTGTTATTCAAAAATTTTGAACTTCAAGAAATAGTTTGCTAATTGCTACATAATCTTTCAAGAGTTTCTAGGCTTCAGGTGCAGTTAATCTACTCCCATTGACAAACGTCGAGAAACCAGGTGACTTGACTAACTCTGAGGATCAGGTGAAATTTGTTCAATAAAAACAAATCATTAATGGCAGAGATTGGGCAACGTTCTGGATAACAGAAGGAGACTGTTCAAAAAGATAGAGCAACTGCATCAAGGAACCATGCTAAAATGTACCAGAAACTCTAGAAAGAAGAAATGAAGAAGGATGATTTCAGCAGGAAAAGCAGCAAGCTGAAAATTTTCAGCTGCCTATGATTTCCAGAAAATCAGTTGCCTGCCGAAATAGCACCTACAAGCCAGCTCCTAAATTTCAAAGATTGAGCTATCTGAATTATGGGAATATCTCTGGATATCATGTTCATCAAAGCTTCACGGATATTGCTCAAACATTTCAGATCAAATTGATCAAGAAAAATCCTGGAATTTATTATGGGGTGCTTGTTCGAAGTCAGCCATGCAGAAAAGGTCATATTGATTACATCAAAAGTATGCTGACATTCATTAAGGTGTTACATTGATAAAGCTTAACAGAAGATCAGATCAACAAGAGGAATTTATCTCAACATGCAACATACAAGACTGACACAATAATGATCGAGGCAGCTGAATTAATTTTTGAAGATCGCAAAAAGCAAATCTCATTAATAAGACCAATGAGTTTCTCTAACAAATTTTTTCTCACTCTAAATCCTCCATACACATTGGTTAGACTAGTTCTAAATTCAGTTAAGTTGTTAGAGTAAAGTTCATTGATATACTTTATCAAACAAACAAAAAACCAATTTTCAGCAACCTGCTCCTAAGGTTCGGCAGCCAGCTCCCAAACCGACTGGCAGCCATCTCCTTCAGGATTTCAGCAGCCAGCTCATGAAGTCATCTGTTTCTGGCAAACACGTTTGTTCAATGTTTAACCCATCTCTTTTACAACTAAAAGGGTCATAAGCTTTGTTTCTATTCAGTGTCATCCTCTTGAGGTCAATACTTTCGTTGCATGTTTCAATGTCTCTCAAAAGATGTTGGAACATATCCAGTTAGAGAAAAAGGGGTTGAAAACCGAAAAGATTTAAAAGTCTATTCACCCCCCCCCCCCCCCAGACTTTTACCTCACTTGTGACTCAGTTGATATCAAGGGCACTCATGAGAATGCCTATCTTCGGTCTCACAGTCCTCAACCGGCTCACTGGGCTTTTGCAACACCTGGTTCGGCATTCCAGCCCATTTGTTACAATGGTCCCTCTCGTGGAGATGAATAATTATATGAATAGATTCAATTTTTCCATCATATAGATGATATGTTTTGTGTTACTCCATGCTAACTCTCGGGGCCACCTTCATTTTGAGAAAAATTAATATGCATTGCATAAATGTAATAAAAACTTGTATATTCACCATTTGAGAAAAATGGATCCTCATATTGGTTTTAAAATGGTGTAAAAATATTTATTCACATTTTAAAATAAAACAAGAGCTAATGACACGCTAGAAAACAAATTACGTACTTTTTGAATGATAATAGAAAGATTGGTGAAATGTCTAGGAAAATTCTAAAGGTACCCCATTTGTCCCACACCCTAATGGGTGGCCATAAATGGGGCAATTGTTTTTAAGTGATGCACTACTTTAATGAGTTAGTTCATTTATGACCACCCATTACTATGGGGAACAAATGGGGTACCTCATTTTGGGGTACCTTTAGCAAAGCTCAAATGTCTATTAGAATTACAAGGATGAATATAAAAAATGATTTTAAAGGATGTGAATTATGAAATACTTTACTTAGTCCCTTAAAACGTTGCATATTTCGATCGGCGTGGGGTATATGATTAGATTTGTGTAGAGAAAAGAAAAATAAGAATATTTTCTTTTGGACTGTAATTTGCTAGTCTGATCTAGTCTGATTTGTTCTGGTCTGTTTAAGTCTAGTTTGGGTTATTTTGGATTGGTCTGTTTTGGTACATGTTTGGTCTGTGTGTATTTTATAATTGTTCAAATATGATCTGATGTATTTAAGCACCCTGATGTGGTCAGTTTAAATCTAATCAGATCTGATCTGGGACTGAAAATAGTTCAAAAGAAAACATTCTAAGTGGAATCACAATTTTTTACTTAAAAAGAAAAGTGAGAAAATTAGTGAGATATCCAAAATATCAACAAAGTTTTAAAAGACGGATCAAATATATGAGGGGATAAAGTAGAATTATCTTCATCCCGGAGTGAAAACAAAATTATTGCTGTCCTCCGATCCGTTTGTGCTTTGACCATTCTACTCGTCTGTACACGTTGGTGAGCCGGCCGTTAGATTAGACGGCGAATATTGTCACAGTCAATGAATCTTTAGGAAAGGAAATGAGATTTGCTTGTTGATATGATTTGGAATTGAAATTTGTTAGCCTCTGCCCAGTAGTCACCTGCAAATCCACATTCCCTTCACTTCCCATTTCCATTAATTGCTACTCCCTAATTAATTAATTAATTAATTAACTAATGTCCACCTACAACCAATGTACTTGCACAATTTTTCTAAATTTAAAAAATTGACCGAGGAGAAATTGTATACGGAGTAATGGTTGTTTAAACACTAAAGAAATTGTATACTTCGTTACTTTAAAAATGTAGTAAAGTTTTGAGAAAAATAAATAAATAAAGTTGACAATAGGAAGAAAAAGATACATAGTAATAGGTAATTTTCCATTAATTAAGAAGAATAAGATAAGAGGTCATTTTCTTAGGAAACTTCCCACGAGAGAGTATTTTCCAAAGATATTTCCCAAAAAGATAAGGGATTTCTGAAGAATAACCCTTATTCTTCAAAGGAAGACGAGTGCTTTAGGGATGTTTGGATCTGATTCCTAAAACTGATTCTGCTCCTTTAGGAAGTAAAAGCAAAAGTTGGAGTGTTTGAATAAAACTGCAGAAATACTTCTTGTGCTTTAATTTATTCCTAGAAGCAGTTTTATTAGAATATGGGGGAGGCGAGCTTCCCAAAACTGATTATGCTTTAAAAAGAAGAAGCAGAAGCTGAATCAGTTCCAAACACCCCCTTAGCATATATCTTTAGAAAAAGATTAAATTAGAGGTATTCCTGCAGAAGAGATTCTTCTTCGTGTTGATAATGATCTTTCTCTTAATGGCTGAAGTGATTCTAATTGGGCTGCTTGCTCTATTACACATAGATCACTTTTTGGTTGGTCAGTTTTCCTTGGTCATTCACTTATCTCATGGAGAACTAAGAAACAACATAATGTTGCTCGTGCTTCGCTCGAAGCTGAATACCGCTCTATGGCGGCAGACACTTCTTTTAAGCCTTGGCGTTGAACATCCTCGGGCTATTCCACTTTACTGTGATAGTCAATATGCCTTTCATATTGCCCAAAACCACGTGTTTCATGAACGCGCCAAAGACATGGAGGTTGACTGTCATTTTGTTTGTGATATTATTCAGAACAATATCTTTGCTCCCAACTATGTTCCTACTACCATTATTCAGCGGACTGATATTTTCAATAAAACACTTGGCAAGACTCAATATCAAACTCTCCCATGCAAGTTGGGTTAAAATTAACTAACGGACAAAAAAGAATCATTTTTTTTTTCGGAAAGTAGACTAAAAAGATTAAGAGAACCATTATATCCTTCGTATTATTGTTACACGCCCACTCTAGCTACAGTGATCAACGCCATAGTGACTCCGTCTCGAAGTGATCAAAACCTCAGTGACCTCCACCCAGTAATCACCACCCAATGAACATTGCCTCAATGACCTCATCCCATAGTGACTACCATCGAGTGACCAAATTGACTCCACTCCTCCCCATCCCTTGCCACACTCCTCCTTACACAACTTCCCATTCTGCCTTAGTCATAGCCCAAAACCCTCCCGCCACTACTCACTCCCAAACCCCCAAAAGTCAGCGGTGGATACCAAATCCATTGCAACCCCCGTCCCACTAGCTAACCCTATAAGACATTGACGAATGTAGATCCATTGCAACCCCCGTCCCACTAGCTAACCCTATAAGACATTGACGAATGTAGATCCATTGCAACCCCCGTCCCACTAGCTAACCCTATAAGACATTGACGAATGTAGATCCATTGCAACCTTCACCAATAGGTCCCTTGTCCGTTGAAACCATTGTTGCCAGATTTATTGTTCGGTGCAACCATCACCGACAGATCCATTGTTCGTTGCAATTATGACATCAACGGATGGCAATGATTGTCGAAGATCGAATCTCCCCAGCCACCGATATAGTTGCTCATCATTGATGGAAAAGCTCAATGTAGAAGCTTATCACGTCACCGATGCAGAAATTCAACGAGAAGAAGTAGAACTCTGGTCGGTTGTTGCGGCGGTTAAACGAGGTACTAGTGGTGCTGGTTTGCTAGACTTTGAGGAGGGTGTTGGATGTTAATGTGTGAAGCACGGAGACTCTCAGAAAGAGTGTGTTTCCGTTCCAGAAACTCTTTGAAAACTCTCAGGAAAGAGTGTGTTTCTGTTTCAGAAACTCTTTGTGTTTCCCCTCCCCCTCCCCATTATTTTTATATTTCTGGGCAAAATAGGTGTCTATAGATTTATTCTCTGAGGGTATTTGAGTCATTTGTTGATCAAATGGTATTTTCTTTGTTCAAATATAAAATTGGTCTTATTTCTGTCGATTAATAAACTTATGATATAATTTAGGTCATTTTCCATACTTCAATAGATTTACCCCCAAAATTTATAAATTTGGTCTTCCAAATTCCAAGTTTAAAATTTCAATAAATATAATCAATATTTTAAAAGCTTATTAATAAATCTGGCCACTTTAACACTAACAACTAATAGTACTCCATAGCTTTTATCTACAAGTATAAATATCTCCAAAGTATTGTTTTTCCTGTGTTGGGAAATATCCAAGTAAATATGTTTGGATCGAGTGTAAAAAATGATTAATAATGCACTTACCCGCCTAATTAAGTCATTGTACCGTTGTACCTCAGTAGAAGGACGTTGGGTATATTATGTGCTACGAGTCCTAAGGGAGTGTTTGCAATAGCTTAAAAAAAAGCACTTCTCAGCTTTTGACTTAAAAAAGCACTTATTTATCAAACACTACCAATTTTTACTTTTTCTCGGCTTGCGTGTGAAAAGTGCTTTTCTCTTATCTATTACACAAAAAGCACTTATTTTACCAAACACTACCAACTTTTACTTTTCAAAATCACTTTTTTCTCAAACACTATCAACTTTTACTACTAATCACTTTTCCCTTACATCTCCAAAAGTGCTTTTTTTAAGCAGAAGCAGTTGCAAACACTCCCTTAGGGATGTTCTTTTGGACTTAAATTTGCTGGTCTGGTCTAGTCTGGTCTGGTCTGGTCTGGGACTGTAAACAGTCCAAAAGAAAACATCCTAAGACCGTAAGAGTACTTCAAAAACAATAAGACTAGAAATAATTGCATAAATATGACCAAAATAAAGATGCTTTACAAAAATATGATAATTTACTAGAGTAGTAATGAAATCATAGTAATTCATGTTCAAGTTTTGAACTTTAGTTATCACAACACTACATTGTAGTAATGAATAGTCATATTTATGTAAATAAGTTTTATTTTAGTAACATTCTTGTAAAAAACCCATAAGACTATAATCTTTGTTCCTGAAATAAGAAACAAATATGTTTTCTATTCTTAATTCATCACTTTTTTTCGAAAATCCTCGATAAGATATATTTTAATATTTTTTATTTATAACATAAGCGTAAAATAATATATTTTTTATCGTAATAATAAAATATTTATAAATCAATAATGAATAGTAAAAAAACATTAAATAAAAAATAAGTAAAATATATATAAAAAATATGTAGATTTTTACGGACGTATCTTTCACCTCCCAATTAACACCATAATCTCCTATCACAGGAAGAAAGGGTCATCTTGTGTAAAATGTGTCACCTTTCTCTAAAACTGCCAACAAGATGACATCTTTTTGCAGGTTGCCATTTTTCCCCGATAATCGGAGGTGGTGGTGCTGGAACTCGGGAAAACTATTATAGGTGGTGTCTGAGGTGCGAGTCCAATATATTATTTATTTAGTACTTTTTTTTACTAAAAAATAATTAAAACATGACTAGGGTAAAGGTATGATAGGAAGAGTAGGGGTGCAAACGAGTCGAACGAGCCCGAACATGAGTATGCTTGAGCTTGATAAGAATTCACGAGCTCGACCTCGATCTCGAGCTTGGACGAGTTAAATAATTCGGGCTCGAGCTCAATACGATTTCGGTTCGAGCTCGGGTCAAGTTTTTCTAATTAATTTTTATAGGTTTGAACTCGAATAAGATGCTTGAACTCGAGCTAACAATATAATACGTGTATTGTGTACTTATTAAGAGCCTGTTTGGTAGTATGAAAATCGGCTGATTTGGCTGATTCTCCTAAAATTTATGAAGTTCTGGATGAAGTGGCTGCATTGACTAATTCTGCTGATTTAAGAAAAAAATATTTTTAAAATATAATTTATTAATAAAATAAAGAAAAATTTATATGTATATATAGCTAAAATAGTCATCTACAATAACTTCAGCCAATACAGCCAAAAAAGTAACTCCAACCTTACTTTTTATGCTTATGACACAATTCAGCGCGCGAAAGCAAAAGTTACGTGTTTGGTGAAAAGTTTGGCTGATAAGCCTGAAAAGCCAAAAAATAGTGTTACCAAACGACCTCTCATTCTAATTTTTAGTTTATGTCGCCGTTATTATTTTTGTAATTATTGTTATTATAATATACCCCCATGATAAGTATTGAAAATGAAATAGTCTTAAATTAGAATACATATCCCAAAAACACTATACTAGTGTATGCTATCGTATATAATTATTAACTATATGATTAATATATACTCCGTATAAAATATGACACAAAAGCTCGCGAGCCATGAGCCTAGAGTAAATAAGTTTGAATTGAGCTTGTTAACCATTTGAGTTGAGCCAAACTCGAGATGAGCTTAATATGACCGAATTCGAGTCGAGCTTTTCCCGAACGAATGGAGTGATCCACAAGTGTAAGAAATAAATGTATTTAGATTTTGATGATGCCAGAATTATTATAACTTTAGTATACCCCCATTAGAATTGATGTATTCGAATTTTTCTAAATGTAAGCATTCTAGTGTAATCGACTGACAGAAGACCTTCAGGCCCTTTGCTGAACGTTTACTGAACAGAAGTGCTCGAGGCCCCCTGAGACTACCCCTCTGTATACAGCAACAGAAGCCCTCACACTTAGTCTTTGTCAGGCCTACTTAGCCGATCTCTAAACGGAATCTTCCCAACGACTAGGAGCTCCATCAACGAAAAACTACAGGACAAGTGCATTTAATGCTCATTTAATGAGCTCTATGCTCTGAAGAGCTAAAGCTGATAATTGAGCGAGATTCCAGGGAAACCTTATCCCAAAATAGCAAGCCGCCAACCTTATGGGTCCAACCGGTCAACTTCACTGTACGCGCATTTAATGAAGTTGTTTTCTTCCTCCGGGAAAACAACCCTAGTATATATGATACTACATGAAGAACTACCTAGATAACTTTTGCTCTTACTACAACTCAAAAAGCTTTCTTGAGATTCAAACTCCATCTTCCTCAACAAGAAAAGCTTACGTTGGAAAGATACTATTCTCACATACTTTTTCATCCAACCTAGAGCAAAATTCTTCCAAGTTCTTCAACACTTCAAGCACCTCATTACACATCCTTTGTAACGAAGCAAGTTGGAGAAAACCTTGATCTTAACAACTTCTGTTAAAGAAGGGCATCCAAGTAACTGGAGTAGTGAAGTGGGTATACTGCAAAGAAGCTCAGAGAAAGGACCGGTCTTAAAGGAAGCAAGGAAGTGCATCTCAAGAGACATCTACACTTGAAGAAGACGTGGATAGCTTCTTAAGTGCTAGGACTTAAGCGTTGTAAGTTGTAACTGATTTCTTACAAGCTTAGTGGAACAGTGGATTAGAGGAACACGTTGTTCCTTGAACCACTATAAAAACCCCTGGTGTCATTTACTTACTGCTTTTAATACTTGCATTTATGTTTTAACTGCTTAACTCTAAAGAAGTGGTATCTGTGCTCAGCAGAACACCTCTTGTGAGTGAACAGAAGGTCTAGTTCCTTTGCATCTCTATGAGGCTATCCGACAGAACCCCTACCAAAACACTATCCGCTGTCAGTTTGTTCTTCAACAGAACAGGCGATTTTGTTAACCTTGGTACTTAGTTTGAAAAAGTTAAAAACCATAACAGTCTATTCACCCCCTCTAAACTGTTATCTTGATAACCGGGACCAACAACAAGCAACTAGTGAGGGACTTGGTTCATTTACACCAGGTACTCCTCTTCCAGAATTCTAAACTTTATTCTATTGTTACAATTTAGTTTCTATTTGCTCATATATATAGAGAGAGAATTATCCCTATATTTATGTTTGGAATTATTTAATGTATACTCCCAAATTAAACAACTGGTGGAAAAGTGATTCCGAAATATTCCATTACCATCGGTCTAGTGACAAAAAAATCGGGATAAAGGTCAGTTTGGTACTCGAAGTTGCAAAAAAGGGGTCAAATAAGTCCTTATATAGAAAATTTTGTCCGGACGTGCCATTTGAGGTGGCTCCCGATGGAATTTTTTGATGAAATTTTTTGAGCATCTTATTCATTAGGTCTAGTTTACTCATACCAAATTTCAGATAAAAATTCAACCGGGAAGACATTCAAATGAATTCTTGAAGATAACTGTGCCGTTAAAAGCGTTGTTATCTTTAAGAATTCATTTGAAGTCTTCCCGATTGAATTTTTAGCTGAAATTTGGTATGAGTAAACTAGACTTAATAAATAAGATGCTCAAAAAAATTTATCACAAAATTCCACCGGGAGCCACCTCAAATGGCACATCTGGACAGAATCTTCTATATAAGGACTTATTTGACGCCTTTTTTGCAACTTCGAGGACTAAACTGACCCTTTACTCCAAAAAATTCGTATACTTTATTAGGCTTTTAATCTTTCGTGAATCATACGGAGTATATGTATACGGTATACCAAACGGGTTGGAGGCATTGGTTTTTAGTTCCTTTGTCAAAACTAAACACTCATTACCGTGCTCTTAAAGGTTTGTTGATTACGGAGTAGTTGGTTGATTTGATAACCATATAACAAAAATATATTATGTCTGTGCTTTAAAACGTATCGTAATTATCATCAATTATTTCATGAAACACGTCCGTATCTGCTGCACTTAAATACCTATTAAAAACTATAGCTTGGTTATTGACTTAGGATGTTTTCTTTGGACTGTTTTTAGTCCCAGACCAGACCATACTTAAACAGATCAGACCAAATCAGACCAGGCTTAAACAGGTCAGATCAGACCAAACCAGACCAGACTTCCATAGTTATAAAATACACAGAGACCACGCGTTTACCAGACCAGACTAGACTTAAACAGACTAAATCAGACCAGATCATCAAATTTCAGTTCAAAAGAAAACATTCTTATATACTGTGTACTATCGAAATAAACACAAATTTTAATCCAAATTAATACTCCGTACTTCGAGTAATATTTTACAACGATATGACATCTTCAGCCGAAACAATTCGTTGAGGAGCGCCATTTGGCTCATTTCTTAAAAAATACTCCATATTAGTGAAAACTATGGAATAATTAATATTTAGTCCTTTTTAACACTTCGTGGTCCTTAAAAAAAACACTTCGTGGTAGACGTTTTTCTACGGTTCCAATTTTTATATAAATTATAACAAATTATTTTATTATTATATTTTTAATGGTGCCAGTATTGCATATAAAAAAAATTGAAAAAAAAACTATTTTTTTCTAAATATCTATATATAGCCGTTTTTTAATTCTAAATATGCAATATTGATACATATGCAAGATCTTAAAAAATCAAAACTTTTGATGTGTTGTAAAAAATTGGATCAAGATTAAAAAAGATATACTCCGGGTAACAACTTTAAAAATAAAAAGAGTTGTCATCCCACATGGTAGGCAAATAACAACAATATAATACTGACAAAAGTTGATCTTTCAATTCTTATATAATAATAAAAGTAAGAATTTGATTATAAAAGTGGGGTTGTCCGGGGTTGAGTGAATATGTTAACGGTGCTAGACTGCGGGAAAAAAGGAATTGACAAAATCAATTCACACCTTCCTTAAACACTTGGGAATTATGTTTATTGACACAACAATGTTGGAATTAGAAGGGAACTCCATATTTCACAATTTAAGTCGATACTACAATTCTTAAGGTCATGACTGTTTTGTTAGAGGATTTGAGACAACTTTATGTTTAAAAAATTCAGATCAATGGGTAAATTTGTTTTTAATAATCCATATGGAAACGCCTACCTCATGTGCCTTCACCCCTGACCCGAAAAATAGTAGGGAAGTAAATTATAGTATGATCTAAATCACGATATGATCTTAATAAAACTCCGTAGTTTGTAAGTGATGTGGTCCAGGTCCTTAGGTGCACAAGGAGTCAACCCTATTAGATCAAACTCTCACACGACTATTGTCGAGCATTGAACCTAATGAGATTCAATCCAACTGTCTCTCGCAACCATCGATGAGCTGCCAACTCTGCCGGCAAGTATATATTCTTTTGGCTTAAATACGCTTTTAGTCCCTACAAGTATGACACACTTTATTTTAATTTGCATTTTTTTGTTTTCATCCCTTTATTATGCACTACGGAGTACTCTGTTACATCATTTCTAACTGTAAAACTTTATTTTAAATTCATTAGAAACAAATACTCTGTCTGTCCGTAATTGTTCTTCCATAGTACAAATGACACACCGATTAAGAAAGTGAGTATTGCATGGTGGAGAGTTGTGCAGATGAGAGAAGAATGTGTAAGAAATGATGTGAACCACAAATTCTTTAAAAAAAATTAAAGACACATGAAATTCTTTTAGCACATGCACATTTTTTTTGGGACGGAGGGAGTAAATTTATCATTTTACAATTCTAGGCTAATATGAGATTTAAAATAGTGTAAAACTAATTATTCACAGTTTTAAAATACTCCGTATGTATTAAAAATCTTCTAAGAAATAATATCCCTACTATTTCACCCCTAAAATGTTGTGCCCAACCCTTTTGTAGAGAACAAAAAAAATACCGAGGGAGTATTCAATATCAATTACTCCGTAATAAACTCTCATTTTTTTTTAATAATAGCACATTTTCATGTTAAATGTTAATGATGTGGAAGTAATAATGTTCCAGACTTCTAGTGACTAGTGACATTCCGTCCTTTTGTTTTTTGAGTGATTTTTTTTTTTTTTTTTTTTTTGAGTGATCTAACACAAATGAAGTTAATGAACATTATTACGATCTACAGATATGTGTACTACAAGAATAGTGCTACTACATACGTAGAGGGAGATCTGGTGTTGTATAACAGCGCTGTGAGTAATTATTACGGAGTAATAGAAAGATAGGATTGCGTCAGCTTCCCGTTTGATGACCTCTTTAGTACTGCACGAAATTAAATATCCCAGGTCAGCCCTAGGATTTACCAAACCTGGCTCTTCCTCGCATTAATAATTAATACTTTCACTTCTTAGGGTTTGTTTCCAATCCATTAAAAAAGTGTTTTTAACTTTTTTTTAAGAAAAAAGCACTTATTTTATCAAACACTATCAACTTTTATTTTCTCGGCTTCCGTATAGAATCAACTTTTTACTTTTTCTATTACACAAAAAACACTTATTTTACCAAACACTACCAACTTTTACTACTAATCACTTTTCCTCCAAAAGTGCTTTTATTTAAGCACAAGTGATTGCAAACAAAGCCTTACTTTCATACGTTGCCATGGATTTAGTTTAGGGAGTAACTAATTTTATTGATTTATTAAAAAAATACGTAAAATATTTTTTACTAATAAATAAAGCAAAAATTATAAGAAAAATAGTTAAAAAGATTCAGCTCAAAATAATAAAAAAATAGTTGAAAGTAATTCCAACTTTATTTTTCGTAAATATTACACAATTCAACGCTCAAAATCAAATTAAAGTTACGCATTTGGTGAAATTGTTGACTGATAAATTTATAAGTCGAAAAGCATGGTCCCCAACGGGCTCTAGATTATGAACTTGTTTGATGACGATGAAATTGGGTGAATCAATTGATCTTGTTCATTTGTTGAGAATGATGAAGTTATGAGTGAAAATTTAGTCAGGAAATTAACTTAACCCTTTCTTGTTTTCATAATTCCAAAATTTAACGAGCGAAAACATAAATTACGTGTTTGGTGAAAGAATTGGTTAATAATGATGATCAGGCAAAAATAGAGGTCACTACACGGGCTCTAGATTGAATTATAAAATTTTTAAAACTAAACAACCTTATACAAATGCACCGATCTCGATATAGAAAACTATATAGTTACCTACAAGCGTAGCTCACTTGGTTGAATAGTGGAAATTTTGGATCAAGGACCAAGATTCGAATCCCGCAGGGACCGTGTGAATGTTATATAGCTTCTGAAATGGGCTGGATCTCTCACGCACATGAACATATGCACTTACTGCCAGTTCGCTGACTGAGTCACCGTGATTTACATCATTCCATGTACTCTGTCGGGTCGGGGCGTGAGAGGCTCCGGGGGTGGGAGATTCCACCTTTTGGATAGGAAAATCATCATCATCATTATCATTACCCCAGTGGCGCAAAGACTCCCACCTACGGTGGGGTAAGGTGGGGGTCGGATGTATGTAGCCTTACCCCTGTATTAAAACACAAAGAGACTGTTTCGGCAGGGTCGGAGCCAGGACACAGGGCTAGATTGGGCCGGTACAAAGAATATTTTTGAAAAAAAATTACACGCAATTTTTTACACTAAAAATTAAGACATTTTTAAAATTTGGGCTGGGCCAGGGCCAGGTCTGGCCCACCCCTAGTTTCCGGATGACCCATGGTGAAAATCGCGTTGAAGATTGCATGGACTGACGGATGCTTAATAAGAAAGAAGCGCAGACAGTTTAGTGAGCCATTTTGCTTTATTCCATCATATTTCCAAGCCAAAAAATATTGAATCTTTGACTCCATTGTAAATGATGGAAAACTATATAATTTAAAAATGTAATTGCCATAAATTGGAGAAAAACATACTCTAATTTTAGCAATCAGCACTGATCTGCCGGTCGGAGCGGCACACGCCCCAACTCCTGCAAAGGCATTCTTTGTCCACTAAAGAAGACTTACACAAGTATTTAGGAAATTTCAAACACCAACTCATATTTTTGCCTTTTAAACAAGTTTCACGGTTAGTCTGTTATTATGAGAAGTGTCTCAATTTAAAACTTAGAGCATCTTTAGTGTAAATGTATGAACAATGATCGAACACGTGGCAAGACAAATTTTAGTTACTTTTATACACAAAATGAAATGATAAGCACATACTCACTGGGTCCTAAATGAATTGCCACTTTTATTTTTTGAGAAAGAATTTGTTGTTCACTCCATTTCTCAAACATTATATTTCTCTCGACATAATCCTACATTCACATAATACTCATTATCTTAATTCCCGTGTACTACAAAATTTTTATTAGGGACTGAGGAAGTATTTCATGTCAAAAGAGAAAATAACGCACTTATTTTGGGATAACCCAAAAATAAAAGACATGTAAAACAAGATGAAAAAACATTTAAAGATATTATACGTAGTACGATCAAAAAAGATTTTGTGAAATATTTGAAAGTATATAAATACTTTAAAAAGATTTTAGCTTAAATACAGAGTACGTACTTACTACTTACTAGTAATATATACTTTCTCCGTCCCTAATAATTTTGCCAAGTTTGACCGTCACGAGAATTAATAAAGTATAAACTGTGTAGTTGAGGTTTGTGCAGGGGAGAAAGAATTAACTGAAATCACAAATTCTTTACTTAAATAGGAAAGTGACAAAGTTAATGAGACGTCAAAAAAGGAAACTTGACAAAATTATAAGAGACAGAGAGAGTAGGATTCTCTATTAGTAAAAACAATTAAAAAATCAAATTGTGAAAATTTATAATGAGACAAATTAATAATATTTTTTTCAAAAAATTATATTAATACATTAATAAATAAAATGTAGTCAAAATAGGAAATGTGAATAATGTAAAATTCAACATGTTGCACTTATTTAAAAAATACAAAAGATGTTATGCATTTTTTTTGGTAATAGATGTTATGCAATATTGTTAAACGTTAAAGTATGTAAAGTTCCATTAATCCAACTAATTGGAAACAAGTAGCTTAGGGTGTATTTATTGAAGAAGATGAAGTACGTAGTACACGTATATGAATGCAACGTTTTCCCAGGTGCATGTATGGGTAATGGGTGTGATGCTTTTTGATTTGTTTTTTGGGTGCAGAAGTATATATAGCTAGCTTTGGACACAGTCGTCTGATTTTTTTGGTTATGTTTTGGCTAATCGAACGTCGCATCATTTCATTTCATCTTCTCTCCCCCTTCCTACACACTTGGCCGGTTTTTTTATCTCATTCTTAAAACAAAAATTCTATTCTTACACATTTTTCTACACTTATATTTGTGTAGAGTTTTTTTATTGTCTGCACACATTCTTCTTAAAATTACTTTTTTCCTTCAGATATCGGAAATATGAGTTGAAGTATTTAAGTAAAAGTGCAAAAATACTTTGGATGCTCTAATGTACTTCTAAAAATTTATTCTGATTCTGCTTTTGTTTTAAAAAAGAAGCATAATCAGAATCAGCTCCAAACACCCCAAAAAATGAGATTTGAATCCTACCTCCGATCCTACTTTCCTTAAAATAACTAAAATAGGGTCGTTCTTGATGTAAACATAATGTGTACACAAATTGTAAATTGCGCATATTTTGATAGGTTTTGGCATCAAATCATGTTCATTTTTTAAACGAATCGCTTGTGTACAAAGGTAAGTCTGAGGATTATTCGTACGCCTTGTGTACAACTCATGCACACTAAGAATTTTTCGTTCTTATATTACCAGTCTCTACATCGTATTTCTTATAGTTATCAGCGTTATCAATCTTTTCATGCAATTCCTCGGTCCTATTTTGATTGAATTGTCTTATTTCTCTTTTAAAATGAAAGTTCTGTTTTTTGTGACAAACAATATTTTATTTATATCATTTCACTTTATTTCACTCAAACATTTATCAGAATTTTAATTTTTTAACCACTTTATTATTGATATTATGCCAAATTAGCTATAATAAGTGTTAAAGCATTTGTCATACATCGGAAAGTTATAAAACAATTAAACACTATTTAAGGCGCGCTTTGAACTACTCCTCCTATCAGGTTGACCTGTTGGAATGGAACCTCGGGTCTTAACAATAAGATATCATGTATGGGACATATATAGTTGGTACTAAATACTTTTATCAAATACTATGAGTATTATGTATTTAATAATTGTGAAATAATCGAATTTTGATTTTTGTAGCTGATATGAACCGATCGACTGCTGCTTAAGGCCGGGAACAATTTTAATTATAGAACTTGTTTAGTAACATTTAAATTCAAAATTGATTCCATTTTCATCCATGACACAAGTACTCTCTCATTTTATAAATTTTTTATACACAAGCTATTGTTTTTGTCCACTAATGATCCTTGTGACCACATTTTTTGCATCTCCCAAACAATTTCATGCACGAGAAATATACTCGAATTTTCCACTTGTGGGGAAAAATAACAGTCATACGTACTATGACTACTATCTCTCATTAATATCGAGAACTTGATGAAATGACACGATTCTTTTAGAAAAGTGAGTTTGTATCGTTGATATCATATTGATAAAGTAAAAAAAGAAAAGAAAAGAAAAATAATTCAGAGTCACAGTCACACAAACTTTATTAATTTGATATGAGACTATCTTAGTGAGACGGATCGAAAAAGAAATATGATATAATCTTAATAAAGAGAGTACTAATTAAAACTGGAAAAAATCAAAGACGTGAACCCAACGTTAGAATTGTATAATAGTTACTCCCTCTGTCCCAAATTATAAGGCACTTTACGGATTATGATGTTTGTCCGACGATAAAGCAAATTGATCCCTGTCAACACTCAAATTAGTTTAAAAAAAACATATTCAGAAACTACATTAAAACTGCAACAAAGCCTATAAAAAATAATTCAAACTTCATAAAATTTTGATATATAAAGTAAAAAATTAAGAGTTATTTGTGTTGACCAAGTGAATAGGAAAAGTATCTTATAAAATGGGACTGAGAGAGTATAAAATAGAAAGTGAAGTTTATTCTTAAAATCAATTCAATTGGTTAAATTTACTAAAATTGTTGAAGTTTGGTTTGAAACGACTCAAGCAACTCAGTTATATGTGAAAGAAATACTTTCATCGGGTATTTTTGTTTATACAATGGAAAAACTAAATAGTACCGAGTTTCTCAAACAATTCAGTTACAAAGTAATCAGGGGCGGACCCAGGAAATCCGTCTTGGGGGTTCAAAATATTTTTGAGAGGTGAAAATTATTTTTTAGGGGGTGAAAATTATTTTTCGTATATATATACCCATGAATTTTTTTTGTTGGGGGATGGTTGCCCCCTGGGTCTGTACTACGGTCCGCCCCTGAAAGTAACTGAAACTTATTTATTTTTATTGTAACCAAGTTCACTTGGCAAGCCTCATTTTCAACTTATCAGTTTTATCAAACATGTAAGTTTTGATTTTACGTGCTGAATTATGTAATAATCATTAAAAGTAAAGTTGAAATTACATTCTAGTTGATTTAAACGAAGCTAGTATAGAGTACGATTTTAACTATTTTGTCATATGCATTTTTTAATACAATGTACTAGTATATTATTATTATTATTATTATTAATATTATTATTATTATTATTATTATTATTATTATTATTATTATTATTATTATTATTATTATTATTATTATTATTATTATTATTATTATTATTATTATTATTATTATTATTATTATTATTATTATTATTATTATTATTATTATTATTATTATTATTATTATTATTATTATTATTATTATTATTATTATTATTATTATTATTATTATTATTATTATTATTATTATTATTATTATTATTATTATTATTATTATTATTATTATTATTATTATTATTATTATTATTATTATTATTATTATTTTGTGATTCAAAAAATTCAACTATAATTTCATTAATTTCAGCAAATTTTGCAGCTTCAACCAATTCCAAATTTCAAATGAGCTCTTATTTATTAACCAATGAGCTTAGGCGACTTCATTAACGAATGAAACGTAACTTTTTTTTTTTGCAACAGGCATTACCCCTGGGCAGGGGCGGAGGGCTATGTATACTTCAAAGTTCAAACTTCAAAGGTGTAAGGGGGCGGAGGGCCCCATGATCCCCAAAATTACAAAGAGCGAATTTTATACGGAGTATACTCCATCCGTCCCGCTATTAACTTCTGCTTTCCATTTTGGGACGTCCCAAAATCATTTTCTCATTTTCTTAAATGGAAAGGTTTCCTACATCAAAACAGTGTCAAACAGTGCAAAACAGTGTCAAACAGTGTCTAAACAGTAAAGTCAAATTTAATCCTAAAAATGTGTGAAGGTCAAAGTAAGAAGTTAAAAACGGGACGGAGGGAGTATATAATTAGGAAAAGTGCGAAAAGTACATGTGGTTGAATATGTTTTCATATAGAATCATGTGTTTCATTTTTTTAATAAAAAATGATTCATATGTGTGAACTTCGTTATCACAAGAGGGTCTTGGTGTCTGACGCCGTTAAAAACTCTTGAGAAAAACGATGAATAGTAACTCCAGTTTTCAAAAGTGCCCGAAAAATTAAAATAAAAATATCGGAATGTGCTTCTCGTAAGATGACCTCCAAACCACCTTCGTCTTTGGATTTTTCGGATCTGTTTGGATTATTTTTAAAAAAATGAATTCGGTAGTATCACTTTTCTGGTGGAATTTCCTGTGACAAGGGTGGTTGAAAAAAAAATGGCCTAGCGGTCATCTTGTTGAGGCGCATTTTTCGGTATTTTTCCTTTTAATTTTTCTGGCACTTTTGAAAATCAGAGTTATTATTCATCGTCTTCCTCCGGTGTTTTAACGGCGTCAGGACCCTGTTTTGAGAATGTAATTCAAACACATGAACCACTTTGATGAAAAATGAAACATATGACCCTATGTGAAAACAGATCCAACCACTGGTGCTTTTCCCGTACTTTTTCCTATAAAATTCATGTAGCAATATAGTGTTCTATGTTTATGTACATTTTCCCTTCATTTACTAGTTATTTTTTAAGGTGACAACTCCAGTACTCATTTAAAAAATGATTGGTCCAAATCATCACATTATTTTTAATTTAAATTTAAATAATTCAACTGCGTTATTCTGATTGGTTCCAGGGCCGGTCCTGATCTTTTATGGCCCCGGGGCGATCGAAAAAGAAGGCCCTTAAAAGGTTATATAAATATATTGCAAAAGCTTAACTTTATATACGCAAATTTCAACATACAAAGTAATGTAAGTCTTTCATCAAAGTCTTAATATATAAACTAAACGAATAAAAATTATATTAAAAAATAAAAAATAAAACCAGAGAATTACTTGTGAAATTGAAATTTCAAATTTGGAAGATATTTTTGAGAAAATTAGGAGAGTGTTGATTGTTGAAGATGGAGCCTTGTTCAAAGTTTCAGAACTGATACCCGACCGGGTCAGATAAAGGACCCGACCGGGTATGTTGAAGCAGAGATCTGGGAGCTCACTGGACGTGAGACCCGACCGGGTCAGGGAAGGGACCCGACCGGGTCAGCAAGGCAGAAGCCTTCTGTTTTGGAAACCCGACCTGGTTTCTACCGGGTTTGTGTTCTGTGAAGGAGACCCGACCGGGTCAAATAAGAGACCCGACCGGGTCAGTCGACGGGAATTTTAAAAACAGGCTTAATTTTGGGCCTGCGGCTCTAATCTCAGTTTAGGTTTTCCTAAACCTATTTAAACGACTCTTATGTACTTGTAAACCTCTTGGGACGCTGATAATAATACATACTCTCTCTCGTTCGCCGTGGACTAGCGTAATCACCCCGATTGCGTGAACCACGTTAATTCTTGTGTTCTTGCTCTTAATTTATCGTTTGTCTTTGCCTAATCGTAACAATTGGTATCAGAGCTATGGCTGACGAAGGGAAGGTTAAGATCGATAAATTTGATGGTCAAGATTTCGCTTTCTGGAAGATGCAGATCGAGGATTATCTCTACCAGAAAAAGCTTCATCAACCGTTGTCTGAGAACAAACCAGAAACGATGACGGAAGCGGAATGGAATTTGTTGGATCGACAGGCTCTTGGTGTGGTGAGGTTGTCGTTGGCGAAGAACGTTGCCTACAACATCGTTAACGAGAAGACAACATATGGACTGCTCAAGGCGTTATCCAACATGTATGAGAAACCCTCAGCAGCAAACAAGGTTTTCTTGATTAGACAGTTGGTGAATACAAGAATGAAGGAAGGTGCATCCGTGACAGATCACATCAACGAGTTTAATTCAATCATATCCAGGTTAGGCTCGGTTGAGATTAAATTCGATGATGAAGTCCAAGCGTTACTTTTGTTATCATCTTTGCCCGATAGTTGGTCCGCTACAGTCACAGCGGTTAGTAGTTCATCTGGAACCATTAAGCTTACCTTTGAAGGTATTCGTGACTTAATCCTTGGTGAGGATATCCGGAGGAGGAGTTCGGGGGATAGCTCCAACAGTTTGTTGAGTACTGAAGATAGGGGCAGAAAATCCACTAGAGGAGGTAACAAGAAGGGAAGATCGAAGTCGAGAAAGAGAGGGCAATCCAAGAACCGGAAGGACATCAATTGTTGGAATTGCAAAGAGAATGGACACTTCAGAAATCAGTGCCCCAAACCCCCTGCAGACAAAGGCAAGAAGGAGGTGAACGTGGCAGAGGATTATGAAGATGTTCTAATTTGCAGCGTTGAGAATTCAGTTGAGTCCTGGATCATGGATTCAGGTGCGTCGTTTCATGCTTGTCATTGCAAGGATTTGATGAAAAATTTCAGGCCCTACAGCGGAAGAGTTCGTTTGGCAGATGACAAATCCCTGGAGATCACGGGTATTGGAGATGTTGATCTCAGTACCTCTTTGGGTACAACCTGGAGGCTGAAAGATGTGAGGTATATTCCAAACCTGAAGAAGATGTTGATCTCAGTTGGACAGCTTGATGAGGAAGGCCATAACGTTAGTTTTGGCAACAAGCAATGGAAGGTGACAAAGGGAAAGCTGGTCATTGCTCGTGGGCAGAAGCACGGTACACTGTACATGGTTGAAGTGTCCACAGATGGGGCAAACGCAGCAGTTGAAGATACAGGGGTCTCTACTTTGTGGCACCAAAGACTTGGGCACATAAGTGAGAACGGAATGAAGATGCTGTCTTCAAAGGGCAAAATCCCAGATTTGAAGAATTCAAAGTTGAGCTTTTGTGAGCCATGTGTTCTAGGCAAACAAAAGAGGGTAACCTTTGTGAAGACAGGGCAGCAACCCAAGATTGAGCGGCTGGAGTTGATTCATTCAGATGTCTACTGTGACACCGCACCCGAACGTCCTTGAAAATTTGATTTTTTAAAATTCAAAGTTTATGTATTGGATTTCTGATTCCCAAACGATTGTAAAACGATTAATGTTTTACGTAATTAATGATCGATTATTGTACTGTTCGAACTCGTATATAAGCATCGGGCCTTATTAATAAATAAAAGAGCCTAAAATTATCTAAATAGTGATACATAACGTTTCAAGACAAGTTGAGGAAGGGCGGGCGGCCCAGATATTATTTTGGGCTCAACCCGCTAAAATAGCAAGTATTCGAGAATGGCGTCGTAGGCCCACTCGGGGGCGACCCACACGGCTTGTAGCCCAATAATATGAATGACAAATGTCAAAATAAGTGATAGGATGATTTGAGATGAATACAAATGCCTATGATCCCATCTTTGACATTATTGAGCTAAATAATGGGAGTAGGATTTTCCTTCTATAATGTCCATCAAGTAAATTATTAAGATGAGCCTACACATATTGGAGATCAATAATGTGATGTAGGAAGTTGACTTGTTCTAAATAAATTAGGATGAGTACAAAAAGACATCTTTGACAAAAGATAAAACAATAGAACCCATCTTCCCATTTTTGGAAGTATTGATAGATATTTTGGACCCCAAAATAATTGGGATCAATGGGGAACCACTCCACATGATATTAGTACCTGCAAGACAAATAAAAATGGGTGAGAAGACTTACCTTGGCCGACCACCATGGAGAGGAGCTGTACAAGACTTGATAGGAATCAAATGTTGGGCCACCATCTCCATTTTTCGCACAAAATGGTGTGCTGTTTGTCTCCACTCATTACGGGAGTTATACTCGACCAAACAACGTGTATAAGGTGTCCTTGGATAGCCTTTGAAGTCTATTTTCATAATTGAGTGGTCTCTGTTCGAGAGGAGAGAGTAATAATCCAGAAATCGATCTGGAGCGAGCAGTGGTCTGTAAACTCGAGCTCTGAGAGTGCTGAAGCTGTTTGGTGGATATCTCGAGTTATACCAATCCAATTAAGGCGTGTGAGATACCAAAAGAAAGCTCTCAAGACGAGGAATCCGTGAAGGTCTGGTTTGCATCAATCGGAGTAGTGGAAGGCTTCCAAATCGTCCGAGCAAAACACAACCTCGCAGAAACGGATCTACTCTTCTAAAGTGAGTTGTTAACCCCAAAACCTTTCCTTTCATTTTCCAAATGATATGAACGATTGGTGGAACTATTGTACACTAATACAAGTGTATAATATGTCCTTGTAAAGTTATTTTATTGATGTAAAGGTTAGATACTAACCTAGAGTAAATCTTGGAAAACTAGGAAACGTGTTCACCGGAAAACACCCATTCTAGGGGCTGTTTTCGTACCAACGCTTAGGGGTTGAGCTAGCGCTTTGAAGAGGCTGTTTAACACCCATATTTGAGCAAGGAATCAGTTCCAAATCCACCTTGACCAAAGTCTTGACCATTGGACCAAGAAGGGATAGTTTAAAGCTCAATTGAGGTGAGGATGACCGACTATATTGTTTATAATTATTGGGTTAATTTCATAAGATTGCCTAAATGAATTATATGTGTTTGGCATGAGTTATTTATGATTAAGAATGCCTAAAATGGAATATAGTATTGTTCATAAAGAAAATGCATAATATACAAATTTAAGAATAAATTGTGTATGATTATGTGTTGTGATTATAATGACCCAATTGTGGTGTAAGCTATAAAATTGTATGGTGATAAATATGCTTTTACCTCATGAAGGGAATAAAAGTGATATTTTGATATTGAATCAAGTTATACTTGAATGTGAAATCAAATTGAAATGTATGAATTATTATGAAATTGGCGTTGGCTTATTAAGATTAGACGACTAGTATTGAAGACTAGTCGGGGATGTTAGTTCAATAGTGCTTGGGAGCTAATCCCAAAATATTGAAGCTAAGTAACCTTAAAGGATAATTAGGGTGGACGTTACGAAGTCAAGTTATGTTAGGAGTAGACCTCAAGGGTTACTCAAAAGGAATGGAGCCTAGACTAAGAAGTGGTTTAGGGATTAGATGACGTGACTACGAGCCGAGCTCTAGCACGTGGTAGGAATGACTATGAGCCGAGCTCTAGCAAAATGTAGTGTGACTATGAGCCGAGCTCTAGCACAAAAATGTAGGAATGACTATGAGCCGAGCTCTAGCAAAATGTAGTGTGACTATGAGCCGAGCTCTAGCACAAAAATGTAGGAATGACTATGAGCCGAGCTCTAGCGAAATGTGGTGTGACTATGAGCCGAGCTCTAGCACAAATTAACATGACTATGAGCCGAGCTCTAGCATGAAGGAACATAAATTAGTTTCAAATAGTAACATCCTAAGTTGAGGGTCTTGGAAATTGAAACTTTGATTATACTTAGTATAGTTGTCATTGTACTTGTCAAATGCTTCCAAGTACTGACCTCCCCTTCACGGGGGAGGCCACCTCACAGTTTCAGGTCGGGATTAAAGCTTGCCGCTACCGCCGTTGTATCGGAGAATTCAAGAGAAGAAGACGTGGTTCGTGCTTCTTCTGTTTCTGTTTTGAAAACGATTTAAACCATGCTCATGGATATTATTTTTCTTTAGTATGTATTTAGGGCTTGTATGCCCATGTTGCCAAAGTGTGGCGTGCACTTTGTATTGAACATTTCCGCTGCTTTAAATGATTATTTCACATTATGTTGTTTATGGATGTACTATGTGTGAATGGTATTCAAGACGCCTAGTATAGTATGGATGAGTTGGACTGCGGTTGACTATTCGTACTGTACGGCGGGTTGTTGACGTGTCCGGTAGGTCCGGGGCGTGACAATTTAATTGGTATCAGAGCCAGGTTCCGTAAACTTCATAATGAAGCTTCAAAATCCCTTTTGAAAATGATTTTGAAAACCATGAGCATAAAAGTTTTGCACTTATAGAACTTTTGGTACTTGAGTTGCAAAGTCTCTAATTGTTAAGATGGTACCCTTAACAATTGGTATGACGGTGATTTGAGCCAAAGGATGTCTTTAAGTGCCTATCCGTCACTTGACATTGATACGAGTCTAATGGCTCATTCTCAATTTCTTTCTGAAATGGAACGTACCGGGAAAGTTACTCGACGGAACCCGACTGGCCAGGCACCGGGAAGGTCCCAACGTGGCAGTCGGGGAGCATCGAGGATGTCCGGGGGACAAGGTCGTGAAGGCCACTCGCTGACCGTGAGTGACGGCCATGTTGAGACGATTGACGAGCATCATGAATCCGAGGAGGATTCAACTTACCGGCCGGGAACTGAGCCGGTTGAAACCCCATATGATGGAGGGGACGATGACGTTAGCGAAGAGAGCAATGATAATGACGCTCTCGAGAGGATTGAGGAATTGCTTCGGCAATACCAACAGGATCGCCAAAGGCGCCGGGCAAGGCGTGCTTCGGGAGGGGCTTCGAGAAGAGGGAGCCGTGTTAGCTCTAGGGAACATGAGGAGTCCCGAGGAGGAAGAGGTACCGAGGTTCCCATCATAAGAATCTCGAAATACCTCAAAGAGGCGAGAGAGTTGGGATGCAAACCATTCAATGGAATGGGAGACATCTCCGTGGCAGCCGAATGGATCAAAAGATTCAATGAAGCGGCCCTTGATATGCAGCTGCCACCCCATATGAAGATGAGAGTGGCAACAAGATTGCTAGAAGGAATGGCGTCCACATGGTGGGACGGTGTCAAGGGGAAGTATGGTGAGGCGGTCACTTGGGAGAACTTCAGGCAAGAATTCTTTAGCCAATACTACTCCGACTTCGAGGTGAACTTGAAGAGGAGGGAGTACACGAATTTGACCCAAGGAGGGGAATGCACGGTGAAGGAACTTGAGCACAAATTCAGAAAGCTTGCCGAGTTCATACCGGAGTACATTTGTGATGAAAATCGGATGGTGAACCATTTCTGGGACGCCTTGGACCTTGATATACGTGAGAGGGCAACACAATTGCCTAATATGACGTTTAGCCAAGTGGTCGAACAAGGCTTGAAGGGGGAGAAAGAATGGGAGGAAAGGAAGCGAAGAAATGCCGAGGAGGCAAGGAAAAGAAAATGGGAGAACCATGGCACCCAGGGTTCAAACAAGAAGGGGAATCACGGGGGAGGAGGATCCTTCAGGGCACCCGCACCACCATCAAGGGGGAATCCCAACATGGGTGGGCAAAACTCGGGGTCACAAGCCTCGACGAAGCCTAAGTGCAGGAATTGCAAGAGAAATCACGAGGGCAAATGTCGTGATCCCCCACGGTGCTACCAATGCGGAGATACGGGGCACATAAAGCCCAATTGCCCTCAGCTTGGTGGGAACCGGTCATCAGGACCAAGCAATGCCACCACGGTGAGTAGAAACCGGGGTGGGGCACCAAATGCAAGCGCGGGCCACGGCGGGGCAAGTACAAGCAACGCACCCTCCGTGAACCAAGGAAGAACTCAAGCGAGAGTGTACGCAATGACCGAGGCAGATGCTCGAGCTAATCCCGACTCCGTCGCAGGTAATACACTTATTCTGGTCATTTCTAGGCTTACTTTGATCATATGCGTCGTTGGGATTGAGTGCGGGCCACCCCGGGGTCAAACCGGGCAAGTTAGGCCAAATCGGCTGGGAAACAGCCACTGCCGGCCAGGCACGGCCGCAGGCACGCCGTGCGTGGCACCGTGCCTGGAAGGCAGTGGCGCGCCGAAGGAGGTTTGGCCCGGCACGGCCGCAGGCACGCCGTGCGTGGCACCGTGCCTGGAAGGCAGTGTCGCCCCGAAGAAAATTTGGCCAGGCACGGCCACAGGCACGCCATGCGTGGCACCGTGCCTGGAAGGCAGTATCGCCCGAAGAAAATTTGGCCAGGCACGGCCGCAGGCACGCCGTGCCTGGCACCGTGCCTGGGAGGCAGTGGTGAGCAGGAAGAATCCGAGGCACGCACGGCCGTGCGTGCCACCCAGGCACGCCGTGCGTAGGCCCCAGAACCCAAAAATCGAATTTTTCCGCTCCGTTCTTCTACGTTTGGACCCCCGATTGATTCCAAACATTAGTATGAACCTAATAACCTCCTAATTATGTGTAAAAACATTAGAAAAGGTATCCCACATGGTGTATAAATGTAGGAACATTAAAGATCAATGGTAGGTATGCGAGGATCCTCATCGATACCGGGGCACAACGCTCATTTGTGAGTGAGGCGTTCGCCGAGGGCCTTGACGTGCCATTGACACCTATGATGCAAACGTTGCTAGTCTCCACACTGTTAGGAGACGATGTGGAGAGAAATCATTACTATCCATCATGTGAGGTGGAAGTGACGGGTCAACCCTTGACGTGTGATTTCGTACCGCTGAGTATGATGGAGTTCGATGCAATCCTAGGGATGGATTGGCTAGAAAAGCATCATGCTAGAGTAGATTGCTACACAAAGGTCTTGGGACTCGAAGGCAATGATGGGAATACCCTACGCTTCGAGGGGGACCGAGGCAAATCAAACAGCTGTATCATATCCGCTGCGAGGGCGAGAAGTATGATGAGAAAGGGATGCCACACTTATCTAGCATACGTGGTTGACAAGACCAAGGAGGAAACGAACATCGACGACGTGAGGGTGGTTTGTAAGTACCCGAATGTCTTCCCAAAGGGCCTGCCGGGGCTTCCACCTGATAGGGAGATTGAATTTGTGATCGAGGTCGAGCCCGACACCAAACCAATCTCCATACCGCAATACCGTATGGCACCCGCTGAACTTAACGAGTTGAAAACCCAATTGCAAGAGCTTTTGGATAATGGCTTCATTAGACCAAGCCACTCCCCGTGGGGAGCACCGATTCTTTTTGTGAAAAAGAAAGATGGGACACTTCGAATGTGCATTGACTATCGTCAACTCAACAAGGTCACAATCAAGAATAGGTATCCTTTGCCTAGGATCGATGACTTGTTTGATCAACTACGAGGAGCAACTGTGTTTTCAAAGATTGACTTGAGGTCAGGGTACCATCAATCGAAGGTTAAGGAAGATGACATACCAAAGAGTGCTTTCCGCACAAGGTATGGGCATTTTGAGTTCCTTGTTATGTCGTTTGGGTTAACAAACGCCCCAGCAGCATTCATGAACTTGATGAACCGAGTATTCCATAAATACTTGGATCGATTCGTGATTGTGTTCATAGATGACATTTTGATTTACTCAAAGAGTAAGGAAGAGCATGAAGAGCACTTGATACTCGTTCTTGAGACGCTACGGGAGAAGCAACTTTATGCCAAATTTTCTAAAGGTGAATTTTGGCTAAAGGAAATTGGCTTTCTCGGGCATGTGGTTTCGGGATCGGGAATTGCTGTTGATAATACGAAGATAGGGGCCATTACCGAATGGGAGAGACCAAAGAACGTCAAGGAAATTCGTGGTTTCCTTGGGTTAGCAGGCTACTACAGGAAGTTCGTGTAGAAATTCTCCGTTTTGGCATCACCATTGACAAAGCTCACTCGTAAAGGAGCCAAGTTTGTATGGGATGACAAATGTGAGAAATGGTTCATTGAACTAAAGAAAAGATTGATCGAGGCACCGGTACTTGCATTACCCAAACAGGGTATGGGGTACGATGTCTATAGTGACGCGAACATCCAAGGGCTTGGATGGGTGTTGATGCAAGAGGGGAGGGTAAATGCCTATGCTTCACGAGAGTTGAAGAAGCATGAGGTGGATTACCCTACCCATGATCTAGAGCTGGGAGCAGTGGTGTTTGCACTGAAAATTTGGAGACATTGTCTCTACGGAGAGACATGTCACATATATACTGATCATAAGAGCTTGAAGTACGTGTTTACTCAGAAGGAGTTAAAACATGAGACAGAGAGGGTGGATGGAGTTGATAAAGGACTACCATCTAGTTATTGAGTACCATCCAGGTAAGGCAAACGTTGTAGCAGATGCCCTCAGTCGGAAGAGTTGTCTGGGGCATTGTCGACTAGTTTGAGGGCATTGAGGGGAACTACACTGTGCAACCAATCAAGGTCACCGATAGAAAGGTGAAGAAACTGAGGAGCAAAGAGGTCCCAATGGTTAAAGTACTTTGGAAGAGCGATCAGGTCGAAGAAGAGACATGGGAAACAGAGGCTTCGATGAGAAAGCAATATGCTTTCCTATTCGAGTAGAGCTGTGAATTTCGGGGACGAAATTCCTGTTAAGGGGGGGTGAACTTGTGACACCGCACCCGAACGTCCTTGAAAATTTGATTTTTTAAAATTCAAAGTTTATGTATTGGATTTCTGATTCCCAAACGATTGTAAAACGATTAATGTTTTACGTAATTAATGATCGATTATTGTACTGTTCGAACTCGTATATAAGTATCGGGCCTTATTAATAAATAAAAGAGCCTAAAATTATCTAAATAGTGATACATAACGTTTCAAGACAAGTTGAGGAAGGGCGGGCGGCCCAGATATTATTTTGGGCTCAACCCGCTAAAATAGCAAGTATTCGAGAATGGCGTCGTAGGCCCACTCGGGGGCGACCCACACGGCTTGTAGCCCAATAATATGAATGACAAATGTCAAAATAAGTGATAGGATGATTTGAGATGAATACAAATGCCTATGATCCCATCTTTGACATTATTGAGCTAAATAATGGGAGTAGGATTTTCCTTCTATAATGTCCATCAAGTAAATTATTAAGATGAGCCTACACATATTGGAGATCAATAATGTGATGTAGGAAGTTGACTTGTTCTAAATAAATTAGGATGAGTACAAAAAGACATCTTTGACAAAAGATAAAACAATAGAACCCATCTTCCCATTTTTGGAAGTATTGATAGATATTTTGGACCCCAAAATAATTGGGATCAATGGGGAACCACTCCACATGATATTAGTACCTGCAAGACAAATAAAAATGGGTGAGAAGACTTACCTTGGCCGACCACCATGGAGAGGAGCTGTACAAGACTTGATAGGAATCAAATGTTGGGCCACCATCTCCATTTTTCGCACAAAATGGTGTGCTGTTTGTCTCCACTCATTACGGGAGTTATACTCGACCAAACAACGTGTATAAGGTGTCCTTGGATAGCCTTTGAAGTCTATTTTCATAATTGAGTGGTCTCTGTTCGAGAGGAGAGAGTAATAATCCAGAAATCGATCTGGAGCGAGCAGTGGTCTGTAAACTCGAGCTCTGAGAGTGCTGAAGCTGTTTGGTGGATATCTCGAGTTATACCAATCCAATTAAGGCGTGTGAGATACCAAAAGAAAGCTCTCAAGACGAGGAATCCGTGAAGGTCTGGTTTGCATCAATCGGAGTAGTGGAAGGCTTCCAAATCGTCCGAGCAAAACACAACCTCGCAGAAACGGATCTACTCTTCTAAAGTGAGTTGTTAACCCCAAAACCTTTCCTTTCATTTTCCAAATGATATGAACGATTGGTGGAACTATTGTACACTAATACAAGTGTATAATATGTCCTTGTAAAGTTATTTTATTGATGTAAAGGTTAGATACTAACCTAGAGTAAATCTTGGAAAACTAGGAAACGTGTTCACCGGAAAACACCCATTCTAGGGGCTGTTTTCGTACCAACGCTTAGGGGTTGAGCTAGCGCTTTGAAGAGGCTGTTTAACACCCATATTTGAGCAAGGAATCAGTTCCAAATCCACCTTGACCAAAGTCTTGACCATTGGACCAAGAAGGGATAGTTTAAAGCTCAATTGAGGTGAGGATGACCGACTATATTGTTTATAATTATTGGGTTAATTTCATAAGATTGCCTAAATGAATTATATGTGTTTGGCATGAGTTATTTATGATTAAGAATGCCTAAAATGGAATATAGTATTGTTCATAAAGAAAATGCATAATATACAAATTTAAGAATAAATTGTGTATGATTATGTGTTGTGATTATAATGACCCAATTGTGGTGTAAGCTATAAAATTGTATGGTGATAAATATGCTTTTACCTCATGAAGGGAATAAAAGTGATATTTTGATATTGAATCAAGTTATACTTGAATGTGAAATCAAATTGAAATGTATGAATTATTATGAAATTGGCGTTGGCTTATTAAGATTAGACGACTAGTATTGAAGACTAGTCGGGGATGTTAGTTCAATAGTGCTTGGGAGCTAATCCCAAAATATTGAAGCTAAGTAACCTTAAAGGATAATTAGGGTGGACGTTACGAAGTCAAGTTATGTTAGGAGTAGACCTCAAGGGTTACTCAAAAGGAATGGAGCCTAGACTAAGAAGTGGTTTAGGGATTAGATGACGTGACTACGAGCCGAGCTCTAGCACGTGGTAGGAATGACTATGAGCCGAGCTCTAGCAAAATGTAGTGTGACTATGAGCCGAGCTCTAGCACAAAAATGTAGGAATGACTATGAGCCGAGCTCTAGCAAAATGTAGTGTGACTATGAGCCGAGCTCTAGCACAAAAATGTAGGAATGACTATGAGCCGAGCTCTAGCGAAATGTGGTGTGACTATGAGCCGAGCTCTAGCACAAATTAACATGACTATGAGCCGAGCTCTAGCATGAAGGAACATAAATTAGTTTCAAATAGTAACATCCTAAGTTGAGGGTCTTGGAAATTGAAACTTTGATTATACTTAGTATAGTTGTCATTGTACTTGTCAAATGCTTCCAAGTACTGACCTCCCCTTCACGGGGGAGGCCACCTCACAGTTTCAGGTCGGGATTAAAGCTTGCCGCTACCGCCGTTGTATCGGAGAATTCAAGAGAAGAAGACGTGGTTCGTGCTTCTTCTGTTTCTGTTTTGAAAACGATTTAAACCATGCTCATGGATATTATTTTTCTTTAGTATGTATTTAGGGCTTGTATGCCCATGTTGCCAAAGTGTGGCGTGCACTTTGTATTGAACATTTCCGCTGCTTTAAATGATTATTTCACATTATGTTGTTTATGGATGTACTATGTGTGAATGGTATTCAAGACGCCTAGTATAGTATGGATGAGTTGGACTGCGGTTGACTATTCGTACTGTACGGCGGGTTGTTGACGTGTCCGGTAGGTCCGGGGCGTGACATCTACGGACCGACAAAGGTCTCTTCGATTGGAGGTTCCCGGTACTATGTTACATTCATTGATGACTCTACACGGAAGGTATGGGTTTATTTTCTTAAGAATAAATCCGATGTCTTTAACACTTTTAAGAAGTTCAAAGCTGCTGTTGAGAATGAAACAAATCTTAAGATTAAGTGTTTAAAGAGTGATAATGGGGGTGAGTACAGTAGCACATAGTTTGTAGAGTATTGTGCTGAACAGGGGATCAGAATGCTGAAGACGGTTCCAGAAACACCACAGCAAAATGGTGTTGCAGAGAGGATGAACAGAACACTGAATGAGAGGGCCAGGAGCATGAGATTGCATGCAGGACTTCCAAAGATGTTCTGGGCCGATGCGGTGAACACAGCAGCATACTTGATCAACAGAGGACCCTCATCTCCCATAGGTTTCAAAATTCCAGAAGAGGAATGGAAAGGTCGAGAGGTATCCCTTACTCACTTGAAAGTTTTTGGTTGTATTTCCTATGTCAAAGTTAGAGATGCAGATAGTGACAAGCTCGAGGCAAAGGCAAAGAAGTGTGTCTTTATTGGGTACGGGATGGATGACATGGGCTACAGGTTCTGGGACAACCACAGCAAGAAGGTTATCAGAAGTAGAGATGTCACTTTCAACGAGAATGCCCTATATAAAGATGGTCTTGCAGCTGAAACTAGCAAAGCCAAGAAACCAGAAAACAAGCAACAAGTGGTGTTTGACGGGATGACTGAAGACGACATAGCACAACCTGCTGGTTGTGATGAGATGACTGGAGGTTCAGGGAGCAGTGGGAGCTCAGGAGATACAGGGATGTCTGAAGATAGTGGGAGTGATGAAGATGGTGAAAATTCAGAGGCAGCTACTCCTCAAGTCAGACAGTCCACTAGAATCAGAAGACCTCCTAACAGATATTCTCCTTCAGCAAATTATTTGTTGCTGACCTAGAATGGAGAACCAGAATCTTACTCAGAGGCGCTGACCATGAAAGATTCCATACAGTGGAAGAATGCCATGGAGGATGAGTTAGATTCGCTTGAGAAGAACCAAACTTGGTCCTTAGTCAAGCTACCACCGGGAAAGAAAGCTTTGGAGAACAAGTGGGTGTTCAGAATCAAAGATGAAGCTGATGGGAGCAAAAGATACAAGGCAAGGCTAGTTGTCAAGGGGTTCCAACAGAAGAAGGGGGTTGATTACAATGAAATCTTCTCCCCGGTTGTGAAGATGACTACTATCAGGTTGATCCTTGGTATCGTTGCTGCTGAAAATTTGCATTTGGAGCAGCTGGATGTGAAGACTGCTTTTCTTCATGGTGACCTTGAAGAAGACATTTACATGGCCCAACCAGCAGGTTTCCCAGTGAGTGGTAAAGAGAAGATGGTGTGCAAACTCAAGAAGAGTCTATACGGGCTGAAGCAAGCTCCTAGACAGTGGTACTTGAAGTTTGACAGTTTTATGCAGCGGAATGGGTACACTAGATGCAAGATGGACCATTGCTGTTACTTGAAGAAATTCGAGTCTTCATACATTATTCTTCTTTTGTATGTTGATGACATGTTGGTGGCTGGAGCAAACATGCAGGAGATCAACAAGCTCAAGAAGAAGTTGTCTGAAGAATTTGAGATGAAGGATTTAGGGGAGGCGAGACAGATTCTTGGGATGAGCATAGTCAGAGACAAGATGGAAGGTACTTTAAAGCTTTCACAGCAGAAGTACATTCAGAAGGTCCTTGAGAAGTTCAGAATGACGGATGCCAAGCCAAGGAGTACACCGTTAGGGAGTCAGTTGAAACTCTCCAAGCAGCAGTCTCCGAAGACCGATAAAGACAAAGATGAGATGGCTAAAGTTCCTTATGCATCAGCAGTTGGCAGTTTGATGTATGCGATGGTGTCAACAAAGCCAGACATTGCTCATGCAGTGGGAGTTGTTAGCAGGTTTATGTCAAATCCAGGGAAGGAACATTGGGAAGGGGTCAAGTGGCTGCTACGCTACTTGAAAGGCACCTCTAGAACTGCTCTTTGTTTCAAGAGGAATGGGGCAATTCTAGAAGGTTTTGCAGATGCTGATTTGGGGGGCTGTCATGATTCCGGGAAGAGCACTACGGGTTACATATTCACTATTGGAGGTACGGCAATCAGTTGGATGTCCAGATTACAAAAGAGTATAGCTCTTTCAACCACAGAAGCAGAATATATGGCTATTGCTGAAGCGGCCAAGGAGATGATTTGGTTGAAGAACTTTCTTTCGGAGTTGGGCATGAAACAGGGGGATTGTGGTCTGTACTGTGACAACCAGAGTGCTATTCATCTCGCGAAGAATCCGGTGTTTCATAGCAGAACGAAACACATCAAGATGCGGTATCATTTCATCCTGGAGTTGATTGAAGATGGTACTATAAATTTGAAGAAGATCCTTGGTACGAAGAATCCAGCAGACATGCTTACCAAGGCAGTGACAACCGAGAAGTTGAAGCTATGCATGGCTTCAACGGGCCTTCCAGATACTTGATGAGAAGGCGCGGACGAGAGAGAAAGAGAAAGAGAAAGAGAGAGAGATCAGGGGTTTTTCAGAAGATACATGTTCTTGGATGGCAGATGATTGTTGACCAAGCCTCCAAGTGGGAGATTGTTGAAGATGGAGCCTTGTTCAAAGTTTCAGAACTGATACCCGACCGGGTCAGATAAAGGACCCGACCGGGTATGTTGAAGCAGAGATCTGGGAGCTCACTGGACGTGAGACCCGACCGGGTCAGGGAAGGGACCCGACCGGGTCAGCAAGGCAGAAGCCTTCTGTTTTGGAAACCCGACCTGGTTTCTACCGGGTTTGTGTTCTGTGAAGGAGATCCGACCGGGTCAAATAAGAGACCCGACCGGGTCAGTCGACGGGAATTTTAAAAACAGGCTTAATTTTGGGCCTGCGGCTCTAATCTCAGTTTAGGTTTTCCTAAACCTATTTAAACGACTCTTATGTACTTGTAAACCTCTTGGGACGCTGATAATAATACATACTCTCTCTCGTTCGCCGTGGACTAGCGTAATCACCCCGATTGCGTGAACCACGTTAATTCTTGTGTTCTTGCTCTTAATTTATCGTTTGTCTTTGCCTAATCGTAACATTGATTGCTGAGCAAAACGAATTAAAGTCCAAAGATGAAACCTTGAAATTAGGCCTGCCTAACGGGAAATGATGTAAGACCGGGGACATTTGAGGCCCTTCCCGATAGAATTTTTTCATGAAATTTTTTAAATATATTCTTCATGAAATCTATAATATCTCCCCAAAGTTTCAGATTAAAATTTAACCTGAAAGTCTAGTTAAATAAATTATTGAAAGATAGTGCGCATTATTTATATACACAAAGCGCAGTGTGTTTCAATATTTTATTTAACTGACTTCCCGGTTAATTTTTAAACTAAAATGTTGTGAATGTAATTTACACTTGATGAAAAATACTCCAAAAAAGTTTCATAAAAAAATTCCTCCATAAAGCGCCCCAAATGACCTCGGTCTGGTATGAATTGTCCTCTCTATATTTATCCATTTATATATAATTATGGGCCCCTGTAAATGTTGGGCCCGGGGCACAAGCCCGGCCTGCCCTTGTCCAGGGCCGGCCCTGATTGGTTCATGTGGATCAGACAAATGTATGATACCTTGGATAAGGTAGAATCAACACAATACATGAATACTACTCCCCACTTAAGTGTTAGACCCTTACTTAGTTTCCTAGTGATGGATATCCTATCATCCTATTCTACTCCAAAATAATTTAAATGTGGTATCACGTACTAGTATGACCATTTGTCACTTACATTTGGAACCCCTTCTTCAGTGTAGGTCTATGCATGTCTGTGTGTCATTGTCGCTTTCCCTCCCCCGGCTTTGACTTTATTTTCAATCACCAAAAAAAGTTTATGTAATTATAGTGTTCTACAGGTGTACTGCATGCCAGACCAATTTAAGCATCTTACTACGAGTGTTTTTCTTTTCATATGCAACAAAATTTGTTTTATTGCAACAATTACGTACCCTCACACGTGGGCTCTATATCCTTTTTTATGTTAGAGCAATTTCAAGTTCCCTTACTAATTCTGCTCCCAAAAACTCATCTCAAAAGCTTAAATTCGTGAGAATGTAATTTGAATTATTGAGGTTTTCATTATCATCTATATACATTACCATGCATAAGGAATCAATCTTAACTGATTAATTCCTTGTATTCTCAGATTCTCGGTACAACTCACCCTAGAACTAGCTCCACGGCCCACGGGGCTTGGGACTAGAACATCATCATTTGATATGATACATTACATGGTGCAACTCTTAAAATTATACTTTCTATTATTTGTTTCTTTACATCACAAAGATAGTCATTTGGCATAAATTTTACTTATGAGTTAGTCATCATCATCATCATTTTCATTTACCCCAGCGCCGCAAAGGCTTCCACCTACGGTGAGATAAGGAGGGTCGGATGTACGCAGTCTTATCCCTGTACTAAAACACAAGGAGACTGTTTCCGGATGCAAATATAAGACTGCATTCCAATTTGAATAAAAAAGACTTCCTGAATATGAAAAGACCAAAACATTCCTAAATATAAATATAAAAACAACCATAATCCCCCATCGGTTGTCCACGATCGGCTCAAACCGATGCAGCGCTGAAGGCAGATGTTTCCTGCCGCCTCAACTTGCCCACCACAACCGGCGGCGGCGCCGCCGCAGCCTAGGTATATCATTGTCTCTATCATGATCTCTTAGGGCGTGAGTGAGATCACTATAGTTGCAGGTGACTGGGCCGAAGCTCACTAGGAGGCAGGGTATAGTATTGGGTACCAAAGTTACGGACTGTAGCCTGTAGGTCATTGGGGTGCCAGGGTCATTGGGTATTAGTATATGTATATTAGTAATATACATTTGGAAGTTTCTAGATATAAGATTTGTTCAATCACTTATTTCACGGCATTCACACGTCCTACTTTTAGTAGTACATAATATTTATGTCAAAATTACTTATTTTCATGCAATGAAGACATTTTGCATACAAAATGAATTTGAAGGATTTCATTAATGATGGAATACTGAGATTTTATATGCTACTAAACCGTATATGGATATCATATTCTATTGAAGTGGAAAGTTAAGAAATGAACTGTAAGACATATCATGTGAATGTAGGAATGGAAATATGAATGTATGGCGAGATATTTATAGGATTAGGGTATAAGTCATATAAGACTATAAGAGGTTAGGTAAGAATTAATAAAATACGGAGTATTAGTTATGAATTTTAATCTATTAAAAGTATTAAAACAGTGCATTATGAAATATGGAACAAGTATAAACATTACAAAAAATAATATAACACCCATTTCTTCACAATCCAGCCCCAGCACCTTAATTTATAAAAAACCGTTGGGGATAAGAATCGGCCAGTCTAGTCCCACGACTCCCACATTTTGTGTACCAGTACCGTACCTCCCCCACCCCGACCCGACCCAGTTGCACTGTTATAATGTTATGTATACCATACACAGATAAAAGGAAACTTGAAGACGATAAAGCAGGGCAAACTGCATTTTCAAAAAGTAAAACAAGAAAAAGTGAAGGAAAAAAAATTAAAACCATCATTCCCAGAAATTGCAGAAATCTTACAGAAAAAATTTTGGAAGGGGAAGAAGTCTAAAATTTTCTAACACTCAATAACACCCTAAATTGGGGTGATATGAAACTGCAGAATGGAAGTGTTAGGACTTGGGAGGGTTCCAATTTATTCCTCAAACAACAATTTAACCTTCTTTTAAAGAAGTGTTGATACTTAGCAACAACACTTCTTAATACTTCCTGCATGTGTTCAAACTAACACTCTTCCACACCCTGTCCAAACAAAGCATAAGTGTAATCCCGCAACATGAAAATACTATTTTATCATTACAATCTAAGCGACAAGATTGCAACTTCCAAATATACATAGTACATTTGATACTGCCATGCGAATCAAATAATATGGACTTCTACAGAAGCGCTTGACCCTACCAACCTCGGTAGTACTTACTAATCTTCTAGGTCTGATTACTTTAGTTACAAAAACACAAAAGACTAATAGCCACAAATGTACAACAAAGTTCAGAGTTCTGTAGATCTAACTTGATGGTGTATCGTGTATGTGTCTCGGGCTTCACCAAATTCTCTGGTGTCCCGACACTAAGATTCCTACATCTCCACATCAATGTGAACGTTCATGTCTGTTTCCATCCACAGTTCATTTGCTGATCTAACATGTTCACAGAGCAAACCACTCCGGGCAGTCAGCCACTATTAGTCCATTCTTGCATACTGACGCTGAGGATAACTGAACCACCCAAGCAAGATACATACAGCGACAAAGATTTATTTTTTCTGGAAGGTGATCAAACAGAAGAAGGCTAAGCCACGGCTGGCTATGCCGGTAAGGATGAGGTATACTAAACAAGGATACCAATCTTCAAGACCATAACCTCTTTGTTTTAAGGAGTTACACCTTGTGATCAGCCACACTCCGTAGTACCTGATCGATTTCCGTAATTAAAAGAAAGACAAAAAGTATTAAGACACGGCCTTGTAAGTCAATCATCCCTAGCATTCTATTTATCCTTCCAGAGGCAGCAGTCTACGTGCCTGGGGTTTGGTAGGATAACTTTACTCCTAAATCATAACTGGTCTTATCAGTCATACTTTACTCCTAAATCATAACTGGTCTTATCAGTCATATTTTCTACCAAACACAAACTACTAACCTGACTTTTCTGTTGGATGAATCAGCTAATATTAAGAGAGAGAGAGAGAGAGAGATGCATACATAAGTTACTATTTTTAGTTTAGTTGCTTGAATGAAAGGAAATGACATTTTTAGAGTAATTTTCTAAATTTTTATTTTTATTTTATTTTAAAATATTTTAATGAAAACTCAGCCCATTCAACAATGATTTCAGCAATGTCAGTCATCATCCAGAGTTTAACCTTACCAAGCAGAATCTAAGAAGTCAACAATAACTGAGGTCTATGGTTTTCTTTATCATGATGAAATTTAGATGCTGTTAACAAGTTAAAACTTTGGGCTTCAGTGCCTAGTTTAATGAATTATTAGTCACGGGCAAAAAAGCTTAGTCCTCATAGAGCATTGAAATGTTTGCCTTGTGCGTGATTTGTGGGGGCCATTGTGAGTTTTAAAATGACCCCACAAATCACACACATAGCAAATACTCAGTGGCGCTGAAGCACTTAAGGTTTCACCCTCCCCGTTTATGGTAGAGCCTCTTCTGTGAAGGAAGGAATATTTGCTAGAAAATATACAAGTGTGGATAAAATGTGGTAAGGCAAAGGTTAGATCCAAAGGTTTTAACCTTTTAGCATTTGCTATCAAAAATGATTCTAAAGCCCACTTGGTGTAGCAAAAATCCCCTAATCTCATCACAAATGCATCTCCATCCTGGTTTGCTACAAGAGTCAACACTACTGGAAGCAAAACCGACCACTGAAACAAACAAAATGAATAAAATCAAAATGAAAAATTGATTCTTGTGGATAAATTATAGTCAAACATTTAAACAGGTGCAAGGTGACATTTTTATAAAGCCAAGATGCTTACCAGTTGGGCTTGACCAGGGGTCAAGTAAATGGCAAGTGCATAAGCTATTCCAGTCACACAATATATGAGACAGATCAGGACAACATAGTTATCCAGGATGGTGGATCTAGGATTGTTGAAGAAGTAGAACATTGATAGATACACTGCTGGCTTTACAATTGTATTGAAATGGTCAATTGTATCCTTCGCTAGAAAATAAGCCAAGCTGCTCATGCCAGACCCACTCTCTCTCCAGTAGTAAACTTTGTCCTGAGAAAATGATCTCAATGCTGCAATCTTGCTGAGCAAGGCTAAAACAAAAATAGGAATCTCAGCAGATGAGAATAAACCCATCCAAAATAAGGGTAGGTGGGAGGGCAGCTACAAATTCATTAAAGTGCAAAAGAACTAGAAGGTGTTTTACTTACAGACAGCAATGACAGTATAAAGATATCCCAAGGACCCAAAAGTTTCATCACTCACTTTAGCAAGTGTTCCTAAACAGATCCCAGCAAGTAAGAGGATAAGATAATCTACTGCCTGTATCCTAGCGTCTCGCAATCTCTGCTTACCGATCCTGGACGAAATGTAAAAACATTTTCAGGGGATCTGAATATTAGCCACTTAGCAGGTCCTTTCTCTCTTCAAATCAAATTTATACTGCATTGTGGGGGCATTTTGTGTAATTGGCAAAAGTCATGATTTGTGAAGTTGATCTTGATAACTTGTTATAAATGGACACCGTAGTATGATTTCCAGGAAAGAGCACGGAATCAATAAATTGAAAGACTTCACTCGAGCATTGATAATGTTAATTGGGAATAACTCACCCCAAAAAAGATTCTACAGGAGTAAGCTTTACCTCAAACCAAATCTGGCTAGACAACTATGAATGTGGACAAGTGGGCCCAAATCAAACCCCAGACAGGCTGCCCCAGACCATCAAGTTTGCAGTAATCACACAAACCAGTTTGATACTTGCTAAATTGGGCCTAACTCATACATATACTAGACACGAAGTCAGTAGACACCTGATGCTGTGGGGCATACTCAACAAAGGATGTGATCTGTGTCTGATGAATACCTGAGTTCTTAGTTAAACTTCACATTTATTTTTTCTATATTATTATACAGAGACGGAACAAATATACCCTTAAACTACTTGTCAGAGGAAAAGTATGCCGCTTAAATTTCTATAGGAAAAATTATAGGGAAAAGTTGTCAAGTTGGAACAAACATAGCCTTGTGTTCAAATAGTTGAGGGGTATATGTTTTCTCATATATAGTTCAGGAGTATATATATGTTCTCTCACAGCCTTACATATAATCATAGGTATATCTGTTCCAACTTTACAATTTTTGTGTGAATTGTTCCAAAATAAAGTTGGGGGTATATTTATTCCCTGACACAGCGGAGCATATGTGCCTTCTCCCTATTATTATATACCAAATTAAATATTGTATTCAAGGAACATTATAATTTGTATTATGCAGGAAATCAAGCAATACCTTCCAAGAAAATATTTAAGCTGCATTATTAAACCCGGTGTGACCCGATTGGACAAATCCTTTGAGCTTAAAAAATTATGCTGCATTTGGTCCTTTTTCTGTTCAACATTGGATTTCATGTCCTGCCACAGATCCCCTGCAAATGTTCCATCAGGTCCTGCAGCAGCAGGATTTCCTCCATGAGCTGAATTTTCTCCGACCGAAGCTGCCATTCCAGCAGAATCCAACATCTCTGGTGGTACGGGATAGCCATTATGAAGCATCCATCTGAGAGGAAGCTCTTTGTAGTTCACTCCTATGCTTGGACTTAGCTTCACTATTCCCTCTAAAATGTCAATGAAGTAATCCGGAGGATTAACACGTTCAGGGACATGGATACCAAGTCCTGCAAAGTATTCCTCAACTTTCTTCACAGGTCCATGATATACAGTTAGACCGCCCTTTGCTAGAAGTATAAAATCATCAAACATCCTGAACAATGTGTAGCTGAACAAGGATATTAACAATTAGCCCAATGAAAAATATTGTTCCACTTATACTTTCTAGTTATCCTAGAACCTATGGAGCCTTACTTAAATGATAGAGACAAGAAAATTGCTACCTAATATAAACTGTAGGGAAAATAACTTTAAATAATACAAACTATCTTCCATGAACTAAGAATAATATGTACTTTGGAAATAAATTGTAATAATACCAACTATTTAAAATTTAAATATAGACCAAAAGTGATATCTAGCATTTTCCACCAAAGATTTAGCCATTTATTTCACCAAAAACTAATATTAAAATATTAAATAAGTGGTTGTATTTCCGAATTTCATTTATTTGATGGTTTGCTATTAGTTTTTGATGTTTTAAATGACTGGGCTTTTGTTAAATGTTGACTCCATATTATTTTTGTTTTACATTACAGTAGTTGGTATTATTAAAAAACATTTTTAAGGTATGTATTATTATTGGTTGATGAGTGATAGTTGGTATTATTTAAAGTTATTTTCCCTAAACTTTATTCCTATTAATTTTTATAAATCAACCCAAGATGTCCAGGCCACTGACCACCACCGCGGAGAGTGATGGAGTCACTGAAAAGGGGGTCAGTTTGTGCCACTGACCAGTGACCACCTGAACACCACCACTGGTTTGCTCACTTTGCTGGTTGGTGTCCATAGTTCACTGACCACCAACTGACCTTGGGTACTCACTATCGTCTCCAGTTCAATAGCTAGGTTTAGTAAATAGTAACTCACTAACAAGTGGTCTGTTGCAGGCGGCAGCGGTTAGTACATTTTCCTTCTGCAGTGAATCAAAGCGGTAGCGAGTGTGAGTGTAATATGGGTAAGGTTGAGGGTATATTTTGGTCGCATTATCTTATTAATGTCTGGTAAGTTTTACTCCGTACTTATCCAATTTGTGGAAATATGTTTAAGTCCTATGTGTGGAATTTTCCCATAGTACAATTCCATTGAGTAAAAAAGTAAGACGGGGTGGAGAGAGAAAAGATGCTAAAAGTTAAAACTAGTTTAAATTTAAGAGGGGATAATTTAGGATAACTACCTCGGTTGGTGAAGAACCATGCATATATTTACTCCTTCAAGAGCTTCTCGGCGAAGTGCTCTAAGTAACAACTGAGAAGAAGAGCTGTCCAAGCCAGTAGTTGGTTCATCTAAAATCAATAAAGATGGCTCCATAACCATTTCCAACCCCACATTAACTCGCTTCCTCTGGCCCCCAGATATGCCTCGCTTCTCCACTGTTCCCACAATAGAATCTCTTACATTCTGCAATCCAAGGGCTTCTATCACTCTCTCAACAACTAAAACCTTTTCTGGTTTTGCAAGATCTGCTGGCAATCTATAAATAAAATAACTTAAGACCATTAAAGCGAATTCAAATCAAATTAGCAACAATATTTTATATAAAGAATGAGAATCAACAATCAAACTAGTTTAACCATATGTGGAACTAGTTCATTACATAATTCCATCTTTTTAGTTTGACTGGACTAAGTGCATTTACAGCCCATTCAGTTACCCAATTCAATCATGAATGCAATTGCAAACGATTGGCAGGGTTGGTAAAGGGGATTTAGAGAGTCCTACTCAAAGTATTCATTTAGATGGATACACAAGGACTAAATTGAGGCAACATATTTACCTGCACCTTGCACTAAACCAGAGATTTTCTTCGACTGTCAAGTTACCATGCACTATATCATCTTGAGGGACAAAGCCAATTATTTTCTTGTATGACTGCATACTTTCAGCCTTTCCATTTATAAGAATCAAACCACTCATGGTACAACCTGTAGCTTTTCCGGTCAAGGCAGATAAAAATGTTGTCTTGCCAGCACCTGAAGGACCCATGACAGCAGAAACACGACCGGGCGACAACTTGCCCGACACACACCTCAACAAATGTTTCTTTTTACCCTTTAAAGTAAGTGTCAAGTCTTTGAAAACAACCTCAATGGGAGGTCTACCCACAGTTTCAAACTCGCTAGCCATTGAAATGACACCAGAAAAGGTCATATTCTTGTTCTGCTCCTGCAGTGCCTTTTCTTTCTCAATTTCACCATATGCATATCTAAAGATTTGGCTGCGAGTATGCAATTGCTTAGTCTTATGCTTCTTTAAATTTTTATCACCTATCTCCACATTAAAACCCTCATGACCATCAGGGTTCTCTTCAAGTTCACGCATCATTTTTGTGAGATTGCTTTGCTTCTTAGCTTTTGCTTGAGACATACCAGAGGGCATAGGTGGCAAGGCAGCATCCTTTCCACTGCTCTGTTCTGTCACTGAGGACTTTTTTCGAGAAAATGTTCGTGATAAAGACGACTGAAGTCCACTTGCATGCTTTTTAGCAACATCCTTTGCAGATTTCCATTTTTCACGTGCTTGTGCTGTTTCACGTGCACTTCTTGCTGCTGCTTCCCTGGACTGAGCTTGTTTTTTCTCTCTAGTGCTCAGTACTTGGTCAGACCAATTGTATATGATGAGAAGCACAAGTATGATTCCAGCCTAATTAACAGATAAAATGGTAATTAGGCATATATTAATAATAATGTCTGGTTTTAGATAATATTAAAATCCATCACAGTAGATATATAAAAAAAGGTTCTCACACTATTCCAATTAAGTTTGAGATGCATCATCTATTTTTTGGAGTAAAAGTATAAGAAATCATTCTGCAAAAAAACATAAGAAATTATGCAATCAACAACAACTATGACCTCCAGTTAGATCTTGCGATTTACATTTCAGCATTTTAAATTTTTAATAATCCAAATACGTTTATATGATACAAGCATGTTTAGATTGAACAGAGTCTAACAACATTTACTGATTTACACAAGATCTAGGAGACTTGTAATACACTTTTTAAAGAGCAAACAACAAGTTTTAGTTTAGTGAAGGGTATTTGAATGACGAAGATTTCTAAAAATGTCCATTGACTGCAGTAACAATGGCACATGGTCAATGAAGCAAAAGGAATAAGAAACTCCACCAAACACGGGGCAATCAAGTGCACCAACGAAGAATATATAAACTTTTAAAGAAACAATTTCCAAAGAAGTATATCGACCGATTATCATACTCTATATACTTTGTATAATTTATTTATATACATTACACAGTAAGAGTTTCCATCATTTGCAATGCAGCCAAAGACTCACTATTTTTTGGCTTGGGAATATGATGGAATAAAGCAAAATGGCTCACTAAACTGTTTGCGCTTCTTTGTTATGTAGCAACAGTCAGTCCATGCAATTCTCGACGCAATTTTCACTATGGGTCATCCGGAAACAGTCTCTTTGTACTTTAGTACAAGGATAAGACTGCGTACATCCGACTCCCCCTTACCCTACCGAAGGTGGGAGCCTTTGCGGCACTGGGGTAATGATGATGATTGATGATGAATGATGATGACATTATACAGTAGGATTTACTAAGAGTGAGTGAGACAATGACTTACAAAAAAGAGTAGGCCATATGCTGTAATATTTTGATTGGCAGTTTGAGGTTCACAAGTAGCCAATTCGTAACATTCTGCAAGATAAGCTTTACAGTTATATCTAATGCACTAGATAAGCTGATATTAAACCAAAACTCATAATACAGCATCTTAAAGGACCTCCCTGAGCTATTTTCTTTTAATTTGATTATTGATTTTCACTATAACAAAGCAAGAGATAGACTTACTTGTTTGCTCTGTTGAGCCAGCTCTGCAGTAATGGCTGTAAATGACAAATAGTCAAGAAAAGCATTTTAAAAACTGAAATGATAGACTTAGAAATGCAAGGGTTAACAATCAATATATACCCACGACTGCAAGGATTTTTCTTGGTAGTACTTGGACAATAAAATCCCGCTGAACAAAATAGATCGGCAGAACTCACAAAATTAACCCAGACATCTGCTCCACCACATGTATGATTTGTCTCTCCCGTGGGCAGTTGATAACTGTACCTGAAAGCAATAACCAGACCATATGGATTTATTAATGATGTGAACATAATTTGAAAAACAAAACAACTTTTTTTCTAGGAAAGGAACTTACGGATCACATACACCCGTCGTTTTATTCAAAGTTGCAACAGGGCAATATGAGCCCAATGGACATGCTTCTCCAAGAATAGAAACACATGCAAATTAAGAGCCCAAATTAGTCGTTCTGTTACTGTTCTACTGAATTTGCTGATAATTAAAATAAATGGTGGAGAACTTACTTTTTTGGCTGAAATATAATTTTCTTCAATGTACTTCAATATATGTTTCTACGTATACTTTTTAGATAATTCAACATGTTCAATTGATTCAGCCACAACATCAGCAATTTCAGCAAAAGCCATTTTTAGCTTTACCCAATCAGACTAATATTAGTTGTAATTGATGAAATATTTAATCATTATTTATACTACACTTGGCAATAATTAGATACAGACTACAAAAGGTAAAGTTTTTTGGCTAAAGGGTCAAATAGGCCCTTGAACTGACTTAAAGTGTTCAATTAGCCCCTTATATAGGAGGTTCTGTCCGGCCGTCGCTAATTGGGGCGGTTTCCGGTGGAATTTTTTGATGAAATTTTTTGAGCATCTTCTTCATTAAGTCTAGTATACTCATACCAAATTTCAGCAAAAAATTCAACCGGGAAGGCAGTCAAATGATTTTTCGAAATGTACTGTGTTGTTTAACTTTGCAGTTATCTTCAAAAAATCATTTGATTGCCTTCCCGGTTGAATTTTTAGCTGAAATTTGGTATGAGTAAACTAGACTTAATGAAGAAGATGCTCAAACAATTTCATCAAAAAATTCGACCGGGAACTGCTCCAATTGGCGACGGCCGGGCAGAACCTCCTATATAAGGGGCTAATTGAACACTTTAAGTCAGTTCAAGGGCCTATTTGACCTTTTACCAAGATTTTTTAAAGATATTCCAAGAAAGAAAACCTTGATGATAACTGTTCTTCTAAAGATTTTTCCTTGATGCCCATTTCAATCAAGAGTGCATCATAAGATACTTACGTATCATGCAGGTCAGACCATGAGGACAAAAGAACCCTTCACAACAAGGTTGACATTCAAGAGTTCTGACGGGCATTTCCTTTGCTGTTTTAAGGTCAACTTGCACATCTTTTCCAACACTACAAGCCCAACCTGGCTCACAACCAGAAGCCCATGATGTTAAATTACAGTTCTTGTTTGGTTTCACATAGTTACTACTGCCAGACCCACTGTTTTCCAGAGTGCCAAGAACTATGCTTGATGCATAAAATTTTATTTCTGAAGCTGTACACAAGCGCTGCATAATATCCCCTGTTGATCCAACAAAATGAAATATAATGTCAGATAACAAGTTCAGGAAATACAGATTTGAAGTAAGCTCTTTCATATTATCAGGTATACCTTTTGTCTGTTTAACGCAATTGGAAAGAAACTCAGTGTCCTTCGAAAAATCAAATGCTGCTTTCCAATCAGCATCCCTACAGTGCATAATGCAGACAGTTTTCTTTAATGAGATTGCTACAATGCCAATTTCAGACAATTGTTTATAATAAAATGCAATGGCTTCAAAGGTATGTTTGGCACAACTAACTCAAAAGATACTTTGTGAGTTTTTAAGTGACTATTAGCTTTTAGTGACTACAAAGATCTTAAAAGCACAAGGTTGAAGTTGTTCGATAAAAAGATGATTGTTAGATTTAGTTATGTTTGATATAACAAGCTTTTGTGATGATTAATTAATGCTAATAGCTACAGACTTTTCCGAGATGCTACTGAGTGTAGCTTCTCGAAAAAGATTTTAAATTTTTAGAAAGGCTCTTAAAATATGTGATGACAAACATACATTTATGAGTTTTTAAAGACTTTTTAAATAATATAAAAGCTAGAAGATAGAGACTTATGTCTACCAAACATGCGCTAAGAACAAGGGAAACAAGGCTGAACGGTCCAAACTGGTTACCCATGTTGATGATTTTAACGAGAAGTAAATCAAATAAAAACCAAACACTATAAATAAATAAATAAATAAATAAATAAATAAATAAATAAATAAATAAATAAATAAATAAATAAATAAATAAATAAATAAATAAATAAATAAATAAATAAATAAATAAATAAATAAATAAAACTGATGCAGTCATGCAAGTAAATGATTACTAAAAAGTGAGAACTGATTTTAAGAGAAAAATGGAGGCTAACATAATTTATATGGTGTAGTATATAGCATTTGAAGTACTTTAAAAAACAAAGTAATTCTTGGCAGCTGATTAATAAATTATATTTAAAATTTAGTTTTTTCATAAATCAGTGGAATCAGCCAATACATTCGCTTAAGACAGAACTTCATAAATTTCAACTAAATCGTGGAATAAGTGTTCTTATTGATTTTTAAGTTTCTCATTTCAAACATACATGCATGAGGAAACTATGCATAGACATGCGAATATAAACGTAAATCTGCTTACACATTGTTGACGCAATAACGCAATTTTTTTGCGACGCTATCGTCAAACAGGGAGTTGAAATTCTTAAATTTATTATAGACGGCCTGGGCGAAGAGCTGCACGGCAGCCGGATTGCCCGTGTCAGGGCCGGCATGGGCCACCTGAATCTCCACCTGAGAAACCAAAATGAAGACCAGAATGGAAATAAAGCCCCAAGAAGGTGCATTGTGATGTTCGTTTAAGCTCCCTTCTTCCCGTATACGCATTTTTCACAAAACGGAGCCAGATATGGTGAAATTCTTGTGAAAATGCTGTGGAAATTTGGATTCCCAAAACGGAAGAAAGCTAGGGCTTCGTTGATTTGGGGAAGAATTGGAGAGGAGCGGGTTGTTTGACGTAGGAAAGACATGGCGGGGAGAGAAAAGTGGAGCGGAAAGGGATTGAATTGCTCTGTTAGTTAATTTCGCAGACAACGGAGTTGGCTAACTATTGTGAATGAACTCAGAACTCATAATTTGAGAGAGAAAAATAACAAAAATGGAGCTGCAAGGATGCGTTTTAAGAATACCATTTATATGCGTTTAAACTTTCTAAATTAAAGGTGTTTTTAATTGTATTGAAATTTTCAATTAATTAATTTATTATTCTAAATTTCTAACAAGGGCTCAAGGGATTTTTCTCTCTCCACTAGGGTTTTTCCTCTCCACTATCGTTTCTGTCTAAGAGCGATCGTCGGAGGCGGAAGTTTGATGCGAGTGGGTTTCGTTATCTTCGCAGTCGTTGATTGACGATGAGCGTTCGTGGTAAGTCTCCTAGGATTGAGCGAAGGAGTGCAGCGTGAGGTTGAGGCTCATGTTCTTCAGCGGCGGCCTCAGTTCGTTCCAGTGAGAAAGGCGTAGTGCTCGTTGAGCGTGGCGTAGAGTTCCGATTGATCCAGTAGTGGGGAGTTTCAATGGAAAACATTGTCAATCAATATAAGAACATGGCAATCGATGGGGATTCTGAGGAGTTGAACTTGAATGAAGACGAGTTTGGAGAACCGGCAATGGGGGAGAGGCGGTCGAGCTTCCCGGTCATTGACACACTTTTGAGTGATGGGAAGATTAAGTTTCAGTTCTCAAGGAACTCATGCTTCTTTGTGAAGACCGGGAAAAGGTGTGTCGACAAAAGAAATTGGCGATAAAAGGTATCTTTTTACTTTCTATCATATTGTGGATATGAAACGTGTTTTAGAGAGCGGCATGTGGTTGTTTATGAATTTAGGCATTGCTAGAAGGATTGGTAATTTTATTGATAAATTTATTAGCTATGATGGAAACCAATTTGACGAAAAGTGAGAAGCATATTTGATTGTTAGGGTCTGCATGGATGTGGGAAAACATATGAAAAAGGGACCAACTCTTAAGAAAGGAGGAATTGGCCACTAGGTAAAATTTAAATATGAGAAGCTACCCAATTTTTGCTTTATTTGTGGAATTGTTGATCATTCTCATAAGTTTTGCCCATTAACATATGAGGATAACCTAGTACTGAAAAAAGTATGGGGTGAACCTTAGAGCTGATGGAGAGGGAAAGATTAGTCATACAGGGGGAACAAATGGCTAATTGAAGGCTCCTCTAGCTCAGGTCTGGGAATTCCACAAAAGGAGGATATAGCACGGGAGTTGGAGCAGAAGGACCAGGATGGAGGGAGTCCACGATGGGCATGGGCAATAGCACGACTAAAGAAGGGAATTATGGGAGCAATATGGAAATGTCAGGGGAACAAAAGTGCAGGCGAATTTGGGAGGCTCAAGAACAAGATGACCCATTTGCTGATAACATGGCCCTGGCCAAGCCAAAAAATGGATAGAAGGCGGACAGATTATCTCTGTTGGTCCAAAATAGGACGCTCGTGGGTTTTTTCGAAAGCTACATAAGAACACTCGAACAGGAATCAAGAAGATAATACGAGAATGGAAAGTTGCTCAGAAATTTTAGTTGCCAAGAATAACATGTCTATTATTTGAATCGAACTTGCCTTTTATAGGCGATTACAAATGGTAACTGCCAAATATACTAATGGCTAATTAATTACAACATTAATAAGGAACTAAATACATAATCAATGGCGCATTAATTGTCGGCAGTTACGCCTCCTGGCTGGCTGGCGGGTCGGCCTGGCTGGAGGGTCGGACGCTCGAGCTTCTTGGGCGGCAGGCTTCTGCTGGGTTGGAAGGCAAGCTCCTAGCTAGGCTGGAAGGCGGGCTTCCGGTTGGGCTGGTAGGCAGGCCATCTTGGGCTTCCGCTCAGTCAGACTTGCGCTCTTTGAAGGATTTGATCAGTTGGGCCGGCCTGAGATCCGGATTGCCGGGTCCACCGGTAGGGCCTGCTAATCCATGTTTGGGGCCTGGGCCGATTAGGCATTGGGTCTAGTCCGATAATCCCATCACGAGTCCCCCACTCCCTTAGTCGAGTAGTGGACTCGGCTAATAGGGAGTAGCCCAAGTCAGCTGCTAATTTGAAAAATATTTACATACCAGAGAGCAATAATTGTGGATTCTGTCAATCCCACAATTCATGGAGATTTCCCAATTCTAATTAAAGATCCCAGCTTTAAAAAGGCTCCAAATTAATTCTCCCGGTATCCTAGCATTCCAGCAGTCAGTTTTCTTCCAGACTTCAGAATCCAGGTCAGCTTCCGAAAATTCCTGAAATTCATTATTATTTTATAACTATTTTCGGACTTTATTATTACTATTATTTTTTTATTTTTCCTTTTCTTTCCTTTTCTTTTCTTTCCTTTCTTTTCTTCTCTTTCCTTTCTTTCCTTCTCTCTCTCTTGGTCCCTGCACGCGTGCGCCTCCCCGCGTCGACCCAGCGCCGCAGCCGGCCCCAGGCTGACCGACGCTTGTGGGTCAGAGATGGGCCCTCTGTTCGTCACCTGGCGGCTTGACCGGAGTCCGGAATACTCGGCCGCCCCGATGGCCGACGCCACCCAGGAGGCCGGCGGGCATCCCTGCAAGCCAGCGTGGCCACCCCCTCAGGCGGCTGGTTGCGAGTAGCCGTCACCATGCATCCTCGCTCCAGAATGCGACTTGGAGGGTCGGAATTCTAGTTCGTTGGGGACCCGCGTTGTCCGGCGGTTGCCCGGTGTTCTTCTTCCTCCATGCGGCAGGTTCAAGGTGGTTGCGCCGTCTTCTTCCTTCCCTGTGCGCCACATAAACACGCAGGCCCAAAAAATGTTCTCACTACCATCCATTAGGCTGGCGGCTGCCTGCTAGCCCACGCCCTATATTCCGGCCAGCAGTCCCCGGCCTGTGCTTTGGGTCGGCCACGCCGCCCCCCACCCGGACGGGGTGGCGGCTGAGTGGGTTTGCTCGGCGGCCATGCAGATAGGAGCCCGACATGCATCCTTAAACGGCGAGTTGGGCAGTCCCCTGGGACCCCCCCCCCCACCCCACCCCATCGGCCAGGCAAGCCTCGGTGGTACGAGATACCACCCACTTAGGCGTTGATCATGCTAGGCCGGATCTGGGTGCCAGGGGTCTTCATCGTGCCTCATGTGTGTTGATCTCTTTGAAATTGTATAACCTCCAAGTTTGTTTGTTTGTCTGTCTTTGCAGGTCTTCTTACCTCTTCTGAATCATGTGAGGCGTCGAGCGCTCTCCCTATGAAAACAATGGCCAAGACTTGCCTTCCGCCATGCAATTTGAGGCTCAGCCCCTCTCCAAGTCATCGGACTCGAGGCTGTCGGCCATCATTGAAGGAAAGCAGGGGGCGGCCATGAAACCCATACGGGCAGCCGCGGCCCCAGACCACGTATGCATGCGGGAAAAGCTACCGAACATCAGGTCGAAGCTCCAGCCAGACAGATTGCTACTTCTGAGGGTCAGCAACTGAGCGTTCCAGGCATAGCACAAGCACAACATGTGGACGTGTTAGACTCTGATGATGATTCTGGTGCTCGGGAGGACCCGAATCTTTGGTGGGGCCTCGATAATAGCGGGATAGCGAACCTCCCCCATCATATCCAAGTCGGGGACCTTGTCGTTGCATACAGCCTGATCGGTGCCAATTGTTCATTGAGAACTCCGGAGGCTACCGAGGTACTGAGTGATCCCCCAGTCCATTACTTTGGGGTCCATATCCGCTCTCTGGAGCTAGGGATGGTTGTGCCTCTGCATCCTTTTCTGGTTTGATTTCTTCACTTCTTGGGTGTGGCACCGGGCCAACTGGCTCCGGCGGCTCATATGTTCGTCGCAGCTTTTGTGGCGTGATGTGAGGATGTGGGCCTCACTCCCACGATCGATTTGTTTTTTAGCTGCTTCCAGTGGCACGCCTCCAGCTTTTTGCCTCAGTTTCCCAGAGGCCGGTGAGCAAGCTATTCCGACCGTGTTACCTTGACTCAGGTAGCCGATGGAAGAAGAGGTGGATCTGGGTGTCCGACCCCACCCTTCTGTCACCTCCGTTTCAGTGGGGTGAGCGGCTCCGGAAGTGTGATCGGGTCGCCCTCTCCCCTGACCTCAAGTCATCCATCGAGATGTTGTCTATAGGCGGTCCCCGATCCATCAGCTCATACTTAGGTGATCGTCACTCCCTCAGTTTAGGTTTGGCTATTTTGTATTTCACCCTTCTTATCCTCACATTTTTCTTCCGCAGATGTGCCAGATAGGCCTGAGAAGCATACTGTCGGTGCCGAATCCGATGACGATGACGAAGAAGCCCAGCCATTCATCGCTCGTGTAGCTTTCACGGCCACCAAGGAAAAAGAGCATGGAGCTCCCCCAGACCGTGTATGATAGAGTATATAGACTCGGACCCCCGGGTCTCACGACTATTGGGCCCGGACAGCGGCCCACATATGTTCAGTAGATAGCATTTATTTCCTTGTACACTACATTTATTCATATGTACCCATTAAAATAGATTAGATACTATTTATTAGCCATTTATTGGTCTTTTATTGTAACTGGGCCAGCCAGGCCCAAGCCTGGAAGCCCAGCCCTCTTTTCTCCTATAAATACTCCCTATGGGAGCCATGTAAGGGGGGGTGGTTGAATGGTTGATTGGAATTCATTTATACATATCACTTTATCTCTCTAGCTCTCCCTTCTCTCTAGAATTAATCCTCTATCATTTGGTGCTTTCATTGAGAGCTAGAATATATCAAGTGAGATCCTCCCACCCACTACACCTCCAATAAAATTAGGAGCAAATTGGTCCTACGGCCATATGTCACCATAGCTCCCATATTCTCAAAAAAAATTGACACCTCAGCTAAATGAGACAAAGTATGCCTTCGGTTGGGAAAAGAGTCATCCCCTCTTGTCATTTATAATGTACTACGTACATTCAAAAGGAAAGGAATAGCAGCCTGGGCCGTAGTTGCTGCACATCGGCCAGACCACTTGCACGCTGCACGGCCCTCCCAACATACTAAAACAAAGGAAAAAGTCAAGCAAAGAGATGGTGGGACCTTCGGCAAGCCTCAGCTAAAGCAAAATGCCACCTCGGCCTAGTTGGGGAAGGGATGGCCTCTCAGCCAGAGATCTCCTCGGCCAGAATAAAGGCAGTAGAGTTGATCACTTCCGGAAAAAAGAACCCCGTCTCCACCAAGTGATGACCAGTACCCAGGGCACCACCTCGGCAAAGGGCCTCGCATCGGCTATGGACGCCACTTCGTCCATCCCAACTTGAGGTCACCAACAGCCCATCGTCTCCACCAGGTGTGCACCATCGGTCAGCGGCATCAGCTAGCGACATGGGCCAGACTGCACCGGCCAGCAACTGCGTCGGCCGGCACTGCGTCGGCCAGCAACGCCCTCTTCCAGCAACCGCATCGGTCGCCAACACATCGGCGCACCGCACCTGCTAAAAGGGGGGCACCGCATCGTCTGGCTTCGCATCGCCCGGCACCGCATCGTCCGATACCACATCACCCGCACCGCATCGGCCGACACCACATCTCCGGCACCGTATCGGTCGGCACCACATCGGCCGGCACCGCATCGGCCGACACCACTTCAGCCGGCACCGCATCGGCCATAACAGGGCCACCCTGTCAAGCGACCGCATCGCCCGGGCCGGACCGCATCGTCCGGACCGAACCGCATCGGTAAAAACGGGACCACCCTGTCCGGACCGCAACGGCCAGAACACGACGGCCGGAACTCATCGGCCAAACCGCGGACCAGCAGCCTTGCTCCATAGCCTAGCAGCGCCTAGCACAGCCGGGTTGGTTCAGGTGGGGACATCGGGGATCTCCTCGTCCACAATGGGCTCCAGCGACGCGAAGTATCTCCTTGTCTCTGTTTCACGCTCCTCCCTGCGAACGAGCTTGCAGATGCTAAGGGGAGTGGACTAATATATGGGCCGGCTGTTTAATCTCAAAGACTCGGGCTTATTCTCAAAGAAAAGGCCCAATCAATTATATATCTCTGCTGGAATTCTAAGCAGGGCAGGCTTCGACCCAAATACAAGTAAGTGCCACAAACTTTTCCTCCTATTTTACGCTTTTAATATGGAGCAAAATAGTTTTACCACTATATAAAAAATAAATATAGTTTTACTACTATTCCGAAAAAATAGTTTTACTACTATTCCAAAGAGAAAAAGAAAAATATAGTTTTACTACTAATCAAAAAGGAAAACAATAATAATAATTGCTACTATTATTATTATCTTCACCACCATTGCTAGCGGATTGAAATCCCCAATTGGTGCGGGCCAAAGCCTTAACCTTCCGAACATCTTTATTTGATGATTCGGATTATATTTGGGTCCCTTGACCTTTCCCGGTCATCTTTATTTGATGACCCGGATATCTAGAATGAGAGCCATCATCGGCCGCACACGGCATTATGCCTAAAAGCGGTAAACGAAACACCTCATTCCCCTAGACACTAATTGCGTCATCCAAAAGCCGTTGCAATAGACAACGCCATCTAAAGCCGTCGCAATAACCGATGCACCCAAAAGCCGTTGCAATACACAACGCAATCTAAAGCCGTTGCAATAAACAACGCACCCAAAGCCGTTGCAATAAACAACGCACCCAGGGCCGTTGCGATCCACAACGCGCCTACAAAGCCGTTGCATAGACAACGCACCTCAATATCGTATCGGCACAAGTGGTGAAACACCCAAATCGGCCGGCGATATGCAGGACGAAGGACCTGTGTGCATGGTCCAACGTCTTCAAACGGAGAAGCATACCGCATCGTCCGCGCGGAAACCGCAGGACGACAGGCCTGAATTAAGGCTGAGGTTACAAAAACTCCACCCGTCAGTAAAATTTCGCTCAGGACCACAAAGGGCGGCCGTCAAAAAACGATGCCTAGTCCGGTCCCTCGTCGCCGATAGACGTGGAAAGGCCAAAAAAGATGCCACTGACACACCAAGCCGAGGGCGTATTTACTCCCTCGCACTAATCCACGCGAAAAGCGTAGCGGACAAACTACCGCACATGGACGAAGGGACAGTAACCCTTCGGCCACCCTAAAAAAAAAAGAGGGAAGCCGACGGACCGCGCACTTGCCGGCCTCGAGCAATAAAAATAAATAAATTCCCCAAACTTATTATTCATCTCAAGACCGGCTCCCAATGCCGAAGCTCTTGCTCCATCATCTCACGAACGGCCTCCCCAAAGCCGTCATACTTTTATATGACGACCGGCTTCATCATCGCCTCGTCATCATTATCCGGATCGGCTGATCATCATCGCCATCCGCACATCACGACCGGCCTCCCAGCCTTGGCGTGATTATTTCCCCTCAAGACCGGCTTCTCATTGCCAAGTGTCTTGAGTTGGCAATCGGGCTCGCCGTCCCTTCCTGGATGGTGACCGTTGCCTCTACATGACGATCGGCTTCATCATCGCCTCGTCATCATTATCCGGATCGGCTCATCATCATCGCCATCCGCACATCACGACCGGCCTCCCAGACTTGGCGTGATTATTTCTCCTCAAGACCGGTTTCTCATTGCCAAGTGTCTTGAGTTGGCAATCGGGCTCGCCGTCCCTTCCTGGATGGTGACCGTTGCCTCTATATGACGATCGGCTTCATCATCGCCTCGTCATCATTATCCGGATCGGCTCCCCATCGCCATCCTCACATCACGACCAGCCTCCCAGCCTTGGCGTGATTATTTCTCCTCAAGACCGGCTTCTCATTGCCAAGTGTCTTGAGTTGGCAATCGGGATCGCCGTCCCTTCCTGGATGGTGACCGTTGCCTCTATATGACGATCGGCTTCATCATCGCCTCGTCATCATTATCCGGATCGGCTCCTCATCGCCATCCGCACATCACGACCGGCCTCCCAGCCTTGGCGTGATTATTTCTCCTCAAGACCGGCTTCTCATCGCCAAGTGTCTTGAGTTGGCAATCGGGCTCGCCGTCCCTTCCTGGATGGTGACCGTTGCCTCTACATGACGATCGGCTCATCTCCGCCTCGTCATCATTATTCGGATGGGCTCATCATCATCGCCATCGGCACATCACGACCGGCCTCCCGGCCTTGGCGTGATTATTTCTTCTCAAGATCGGCTTCTCATCGCCAAGTGTCTTGAGTTGGCAAACGGGCTCGCCGTCCCTTCCTGGATGGTGACCGTTGCCTCTACATGGCGATCGGATCATCTCCGCCTCGGCATCATTATTCGGATCGGCTCATCATCATCGCCATCCGCGGATCACGGTTGGGCCCCCGGCCTTGACGTGATGATCTAGCTCAAGACCGGCTCCCTCAGCGCCAAGTGTCTTGAGCTAGCGACCGGGCTTGTTGTTCCCTTCCGGGATAGCAACCGTCGCCTTTATATGACGACCGACCTTCACATCGCCTCGTCATCATATGCTGGACCGGCTCATTATCGACGTCGTCCTCACATCGCGTCCGGCCTCTCGGCTAAGGCGTGATACCTTATCTCAAGACCGGTCTTAGTCATCCCTTCTCGGATGGCGACCGTTGCTTAGATCTTCGGATCGGCTCATCATCATCGCCATCCGCACATCACGGTCGGCCCCCCGGCCTCGACGTGATGATTCAGCTCAAGACCGGCTCCCTCAGCACCAAGTGTCTTGAGCTAGCAACCGGGCTTGCTGTTCCCTTCCGGGATAGCAACCGTCGCCTTTATATGACGATCGGCCTTCACATCGCCTCGTCATCATATGTTGGACCGGCTCATTATCGCCGTCGTCCTTACATCGCGTCCGGCCTCTCGGCTAAGGCGTGATACCTTATCTCAAGACCGGTCTTTGTCATCCCTTCCCGGATGGCGACCGTTGCTTGGATCTTCGGATCGGCTCATCATCATCGCCATCCGCACATCACGATCGCCCCCCCGGCCTCGACGTGATGATCTAGCTCAAGACCGGCTCCCTTAGCGCCAAGTGTCTTGAGCTAGCGACTGGGCTTGCTATTCCCTTCCGGGATAGCAACCGTCGCCTCTACATGACGATCGGCTCATCTCCGCCTCGTCATCATCATTATTCAGATCGGCTCATCATCATCGCCATCCGCACATCACGACCGGCCTCCCAGCCTTGGTGTGATTATTCCTTCTCAAGACCGGCTTCTCATCGCCAAGCGTCTTGAGTTGGCAATCGGGCTCGCTGTCCCTTCCTGGATGGTGACCGTTGCCTCTACATGACGATCGGCCTTATCATTGCCTCGTCATCATATCTCGGACATGCTCCTCAGCATCTTCGTCCTCACATCACGATCGGGCCCTTCGGCCACGACGTAATGCTTTATCTCAAGACCGGCTCCCTCAGCGCCGAGTGTCTTGATCTAGCGATTGGGCTTGCTATTCCCTTCCGGGATAGCAACCGTCGCCTCTACATGGCGATTGGCCTATCATTGCCTCGTCATCATACATTGGACCGGCTTATCATAGTCGTCATCCTCGCATCGCGGCCGGCCTCTCGGCCAAGGCGCGGTACCTTATATCAAGACTGGTCTTAGCCATTCCTTTACTGGGTGGCGACCATTGCATGGATTTTTGGGTCGACCCCTCAGTGCCGATCATGGCAGGCCCTCGGCCTCGACGTGATCATATTCCCCAAGACCGGTCTCAGTCATTCCTTCATCGGATGGCGACCGTTGCTTGGACGTTTGGCTCGGCCTCATAGTGCTGACGACCTCGCATCACGATTGGCCCCCCGGCCTCGACGTGATGCCCTATCTCAACACCGGCTTTATCAGCGCCAAGTGTGTTGAGCTAGCGATCGGGCTCCCCATCCCTTCCTGGATGATGACTGTCGCCTCTACATGACGACCAGCTCATCTCTGCCTCGTCATCATTATTCAGATCGGCTACCCATTATCGCCATCCTTATATCACGACCGCCGCCCCGGCCTCGGCGTGATGATCCATCTCAACACCGGCTTCATCAGCGCCGAGTGTGTTGAGCTAGCGATCAAGCTCACCATCCCTTCCTGGATGGTGACTATCGCCCCTACATGGCGATCGGCTTATCATCGCCTCGTCATTGTTATTTTGGATCGGCTCCTTATCACGGCCGTCCTCACATCACGATCGTCCCCTAGGCCACGATGTGATGTCCTATCTCCAAGACCGGCCTCTCATTGCCGAATGTCTTGGGTTAGCGATCGGGCTCGCCATCCCCTCCTGGATGGCGACCGTCGCCTCTATATGATGATCGGCTCAGCATTGCCTCGTCATCGTATCATCAGACAGGCGTCCCACGCCCCGTCCTCATATTCAGACAGGCGTCCAACGCCTCGTCCTCATATTCAGACAGGCGTCCAACGCCTCGTCCGCATATATTCAGACAGGCGCCCAACGCCTCGTCCTCACATTCAGACAGGCGTCCAACGCCTCTTCCTCATATTCAGACAGGCGCCCAGCGCCTCACCCTCATATTCAGACAGGTGTCCAACGCCTCGTCCTCATGTTCGGATCTAGCAAACATCTTGTGGTCTCCGGCTCAGAGACTAATGGATCTCATATCTCATCTACAGGCCCATCGGCCATATATATTATTCTGTCATCTTTATTTGATGACGAAGAGCTCATCTACAGGCCCATCGGCCATATACCGCTCTGTCATCTTTATTTGATGATGAAGAGCTCATCTACAGGCCCATCGGCCATATATTATTCTGTCATCTTTGTTTGATGACGAAGAGCTCATCTACAGGCCCATCGGCCACATATCGTTCTGTCATCTATATTTGATGACGAGGAACTCATCTATAGGCCTCTGAGCCATATCTCGCCTCGTCGTCTTTATTTGACGACGTGGAGCTCTTATGCAGGCCCCTCGGCCATACATCGCCCTGTCGTCTTTATTTGACGATGTGGAGCTCTTATCCAGGCCCCTCGGCCACACATCGCCCCTTCGTCTTTATTTGACGACGTGGAGCTCTCATATATGCCTCTCGGCCACCACTCCCAGTCATCTTTATTTGATGACGTGGAGCTCACATCGGCCCATCGGCCTCATATTCTAGTCATCTTTATTTGATGAACCAGACATCATATTATGGACGGTCGCGCGACCCATCCCTTAGTCATCTTTATTTGATGACTAGGACTACTGATCATGACGAGCTACCCACATCTATGGATCGGCCTCTGCCATCCCCTCGGCAGACGGACACCGCTGCAGCTCCACCTCTAGGCCGAAGGGCTCGCACCTTTTGTTTCGTTCTGGGGGCATCCGATGTACTCTTTTTCCCTCATTAGGATTTTTTCCCACAGGGTTTTTCCTAATGAGGTTTTTAACGAGGCATCTCCCCATTGTGGATCAAAAGGTGTCAACCCTCGGCCCCCCGTTGAAGACATCATCAGACATGCGTTGCTCTACTCCTCTTCACCTCATTACACTCGCCTCAAGGAGTGGGGGACTGGGAGAGCACGGGACTTAGCACCTCCGTTGCCAAAGAAGCAAAAATTCAAAATTTTTGCAAGGATTGCCACTCGCACCGACGACATCATCATATCACATACATATTTAGCTGCCACATCGGCCAGTACATATACATAGCTCCCCGGCCTCAGGACCGGTGGTGATGGTCTCTGGCCTGCGACCTTCGGCTGAGGATTTTCCCACAGGGTTGCCTCAGCCAGGGCTCACAAGTGGGATCGGATCATCGGCTTGGGAATCCGGGCGAGGCGCTTCGACGACGATAGCAGTTTACTCACCGGACGATGACAGATCAGCACACAGTTCTACTCTCTTTCGCCTCGAGTACTCTCGACTCAGAGAGTGGGGGACTCCTGATAGAGTATATAGACTCAGACCCCCGGGTCTCACGACTATTGGGCCCGGACAGCGGCCCACATATGTTCAGTAGATAGCATTTATTTCCTTGTACACTACATTTATTCATATGTACCCATTAAAATAGATTAGATACTATTTATTAGCCATTTATTGGTCTTTTATTGTAACTGGGCCAGCCAGGCCCAAGCCTGGAAGCCCAACCCTCTTTTCTCCTATAAATACTCCCTATGGGAGCCATGTAAGGGGGGATGGTTGAATGGTTGATTGGAATTCATTTATACATATCACTTTATCTCTCTAGCTCTCCCTTCTCTCTAGAATTAATCCTCTATCAGTGTAACACAGATTCCGAGGAGGGTGAGGGTTACCTTTGGGCCTCAGCCTGCCACACCAGCGAAGAAGAAGCAGAAGAGGAATATTGTCGACTTACTGGTCGAATTGGATGAGTCTGATGACGAGGAGGTGGAGCCTCACGTAGCCATTTCTCCTGTGGCCCCCCAGGTCGCTGCGGGTAAAGGGCACGGAGCCCCCCGAGCCGAGAGGGGCATGTCTTAGAGGGGGCGACTGTCACCCCAAAATTCCAGTCTGTCGGGCAGGCGCATGAAGATGCTGGTAAGAAGATGGCTGGGCGGGTTAGCTGCGACTCTCAGCACACAGTTGCTTACACCTTCCCATCTCCGAGTGCCTCGGTTATGCATGAGGGCTTCCCGGTCGTGGATTATGCTTCAACAGTCTTACCGTCGGGTGACCTCGCACGTATGACCTCCCAGGGGTTTCAGCCTCTCATGGAGGGTTCTATTCGGACCCATGTTGAGGTGAGTGGTCGATCATGTCTCCGGCATACTCTATTTGATTCCCCGATCCCATCACATTTTATTTGTTTTGTTTTGCAGGGACTTGCTAAGACCATCGGGGCACTTTGGGCTGCCAACCATTCTCAAGCGAGGCTTCAGCGTGAGGTTGATGAAGTTAGAGCCGCCCTACAGGTTAGGGAGAAAGCTTTCTCCGAGTTGCAGCTCTCACATGCAAGAGAGTGTGAAGAAGTGGCCAAGCAAGCGTCCAGGAAAGCGATTCTCGAGTTCAAGGCCTCCAACGAATTCCAGAAAACCACATGTGACATGGTGGAAGCGAAGGAATCTGACTTAGTGAACAAGTGGCTGAAGACCGATGAGGGGGAGTACTGGCATGCTCTTGAAATTATGTACGCTTTTCAGAGCGGCAAGTACTTGACGCAGCATAAATTGTAGGTTTAAATATGTTTTTAGTCTCTGCAAATAAAGCACATTTTGTTTTACATCCCTGCAAAATTATTTTTTTGTTTTTCGTCCCTACAATTTAGGATGATTTTCGTTTTAGTCCATCACTAATGATAGCAATCTCCGTTTGACCTCGAAATAACCCCGATTAATAGATCTCTTCTAGTTCTTTGTCATGTTATTAAAAACATGTTTAACTTTTATTTTTTAGAAGGTTTTTAATATATATTTTTAAAATGTGAATACCTAGGTTTTACACTGTTTTAACTCTCATATTAGCCTAAAAAAAGTTTTAAAAGGAAGAATTTAAATATTTCTAGTAGATTTATGTAACTGACAATACTTTTTTTGTAAATAGAGTAGTTTCAGAATTTGAGATGGACTAAAAACAAAATGTTGCATATTGCAGGGATGAAAAACAAGAAAAATATTTTGCAGGGACTTAAAACAAATTGTGTCATATTTACAGGGACTAAAAATGTATTTAAGCCTAAATTGTATGATCAGTTGGAGGGTCTCGGCCTTGACTTCCATCCATCCGCGCTAGGCCTGCCTGCCCGCATGAAAAAACCTGAGGCAGCAATAGCCCTCCTGCCCCCAGGAGTCTACCGCCAGGAGGAGGAGTCCGGTAATTCGAACGAATGGTGCTGGTTCTTTCCACGACCTTCGGAGGACATGGCCCCCCTTGCATCTGGCCAGCTGGAGGGAGCTCAAGAGTCCAGCCAAGACTTGGTCGCTGTCTTAGATGAGATTCCCGAGGTCGATGGTGATGGGTAGGTCCTGCCATGACTTTGTATTTTGCATCTTTCTTGTCTTCCACTTCTACACGTTGTGTTTTGACTGGATGTTTAATTTTGAACTCATGCGTTTCTTTTCCTATACTTTATGTTGCGAATACTTAAGCAATTTATTCGGGGATCCGGCTTCTCTATCTTCCCGGGGGGCAATTAGGCTGGTGTTGCCAAGCCTATCCGCGCCCCTCCTGGTCAGATAGAGGTGATCTGTTCGCTATTGATACGGAATCAACAAGTATGCGACTTGTTCGGCCAGCAAGGTCAGACATTGAACATTCGAGGAGGACACTTAGGTCAGCACCCCGACATTCATGACCCGGGGTCAGTCCTATTGTCGCTTTGACCCGTCCAGTTCGCCCGGACTTGGGGAATAATAATCTGGTTACTCCCGCGGGGTTAACCAAACAACAGGGGCGGACCCTGCATGATCCACCAGAACGGACCCGCACCGCCACTCGGAGATGGCGAGAGTGAGAGCTGCTTGGCCAGCGATGTCGGGTTGCGAGCACGCAAAAAGAGACCCGGAGGTCGGCACCTTGAGCGCTCCCAACCCGGGGGTCGGCCCTACTATCGCCTCGACTGTTGCGGTTAGCTCTTTACTTTAGAAAATTGCTTGGATTCTTGAAAATCGCTAGGCCATTTTCAGTTCAAGAGCCTGACCGAGGTCGGCCAAACACCGAGGGGGGGCATAGTATCATTTTTTTTGCCTCCGCCCTTAATTGCTAAGTGAGGTCGGACCTCTTTTGAAAACAAAATATCGCTAGTAAAGTATATTGAATTCATAATGTGGGCGGACCACATGAAGAATTACAAATTGTAATCCTATGCCCGAAGCACAGGGGTTCATAAAGAAAAGGTGAAACTTCAGTTCTCTACTGATAAAACTTCATCAGGTGTTCGGCGTTCCAGACACGGTCTACTAGCCGGCCTGTTGTCGTCTTCAATTTGTATGTCCTGGGGCCGACCACAACATCAATCACGTATGGGCCTTCCCACTTGATGGAAAGCTTACCTCCCTCCGTCGACTTGCTGGCCTTCCTACGCCTCAAGACGTAATCACCAACGTCGAAGCTCTGCGGCCGGGCTCGGCCGTCCTGGTATGCCTTGACTTGGCGCCGATAGTTCTCTGCTTTGATGAAGGCTCGGTCTCTTCTTTCCTCAATGAGGTGGAGTTCGGCTCTGAGCCTCTCCTCGTTTTCGGCTGGTTCGAACTCTTCGACTCGCCGGCTAGGGACTACAGCCTCAAACGGCGCCCGCGCCTCAAAGCCATAACACAAGGCGAAAGGGGTCTCCCCGGTCGCCTTCCTCGGGGTTGTCCTGAAGGTCCAAAGTATATTGTTTAACTCTTCTACCCAAGCGGTCCCGAGTGCCTCTAACTTTTTCTGCAATCCATCTACGATCGTTCGGTTGATGTTCTCCACCTGTCCATTCGCTTGTGGGTAGCAGACCGCGACTCGACTGGATTCCACCCCCCACTCAACGCAGAACTGCCGGAAGGCCTCACAGTCAAACTGCCTCCCGTTGTCAGAGATTATTTGGACGGGAACTCTGAACCGGAAAAAAATATTCTTCCATATGAATTTCTTACACCGGAGATGTGTGATGCTGGCGAGCGGCTCAGCCTCGACCCACTTTGTGAAGTAGTCCACCGCGACGATTACGAACCTCCGGTTTCCTGACCCAGTTGGCAGGGGACCGACCAGGTCGACGCCCCATATCGTAAATGGAAGGGCGGTGCTGATCGGTGTGTGCATCGTCGCTAGCCGGCCAGGGCTCTTCTGGAACTTCTGACATGTCTCGCACCTCCTTGCATAATCGGCACTGTCTCGCATTATCGTCGGCCAGAAGTACCCCTGGAGAACGACCTTCCTGGCAATTGTGCATGCCCCTTGGTGGGCAGAGCACACACCCCCATGGAGTTCGGAGACGATCATGTCTGCCTCATGCGGGCGCAAACACTTTAGCAACGCCCCATTGTAGGACCTCTTGTATAGCTTCCCGTCCAAGACGATGTAGCCCGGAGCTCATCGGCGGACCAGTCTTGCTTCATCCTCTCTATCAGGCAACGTCCCATCGGCTATATAACGTAGGAGGTCGTCCACCCAGCACCAGGTGACCAGTTGCAGGGGGAGGACGTTGACGGACGATGAGGCTGCTATGCTTGAGGTTGTCATCTCCTCAATGCGTGCAATTCTCAAAATGTGTTCGGGCAACCCCTGGGATAGCTTTGAGAGGAGATCAGCGTCCGAGTTTTGATTTCTCGGGACGCAAACCAACTCTGCCTGCTTGAACAGCCCGAGCAATTCTCAGACAACATCTCGGTACTTCGTCATTCTCTCTTCCTTTGCTTTGAACTCACCTTTAACCTGTGAAACGACCAACCGAGAGTCACATTTGACTGTTATCCATTCTGCTCCCATGGCGGCTGATAGTCGCAGTCCGGACAATAAGGCCTCGTACTCCACCTCATTGTTGGAGACTTTGAAAAGATAAGGGTAGGCATAGTAGGCCCGGAATCCCTCAGGGGAGATGAGGACGATTCCGCCCCCACACCCCTTTGCTCCGGCCGACCCGTCTGTTGCTAAGGTCCACCACTGCTCATTGCTCTCCTGTTGTTTCTCTGTCACCTCTCGGGCCGTGCACTCCATGATGAAAATCGGCCAAAGCTTGGCCCTTGATGGACGTCCGAGGATGGAAGTCGACCTCATACTGACTGAGGAGCATCGACCATTTCACCACTTGCGCTGTGACGGGCGCCCTCAGAGCTGCACCTAGAGGTTGTTCCGACAGGATTCAGATTGAATGCGCCTGGAAGTATTGTGTCAACTTCTTTGCGGTGATGTAAGCGGCATAGATCGTCTTCTCGAGTGGGGTGTACCGGAGCTCGGCATTCTGGAGGGTTTTGCTTACATAGTAGACAGGACGTTGAACGCCTTCCTCCTCGTGAACTAGCACGGAGCGTTCGTGCCTTGAGAAACCCCAAGGTACAGGATCAACGTCTCCCCCCTTTCCGGCTTGCTGAGTAGAGGCTCGGAGAGGAGGTATTTCTTCAGGTCTTCGAAGGCTCGCTGGCACTCATCAATCCAGACGAAACCATTTTGCTTCTTTAGGACCTGGAAGAAAGGTAATGATTTCTCGGCAGACTTCGACATGAAGAACTCGAGGGCTGCCAGCCGACCGGTGAGAATCTGGACTTCTTTCACCGATCTCGGGGGTTTCATGTTAGGTATTGCCCTCACCTTCTCGGGATTTGGCTCAATCCCTCTCCGTGTGACCATGTATCCCAGGAACTTGCCTCCCTGGACAGCAAAAGTACACTTCTTTGGGTTCAGGCGCAGTCGGACTGCCTTCATGATCCCGAAAATCTCTGCCAAGTCATCTGCGTGGTCGGCCGCCCGGGTGCTCTTGACGATCATATCGTCGACGTATGCTTCCATGTTCCTTCTGAGAACCTTCCGGAATACCTTGGCCACCATCCTCATGTACGTTGCCCCGGAATTCTTCAGCCCGAAGGCCATGACAAGATAGCAAAAAATTCCCTCTGGGGTAACGAACGAGGTCTTCTTCGCGTCGTCCTCATGCATAAAAATCTGACGGTATCCTCGAAAGGCGTCCATGAAGCTAAGGAGCTCACACCCGGCCGTCCCATCGACTAGTTGGTCGATGTTAGGTAATGGTAATGGGAATGGATCCATAGGACACGCCTTGTTGAGGTCGGTGTAGTCGACGCACATCCTCCAGGTTGGCAGCTTCGGGGCTAGGACCACGTTCGCCAGCCACACCGGGTATAGGACCTCCCGAATGTGTCCGATACTCAGGAGCATGTTGACCTCCTTCTTCACGAATTCCTTCCTCTCGATGGAGAGATGTCTTCTCTTCTGCTGAACGGGTTTCGCCGATGGGTCGACCGCCAACCGGTGGACAACGATGCTTTGATTGAGGTCGGGCATGTCCTCTGGCCCCCACGCAAAGACAACGCTGAAGAGGATTAAGACCCGAATGATTTTTTTCCTCAAGCCGACCGGGAGACCAGTTCCAATCTTGATCTTCCGCTCTGGCTTCTCGGGGTCAATCTGGATTTCCTCCACTTCCGAAGTGGGTTCAGCACGGAGCTGACCCTCCTCATACTTCATGGCCTTGTTGTTGATAGTATGGACTCTCAAATCTTTCTGGCTGATTTGCTTGCAAGCTTTTAGATAGCAACTCCTAGCCATCCGTTGGTCTCCCCTAGCAACTCCGAGACCATTCGGAGTGGGGAACTTCATGCACAAATGCTCCTGGGATATCACACACCTCAGGTCCTCCAGGGCCGGCCTCCCCATGATGATCTTATGCGGACAAGTTAGGCATACGACTATGAATTCGACACTTAACTTGGATACGCAGGGCTCGGAGCCCACAATCACAGGGAGGACTATGCTGCCTTTCGATTCAATGGAGTCCCCAGTGAAGCCTGAGAGCGGGGTTCTTACCGGGTTCAAGTCCTTTTGTCCAAGCCGAGCCCCTAGAAGGTATCATAGTACATGATGTTAACGGAGCTCCCATTGTCTACCAGGACTCGGTGGATGACAGTGTCGTTGATCTCGATCTTGATCATCAAGGCATCCCTGTGCGGAGGCGGCATCGGCGGCAAATCTGCATCAGTGAAGAAGATGGGATCCCTCTTCACCTTCTTGTCGGCGGGTGCCCTGGTTATCTCCCCGATGTATAGGGCTCGGGCCCATTGCTTTTGCTCTCCTGAGGTATCACCTCCCTGGGGTCCCCCCGAAGATGTATGAGCACCGATGGTGTTTACGGGAGCCATCCCCCATGTCGGCCTCATCATCCTCAGAAAGGGCGCCGAGTTCTCGCTTTTTGGCGGGTTGCTTCTCCTTTGACGTGGTGGCCTGGTCAGACCGCTGCCACGTTAGGCTCCTCTTCTATGGGATGTTCCCTTGCTTGCTCACAAACTAGCCCAGATACCCTCTCTGGATGAGCTCTTCAATCTTCCATCGGAGAATGACGCATTCATCTGTATCATGCCCTGCTCTCCGGTGGTATTGACAATATTGGTCGTGGTTACGCTTGGCGGTCACCACATCGCATTCTTCCGGAAAGTCGATCAAACCCTGCTCCTCCGCATAGTCGAGGATGGCCCCGACCGGCTGAGCAAGTAGGGACAACTGTTTGAGGGGCAAGAGCGGCCCGCTCGGGACGTCCGCCTTGCCCTTTCCTTTGTTCTTATTACATTTGTACTTGTTTTTGTTGTCGGCCTTGCCGTCAGCTTTCTCGGCGCTAGAACCAGCTTCCTTCTTCTTCTCTTCCTTCCCACCTTCTTCCTCATCTCTCTTCTTTTGCACGGCGTCCTCCGCCTCGGCTTGGCGGTCGGCACGGCCGAGCGCTTCTTCGTACGTGGTGGGGGGACTTCTGACGAAATCTTTGTAAAGCTCACCAGACCGGATGGAGTTTTTGTGAGCTTGGCCACCCCGGTCCTGTCATCAAGGCCCTGGACCTTGATTGACTCGGCCTTCCACCTCGCTAAGAAGGCAGACAATGATTCCTTCTTCCCCTGTTTTAGGCCGAACAGGTGGCTGAAGTTCCTCTTGACGTCTCGGGAGCTCGCGAACCTTACGAGAAAGCGCTGAGCCAACTCGCAAAAGTTCATGATACTCCCATCAGGCAGAGAGTCGTACCACTCGCGAGCTGGGCCGTCCAAGGTGGCTGAGAAACCGCGACATCGGATGGCATCCTCATACCCCATCATCACCATGTAGGAGAGGTATCGAGATACATGATGTTGACGGTCAGAGGTGCCCTTGTATGTTTCGATGGTGCAAGGCTTGTAGCCCCTTGGCAACGGCGCATTCATCACTTCCCGGGTGAAAGGTTCGGGTATCCGAAGGTCGCCCGTGTAAGGCTCTCCCCCAACGACCCTTCTTCTCAACTCGTCGAGGCGATGGCGCAGATCCTCCACCTCGGCCGGTGGTGGACCCCCCTGGATGACCCTAGCACGAGGCTGGGCATGTCCAACGGCACCCCCAAGTCGTCTATAAACAGAAGGTCGGCCCCCCACGTTGCGCCTCGCCAAGGAACCAGTCCGGCTGCTCGCCCGGTGAGAGGGGCGAGAGGACTCGCTTCCTTCCATCTGCCTCGAGTGCCCCTACCGGGCGCCCATCTCAGCCTGCTGATGGGCTCGGCTAAGCTGTTGAGAGACTTCCTCTCTCCTATGCAGGTTGGATCCAGAGTGTCGCTCTTCACGCCGCCTGGATGACACCTCCACTTCTGCCGGTGTTTGTTAACGGGCTGCTCGTCCACGTTACCGACAGATACCATCCGCTGGAAGCCTTGAGCCAAGGCCCCCAGAACTCGAGTCGCCTCCTGTAGGGCTTCCACCCCAGCATTGAGTCAGGTCAGGTCCATGCGTGGAGCATGACGTCGGCCTCCCCCGCGTCGGCTGCGGTCCGAGCGCTCACCTTGGGTGTGGTTGAGCGTCGCCCTCAGGTCGTCGTGGCCTGACAACCGGTTCCGAAGGTCACCTTGGCGCGCCGCCCCCCTGCCCAGTCCGTGGTTGTCGAGGGCACGCTGACGGCCAGACCGGGTGGATTCCTCAGTATGGACCGAAACATGGTCACGTCGGGTCGAGATTCCGACCATCTCCCTGTGTGATTCCTACTCAAGTGATGTGAGAGACAACAGAGGCTCTCAATGAAAGAACCAATGTTGGTCCAAAATAGGACGCTCGTAGGATTTTTCTAAAGCTACGTAAGAACACTCGAATAGGAATCAAGAAGATAATACGAGAATGGAAGGTTGCTCAGGAATTTTAGTTGCCAAGAATAGCATGTCTATTATTCGAATCGAATTTGCCTTTTATAGGCGATTACAAATGGTAACTGCCAAATATACTAATGGCTAATTAATTACAACATTAATAAGGAACTAAATACATAACCAATGGCGCATTAATTGTCGGCAGTTACGCCTCCTGGCTGGCTGGCGGGTCGACCTGGCTGGAGGGCCGGACGCTAGGGATGGCAATGGGGCGGGTTTGGGGCGGGAGTACACTCCCCCATCCCCCGCCCCATGTCTAAAAAGTTTCCCTCATCCCCGCCCCATCACCCAATACTCCCAGACCTGTCCCATCCCCGCCCCATCCTGTTGCCCCCCACGGGTGTCCCCATATAGATTTAATTTATCGTATTTACATATACTTTTAATCTCTTATTATAAATATATGTAGTGCGATTCCAACGAGAACGATGCTTAACGTGGGAACACTCACATTTAATCCAAGGTGATACACAATAATCCAATGTGATACACAATAGAGCCATTCTAGTGCACATTTGGACTTTGCTCGATACAAGCTAATATAAATAATCACGGTGACACTTTTGTAATACTTGAAATTTAATTTAAACGAACCCATACCAACAAGATGCATCTCCTTTTAAGGGAGCTCATCACCTAAGAACTCCGAATCCGCTTAAAAGTTTTCCCCATCCCCGCCCTATCCCCCAATACTCCCACACCTGCCCCATCCCGTTGTCCCCCACGGGTGCCCCCAGATAGATTTAATTTATCATATTTGCATATACTTTTAATCTCTTATTATAAATATATGTAATGCGATTCCAACGAGAACGATGCTTCACGTGGGAACACTCACATTTAATCCAATGTGATACACAATAATCCAATGTGATACACAATAGAGCCATTTTAGTGCACATTTGGACTTTGCTCAATACAAGCTAATATAAATAATCACGGTGACACTTTTGTAACACTTGAAATTTAATTTAAACGGACTCATACCAACAAGATGCATCTCCTTTTAGGGGAGCTCATCACCTAAGAACTCCAAAGTTAAGTGTAGGGATGGCAATGGGGCGGGAGTACACTCCCCCATCCCCCGCCCCATGTCTAAAAAGTTTCCCCCATCCCCGCCCCATCCCCGCTCCATCCCGTTGTCCCCCACGGGTGCCCCCATATAGATTTAATTTATCGTATTTGCACATACTTTTAATCTCTTATTATAAATATATGTAGTGCGATTCCAACGAGAACGATTCTTAACGTGGGAACACTCACATTTAATCCAATGTGATACACAATAGAGCCATTCTAGTGCACATTTGGACTTTGCTCAATACAAGCTAATATAAATAATCACGGTGACACTTTTGTAACACTTGAAATTTAATTTAAACGGACCCATACCAACAAGATGCTTCTCCTTTTAGGGGAGCTCATCACCTAAGAACTCCAAAGTTAAGTGTAGGGATGGCAATGGGGCGGGAGTACACTCCCCCATCCCCCGCCCCATGTCTAAAAAGTTTCCCCCATCCCCGCCGCATCCCCCAACACTCCCAGACCTACCCCATCCCCGCCCCATCCCGTTGTCCCCCACAGGTGCCCCCGTATAGATTTAATTTATCGTATTTGCATATATTTTTAATCTCTTATTATAAATATATGTAGTGCGATTCTAACGAGAACAATGCTTAACGTGGGGACACTCACATTTAATCCAATGTGATACACAATAATCCAATGTGATACACAATAGAGCCATTCTAGTGCACATTTGGACTTTGCTCAATACAAGCTAATATAAATAATCACGGTGACACTTTTGTAACACTTGAAATTTAATTTAAACGGACCCATACCAACAAGATGCATCTCCTTTTAAGGGAGCTCATCACCTAAGAACTCCAAAGTTAAGCGTAGGGATGACAATGGGGCGGGTTTGGGGCGGGAGTACACTCCCCCATTCCCGCCCCATCCCCCAATACTCCCAGACCTGCCCCATCCCCGCCCCATCCCGTTGTCCCCCCACGGGTGCCCCCATATAAATTTAATTTATCGTATTTGCATATACTTTTAATCTCTTATTATAAATATATATAGTGCGATTCCAACGAGAACGATGCTTAATGTGGGAACACTCACATTTAATTCAATGTGATACACAATAATCCAATGTGATACACAATAGAGCCATTCTAGTGCACATTTGGACTTTGCTCAATACAAGCTAATATAAATAATCACGGTGACACTTTTGTAAATATTATGCTAGATACGAAAAAGTGCATTGCGCGAGCCCATTGTGCTCCCCATTGGGGGTAAATGTGGTGTTCGCACATTCTCGATCATGCTAAGCATTGTTCTCATTTGATCCTAAATCTATATATATCTACGCGCGCACAGTCATATATGACACACACACACACACGCAACACTGAAGTATTGTGTTTGTTAAAAGTTAATATCAGTAAACATATTATCACCATGTACGTTGTGTATTGTGATTTGAAGACAATTAAAGTAAGTTTTGCCTATGTTTTGTGAATTGAAGACAATTAAAGTAAAAATATCAGTAAATATATTATCACCATGTACGTTGTTTCAAAATTCTCAACAATTACAAATCCACAATACAATTAATTACATATTATGTTACATATAAATGTGTGTATTTATTTACTCACTTTCCCACTCTTAAAACTCATATACCATTTATGATAAATACTTTTAATCATTACTAGCTTATTACTCCGTATTATTCTAGTATAATATGTGTATTAATTCATTAACCATGATTAAACCGTATACAATTATGTATGTCTATATGTATATGAGTTCGTTATATAATACATATAATTTGATATGTGTGTACATTATTTATATTTATATAAGTGTATATATATGTTTGAGTATATATTTATAACGGGGGCGGGGGCGGGGACGAGTGTAGCAATACCCGTCCCCCGCCCCATATTTTAACGGCGTAAAAATGTATCACCCATCCCCATCCCCACCCCACCCCAAGACCCGCCCCATCCTCCCCCCGCGGGGCGGTTCTCCACGGGTCCCCGCCCCCATTGCCATCCTTAGTTAAGCGTGCTTGCACATGAGTAGTCTTGGGATGGGTGACCCCCTGGGAAGGGAGTAGTCTTGGGATGGGTGACCCCCTGGGAAGTTTCTCAGGGCGCACATGAGTGATGACAAAGTGCGCGGTAAAGGATCGTGGTGGTTTGTGGGGACAGTACTAGAGGTCTAGAGGGTGTGTAGGAGTAACTACCTCGTGTACTGCGGGGCGGGGTGTTACACTATCTACCGGCTAATTAGAGAGGTTTGCTTAGGAAGGAATGGAAAGATTGTTATAGAGTTGTGGAAAGAGTTTGCGCAATTACCCATTGGTGCCTACTGTTTTGCTTGTTTCACTATTATCTTCTAATAATAGACTCATATATGAAGAATTGCCATATGATTGAATCTCAATGAGTGAAGAACATTACGCATTGTTCAAATCTCTTGCAAATGAGCAACTCCAAGTATATGAGACGATAATGCAATCTGTTAATGAAGAAGTCGGCTGTATTTTCTTTAAGTATGAATACGGAGGTTCAGGAAAGACATTTGTATGAAAGACCCTTTCTGTTGTCATAAAGTCTAAAGGTGAGATTGTTCTTAATGTTGCATCAAGTGGTATCACATCTCTTCTTTTTGTCGGGTGGCCGTACAACACACTCTTGATTTGCAATACCAATATGTTTGAATGAAGACTCCACGTGTAATATTAAGCAGGGGGAGACCGCTGACCAAGCTTATTGTGCGTTGTAAGCCGATAATATGGGGCGAAGCTCCAATGTTACACAAGTTTTATTTTGAGGAGTTGGACCGCAATATGAGGGACATAATGCAATTTCATAAGCCAAATGGTGGGGATCTCCTTATGGGGGAAAACAACGATATTTGGTGGGGATTTTCGTCAAGTGCTACCGGTACTACCTCATGGGAGCAGACATGATGTTGTCAATGTCACAATTAACTCATCATATCTGTGGTCCAATGCATAGTCATTCGGTTGACAAAAAATATGCGCCTGCAGAACATGACTAATCCAGCAAATTCTTACGATTTGAAAGTTTTTTCAGATTGGATTGCCAACATTGGTGACAGTGTTGCAGGATAAACTAATGATGGTCATGCTAGTATCACTATTTCTAAAGATCTATTGATACACTCAAATGGAGATCCTATATGTGCAATTGTTGAAAGCATATTTATGGAGTATGTTAAATCTGCAGATGATATAAGTTGGTTGCGTGATCGTGCCATTTTGGCACCCACACTAGCTGTCGTTGAAGCTGTTAATGACTATATGACAACTTTGAATGTTGGTCAAGTTTCAAGAACATATCTAAGTTCTGATAGCGTTTCTAAGGCAGATTCTACGACTAATCTAATGGCAAAACCACACACACGAGAGTTCTTGAATAGTATAAAATTATTTGGTCTACCGACTCACGAGTTAACGTTGAAGGTCGGGACTCCAATGATGCTTTTGCGAAATATAGATCATTCAAGATATTTTCTTTTGGACTGAAATTTGCTGGTCTGGTCTGGTATGGTCTGGTCTGATCTGGTCTGGTCTGGTCTGGTCTGGTCTGTTCTGGTCCGGTCAGGTAAACGTCTGGTCTCTGTGTATTTTATAACTACGGAAGTCTGGTCTGGTCTGGTCTGGTCTGGTCTGGTCTGAGATTGAAAACAGTCCAAAAGAAAACATCCTCATTGGGGTTGTGTAACAGAACTCGCCTGATTCCAACAAGACTTGGTGATCATGTTTTGGAGGGGAATATTTTAGCCGGTGTAAGTGTTGGACAAATAGAATTATTTCCTAGATTATCCTTGACCCTTTTCGATGCCAACTTGCCTTTCAAATTTCAGAGGCCTATTATGACTTGATATGATATGACTATAAATAAAAGTTAAGGCCAATCATTGTCCCGTGTAGGGTTGTCGCTGAAAAAATTTGTATTTACCCACGGGCAGCTATATGTCGCGGTGTCTAAGGCGATCAATCGTTATAGTTCGAAAATTCTAATTTACGATGAAGATGAAGAACCCACAATCAAGACTCAAAATTTGTATTCAAAGAAGTGTTGAACAACATTTAGGATTTCATGTAATGCAATTTTATAATGTTATGGTGTGTACTAATTTGTTGGATGTTTTCGATCTTTGAATTCATGCTTAATACTCTCTATAAGCATATATTATAAGCATGTTTCATTAATTATATTTTAATCATATTTTAAATAGTTTAATGTTGTACAGAGATACTCCCTCCGTCCCAAAATTAACTTCTCACTTTCCTTTTCGGGCAGTCCCGAAATTAATTTCACACTTCAAAACTTTCCTTATTTGGCAAATAATCTACATCAAAAAAGTGCCAAATAGTGTCCAAACAGTATTTAAACAGTGCAAAATAGTGCACTCCACAGTAAAGTCAAATTATTTTTCTTAATCCGTGTGAAGTCAAATGATTGTTTAGTGAGAAATGTTGGGCACAACATTTCTCACTAAACAATCATTTTGAAAACCATACTAGACTACTAGTGAACCAAACCGTCCAAACGCCTTATCCATTTTGCTACAGAGGCGAGCCCAAAATAGCGCCGTATAAATTGCTTCCGTACTTGCCTTCATTCCCCTCCAAAACCCACGCCCAAACGTACCCTTAAACAAACGCCCCCGTATTTCTTCTGCCAAGCATGATCCTCTCCCTAAATATGGCACCGCCGGAAATCGCAGAAGAATTTTGAAGGAACCAATTGAACAAGGCCAGAAATCAAGCTCAACCCCCAGTGCCAAACAGATCTGTATCTGAGTATCTTATCGCGGCATCGCATCTGTCGAATGTGGAGCTTTCCTCTCGTCTCCTCCATCAATCGGATTCACCTCTGCCAGTTTCTTCCAAACCACAACATGTTCGCCTTTACTCCGTCTTTCTTGCATCTTGACCCTGCCTGAAGAAGCTCTGCTACAAGCTTCCAGGTTCCAACCTTTCCGTATCTGGTCAGCCGTACCTCACGCGGAGTGTCCTACACTCTTCTACACGCGATTACTCCCCAGAGTGCTTCATTGCAGTGGAGAAGATACTTTTTTTAAATGATTACGAACGAGCAAGATCCCGATGTGGTCAGGTGGGGTCTCCAGTTATTCGATGGCGACCCATATTCTAACTACAGTTATGGTGCATCAATCAGCCAAAATGGTCCAGAGTATTATCAGCAAGATCAGTATTTTAAAGAAGGTATTTATAGTCTAGCTTCTATCCCCGTGGAAAGTGAGTATAATGCTTGTTCTCTTGGGGAAGAGCTATCGCAGCTCTCAGTTGCTGAACCGCATTCAGACATCCATCCAGTCATTGATCATACACAAACGCCCTATTATTCTCAGGGATGGTTTAGTCAACCAATGGACAACTATGCATTTGGTATGGAAGCTACTGAAATTTCATAAAAAACAATTACTTGAGTCATTTTAATTTTTTCTGTAGTCTCATTGCTCAATTTTAATAGTAGGAAATGAACACGAAGAAGCAGAAACTGTTAATGTTGGTCCATCTAGTTCATGTTCAAGTCCCCGAGAAGGTTCATACACTGAGGAAGAGTGGTCATATTCTCTTGAATTGCCGGACGAATATGATCTCGATGGTGAAGTAGGTAAAAGATTGAACCAGATGGTTCCTATTCCAGTAAGTGTAGCTCCTTTTCAAGCACTGACATGTAAGCATGACTAGGAAGGCAATAATTTGTGATCATTATGTGGTACAACCAGAATACATGTTATTATGTTTGATGTGGTATTGTGGTAATTGATTAGCAAACACATTAGGATTATTTGTTTGGTACTGCAGTTCTGCAATCTGATTTTTTTGCTTTTTACTGACTACTGAGCAAATTTTAGTTCTTCTTGTTCGCAGCATATTCCTAGGATTAATGGGGAAATACCATCAGTTGATGAGGCAACTCTAGACCATCAAAGGCTTCTTGACAGGTATTCCATATCCGCTTTCTGGAATTTTTTCCACGTGCACATAGATTTTGAAGAGTATGTGAATAACTAAGAGTCTACCGTAAGTGGGAGCCTTTGTGGCATTGGGGTAATGATGAAGAAGATGTGAATACTAAGAGCAAATATTACATATTTACAGTCTTGTCATCATATTGCCCTCTTATATTAGTGGATAAACGTAGGTTGTTGGTAGGAATAGTTTGAAAAGTGATTTTTTTGCTTGCCATGAAGGGGATAGCTAAAATAAAAGTTCAACCTCCCCACTTTTGCATGTGGCAATTTCATTAACTTGAAGGTTTTTTTTTTGTGTTCGCTCTGCGGTATGAAACACTGACTTTGGAGTTTTCCTACAGACTGCAGATGTATGAGCTGGTAGAGTCTAAGGTTCAAGGGGATGGTAATTGTCAGGTAAAATATCCTGGTCCATCTTTGTGTTGCTTGTTTGGAATTTGGATGTTAAAGATTTGCTTTCTAGGGGGAAACAGATTATATCTTCTTCTTTAAAGTGGCTTGTAAGTTGTACAAAACTTTCCCATCAAGACCCAAAGTTTCATGACTGAAATTTTATTTTCATGTGAGTGTTAAAATTTCCAACTGAACATGAGGGGACATGGCCTATTTTACAATACTGAGGATCTGAGGTGACATGAATTGGTCTGCGCCCATTCTAGCTACGGCAGCACTTGGGGATCTTGCAATATATTCAACGCTTCCTCAAACAGAGACATATTGATCATATATTTGTATGAAGCAAGTTGTTACAATTAGAATATCTGTTAAGAGTGTCAGATCTCTAATAGACTTGATGCACTTATCAACTAACTGATAAGCAGAGGTATCAGTAAAAATATCCAGGCATGGTAGTTTTTAATAAAATGAGAAAGTTGATACGTATATGTGTGTTTGGTCGGATCACGGAACACTAAATTGGAAGTTTTATAGAATGTTGGTTGATTTCCATATACGAGCGTTATCTGAGTTGTAGTGCCAGTTATCAAATCAACAGTGATCATGTTGCCACATGATCTAGGAACAATATAATGCTTTTTACTTTTCCAGATATGGATCATGGTGCCACATGTAAAAGCAAAAATGCACAATATCTAAAGAAATTGCTCCCAATAGGACTCAAACATAGACAAAGCGCACAAATAGGACTACTAATGTTTTATTCACAAATAAGGTCCATATCTGACTGGGTCCATCAAACATTAACCCTTACCCGGATGACTTGTTACTGTATGTGAATACTCAGACTGCAGAATCTAAATGATTGCATGGAACATCTAAGATTTGCTTAACACGTTAACTACACAAGATATATCTGGTTGCGTGACTGCATAACAATTCAATCTGTCATGAGTCTGATGTTACCCATATGGACAATGTCCGGACTTATTCGAAGCAGGAGCTTGAAAGGTCGTGGTTATGATCTTTTGGGTATACCAGTTGTGGTTCGACCCTGGTCCTGATTGAGAATTTAGAAAGTTAGTCGTCAAATTTTTTGTTTTGATGACTTCATTTCGAACCAAGCCAAGTTCACCTGCAACAGAATTGAATTGACTAAATTAGGTCTGCATAGTATCTGACTGGGTCCATATAGAACGCAAAAAATTTGTTTTCAGTCCCTTCAAATATAATGCTTCTTATTTTACATTCCTGCATTTTTTTTGTTTTTCATCGCTGTGATTTATCCTGTTTTTCTTTTTAGTCCCTTACACATCATAACAACATGCATTGACAACGAAATGAATCAATCTAATAAATTTTCTATTATTATTTGTCAAGTCATTCAAAGATATGTAATTTTATTGCCTAGAGGGTCGTTAAAATGTATTTTAAAAACATGAAGTTACAAGAAGTTATAAAATGACGAGTTTAAAAGTTTCTAGTAGAGTTATGCCCACAATATTAGTTTTTATAAATGAACATGTTCTCAGAGTTACAAAGGGACTACAAATAAATGAGTGCATATTATAGGAGTGAAAAACAAAAAATATTTTGCAGGGATCTAAAGAAAAAGTGTCATATTTGCATGGACTAAAAACATATTTAAGCCTTGTAAATAATAACATTTTTCATATCCACATGGTGTAGTGGCACACCGCGGTTGAAAGAATTAGTCGAATCTGAGGATTGATCTTTGAGATTCTTGGAGCCGAAATAAATATGCAGGGGATTGGTTAGAGTATTAGGTTATTGTGTCTAAGTGGTCTAGTAATAGACTAATAGTATGCAGCAGTGAGATTGATTTCACATATATCAAAGTGAGTGAATTACCTGCTTTTTTATGATTATGGAACATTGAGATTGATTTTACATATATCAAGTGAGTAAATATCCTACTATGTTTATGACTATGGAACATTCATGTAGGCTCATCCATTAATAAAAAACACACACTGTAAATTTAAAGAAATAATGCAGGCTGTAATAGTAATTTGATCACACTCAGTCTCTTAATCCAATAATTAAGATCCCCCAAGACTTCACAATTCACTCTACTCAAGTGAGGAAATGAAAGACAATGCAACTTGGAGTACACCTTGAGTTCAGGCTGAAAGGAATTTTACATTCAAAACAACCAAGCATGTTAGTATTGAAAGAAAATGTGGCGTATAAGACAAATTAAGTGAACCACCATATTACACTAAGGTTTCCTATCCTATGAAACATTTAATAAGCATTCCCTCCTCCCAAAAGGAGTTCTACTTGGTCAAGGTACAACTTTTAAATTTTGCCCACAACAATTAAAGTTAAAGCCTTTAAGGTAATGTAATCTGATATGAAGCAAAATATGGGCTTGGAAGAAGAGGGGCAAAAGCCTCCGTGGGTTTACTGAAGGCGGGGACGGGCTTGAGCCCACCTTCGTGTGCAGCACCTTTCTCACGATGTTGCCCTCATTTAACGGAGAAGAACCGATCAGCTGGGTTGATAGGGCTGAGCAACAGTTCAAATTCAACCGTACTCCGCCGGGAAAGAAGATGGCAGCCGTTGTAGTTGCGATGGAAGGGTCAGCCCTATATTGGTTGACCTGTTTACGAGCACGAAAGCCGGACATGTCATGGGATGAGCTTACACAGGCATTGGTGGCTCGTTTTGACTCACGGTTTAAGGGAAATTGCTTTGAACGGCTGCCCGGAGGCAAGCAGACATGGACTGTGGAGGAGTACATTTCAATTTTTCTTGAAGATACTGGACAGCCCCCGGGGACAAATGTCAGCCGTTTTCCGGATTTCAACCTTGAGGAAAAGGTTTTTTCGAAGGGGGATGAAATTGATATAAAGCAAAATATGGGCTTGGAAGAAGAGGGGCAAAAGCCTCCGTGGGTTTACTGAAGGCGGGGACGGGCTTGAGCCCACCTTCGTGGGCTGGTTGCGGGCTGTTTAATTAATATTTATTCTATTTAATTTTTCTGATTTGTTTCCTATTTGGAGTTAATTAGGATTGCTAATATTTGTTTCCTATTAGGAGTTAATTAATTAGGATTTCTATTATTTGTTTCCTATTTGAAGTTGATTATGATCTTTATTATTCTGTTTCCTAGTTGGAGTTGATTAGGATTTCTAGGATTTTGTTTCCTAGTTTGAGAATAAGTAGATGGGCATTTAAACCCCTTGTTATGATTCATTCTGGATCATCTTGGAATAAAATTGGTTTTAGCCTTTTGGCTTTGGGCAACGGTATTTTTATCGTTGATTATCTGGGCAACGGTCACCCCGTTGATTTTTATTTTTCTGTTCACAACATAATCCCATGAAAGACTTGTTCTGTTCCATGAAAGAGGACTTTTTGGGACAAAAGTAACATTTACAAACAAGACTCAAAATCCAAAATATTTGTAGAACTGATGTTATTGTACGTGAATACAAGAATATATGTAGGATTCCAATGTCTTTTGGGACAATACAAGCATTTTTCTCCTTTCATCTTATGTGACTCTTTTGCTTATTGAATATATTGTGGTGCATAACTTAGCACTTCGGAAAGGACCTTTTTATGTACTCAATTGTGTCCGTTACATTATTATAGCTCACTTTTTTTACCACTGCCAAGTGCCAAGATCCGGATAAGCTATGAAAATTCCTTGGGGCGATAACCTTCATTAAATGAAAGAACAATATACAGAAATATGTGGCTGAACTGGAATAGCTCATAGGTGGCTGTCAGCATAAATCAAAATTTTATGAGCACATCACATTCAAGACACGCTAGATTAATTATACGACATCACATGAAAGTGCCCCTGCTATCCTGTTTTTAGTTAGGATTTAGTTTTTATTTAATAGGTTATAAGTTGACTAAAGTAAAATAAAGAACTCCGATTTTTTATCATTATTCCTCTCCAGTTTCGGGCTCTATCTGATCAATTTTACCGGACCACTGACCATCACAAATTTGTTAGACTGCAAGTTGTGAATCAGGTATGTGAACAGTTACAATTATCACTTCCTATTTTCAACAATGAATACTGTTGTGTGATTGACACTTCAAATTTTGATGATCAGCTCAAATCGTTTCGAGAGATATATGAAGGATATGTGCCCATGGCATATGATGATTATCTCCACAAGATGTCAAAGTATTTTTCTGTTGTGCCTTTCTTTGGTTGATGGCACCTAATATAGTTTGGGTGGTTTCTCTTAGGTTTCCATATCTAACCATTATACATATATATGGAATTAGGAGCGGTGAGTGGGGAGATCATGTAACATTGCAAGCTGCGGCAGATTTGGTTTGCTTTCTGTTCCTTTTTTTTGGTTATCCTTTTAAGCTTTTTGCCATGCAACTATAAAGTTCAAATCGTGATGTGCAATTGTTGAATAACCTCTAGTTGAAGTTATTCTACACTCTAGTATGACCATTGAACCCATAAACAAAGATAAAGCTACCTTAGCTATCTAGAAAGGGGAACCTGTTTTGATAGTTCTCTCAAAAAGATAAATGCAATGGGCACACTCTGCACACTGTCATAGATATGGAGAACCTGTTTGGTCATTTTTCATATGATAATTTTTTGCTATAATTTTTACATGAAAATGAAATTGACTATTTTCCTGGTCCACCCCACTTTCAAATATAGGAGATACCTAACCCTGCTAATGAATGAGCATCATATTATCATTTTCATGGCATATGAAGCGGATGTAACTTTTGTTATTCTGGAAGTGTATGAGACCTAAATCTGCTGAATGATTGTTAGTTTGAATGGATCCAGCTTGAACATTGAAATGCCTCATTTTAAGTTCATTACATTTTCTTCGATATAATCTAATTCTCTGTGATTGTTACTGCAGTATGGTGTTAGAATATTCGTGTTGACATCTTTCAAAGACACTTGCTACATTGAAATAGTGCCCAACACTCAAAAATCTGAACGAGGTATTTCTCCATGCTCTAGAGATTTTCATAATCCCACTTCCATTGTATTCCTTCCGTCCCATAATTCCATTTCCATTTCCGTAATCCCATTTCCATTTAGTCAAGATTCAACCTTTTAGTTTTGGATAAGTAAGCTCTCCAATGGCATTGGGATCCTACATATAGTTTTAATTTGTTTGTGTTGGCTTAACTAAATTTACGATACTCCATATTTTCAAACTAAATTGTAACTTTTGTCTTTGGACACTTTACATAAAAAGTACGTAGTAGTTTGGTTTGATCAAATAACACTTTTTGGAACAAAGAAAGATTTTAAAACATGTTTTTAGGGAGTCTTTAATTTACTTTTATTTTGAAACATATACTAGTACATCTGATTGACGTCTTGCTCTTCTTTGTTACTATAAGTTGGTAACATTTTGTTTGGCTTTATGTTGCACGGAAACGTGAAAATTATGAGGAAACGGGAATCATGAAACATCATCTTTTGCTAGAAAACAACTATTTGAAGAGTTTCCAAAGAGTTTCCGTAGAGTTTCCGAAACAGAAATGTACTCTTTCCCGATAGTTTCTGTGCTTCGTAGGTTTGGCTCTTTGTTAACAGTATCGACTTTGTTTCCCTTCTTTGTTATGGTGCAGTTATTTTCTTGAGCTTTTGGGCTGAAGTTCACTATAACTCTATACATCCTGAAGGAGGTGAGATCTTCAATTCGCTCTAGGCCTTTTGTTATTTCCAGTTCGAAGTGAAGGACGTTTTGTCTGCATTCCAGATGTGTTAACAGATGTTGGTAAAAAGAAGAGGAGAAGTTCAGCCTCTGCAGAAGAGCAGTTGGAATCCCATGATAATTACAGCTGAGGTGTATGGGGGTGCATGACAGAAAAAGATTCTCTTCATGCCTTCCTATTTCATTATGAATCTCAGAGAATAAATGAAATGGTAGGGCTATGTATCGACACTGTTTCATTTCTTTGCCCCATGTGACATGCTAAGAAAAGCTCTTTCAGCATTTCACAATGGGAACTGCCCTTTTTTTGGCTAAGCAAGTGGGACCCACGTTACTTTTACACAGGATTTTATTTTAGGAAAATAAAGTCACGTGATTCCCACTTCGTTAGCCAATCAAAGAAAGCAAAAGTGATTGTGTTGAGCATTTCTCTTTTCCATAACCCATATTAATATATATGGAAATATGTAAAGTATCTGTATTAAACCACAACTATATCAATTTCTTAGATGTTTCAACTTTCAATTGTTCATTTATTGGAATTTGACAAAATTTCAAGGCAATTGTCTGAACATATAATAAGTCTTTTTGGACATTGTTACCATGAATCCATGATGCGTCATGCGTGTGTGGGGTAATTACAACAGTAACTTAAACTATATGTTCTTTTTGTGCATTATTTTATGATTTACTAAAATAAAGACACTTTACAAAAATGTCTCTTAAGTGAGTTACTATAGTACATAGTAATGATTTTAGTCATAATTATTTTTGTTCAATATTCTACACTCAACATTAATTTATAGTCATATTTTTTATAAATAAGTTCTATTTCAATATTATTTTGATTTTTGAAAAAATCTCATCATGAACTTTGATGGAGCCTTTTATCTCTAGCCCCTCTTTGTTTTTGTCTTATTTCTCCCAATTCGTTACATATTTACTAGCCCCATTGCCCCATGTTATTGGAAATTGACGGGTTATAAACAAACTGTATCGAGTCGAATAGTGTGATATTTGTATTCGTATTTGTTTAATTTTTTTGAATATGAATTAGAATACAAAATAGATATTAATTTCGATTTGTATTTGTTTAACAATACGAATAGTTAATGAATCATATACGAATATCAAATCGATTTGATCATAAGTTAAATATTAGTCAAATATATGAATTTTATGTGCTTTTAAAATTTAATTTGTAATATTACATTTTCTTTAAAATTTAATGAATCGGTGCGTTTTTAGATTGTGCACAATACACTATAATGAATAAATTTTATGATTAATATGCATAAATCTATTTCAGTCTTTGAAATAATCCCTAACACACATATTTGAAATTATACATATAGTGTGTGAATTGAAAAACCGGATATGTATCCGTATTCAAATTCTATATTTTCAAATTCAAATCATAGTTTTGAATCTAAATCATGATTTGAATTAAAATTATTTGCTTCATTTACAATCCAAACTCTGTATGATATTTCTGATTTATTATAAATGGACCTGATCGAATCGAATGTGTATACATAAATGCATATTCAGGCTAAACTTTGAGGACATGGGTACATAACTTTTAAAATTTACTATAGTGTTATTACTATTATTATTACTATTATTAATCGAATATATTTGATTAACATTCGAGTCGGATATACTGATATTTTTATTTGTATTTGTATTTTATTCGAATTCGAGTAGTCTTATACGCATTTGAATCTTGAATTGAGGATAAATTATTTGTTTCGTATACAATTCTAGGGATGGACTCGGGCCGGGTCGGGCCCGGGCCGGGCCTTGGACCGGCCGGGCCTTGGTTCAGGAAAGGGGAGGCCCGGAACCGGCCCAGGTAACCCCCGGGTCCGGTTCGGGCCGGGTCACCCGCCGGGCCGGGCCTTTTATTTTTTATTTTTAATTATATATTATACAAATTCTTATTAAAAACAAAATTCAAGTGCATTTATTTGAAATGGGAAGTACATTTGAGAATTGAGAAAAAAATAACAATATGAAATACATTTTCTAATAAATATCAATTGAGATTTCCGCCACCGTTGGTTGTTGTTTTGCCTTTGTCACATGATTTCATATGTTTTATTGGCATCCCGACTCCGTGTGAACGCCCCAAGCAACACTCTTTCTTGCACCACTTGCAAGTTGCCCACCACAGTCCGGTCTTCGGGTCCTTCCACTTATCAAAATTGTTTTGCATAAGAGAAGAATTACTTTCCATCTTTAAAATGATAGATGTATAAGTAGGAATGTAGGATAATAAGATAAGATGAAGATGGAGAAGAGTTGGAGAAGAGGTGTAGAAAAATGGTAGAAAATAGATGTATTTATAGATTTTTTGAACCCCACTCCCCACACCACCACCCCCGGGACCCCCCTGCCCCCCACCCAAAGCCCCAACGGCTATATAGCCGTTTGGGAGCTATTTTGTATTTTAAAATGTTTTTTTTTTTTTTTGAAAATTATACATATTGTAAAATAAGTTAATTAATTTAATGAATTAAGTAAAACTATTTTTACTTAGAAAAGTGGTTTGATTTATCATTTACAAATGTTACAAAATAGGTGTATAAGTATTTAAACAAATTACATATTGTAAATGTATTTTTAATTTAAAAACAGCCTTTAGATTTTAGAAAAATAATTTTTGAATTGATTAAGTTTACAAATTAATTTTATTGAATTGATTATTGATTTTTTTTTGTTGATTATTGAATTGATGTACACAATAATATAAAATAATTCAAGTATATTTATTTTAAATAAGAAGTACAATTGAGAATTAGGATGAATTTAATAAATGTAATACATTTTGTAATAAAAAATCAATCTGAATCTCCGCCTTCGGTGGTTGTTTCCTCCATAAAGTGGCGGGTGGGAGCGATGGTCATTTCTTGAGTTCTTCGTTGGGCCTTCAACCAATCGTGGAAGCAAACTAGCGTCTCAAGAGAGTTCGGGCTCAACCTCATTCTATAATCGGTTAGGACGTTGCCGACCGCACTATATTCTTGTTCCACGGCAACTGTTGATATCGGCATTGCTAGCACTTGCTTAGCCATCTTTGATATAATCAGGAATGTTCTTTCATTATCCTTCCACCACTTAAGAACGTCAAAGTTATCCCCAACTTCATAATCAACATTCAATGTTAGATACAAAGAAAGCTCGTTAACTGAGCTTTGTTCAGTAGCATGAGTTGCTCTACTTTTTTTCAAAAGAGAACTAAATGCAAATTTTAAAAGTGATTTTCCTTTAGATGAAGAAGACGTTCGCGGCATGGGAGAGGGTGCATTACCATATTGTGCATGAAAGTCATTATACAATTGATGAAATAAATTACTAACCTCGTTGTATTCTTGTTTAGGGTCGATGGGATTATCATCGTACTCTTGAGTTGGAAAAAAGAAGCATAATAGTAATCTATACAAGTTCCCAAGTAAGCAAGTTTATAATGTGGATCAAGAACAAATGCAATACCATATATATGCGGAATATGTGAATAATATTTTAAAAACTTTTGTTTCATGAAATCACAAAAATAACTAACGTAAGCGGCATCGGAAAATTTACAAAAAGCGCCGGCGAGATTAATAGCTTCAACAAAAAATTCGTTTGCGGTAGGTTTATAAACATGACTAAAAGTTTGAGTTGCGTTATTAAAATATACCAAAACATTAACAATTTTTCCACAAGTGTCGATGTCAGCCTGGTTTATAATATAGTTACAAGATTGTCTTAAAAAAGCAGGAAAATGATCTTTATATCTAATAAGTACTTGAATTAAGTTATAAGTACTATTCCAACGAATAGACAAATCTTTAGGAAAAGCACAATAATTGACACGTCTATCCTTCAGATATTGCCGCCATTGCATTTTTAGTGGAGTGTTAGCCCAAATCAATTTAATTCCCCCCTTCACTACCTCCAAAGCATCTCCTAATGCCGTTAACCCATCTTGTACACACAAATTTAGAATATGACATGCACAACGTTGATGAAAAAATCTATCCATCAATGTAGAAGCACCACACAATTCACGCAATCTAGGTATAGCAACAGTATTATTACTAGCATTATCAAAACCTACAGCAAACACCTTATCAATCAAATTATACTCAATTAAAATACGCTCAATGAGAATATAAATATTATCAGCAGTGTGACGATCATTGAATTCACGAAAAGCAAGAACACGTTTATGCATATTCCAATAATCATCAATATAATGTGCAGTAAGACCCAAATAATATAAATGATGATGAGTATCCTCCCATATATCGCTACAAATACTAACACGTCCATCAAAGTTTGCGAAAAATGTTTGTAATTTTTCTTTTTCCAAGTTATATTGCCTTATAACTTCTTTTTTAATCGTTTTGCGACTATAATTTCTAAATTGAGGATTTAAAGTACCTTGAGCATAATCTCTTAAAGCAAGACTTTCGGAAAAATTATAGGGCAAATTTTCTTCAACAATTAAATGAGACATACCAATCAAATGTTTTTGATCATCATATGAGAAATTACAAAAGGGTTGAGAATTTGCAAACCTCGATATTTGTGTTTGCTTCCCCCTGCCTTTGTCTATTTTCACATACTCCACAAAGTGGGCGGACTTAAGATGCCTTGTCAGACTCCCGTATCCGCCAGAAGTTCCCAAGCTATACTCTTTGTTGCAATGATTGCAACTTGCGTACCATTTATCGGTATTTTTGTCTTTCCTTTTTGTAAAACTGTTTTCAATAAAAGGAGATTTAGATTTCTTACCAATTTGGGTTGAACCGCCCTCGTCCTCCAACTCTTGCTCATCATCCGGGGTGCCGTGAGTCCCGTCACCCCCCTCGTCCTCCTCCGCATCGTCATCCTCGAGCTCCTCTTCATCAATGGTTGTCGGGAATTGTTGTTCTTGTGCAAAGCGTGGATCATTTTGGGACAATAGGTTTTGTAGTTGCTCGTCGGACATCGCCATATCATCTCTCCGTTGGTAATCCGTTTCAAAATCATCTCGACTTTGAAAAGAAGACTCGGCCCGCGCTTTACCTTTGCCTTTGCGTGAAGTAGGACGAGTCGCCGCAATCTCCCTCTTGCAGTTGCGTTGGAGATTACCCATATCTACAGAATGTCTACCACGATCCATCTTTAAAATTGAACAAATATTAAATGATATAAAATATTTTATATGAGTACAATAGTAATAATAAAATGTGACTAAGAAAACTATAGCAAATTCGAACTAAAATATGAGTATATCAAATGTAACAATTAACTAGTTTAACTAATATTAATATGATAAATGTAAATATTAACTAGTTTTTTTTACTTTAATGAGCAATGTAGCAATTAACTAATATTAATATGACAAATGTAACAATTAACTAGTTTAACTAATATTAATATGAAAAATGTAAAAATTAACTAGTTTTTTTACTTTAATGAGCAATGTAGCAATTAACTAATATTAATATGACAAATGTAACAATTAACTAGTTTAACTAATATTAAATGAAAAATGATATGTAACAAGTAACTAATTTTTTTCTTTAAAGAGAAATGTAGAGAAATGTAACAATTAACTAATTTAATAGATAAATGAGAGACTACTTTTATAAAATGTATGAATGTGTATAAGTCTATATAGTTTATATAATGTGTAAATGTATTATAAGTAATATATAATATAATGTTTATAGTATATAATATATAAGTATATTACTATAAGATGAGTAATACACTTATACTTAATACTTTAATATATATATTTATAAGTATATATTAACTAAATGTAATATGTAAATATAAGTAAATAACAATAGTATGGATAATAACTAAATATCAAGTAAATATGAATGTGTATAAGTATATATAGTATATATAATGTGTAAAGAATTATAATATGAATGTGTATGAGTATATATAAGGATATATTTATAAGTAGATAATTAATATATATGTAGATATAATAATTATATAAATTATATATATGTAGAAAGAATTTGGAGAAGATGAAGAATGAAGATGATTGAATATGAGAGATTGAGAGTATAGAGAATTAGAGAGTAGGAAGAGTTGTAGAAGAAGAGGTGTAAAAAATGTATAGAAAATAGGAGTATAAATAGGTTTTTTTGTATACCCCACCCCCACCCCACCTCCCTAACCCCCAGACCCCCCTCCTATGCTCCCAACGGCTATAGAGCCGTTTGGGAACAGTCCCAACGGCTATAGATCAGAGCCTCTAATTATTTAATTGTTTTTTTTTAAAATTTGACCGTTGAGGCCCGGGCCCGGGCCGGTTCACTTCTAAGCAGGCCCGGACCGCTATCAGACCGGGTCGGGTGGCCCGAACCGGCACCCAGACCGGTTACCGGGCCGGGCCGGGCACAAACAGTACCGGTCCGGGCCAGTTGGCCCGACCCGAGTCCACCCCTATACAATTCTAAACTTAAAAACACATCGACGCCCCATGTGTCAAACCATACACTATAATATACCCCCGTCCCCTCCCATAAATGAAGACTCTTTATGGCCGTTCTTGTAGTAATCGGGCTTGGGATTTTTGTCAATAAAAACACCCAATTCATTTCACTCCCGCTTTGTGTATACGTTGGTCAAATTGTCTGTATATAGACAATTTGACCGGCGTTCTATGAAGAAAACTGGTTTTCACACAGACAAAAACAAAAAGTTGTCCGTATCACAGACATTTTAGACGAGATTTTTTCATAAAATGTGTGATACTGACAATTTTAAATGAGAATTTTAAAATGTATACAACATTTTTTATCGAGTTCAAGGGTGGAGATATAGGGGGGGCAACCTAGGCCCCCTATGTCGTTTTTTTGCACTGACCTAGTTCGGTCCAGTGCCCTGGCTCTACCCTGAATTTCTATAAGCTTTTTTATTCTGAGTATTCTACAACAGCTAATGAGTAGTGTTTTAGCTGACATTGTTTGGAATTTCTTCTCATTATGGTCCATCAATATGTCAAGTGATTATATATTTTGGAGATAAAAAGTTATATTGAGTACCGTTTCTATTTGTGTTCCTACTAAACATCTTCATGTGCAGGTTCAAAGTTAAGCTGGACGAGCCTTCCAAAGTTATAGGATAGTTTAATGTGGTAAATACTGGTATGGTCCATTTTAAGGAATGTTTGCTAAAGTTTTAAAAAGGTGTTTTTCAGCTTTTGATTTTAAAAAAGTTGAAAAGAATGTTTTCAAATGACAGATTCTGATTAAATTAATCATTTAAAAGCTAAAAACTTGAAGCAGGTGGAATGATGTTTTAAACTTTTTTTCACTTTTTCTATTAACAAAAACACTTTTTATCAAACACTATCAACTTTTACTTTTTCTGAATCACTTTTTTCTTTGACACTATAAACTTTTACGGTCTTAAGTACTTTCTCCAAAAATCTTTTTAGTGCCCCACACATTTTTTATGACCCAACTACTCTTTCTACCCACATCCATTCATCTCGCATTTCTCTCTGTCTAAAAGGATAGGGACCAAGAAATTTTTGGTATGCACAAGTTGTACACAAAATGTGTGCATTGTCTGTGTACACGGACAATTTGACATGAATTCCTGCTCCTTTTTATACGAATTGCCTGTGTACACAGGCAACTAGGGGATTTGTGTACAATTTGTATATAAGTCATGTACACTAAGAATTTTCCAAAAGGATAGCCTTTTTTGTCATACGAAGCTAATGGGACAAAACGGCGGAAAACAGGAGCCTTCGGCACTGTTGAGCCCTCGGCATCAGAGAAGCCTTCGGTTGAACCAAGCCTTCGACTACACAGAGCCCTCGGGGATATGAAGCCCTCGGCTGCATGAAGAGCCTTCATGCAGACTCATTTTGTTTCAATTTTTTTCAGAGAGCAGTTGAGCAATTGAACGATGGTTTTCGCCTCTTTCTACCAATAGAAAGAGAACAGAAATGGATGTTGAGAACGCAACACAGTCGTCCTCAATCATGGAGGCGAAGACCGTTCACCCACTGCACCAAATCTCCGAGCTCCCAACCCACGATCTCCTCCTCAAGCGATGGCTCAAGGAAGAAGATCTAAACTTCAACAGGATCGTCGCAAAGGAGACTCAAATCGACTCCTTCAGAAAGGAGATCAAGCAGCTCTGCTGTCTCTTCTTCCTCTTCCAATCCCTCTGCCTAACGATCTTCTTCAGCTCCGTCGCCCGATCCTGGCCGAAGGGAGCCGGAATCTACTGCCGCAGATCGTGGATCCCGTCTCTCTGCTCCCTGGGAATGATCTGGGCAATACGGTACAAGGCCGACACCGAGGCGCATCTGGAGAAGCTTCTGGAGCGAGAGAAAGAGGACGGGAAGCTGATACGGAAGTGCGTGGAGGAGCTGAAGAAGAAGGGTAAGGAATTCAATTTGGTGAAGGAGGTGGAGGCGCTGATGAGAAGAAGTATGAAAGTGGAAGGTAAGGCGGTCGTGAGGAAATGGTCTGGCACAGATTTGATTACTCTGTTCTTCTTCATAATTTCCTGTGTTGTTCTTTCCCTTACGAACCTCGTTTTGTGTGGGTGATGAGGGATAAAACCACAAAAATACATGAGTATTGAGGCAAATTTAGGGGATCCGTAAAAACGAAAAAATGAGACAATTGTAGTGAGACGAAGGGAGTAATTTACATTATAATAAGTTGTGTTTTCTTTACAACTAGTATTCTCACCTGTGCGATGCACGGCTGAAAAATTTAATCCAAATATTATGATCAAAGAGTAATACGTAGATGAAAAAAATGTAATATAGGAATATTAAAATTTCTATTTAATGCACATTGAGAAGTTTCATATCCTAAAATAACATAATATAAAAATTTATAGATTTGTAAACATTCTTTGTAGACAATATTATTTATCTCGTTTTTGTTCTTATTTTTGTATGGGGTATTAGAATTTTCATCCTCTCAGGTTGGTAACCCTGGAAGCTCTTTTCCGGTAACCCTGGTTACAATATATATATATATATATATATATATAGTTCTTTTGGCTTCATAAATGTTATGGAAGCTCTTTTTCCCTTCAAATTGAGCAAAATATCCAGATCGTGAAAATTTCCATTTACTCTGTACTATTTACCTCAATAATCTGTAAATGTAAAAAAATTAATATAAGAAAGTTAAAATATGATGTTAATACACATCGAAAAGTTTAATAAACTAAAACAACACATAAAAATCTAATTATTTTGAAACAATTCTTTGTGGGCAACATTTGTTGTCTTATTTGTGGTCTGATTTTTATTGTTTCAAGTGCATAATAGGGTGAGTATTTTGGATTTTCACTGTGAATGTTTTTTGAACTATCACTCATACCCAAAAAGTCGGTATAAAATAACCGGTTTTTATTATAATAATAGATTAAAAGTAATTTTTTTTTCATATTATAGTCTACACTTTCATCACCAACATTATCTTCATCTAAATCCACTTCGTCGATCTTTCACCGTAGAAGATGATACATCCTCAACATGTTGCTAAAAAATTCTCAGAGAAGTGTTTGGAGTGCATGAAGATGCTTCATGAATGGTCTTATGCAAGCTCATTTCCCTTCAAATCAAGTAGGTTTTTTAAAGTACTTTGAGTTTTCGTTTATTCCTGACTCTATTTAAGAAAAGAAAGAATAGATTATAATTAATTTCATATGTAGATATTTAATTAAAAAATTGGACTTTGAAAAACCTATAATAAGACTAACACCAATTTGTTGATGCTTAACATATTCACCTCTCAAATTCTCTATATTTGATAGAGACCTATAATAAGACTAACACCGATGCTTAACATATTCACCTCTCAAATTCTATATATTTGATAGAGATAGAATATACCTTCAGTAAAAAAAAGTTTTAAAAACAAATAGAAAAAAGGTAAAAGTCAAATTTTGTCCAAAAATTCATCGAGTGAGGCATTGACACAATATATAACCAAGAATAAAAAAGTAACTTATAAAAGCAAACGGTTCATCCAACCTATGAAACGGTATATTATTGTGTGTTTGGCCCAATAGCTTTTGGGAGAAGTTTAGGTCTTTTTAGGTCTTTTGTAAGACGCTACAGAAGGCAGCGTTCAACCGAAAAGAACTTTTCAAAAATTTTGCCGTTCTTCGCATTGCCCCAAGTATTTCATCCTCTTCATTATCATTAGTCTTGGTTTTCACTGTTTTTCAAAAAAAACTTGCAGGGATTCTTTTCTTCATCGATCTCTATTCTTAACCCCATGTGTTCGTTGATTTTCTTTTTTAAATTTCATTCATTAATCTGTACTCAAAATTGATAAATTCGAGTAAACTTTATACTCTGTTTAAGCTTCCTGTCGAGTAATTAGAACTATGCATCAGAGAAGAATTTTACTAATAAATTTGATAAATTCGAGTTAACGTTATACTCTGTTCTGCGGCTATAAATTTCCAAAGTATGTTTACGTTGTTAAATTATGTAAATTAGTACTGTGTATAAAATTTGGTATAAATTTAAAAATTAGTATTTTTAAATTACGTAATTTAGTATAATTTCGTATGTTTACGTTGTTATAAATTTGAGTATGTTGTACACTTGTACTATAATTTTGACCTCGAATAAACTTCTTGATTCTACCATTGACATAAATCTAAAAAAACGATTGTATGTATTAATCTGTTTATTTGTCTGCTTTGATTGTTTTTGTTGGGATTCTTTTGTGTTTTTCATTGCCATGACATTGTGTGAAAATTCTGTTTTGATATTGATGTGTTTTCTCTTTCGTATTTTCTTTGAATTGAAATTAGCTATGTGCATGTATACTATTTTCTCTTTAATTAATAATTTTTCTCTTTAATTAATAATATTTGATCATACCCTTAATTGTAATTTTATAATTTCAGCTACTTACAACAGTTAGTTTTGCCAAACATGGCTATTTAAAACAGATAGCTTTCATGAAACAGCTACGGTCTTTTCCATCTGCAAGCTTTTCAGCTCCAAAAAGCTAACAGTTACTAAAAAGTTTAAAGAAAGGTCTTTTCAGCTTGTCAGTCCAAACATAGCCTTAGCCTCTAAACATTTAAGCTAAGTATTAAACTCCATTTAATTATACTAACTCAACTCAATTGAAGCTACTTAATTTTCTGGTAAGAAATAAAAACGACGCAAGTGTAATTATTTGAGTTGCTGGCTTAGAAAGGCAGAATAAGAATAGGTAGAAGCTGTTTGGCAACACTGTTTTTCGACTTATCAAGCTTATCAGCCAACTTTTTCACTAAACACGTATTCTTATTTTATTACCAATTTTATCAAGCTGCATTGGCTGAAGTTACTGTAGATGACCATTTTTAGCTATTTTTACATTTATTTTTTTCTTTATTTTATTAATAAAATATATTTTTATAATAATTTTTTCTTAAAACATCAGAATCTGTCAATGCAGTTAATTCAGCCAGAACTTCACAAATTTCAGCAGAATCGGCCAAATCAGCCCGATATTGCTAGAATGGTAGCACATTCAAAGTACACATACACAATATGCGTATGTGAGCGTATGTCAAGTTGTCAACCCCCAAATGGTTAAACTCAATTCACACTTTTTTTATTTTTTATTTTCTTGAAGGAAACAACCAATTTTATTAAATCAGACCCGAAGGCAAATTATAGCAAACCAAGTAAATCAAAAAGAAAAAATACAGCAAACAACATGCTATGAGTGAACTAAGTTGGACCGGCCAAAAAGATCCAAATCCACGGCCCATTCGAACAGTCCAGAAAACAGGGGGCGTTGAGCAGATCCAAACAAAATACTGGCAAGGAAAGTCGGTGGATCATTTAGAAACGCAGTGCACCATTTTAGAGAGAGAGAGAGAGGTTGGGGGTTTCAATCGCAGCTTCGAGAAGATCGAATGAGCGTAGAATGCTAACCATTTGTTTCGATTCTTAAATTTTTTGAAGTTAGATATATTGTTTTCCTCAATCCCTTGTATGCATCTTGAGCTCGGCTTTAATCCCTTGTATGCATCTTGAGCTCTTTCTTCTAGATCGACAAATCTCACTTTGGCTTCCACGGTAACTTTCAATCTCATAGCAAACAACTTAGAGGTAGCTCAAGAAGGTAAAAAATGAATCATTTTACTTGTACCTTTTTATCAGTAATCTCTTCCCAAATACTCCTAATTTTTCTATTTATATATTAAGGGTTATCTCCAACGGGTGTCCATAAGGAGTTTACAACTTGACCGGTATTTTCTTTGTTTACTTGTATTGTTATTGTATAAATGCAAATTAAATGAGTGACTTATGATTTTATCTTATCCAAGTTGTTAATGCAGAATTTGCAGAATCTTTTGTCTTGGCAAATTAATTTTAAACTGATTCAGTGATTCAACTATACCAAGGTCATATGTTGGTTGAAAAATCTGAATTAGGTAAAGTTGCTTAGATATGTGTGTTTTAACTATTTTTAGAGTACTGATTTTGTTAAGGCTTTGACTGATTATCCATAGATATACTCATTTTTAATTGTTTTGTAAATTCTTTTAGATTATTTTTCAAAAAAGGAAATTTCTTAAATAGTTTACAGTATGCATATAACTACATATGAATATATCGTATTGTAGATGTACCTAATCTATAACTGCATTATCCCCTCACACACAAACTTCTGATCAAGATGTATTTTTATCCTAATCAATTTTAGATTTATGTTACCATGATAGTTTCAGATATACTCCGTCTTTTCAATTTTCTAATTGAATCATTAGTGTTAACTGTTAAGGTAGAAAATCATATAGAGGCTCATATTTAATTCTTCATATAAATCATGTTTTGAAAATAATATATAAATAAGTGCAAATGATTAATTAAGAAAACAGAATCGGCCACTTTTCTTATTATCAAAGTTGGAAGCCTAGAACAACTAATGTTCTTCAATGCATGAGCATTGTCTGTTCCTATTGAGGCCATAAACCTTTATACTACGTACTAGTTTTCTACACGCGCGTTGCGCGATAGAACAGATGCCCAATGTGATTCTGTAAGAAAGTGTATATATATTGTATGTTCATTTGATATAATTACTTTTACATGTGGCATGTTAACATTGGTATCAACTTAGAAATAGAGTATTTACCGTTCCTTCGTCAATCGTCATGATTCATGAAAGAGGGCCTAACAAAATAAAAAAAAAAAGCACACCCAAATAAAAAGTCGACCATGTTTTCCTAATTTCATAAGAAAAAGTATCATAAATTTAGCGAGAAATGTTCTTATACATATCTAAATACTAATGGTTCTTAGTTTGATTTAATAATGGATGGACACACACATGATTCTGGCCTCGTTTGTTTTTTGGCGGATTGATACCCACCTGATGCAAAATGCACTGTTTCTAGTAATAAAAGAATAGCGGTTTGTGTAAGTTTCTGCTATCCAAACGAAGGCTATTTATGAGATACAAAAGATGTAGAGTAAACGAAAATCAATAGAAATATAAGATTCAGTGATATATATTTATAAAATATTGTTCAAGAGGTAGTAGCATTTTATTAAGTATGAATTACACTTTCAGTAATAAACATCTATAGCTATACATTAAATATGCATTGTATTGTTCTGAAGTGGGGGGCAGTCTTGCCACTTCTGATGCGCGGAATAAAAGCTACTAATCAAAATAATATGAACTCACATTTTAGTACTCTTGTCTGCAATATAAAAGTTACTAATCAAAATACTATGAACTCACAATTTAGTACTATTGTTTTGAGCTTATCAGAAGTTATTCTATTTATCTAACGCCTACCAGTAAACAATTTTGACTATTGGCGTGATTTGGTGAATTGTCCACTGCAAAATAAAATGGAGAATTAGTCTCTTTCAACTTTCAAGTACATTGTTTATAACTCAAGCACAAGACAACAAACAAAACAAAATTATTTTCTGAAGATCTGATTTAATGATTAATTTACATGCAACATGATAAAAGTTTTATCAAGTTTTAGTCTATCCAATCCTTGAATACAAGTACTAAAAAATCAAGCTTTCTGTGGAAAATATTTTCTAAGTGCGGGTTTCTAAAAAAAGTTGTTCAATCTATATATACTATATAAATTGAAATTGAAATAGAAAATTTGAAAACATTGAACTATTTCAGAAAAATGTCTACTTATTTTCTCACAGGAAGTTGTTATCCAATACCCAAAAAGTGTCAAAAGAGTTGACAAACTTCACTTACCAAGTGTTGACCATAAGAAGCTACAATTTAACCAATAAATCAATTAATGAATGGATTTGGAGCACTAACCCAAAATAGACAAAACAACCAAGAAAATATCAAATAGTATTTGATCTTTTCTGCTCCAAGATTTCACTAAGCATTTAAAGTATCTGCTTAAGCATTCAGATACAAAACACGTTTGGAAAATATACTAAACAACATCACTGTTTGGTAAGAGAATGGAACACCAAAAGTTGCAGGCTGCATTTCCCAACTGGAGCTTTGTGAATATAACACTGAAATAAACAAAGGGATTACTGAAATCTATTTTTATAAATTATCAATTGGAAGAATTAGATGTAAAAGTTTACTAAAAGAGATTAAAGCTCCATTTTGCAATGGTTTCTTCAAGGCAGCCATGAGATTTGATCAGCTTCAAAAGCCACCCATTTAGGAGCAAGCCTTCAAGAAAACTCCATCCTAAGACATCATATATGAACAAGTGCAATTTTCAATATATGTACTCTTAATATTTATGAGGAGGAAAAAAAGGGACTTAATCTAAATAAAATAAAATCACAAACTCGGACCTTCCTCCATTTTGAGTTAACAATCGAGTTAAGCTCACGATTCGAGAAAGAATGCAGATAGTTGCACTGCTTTATGCCAAGGAAATCCAGTCTGGGGAAAATTTTCTGGAAATAATATGGAAGACATATTATATATATATATATAGTGTTTTTTTTTGCAGAACAATGCCTCCGACCAGAGACAGAAATTCAATAATTTACATTTCATTCGATCTTGAAGTTGTGATTGTTTGTGCTACTAATACATTATGATGTATCCTGCTGGTAAGTATTGTTGTATGATATTACACCCTAATCGATCTAGGAATCTGCAACTCCCACAACAAGCGGCAAAGTAACCCAGATGTCCTTGCTCCTCCATGACAAGGAACCAAAAACATAGCCTTGTGTTGGAGCAGCCACCTTAAAGATTAAGGTGAAGTTAAGCTTCTCACCATAGTGACTAAATGAAAGTTGTCTAGGCACCACGGTCACATTGATTCCCTTTGGAGAAACACCACCCCCTTGTACACGCTCACTGCCTTTCCCACATTTGTTACTGTCCTAGTGACCAAAACCTCCCCATTGAGGGCTGAAACTGTGATGGATGGACAGTTAAGGGCAGAGGGCGAAGGGGGCGTTTGATCACAAGTTGTGTTGTCTCCGGTGATCAAGTGCAGCGATTTCTCATCATGACCGCCGATTGAGCAAAGGAAGGCCTTGTAATCTGTTGGTTGCGCATCATACCAGCGCCATAGTCAAATGCATTTGCCCTTCTTCCATCTGAGTCCGCAGAAATGGGCTTGTGAAGCTTGTTCAAAACTGTAGCTATAGTCATGATTGCAGATTTGATCGCAGACGGAGACCATGAGGGATGAACAGCTTTTATCAAGGCTAGGCTACAATTCCTGTGAGTACATTATAGTTCACTTTTGTTGCTGCTTCTGGAGACCAAGCAGCTAGGATATTCAAACCCGGAGCCGCAATGTCTGGCTTCAATATTTCCAGAGTTATAGAATTAGGGCCTCTTGAAGAGAAGGCAGCCACACGTGGAGCAGGCCGAGTACCTAATACAGTCTTTGCTGATAGAATCCTTGACAAAGGTAACCTGTTGCATGTTGAAGCATTGAAGGCCTCTCCTGTTTGGCATTGGCCCCTCCATCTCTCTGGCACCTGTGGCATGTCAGCATCACTGAAACTGGGTGATTCAGGCCAAATCCCTGTATCACTAAAGCCGATAATAACATTAACTTGGTTCTCGGTGGAAAAGCTAGGAACTTCCATAGTTTCTTGGACGCCAAGGCCCAAGAAGTCCCAGGAACGGGTTGTATGAAGGATCCTCTTGGCATTGGGAAATACATATACCACTGCGGGCATTTTAGCAATTTCAGTGGCCTGGTCCGGTGTCAGCTTTGCAGCGAACCCATTAAAACCATTCGTACAACTGTACACATGAGATGCCTTAGCCTCCTCACCTCTTCCACCATGAATAGAAGTTAGCATATAGTGATGTTTCTTCGAGGTCTCTTCTGGGTCATCTTCTCCCGCTTTGCTCCCCATGTACACCACATACACCTTCATTCATTTTGCGGAAACAAAAACAAATGCATGATAATAAAACGATTCACGTTATCAATGTCAAAATCCTGCTCATGAGTTACCTGAGAACCAAATACTTGAACACCCCCACATAGGCATCTCATCATTAGCCTTTATTTGATTCAGAGGGAGAAAGTAAGTATAGAAGTGTATAAGAAGTTACAGAGTTATTCCATATGAAACATAAAAACACATGTTTTAAGGAAAGGTTTTTGCCTTTTCTTGGAATTCGTTAACAGTGATGAAACTTACCTCTCTGGCACTAATGTCATCAGAATCAGAATCGCTGACTTTTTGAACCTTTGCACCATTCTTAACCTTCTCCTCAATGGTGACTTTCTCCTTGTAGTAGTCCTTTAGCAAGTCATTCAAACCTATAACTTTTTTCCTGAAAAATTATATACGAATATCAAGACAAAGTAATCGTCAGAAGGAAGATATTCTTTTTGAAAATTGAAACTTGGAAACCTGATATATCATATTTGAAAATAAGAAATCGTTTTCTGGTTTTTGTGCGTGAATCATCCTTCCAAGCTATTCAGAGATGGATTATGACCAAGAACAAAAAAGAAAACAATCTCTAAAACACCTAATCTCCCAAACTCAAGAAAAATCGTTCCATAACGCTGTGCGAATGAAAGAAAATGCTGGATCGAGAAACCCGGCAGAGAGAAGCTCTCAAGGGTTTTCTTCTTCAAGATAATACCTTAAACCATACCTAAAACCATTCGATGAAAGGGAAGAAGGAGGTCAGTAGAGCTGGCGGTAATCTTCCACGGAGGAAGTCGATTCTGAGCGGCTAAGTAATTCGATGTGGCACTTTGTGGAATTGAAAGGGATAATCTTGAACTGAGGCGGATGTTTTACTAACGACGACGGTAGATATAGACGGATAGACGTTTACGGATGAGAAAAGTAGAAGATAGAGTACATCTACTCAAGCACATAGTACATGTTTATGAAGCTATGATGTACCACCAACAAATTTCTAATATCCAAAATACCCTTACCTTGATTCATGCTTATATTTTTGTAAAGATGATACAAAGTAGCTTTTAATACAATATTCTGTGTGTGTATGCGTGACTACATGTACACTATATATATATATAAAGTTACAATAGCTACTTTTAGTAAATCATATACTAACAAAGTTTTCCTCTAGGTAATTTTCCTTTGGCAAGTGTCATTATATAATGACAACAAACCATTCCCCATCATCAAATATAAACTACTCCGTATGAAAAACAGGATAAAGATGACCAAAGATAGTTTGAAAGCTCTTTTGTGTATGTTGTTTAATTTAACATAAAATTACCATGTTTTCATTTTGTCATATTACTTACTCCATATTTGGTAGCCTTCATAACTTCATATTTTTCGAATAACTTCATATATACGGAGTAGATATTTTTGCATAACTTCATATCTGTATGAGCAGGTTCAGGAACACTCTTGTGGCCCTTGCCTTTATGGCCCAAGTTGTCCGGCTTTGGTCAATCACAGGAATCATGGACCAGATACCAACCATATTGAACTATTGAAGGAAATATATTTCTTGTTTTGCTACGGGAGCTTGATGTGCGAATGGGTGTGTGAAGTCTGATGCAGGACTGCTGCTTTTATAGTTAAACGTAGCAATGCTAATTGGCAAATGGCAATGCTAATTGCTGGGAATGGCGTGTCAAATTGGATCTACAGTGTTCACCACCCTTTATGACCAATAGAAACAATTTATGGTAAACAGTGTTTCTACATCAATCATTGATTTTCTGTCAACAGTGATCACCCCCCCTTTGGACCAATACCAATATTGTAAATACATTTCACCTCTGCCCACCTCTTTCTGGACCAATAGGAAAGGCCTAAACTCAATCCTTTGTGTCTTGACCGAGCAATGTATCTGCACATTACTTTTTGTTTTTGTATTAATTTTGACTAATAAATAAATAAGGATTGAAGTTGACGTATATAGGCGGGAACATTATTCCTTGAAATCTTTTGCTTTTAGATAAAGGTAGATTTTTCCACTCTTAAACCTAGAGTTATTTCATTTTTACTTTTGAGTTTTGTATTCTAAATTTTCAATACATCTTTCTGCAATTTACTGTTTTTTTTTTAAAATTCAATTCCTTACATTTTTACATTTTTATTTCATTTCGTAGTAATTTTAAATTTAAATTTTCAATATTTGAACATTGAATACTTTACTATGGATTTTTCAAACGACTATAAACTTTGAGTAGTTTAATTTTTCATTTTTCTCTAATTTGGTGTTTTACAAGTATTACTTTTCTAATGGTTACATTTTTTTACATATTAATAATTTTACATTTAAGTAGATTTTTTTTTAAAATCAAATAACTAAGTTATTATTAAACGATACCAAAAATACAAGAGAATGAATTGTCTAAGGCTACAATGGGATGAGACATAGAACGGAACAGATTCAATAAATCCCTCCAGATCGCTAACCCCGCGATAATGTAGTCTAGCCTAATAGCCTTGCTTGCTACTCTAAACAGAAAATAAAAAATTAATACTAAAAGATCCGGCTTCATCAGCCACCGGAAAGGGAGAATTGGTTTGTCCAGCAACCAACAAAAGAAAATCAATCGAGCAGAAATTTTTTGAAGCATCGGTTTGACCAGCCACCGAAAAGGAGATCCAATTGATCATCTTTTTCTTTCTAGAGCAAGGTGGTGGTTTAGGCAGTGGGCGAGTGTTTGAACTTTGAAGCATCAGAACAACAAGATTGAAAAAGCTTTACCCACCATGAAAAACGAAAATTCACAAGATCGGTTACAAAATTTCCATGCGCAATCTCTACCTAATTTTTGTGGTTATATAGCCACTTCACCCATTCACCCCTTTATAAAAGTTATAAATTCTCTACTTTTATGAAATACTTTTAACAAATTAAAGAACATTTTCACATCATTTTTTATATTATAAATAACTTCCAATAATTATATATCATAGGTCAAAGTTTTGAATTTGGCTAATTATTTTAGGACAGAGGTAGTACTACTTACTAACTATTAGTGTCTACAATTGTGTTCAAAACTTACATAGTAGTAATTAAATGTAAGTTATTGTGATGTAAATTGTGAACACAATTATAGTCACTAATAGTTACTAAGTCCCATTTTTGTCTATTATATTTTTATTAATAATATTTAAGGAAAAAACACTTAATACTGCGAAATACGGACTAAATATATCACAAAACATACTCCTACAGTCATACTTAGTATTTTGTGTCATTTAAATTCAACTGTAATTCATAAATTCAATAACAATGAAATAATTAAAAAATCAATAACAATGACAAAACTTTTATTTTATATGTGCAATATTAAGAATAGTTGTAGCACTTTAAGAAAAGGAGATTTTATTTCGGTGGCCCTTAATTGGCTAGTTTTCTCCTCTGGCTTGAGTTGAACTTGCTACGTTGTTGGGTCATTGTGTTTTCTCCTCTGGCTTGAGAAATACTTTTCACCCAATCTCAATTTCTTAAATGATTTTTTAGTTTGCATTATTTTGAGAAAAAAAAACTCTTATCCAGGAGTATAATATTGGTACACATAGATATAACTAAAAAATGCACCAGAATTCATCTGGAAAATGGTACACAACTTTTTAAGAATATTTAATGGAGATTTAATTGCAATTTGATTCATATATAGAGTACCTGTGTACGTGGGCATGTTGTTAGGTAAGGTTATTAACTTGTTATGTGAATTGTGGTGGAAATCCATCATAAAATAATTAATACTCCCTCCGCATCACATATATCTTCCCACTTCCAAAGTGAGTGTGATTAAGAATAGTGAAATGGGGTATGAATTATTGAGGGTATGACGGGAAGATGGTGAAATAATGTGATGGAATGAAGGATAAATCCAAAAAAAGTAGGTGTAGTAGTGTATTATTTTTTAAATAATTGAGGGTATGATAAGAAGATTTAGAAATGGGAAGATATAAATGTTACGTCCAAAAAAGGAAAGTGTGAAGATATGAATGTTACGGAGGGAGTAAGAGATAGGCGAAAATATTTAAAGCACTTAGAATAATATTTAGAGAGATAAATATATGTAGTGTATTCAGCTCGCCATTCTTTCAAGAGTTACATGAATTTATAATACAAAATCGGGACAAGAAATATTCGGGCGACGTGGTCGCCATGCCTGAATTGACGTGCCACCATTCTGTGATTCGTGGGACTAGTCATGAGGTGACCTGTGATCTTCGGGATTTGCTGCTAGTCACGTAGCTTCCTGGAAGTAACATCATGCTTGTGCAATAATGAAAGCAGTTGTGCACCACGCGCGTAGCGGCGTGTCATGTCTGAGTGAGAATAGTAGCTTGTCACGCCGAAGTGAGGAGTGCACCATGTGGCGCCCAACATGCAATGCTCCAATCCCCTTTGTGTCATGCTGAGCCCACCATGTCCAAGTCTTCTTGTAGAGATAAGACCAAGTCATGCTCAGCGCGCCACGAAAGTGGCCTCCATATCCGAGTGCGTGGACCATTGCATGTCTCTCACTGGGGTCCATGCTCACCTGGTCCATCTTATTTACGGGCTCAATCCGTATTCAACCGGGCTTACCGTATTGGGCTGAATGGTGGGCCGCTATTTATGTCATCATTATGTATTGCAATTGATAACAAATTAATTACCTGGCATTCTCTACCAAGAGCTACACTATTAGCAATTAACTTTGATAGTTAATGTGAATTTTGGCGCTATGTGTATGTGTTTGTGTTGTTCATTTGGGTATGCAGCTAGTGCTGGATTCGGTTTGGGCCACCCGGCCCGTGACTCGGCCCGGCCCGCTACTGTGCGGGCCCGGGACCGGCCCGGTCTGGCGGTCCGGGTGGATACCCGAACCGGGGGTGTAGGGCGGGGCGGGCTCGGTGCTTACAAATGGTGACCCGGCCTGGCTGGGTCGGGCCCGGGTCCAACGGTCCAATTTTTTTTAATTTTTTTTCTTTTGGGCTCAAAAGAGCCGTTAGGCTGGGCTGGGACATCCCAAACGGGTATATAGCCGTTGGGAGGGTGGTAGGGGGTCCGGGCCAGTTGGGGGGTGGGGGGTGGGGTGGGGTAAAAAAACCCTATAAATACTCCTAATATTAAACATTTTTCCACATCTTCTCTAACTCTTCCTAAATCCTCTCTACTCTCTAATCATCTTCATCTCCTTCATCTTCTCAAATTCTCTTATTCTCCAATATATTTTACATTTTTACTATTTAATACTTATACAAATATTATATCAACTTTATATTAATTATCTACTTATAAATACATATATTATATTAGTTATATTTCTTATCTACTTATATATTAACTATCTACTTTTATTACAATTTATATCTACTTAATATACACTTTATATATTAAAGTATCAAATATAAGTGTATTACTCATCTTATAGTAGTATACTTATATATTATATACTATAAACATTATATTATATATTACTTATACATTTATTATATCTACTAATATGGTTGGAATTATACCTAATTAATTCAAACTATATTAATTAGTATATTAAGTATATATATATTAAGTATATATATAAGATTTTTACTAATATATTACTTTTATAGTTTTATTACATCTAATTAATATATTAAGTATATATATATATATATATATATATATATATATATATATATATATATATATATATATATATATATATATATATATGTAGGGCAGTTCACATCAGGAGCTCCTGAAGAGAAGCCCCGTGCGGACAAGCCCATCAGAGGGTCTTCCCGGTGGAAGTTTTTGATGAAATTTTTTGAGCATGTTCCTCATAAAGTCTAGTTTGTCCATACCAAATTTCAGCTCAAAATTCGATCGGGAAGGCAGTCAAATAAATCCTGGAAAACTATGGCTCATTCTGCGCACATATAAAGTGCAGTATGTTTCCAGGATTTATTTGACTGCCTTACCGATCGAATTTTGAGCTGAAATTTGGTATGGACAAACTAGACTTGATGAGGAACATGCTCAAAAAATTTCATCAAACAATTCCACCGGGAAGACCCTCTGATGGGCTTGTCCGCACGGGGCTTCTCTCTCTCTCTCTCTCTCTCTCTCTCTATATATATATATATATATATATATACACACATATACACTTACATATATACATACATATACATATATATATTAGTTACACTTTAATTAATATTAGTTAAATTCATTCTATTACTCCCATTAATTAGTATACACTTTCATACATTTGTCTTATTTGTTTAATTTTGTATTAACATTACTTGATTAGTTAATTAGTATTCACACGAATTGTTTAATTTTTCATTAAAGTAGTTAATTATTTCATTACAATTTTTTTTATTAATTGCTACCTTTGACTCTGACTCTACTTTAAAAAACTAGTTAATTCTCATTATAGTTAAAGTTAAACTATAATAATTTGATTGTTAGTAAAAAAAATTAGGTAGTACAAAAAACTAGTTAATTGTTAGTTTTGAGTATTTATTAAACAATAGCATTGATTAGTTCAAATAACTAGAAAAAAAAACTAGTTAATTCATTACTCAATTAATTTTTTCCTTTAAATTTTGTACTCACATTTTTATTAATATTCGCATTTTAGTTCAATTCACATTTTAATTAAAGTACTTCACATTTCACTCGAATTGTTTTTATCAATAAATAATAGTTAGAATTTTATTTGATTAAAGTAAACTTGTTAGATTGAAGTATTATTTAAAATAGTTTTAATTACTTGCATTACTTGTGTACTCATTATTAATATATATGTTGCAATTTAATATTTGTTACATTTTTTAGATGGAACGTGGTAGATATTGGGTTGATATGGGTAACCTCGAGCGCAACAGAACGAACGAGATTGGGAGGAAGAAGTCCCGCAAAGGTAAATCACATATCGGCTCTTCATCTCAAAGTCGAGATGTGGATGCGATGTCCGACATGCAACTACAACAAGAATTGGATCGACATAATAACCGCTTTTTCCAAGACGAACACCACCCGACGACCATTGACGAAGAAGAGCTCGAGGACGACGATGTGGAGGAGATTGCCACGGAGGAGGGTGGCGGCAGCCACGACGCCGACGAGCCTGCCTCATCCCAAACCGGTAAGAAAAAAGTAAATCTGAACTAATGGAAAATAATTTTGATAAGTGGAAGGACCCAAACACCGGGAATTGGAACGCAACTTGCAAGTGGTGCAAGAAAAATTATAGCTTGGGAATTTCCGGCGGATACAGATCCGCCTCAAGGCACTTTAAGGCCAAACACCCGGTGGAGTATGCAAAATTAGGCGGCGGAACGGGGAAGCAAACTCAAATTTCGAGGTTTGCAAATAACCAACAACCTTTTGGTAATTTCCAATACAATGATGCACAAAATTTGACTGGTATGACTAACTTACTTGTTGAAGAAAATTTGCCTTATTTGTTTTCTGAAAGTCTTGCTTTGAAAGATTATGCACAAAATTGTTTAAATCCTCAATATAGAGCTTATAGTCGCAAAACGATTAAGAAAGAAATTATAAGGCTTTATAAAGCGGAAAAGGTAAGGTTACGATTTTTTTTTTGCAAACTTTGATGGGCGTGTTACTATTTGTTCTGACATATGGGAGGATAATTATCATAATTTACATTATTTGGGTCTGACTGCACATTATATTGATAATGATTGGAATATGCATAAACGTGTTCTTGCTTTTCGTGAATTTAATGATCGTCACACCGCCGAACATATTTATATTTTGATTGAGCGTATTTTAATTGAGTATAATTTGAATGATAAGGTGTTTGCTATTGGTTTTGATAATGCTACTAATAATACTGCTGCTATACCTAGATTGCGTGAATTATGTGGTTCTACTACTTTGATGGGTAGATTTTTTTCATCAACGATGTGCATGTCATGTTATAAATTTATGTGTGCAAGACGGTCTAAAAGCGTTTGGAGATTCTTTGGAGGTGGTCAAGGGGGGATTAGACGTATTTGGGGTAATGGTCAACTTAAATTAAAATGACAAAAATATTTGATAGAAAGAGGTGAGAAATATGTGGCTTTTCCTAAAGATTTGTCTATTCGTTGGAATAGTACTTATAAGTTAACTAGAGTTCTTCTTAGATATAAAGAACATTTTCCTGTTTTTTTAAAAGAATATGATAACTATATTATAAACTCGGCTGAGATTGACACTTGCGAAAAAAATTGCAATGCTTTGGTATATTTTTTTAATGCAACTCAAAGTTTTAGTCATGTTTACCTACCTCAAACCATATTATTCGTGAAGCTGTTAATCTCGCCGGTGCTTTTAATGAATTTGAGACTGCCGATTACGTGAGTTATTTTGCTGAATCTATGAAGGAATTTTTTTAAAAATATATTATGCACATATTCCGCATATTTATGGTATTGCATTTGTTCTCGATCTTCGTTTTAGACTTGGTTCTTTAGAAGAATGTTTGAAGTATTATTATCTTGCCTTTTTTGGTCCTTTTCCAATGTATGACGAAGGCTCAATAGATTGGAAAAAAGAATACAACGAGGTTAGTGAATTATTTTATGCCTTATTTAATGAGTTTCATGCATAATATGGAAACGCGCCCCCTCCCCTGACACAAACATCTTCATCTAAAGGAAAATCAATTTTTAAATCTACATTTGCCAATCTTATGAAAAAACTAAAACAACTCCCGCTACTCAACAAAGCACAATTAATGAGATTGCTTTGTATTTAACTTATGATGTTGATTTTGAAGAAGATGATGAATTTGACGTTCTAAACTGGTGGAAGGGAAAAGAAAGAATGTTCCCGGTTTTAGCAAAGATGGTTAAGCAAGTGCTATCAATGCCGGTTTCAACAGTTGCCGTGAAACAAGAATTTAGTTCGGCCGACAACGTCCTTACGCAATCTAGAACGAGCTTGAGCGCGAAATCTCTTGAGACGCTTATATGCTACCACGATTGGTTGAAGGCGGCCTGTAGTGCTCAAGAAATGAGCATCACCCCCTCCCAACACTTTATCGATGAATCAACAACTGATGGTGGCTCTACCTATGCCGGAGATTCTGATTGATTAGTATTTGAAAATTTATTATAAAATGTATTTCATGTTTTTAATTTATCCTTCAATTCTCAATTGTAATTTGTAAACTTGTAATTCATATTTCAAATAAATATACATTCATTTTTTTATATGTAGCACTTCTCAAATTAATTATTTGATTATTAATTATTTAATTATATTATTATTTATTACAAAATGCATTTCATACGGAGTATTGTTTTTTTTTTCTCAATTCTCAAATGTAGTTCCTATTTCAAATAAATGCACTTGAAGTTTGTTTTTAATATTCATCACTTGTATTAATAAGTAGCAAAATAGGGGAAAAAAATTATACCTGACCCGACCCGGCCCGACGGGTAGACCGGCCCGTGACCCGGGCGGGTGGCCCGGCCCGAACCGGAACCGGCCGAGGGAAGGCCGGTCTCGGGCCCACGTATACGGAACCGGTGGCCCGACCCGGCCCGAGTCCAGCACTGTATGCAGCTAGTCATTAATTTTATTTCAATGCTGTCTTTATTATACTCTCTACCCACGTTTTTTATCCATAGCGTTATTTCATGACTTTGCGATATATTACAGTATTACTACGTATATTTCAAACTTTTCTAGCTGCATTTTTCATAAATCATGCGCCATTACTGTATGTAATTTTTATTTTTATTTATTTCTTCTTTCATGATCTTGTTTCTACTTAGGAGTTGTCTGGGATGATCAAATATTGGGTTCGATAGTACGAAGTATAAGAAATCATATACAAGTAATTTGTAAGCTCTTCGAGGACCTTGAAGAAGTAATTTTATTCTATTAGAAATTAGAAATATGCATGTTTGTGTGGTTTTGGCACTTGTTATCAAAGAGTCATGAAAAACTGTTACACATGCACATGCATTCTATTCTACCAATTCAAGAATGTGCTCTTCAAAGTCTAGGTATGATGCAATTTTGTTCAAACATATTGTGTGTAACTGGGAAGGTTTCAAAAATGATTTCAATTCTACTCAAGTTTTGTCTTACGGTTTTATTTTGTCTACGCCCCCATCCTACTATCTCGTGATCATTCTCCATCTAAGGATCCCTCAACTCCTCAAGTCCTCAACAATCAATTCTGGAGAAGCTGAAGAAATTAAATGAAGTCGATTTTCAACTAGAATTGAATGTAAAGCTTAGTTATGTGGTTATGTAGTTTCTCATTTTAAGAGTGCTGTAATTAAACGTTGTTGATTTTCAAAGCAAGATGGTTTGGAGGTCGCTTTGACGAGGCACACCTCGAATCATTCTTCGTTTAATTTTACGGGCACTATTTGAAAATTGGAGTTAGTTAGGGCTGCACAAGAATAGCCCGAACCCGCATAACCCGCCCGACCCAACCCTACCCGACCTTATTTAATCGGGTATTCGATTTTTTAAAATATTCATGGGTTAAATATGTTTGAACCCGCACTTAATGGGTAGGGTTGCGGAATTAAAATCTCAAACTCGATAGTACCCGACCCGGCCGAAGTTCATTTTACAATTATTATGCTACAACGTTTTCTTGGATAATTTCAATTTAAGACCAATGTGCTCTATCTAGGACTTTTTTTTTTTTTTTTTTTTTAAGATCAAACCGTAAATTATAGTTTTATTAATAGACTAATATAGCCAAAATCATAAAACTCTATCTAGGACTTTATGATATTAGAATTATAATTAAACATTTATCATTTTGACTAGGTGATTATTATATATTTACTTTTCCTTCTAAATGAACTCCCTTTAGGGAAGAATGTTTTAATACTATTACCTAATATTTTTGCTTATAAAAGATACAAGTACTTGTATTTGTTTGTATGTTTTGGAAACAGGTTAATTGAGTTTTAAATTGGTTACATTAATTTCCCACATGAAAGATGCAACCCGAAGTGATTTTTTCCCTCAATACCTGACCCTACCCGACCCGTTCATGCATGGTTTACCAACTTATTTTGCGTACCGCGGGTTGATTAATAGCCAACCCGAACAAATCAGGTAGGCCCAAAAAATATAGCAAACCCGACCCAACCCGCCCGATGTGCAGCCCTAGAGTTAGTTCATCGTCGTCCTCTAACGATTTCTAATTGCGCCAGAACCTTTGAATGAAAAACAAACCCCTATCTATATACGCGCCAACTACACATATCTTTTATATGTAGTATATTTTTCCCTAATTAAAATTTACATATTCGAAAACTATGCTCAAAATCTTATTAAATCGTACAAATTGATTACTATGGAGTAATATTATAAAATTTACTGTGTTACGTACTTACGTTAGAGAGCACAAGAAAGTTAAGTTTATTGTGTTCATCCTATATGAACACAATGATTGAGAAAGTACATTCTGCGTAACTAATACGTAGTACAATAAAAACACTTTTATCATAAAACAAAAATAAAAAATACGAAGTACTATTTAATCATACACCTTAACTTTAATTTTTAAAAATCATTTTTGTTTTCAAACACTACATTTTTTATTAGAAATAACTCCTAACATATGTTTTAAATAAGATAGCGGTAAAAATGTGACTTAGAACTTTCAGTAATTTTGATCATATTCAATTTGTATGCTGTTGTGACCATATAACTATATAAACGGCAATTTTAATCACACTTTTGTCCATAACATTTACGTAGTATTTTAGTAGCTTTTTTTAATAGAAAAATATCATTTTATCATTACACATTTTCTAATCTCTAAAATAAGTTGCTACTCAAAAGTTCAAAAAAACAACACTCGAAATGTTCATGGTTTTAAACATAAGCTAAAGAAAAATGATGATTACTTTAAAATTCAGACCATGAGAGTTTTTTTAATACGATGGAAAGATCAAACTTGGGGGAGTTCGATAACATTTTAAAGATGACAAAAGTAGTTTCTAATGAAAAGACAATTTGACCAATGAGCTCTATATTTTTTCGATCAGAAATCTAATGCTGGGGGTAACTTGTTCTATATTTGACAATTAGACTAGTAGGTTTAAAGTTCTTTGACTATTTATTATACACACTTTGTACGCAACACTGCAGCGGAATCTGGGTTGGGGGAGGTTATGGAAATTAAATATGTTCTTTCACAATTAGATCATTCTTCACGCAACAATATGTGAAACTAAATAACAACACACGAATCTGGGTTGGGGGAGGTTATGGACTTTAGATTTGGTTAGAATTTTGTAGAACGTATGATCTGGGTGCGTGTATGTACAGCACCGATTGTTTTTTGTGTAGATTAGATCGAACAAAAACCTCCTTTAATGTGGGGGTGGGGGGTGTTAGGAGATTTAGGATACTTGATGTATAGTTTTCTGGGTGTTAATATATTTTTACATTTCATCCAAAAAAAAGTAACAAGACAATAATCTGTGTGAAAGAAAATGGAATGTTACATTAAAATGCCGGAAACATACACTGATTTGAGGACACATATGATTACTCATGGTAGTCATGGGTGCTAATCAGGGCCGGTCACGAAGAAATGTAGACCCTGTGCGAGAATAAAATTTGGGTCTTTTTTCAAGTTGCAACACAAGCAAATTGTCTTAAAATATAACTTATGAATAAATGTAATGATAAAATGTCACGCCCCGGACCTATCCGGACACGTCAACAACCCGCCGTACAGTACGAATAGTCAACCGCAGTCCAACTCATCCATACTATACAAGGTGTCTTGAATACCATTCACACATAGTACATCCATAAACAAGCATAATGTAAAATATTCATTTAAGCAGCGGAAACATTTAATACAAGTGTTTATGCCACACTCGGCAAACATGGGCATACAAGCCCCCGAATGATTATTCAAAAATAATATCCATGAGCATTATTTAAATTGTTTTCAAAACAGAAACGGAAGAAGCACGAACCACGTCTTCTTCCCTTGATCTCCCCGAAGCAACGGGCGGTGGCCGCAACTCTTCAAGTTCTACCTGAAACTGTGAGGTGGCCTCCCCCGTGAAGGGGAGGTCAGTACTTGGAAGCATTTGACAAGTACGATGACAACTATACTAAGTATAATCAATGTTTCAATTTCTTAAGACCCTCAAATAGAGTGATATTATATCGTAGGCCGTAACTCCCGGATACCCGTTTTATAAATATACTTACTTTATATAAAGTCAAGTAGTCGGCCCGTGGGCCCATATTCATTTAGAATTTACCATTTTCACTTTCCGTGACCATGAGTCACGACAACCCCATAGGGTTCCCTCGAGTCCCGATTGTATAGCAAGGGCTCGGCCCAACTACATTTCTATACAATCCTTTAACTCAATTTAATATATCTAAATTTGTATGGCAAGGGCTCGGCCCAACTACGTTTCCATACCAACCATAACTTCATGGCAAGGGCTCGGCCCAACTACGTTTCCATGAAGATCACAATGCATGGCAAGGGCTCGGCCCAACTACGTTTCCATGCTAATCACGTTACATGGCAAGGGCTCGCCCCAACTACATTTCCATGTAACCCTAGAGTCCGACTCTAATTTATTTTCATAGCTCAATTCTCAAGCAAATCCTATGCCTAGAATCAATTCACTTGGATAGCCCTTAGGCCTACCCCTAACACACCTTAGTGTTCATACAATTCGACCTTAAAGCATCTCTTAAGACTACTTAAGGCATATCTATTCACAATCCTATCTCTTAGGATTAATTCCATCATTTATTTATATAAATCTCCCGACTAGTATTTCGATACTAGTCGAATAACCTTAGAACAACCAAGTTCTAAATTCATAGCCAAATAGTTTATCTCAATTGATTTTCCAATCCAAATATGATTTAATCCCAATATCAAAAATATCACTTTTATCCATTCATGAATTTCATACATGAAGTAAAAGTATATTTTATCACAATTTTCATAGTTAATTCCATTACCATACCATTTCTTTCATATCACATAATCATACACAATTTCTTACAAATTTGTATATTATGCTCTTTTCCTTATAGACAATAGTCTTCTCATTCTTAGGCATTATTAATCATTAATAATCCTTAAAAAAAAACATATTTACTTACCTTAGGTAATCTCATGAAATTAACCCAAAGATTATAAGCAATATAGTCAGCCATCCTCACCTTATGAAGTGCTGGATTAGTTGCCTTTGTTAAGCCCTCCGATCAGTCCCCGTTCTAAACCGATTGGAGATGCAAAAGTGGACTGCTGGGCAAAAGCCGGGCGGCTTTCGTGAAAGCTGGGCGGCTTTCGTGGTCTGCAGCTACGAACAGCTCCCTTAAAGTGGCGGTTTCCGGCGATTTCGACTCCTATCGATTCACCAACTCTTCTAAGTTAATTATCACCACTTTATAACATTATTCTACACTTTTAAACGTGTAGAACATCATGTCTAATCCACCATATGATTTCTTGAAAATCATACACTATAAAACTAGTTAAAGAAGATAGGTGAGTCCTTACCTTCTTCGTTGCTAGCTTTCTCCTTGGATTTCTCCTACTCTTGCTTCCTTCAAGCTTTAGTTTGTAAAAGATGCTTCCTAGAGCTCCTCTTGCCTTGTATGGTTCGAATGGCTCTCAATGAAGGAGAGAGGATATCATCTCAATCAATTGTTGAGAAAATAATACATGAGTAGGACAATGGGAGGTGTGGTTTGTCCTCAACCATCCTCACATTCATTTGTCCGCACAATCACTTTGGTTTGTCCCCCTCCAGCTCTCACTAAGTCAACTAGGGTACCTAAAAACGTGGGGTGGCCCCCACTCATGTGGGAGGTCATCCCATTAAGTCCCGGTGTGTACAATCAGCCCCGAAAGTTGTATTTCTCGGACTGTTTTAATTATATTTTATTTTATCGGGCCAGATAAAATATACCACGCGTTCCTAATAATTATGGGCCTTTAGAATAGATGTGTATTCCCCAACATTAATTCAGTAGTCTCCGAAATTCATTTCGGGCTATTATCCGATGAATTACCAGTACTGGTAATTGGGCCTCGTTTGACCAACAGGTCAACCTCGTGCCCTTTCCATGGCCCAACTAAAATACCCACCACCATATACATATTATCTAGACCAAGATGAATATAATATGTGGTTCATTAATTTATCGGGCAGCCCCCGTTCCCGGCGTGGGCCCCACATGCAATTTACTATTCACGTAAAAGAAATAATAAAAATTTACAATCACGTAAATTCATAATCATTCTTCGTGGTTTATTACATAATTTACTAAAAGTAAATATGCTTGGGGACGGTGCTACATAAAAATAGTCATTAATAACTTACAATTTATTTAAAAAGGAACATTCTTCAAGCATATTTAGATTCACGCAGGGGGATTTTGGGCTGGGGCGTAATACTAAATTTTTTTTTGGGCCCTTCAAAAAATCCGGGCCCTGTGCGGTCGCACTGGGCATCCATGCCCTGGGCCGGCCCTGGTGCTAATCGAGCAGGTCAAGCTCAAGTTGGGCTTAGATCGAGTTGGACTTCATAAAGAAAGATCGAGTTTGAGTCGGATTTCAGTTGAGGCGAAAATTTTATGACTACTTAGTTGGAGTCAAGTCCGAGTTCGAGTAAAGTTGTATTCGAATTTTATCTATTCTAAAAAATGATACTCCCTCCGTCGTATTAGACTTTGTCAACTTTCCAATTTTGGTTGTACCAAAAAGCTTTACCACTTTTTTCAATAAAGTAACTATTTTGCGATTCTGCTCATTTTTCTCTCCTCCGCACAAACTTCAACCACATGATTTTATCTTACTATTCTTATTTCTCATCTAATTCAAAGAGTGCAAAGTTCATTGGGATGTAGGTAGTATATTTTTAAATAAGAAGTTTAATTTGTCATAAGTTTAAACAAATATGTGCAATAATCAATATTTTTTAAAACCTAAAATTTGTTTTTAAAATTCTCAATCTAGTTGTCTCTTAGATATTATGAGTACTCTCTTCTATGATTTATTTAAACTTAATATGAACTAAGTGTAATTTTTACCCATTAATTCATAATATGAAGGGAAAATGGAAATTAATAATCCAACCTTTTAGCGGTCTTCTTATAATAATCCAACCTTTTGGTTATTCATGAATAATCCAACCTTTGCACCTCATCTTCATTCACTGGTCCCTGACCGGTTGATGACCTACTATTCCAAGCTATTTTCTTATCTTTGCAAATCATTATACCATAAATCTCATCTTTCACAAAGACAATATTTTGAAAAGATAAGAAATTAACTTGGAATAGTAGGTCATTAACCGACCAGGGACCAATGAATGAAGATGAGGTGCAAAGGTTGGATTATTCATGAATAATCAAAAGGTGGGATTATTGAAAGAAGACTGCTAAAAGGTTGGATTATTAGTTTCCATATTACCTAATATGAATATATGATGTAATGTCATATGTAGGGGTGAGCATGGGACGGTACGGGACGGTTATTTCGAAAAACCTGTCCCGTCCCAAAGTACGGTTCTTTTAAAAATCAAGAAACGATACCGTCCCGCATATATATAGAACCTGTCCCGTTCCGTACCAATTTTCGGTACGGTTCGGTACGGTTTGGTACGGTTCGGTATGGTTCTTCGGTGTTATTTAGTTCCTAAATAATTAACCCCCATGAAATATAAAAAACTTTAGATTATAACATTTATAAATAACTCTACAAAAATTTAAGAGAAGAACTTGCAAGACTACATTTAATTGATCTTGTGTGATCAAATTGAAATATGAAACTAATAATCCAACTATAATAAAGAAAAGTAACATCCAAACTGAAAAGCAAAAGTGATCGTCAAACTGAAAAACCAAAAAGCATCACATCACATGACAAAGAATATACAAGATTGCACATTTGTAATGACATACAGCCACTAACATTTACACTCGGTAAAATATATAATATATAATATATAATATACTGTATAATATATATAATTATATTATAACACTAGTTTTCGGGACAATTTGGTACGGTACGAGACGATTCGGTTCAATACGGTTCCGGGACGATTCTGGAATGGTTCTCACTAAGAACCGGTACCGTGCCATCTTATTAAAAAAGCTCGGTACGGTACAATACGGTATTACATTTTTCCGATTCTATCGGTTCTGGAACGGTTCGGGACGGTTCTTCGGTACGGAACGGGAATTCCCAGATCCGCGCTCAGCCCTAGCCATATGTATGTATGAATTTAAAATAATCAATACCAAATTATAATCAGTAGCTTGCTAGCTTTTTGAGTGAAGTATTTATATAGCTTGAGCATGGTTCGAGTAAAAACCGGGTTAATCTCGAGTAATTTGTGAGTCGACTTGCTTAATTATCACCCTTAAGATGTAGTCATAATTGCACGAGTATATGCAAAATACGAGCTGGCACACAAATCAATGTCTATAACAACATTAGTTGTTGGTGAGAAGAACTTAGATGTCTTTCAAAAGGGATTTTCCCGAAAATATTACTCCATGTGAGTTTGACATGAATTTTAAGGAAATAAAGATAAAATGATTGTTTTACGATCTTAAGCTCGAATAAGTAAGGAAATAATTAGATGAATGCAGAAAAAAATGGCCTGATGAAATTATAGATAAATGATAAAGTGAGAAAATAAAAAGATTAGTGGAGCTCAAATTAGGAAAATGTTCATATTTTTTAGATAACCTAAAAAGGAAAGTGTATTTTCCAAATTGGGAAAGAGAGTACTAAATGCAAGCCTATTTCCAAAAGAGTGACTACTTTTACATGTGGATCAAAATGTAACTTACCAAGTACAGAGTAATAAATTTGAAAAAACATGGTATCACTGCTCGGAAAGAAATTGGGATGTAGTACAATTTTTAAGACAATATGATGTGCATACTGACATACTGTGTGTCCGTCTTCTACATGACCATAGAAAACAAAAGTTAAACTAGGTTACTAGGGTTCGCTAATGGCCAGAGCCTCCAAGAGACTGACCATCATTGGCCTCTTCAATGGTTCGTCTTGTGGCAGAAGTATAATGGTTCAACAAGGATGGTGCACAGGGCGCCAATTCCCATTTTTATCTTCAAAAGGAAAGAAGGGAATATATCCATGGAGGTGTGCGTGAGACTTCATTGACACAGATGATTTTTGCTCCTTTTCCCTTCCAATGGGAAAATGGGGGAGAGAAGGTGGGTGGAAATGATAGATGAAAATGGTGGGTGATAGCACAAGAGATGGGTGGGTAAGACTCTACTAACTCATATGGCTGGGGCGGAAGATTAGAAGGGTAAGGTGGGGATTCAAGGTCTTTGCATTGGTCTACCAGCAAGATAGGTTGCCTAGCCGAGGGCTAATGTCGGATCGAGAGCTCAACGGTAAGAGGTTATTGAGTTCCACATTTTCGCGTCGAGGCGCTCTTCTTTCCATCCGTCCACCCGTTGTGTAAGGCACTCTCCTAGTCGGGGAGAGGATCTCAATCCGTAAGGTGGAGAATCATTTTGGGACGATCAAAAAAGAAAATTATGCAAAATAAATTGGAATGGAGGGAGTAGTAAAATCAATTTGAATGTTTCATTCAGAATTACTTCAAATTAAAATCTCATACTTGTACACTCTTCTAGTAAAACGCACTATTGCTACACAATTACCATAAGTAAATTTTAGAATGCAGTAGGCTAACACTTTTATTTATAACAACACAATGACTGAAATTAAAATTACGTAGTATAACTCAATTATCTTGCAATTACCGTATAGAAATTAGAAGAACCTAGGTTTCTAACACTTTCACAACAAAATGCACAATTATCACACAATTACCTCAAAACTAACATACATTAATACACAAGGCTTTTTGAACTTGGTAATCGAACTGTATTACATAGGTAGTACTTAACTAGATATATACGGAGTAATACTCATGTAAGGGTAGACGTAATACATTACTCACGCTGTCTTTTACTTCGTATATTATTGTCTCGCTGATCGTAATACATTAAAGTCACGCTGTCTTCTTGATCGTAATTACAATAAGAGTGTTTTCCATTTTTGGTCCTCCAACTATTTTTGATCGTAATACTTCGTAATACATTAAGTCACGCTGTCTTCTTGATCGTAATTACAGTAAGAGTGTTTTCCATTTTTGGTCCTTCAACTATTGTGTCAGTTACACTTTTGGATCTCGATTTTTAATTTTTCTATTTTTAGTCCTCGACTATTGTGCTAGAGACACTTTTAGTCTTCGACTTCAATGTTTTCCACATTTAGTCCCTTGAGTATTATCAAATTGACACTTTTAGTCCTTTCACTATGATTTTGACACAATAAATGCAGGACTAAATATGTCACTAATATAATAGTTGAAGGACCAAAAATGTCACTTCTATGAAAGTCGTAGGACTAAATATAAAAATTTTCAAACACGGGTACCAAAAGTGTCTCTAATACAATAGTCGAGGACTAAAAACGGAAAAAGTCAAAGTCGAGTACCAAAAATGTCAATGACATAATAGTCAGAAGATCAAAAGTGGCAAAAATTCTTACAATAATTACCTCTTGAAAGGCCGAACGTAATAGATTACTCAAAGTAATACTACGTATACAAATACTATGATAATATTTGAAGGGGTTAAACTGTAACTAACTAACCAAATAGAGAGAGAATTTTATTATTATGCATAAGCCACCACACACTAATCCCGTACATACATGCCCTTACTATATATAGTACTCCCTCCGTCCCTAAATAAACTTCCAACTTTCTTTTTTTGTCCATCCCAATTAAAACTCTCACTTTCCCCTTTTGGCAAAGAATTTGTGGTTCACAACAATTCTTACACATTTTTCTCTCCTCTGCACAACTCTCCAACACACAATACCCACTATCTTAAACAGTGTACCCATCCGTTTTGGAAGTTTTATTAGGGACGGAGGGAGTAAGAGTAATCAATAGTCCACTACACCACATACACTTGCACATACCACATTATTACTTGTAGTTTGAATTACACACTTTCAACACTCTCCCTTAATTCAAACTATGTAAAAAACATTCTTTCCTCAGAAACCTAGAGCTATAACTCCAAGCTTTTCCTTGAACCTCCTGAAGCTGTCAACTGGCAATGGTTTGGTTAAGATATCAGAAACCTGTCCTTCACTCCTGCAGTATATTAGAGTCTGTCTTCCCTCACCCACTTTTTCTCTCAACCAATGATACTTAGGCTCAATGTGCTTGTTTCTCCCATGTGAAACAGGATTTTGTGCAAGATTTATGGAAGATTTGTTATCAACTGGTAGCTGAAAAGTTTCTTGTTCTTCACCCAGTATTTCACCCAAGTGTATTCAACCATACTCCTTGACAAGCTGCATAAGGTGGTGCTACATATTCAGCCTCTGATAGCCGTTATATTTACTTATGTTTAACATAAGTATTTATAAGTATTTGTTGAAGAAAAGAAGAGAAATCGGGCAAATACCTCCAAAATGAGAGCTAGAGCATAAAACATTGCGATGCAGGGCTTTTTGGACCAAGAGAATGACGTTATGTCCATAATTCGAGTATGACGTATTGTAGAGAACTCGAAATCACTCGATTCGAGTTTCATGTGAATGCTAACTCAATAAGGTACAAATGTTATGAAGACGTCATGGCCAAAATATGAAGGGAACAAGACTCAATCAACCAACAAAGTCAGATGTTGCTGGTGGGATTTCAGGATGCATACCTCTCAGTGTTTTATCCATATCGTCTGATTGGCTGAATAAAATCATGTCATTCAAGTTTTGGTGGATAGAAGACTTCATTAGCTACAACTTTGATGAAGGACTCATGTCCAAATTCGTAGCGGAACATCCCCAAAATCCCAGGACAAAACCGGCGCCGGAATTTCACCAAACCGGCTCCGGTTGCATTTAATCCGTTATTCTCCCGGTCGGCCGAAGTATAACCGGCGCCGGTTTTACCCTATAACCGGCACCGGTTATGGTGTTTTTTACTACTATTCCATCCCCGAAGTAAAACCGGCGCCGGTCAAGCCTAAAACCGGCGCCGGTTAAGCCCGAATCTGCATACAACACAAAGACGTGCAGCCATATTTTGATGGGAAAACTCCACTTTCCTTATGATCTGATCAAATATATCTTCCATGCCTGATTGTTGGGCTTGAATAGACTAAAAGATGCCAATCTTTAGCCTATATAAAGCCCCCAATTCATCAAACAAGATCATCATTCCATTCTTGAAGATTAAATTTCAGTTTTTGTATTTCCTTTTTGCATTTTCTTGAAGTGTTGGAGAATAAGCCATTTCTCTCCTCTACAATTGGTTCTAGGTATTATTTCTTGTATGTTATTGTATTTCATTGTTCTTAGTTACACTTTTGTAATTAATATGAGCATTAGAGGCTAAGTTATTAGCTAAGACTAGGGATGAACTTCTATGCCCACTAGGTGTTTGATAAAAGTTCTAAACCAATAAATTGTGATTTATCCTTTACATTTTGATTGTTTATGACTATGGTGTACAACATAGAAGTATGTTAAATTTAGTTTATGCTTGCAATTAACGTTGAAGTCTAAACTATGAACACTAAAGGATAAACATATATATTACCGAGAATAGAAATATATCCGGTATTATATGATACGGGTGTGATGTCTTGATATTCAACGGGGTTTTCGGTAGATGAATGTAAGCCGTAACGGGACTTACACGTAACGAAAACCACGCTCTCGCTGCCTTAACCGGATTTGAGAATATATTAGCGACATCGTATTCATAATTATTGGTAAAGAACTAATATTCAATCCTATTAAAGCGTTTAAGTGATTCCCAAAACCTTAGTTGTTGTTATCTTTCATCTTAAATCCGAATTAATCAAAGGTTATTTCCTTGAATTAAAAGTGAAAAGCCAAAAATATAAAACACAAATCAAAATCCCTGCACTTTACTCATTTATTTATTTAAAAGTCATCTACTCTCGGACTTGAATTAAACAACGTTTCCCTGTGGATTCGACCCGGTATTTTACCGGAATTTATTACTATATCGGCACTTGTACACTTGCAAGTTCAAACCGGTCAAGTTTTTGGCGCCGTCCCTAAATAAACTTCCAACTTTCTTTTTTTGTCCATCCCAATTAAAACTCCCACTTTCCCTTTTTGGCAAAGAATTTGTGGTTCACAACAATTCTTACACATTTTTCTCTCCTCTGCACAACTCTCCAACACACAATACCCACTATCTTAAACTGTGTACCAATCCCTGTGGAAGTTTTATTAGGGACGGAGGGAGTAAGAGTAATCAATAGTCCAATACACCACATACACTTGCACATACCACATTATTACTTGTAGTTTGAATTACACACTTTCAACACTCTCCCTTAATTCAAACTATGTAAAAAACATTCTTTCCTCAGAAACCTAGAGCTATAACTCCAAGCTTTTCCTTGAACCTCCTGAAGCTGTCAACTGGCAATGGTTTGGTTAAGATATCAGAAACCTGTCCTTCACTCCTGCAGTATATTAGAGTCTGTCTTCCCTCACCCACTTTTTCTCTCAACCAATGATACTTAGGCTCAATGTGCTTGTTTCTCCCATGTGAAACAGGATTTTGTGCAAGGTTTATGGAAGATTTGTTATCAACTGGTAGTTGAAAAGTTTCTTGTTCTTCACCCAGTATTTCACCCAAGTGTATTCAACCATACTCCTTGACAAGCTGCATAAGGTGGTGCTACATATTCAGCCTCACAAGTGGATAATGCCACTTTAGGCTGCTTCCTAGAACTCCAAGAGATTGTAGCTCCATTCAACTTGAATACATAACCTGTAGTGCTTTTCCTTTCAATTGTATCTCCATTCCAATCTGAATCAGAAAAGCCCACCAACCATTTCTCTTCAGATGTCACTATATTTGGAAACCACAGACCATATTCAGTTGTACCCTTTAGATACCTGAGTATTCTCTTTGCAGCAATATAGTGTGATTGTTTAGGTTGTTGCATAAATCTAATGATAAGTCCTACACTGAAGGAAATATCAGGTCTGGTATTGCAAACAAACCTCAGAGTTCCCACCAAACTCCTAAACAAACTGGCATCAACTTCATTTTCCTGCTCACATATGCCTAGTTTAAGTTTAGGTTCCATGGGACTATTTGCATGATTAGAATTAGTCATTTGGAACTTCTTTAGGATATCTGTCACATACTTCTTTTGATGTATAAAGATCCCACCATGCTGAATACAAAACTCCATCCCCAGAAAATATGCCAGATCTCCTAAATCTGTCATATCAAATTGTTGCCTCATTTGACTCTTAAAGCCTTCAATCTGCTTAATATTGTTGCCGATTACCAACAAGCCATCAACATACAGACAAATAACAACAATATCACACTTTGATCTTCTGACATATACACCATGCTCACTCACACAGGTTCTGAAACATATATCATTCAAATATGCATTTATCTTCTTATTCCAAGCTCTATGAGCTTGTTTTAAGCCATATAAAGCCTTTCTGAGCCTGAGTACCTTATCACTTGCACCCTAGTGGCTGAGTTACATATACTTCTTCTTCTTCCAATTCTCCATTCAAGAAAGCAGACTTTACATCTAACTGAGCCATTTTCCACCCTTTGCTACTTGCAAGTGCAACCACCATTCTCATAGTTTCTATTCTTGCAACTGGAGAAAAGACTTCAGTGTAATCAAGTCCCTCCTTCTGTAGGAAACCTCTGACTGCTAACCTGGTTTTGTACTTGGCAATTGAACCATCTGGTGTATGCTTGATTTTAAAAACCCATTTCACACCTATAGGTTTCTTGTGTGATGGCAGTGATGTGAGTTCCCATGCGGAGTTCTTTTCTATGGATTTAATCTCCTCTTCCATAGCTTCCTTCCACTCTTGCTTAGACAAGGCCTCCCTCCAATCAAGTAACTCACAGTCAACCAATAATGCAAAGTGCAATAACTCACCTACTTCCTCAATCTCAACATCATCATACACCTCATAACTACTGAGTCTAGTTGATTGTTGTCTCTAGTTGATTGTTGTCTGTTTCTCAGAGGTTTTTGATTCAACTGCCCAGATTGGTTACTACCATTCATGTTACCAATATCTTCACAATTAGAACACTCCTCTACTTCGAATATATTTAGAATTGGTCTTGAATGTGTAGCAGATATATTCCAATTCCAACCTTGTGTCTCTTCAAAGACCACATCTTTACTATAGGAGAAAGTCTTAGGAATAGGATCAAACAATTTGTAAGAACCTGCAGCATGATACCCAACCATCACCATAGGAGCACTCTTATCATCTAACTTCCTCCTCTTCTGATCAGGTATATGCTTATAGCATAAACTGCCAAAAACTTTCAAATGCTTCACACTAGGCTTCACACCAGACCACACCTTTTTTGGTTCTTCACCTTGAAGCTTTTTTGTGGGACACTTCTTTAGTATATTACTTGCAGCATCTCCCCATATGAACTTTGACACCTTTCTCTGAGCATACATCTCACCATGTTCATAAAAGTCCTATTTCTCCTCTCAGCCACCCCATTGTGCTGAGGAGTATATGGTGTTGTGACCTCATGTAATATTCCATTATCTTCACAAAATTTGTTGAACTCAGTTGAGGTATATTCTCCAATCTCCACCACCATCAGTTCTAAGAATTTTAATTAAATTGACACTTTGCTTTTCAACAAGATTCTTAAACTTCTTAAAAATGCTCAGCACATCACTTTTAACATTGATCATATAGATCCACATCATTCTAGAAAAATCATCTACAAATGTAACAAAATATTTGTTACCTCCAAGTGTAGATTCTTCAAAGGGCCCGCAAATATAAGAGAATACAACACTCATCACCTTAGTCGACCTGTCTGGTACTTTGTACTTATATGAATCTCTGTGTTGTTTCCTTACTACACATTCTTCACACACACTTGTTGGTATTGAGACTTGAGGAATCCCAATAACCATCTCCTTCTCATATAGCAACTGCAAACTCTTAAAGTTCAGATGATCAAACCTGGCATGCCATAACCAGGTGTCATTATAAGCAGTAGTTGTCTTGACTCTGAACTTCTGCAGATTGTACCCTTGCCTTGAAAGTCCTATTTCTTGATAAAGGAACTTTCAATAGCAGAGTATCCACATGGTCATATAGCTCTAAGTAACCATTTTTCAAAATAGTCTTATAACCTTTTTCTAATAACTACCCAAGCTCAATATAAGACCTCCTGAAGATACACTTTCTTCCCATTTTTGTCAGTCATCAATACATCACTGACTCCTGCCACTTGTATTTCACTCATACCAGCAAATTTTACACTACATTCCTTCTTATCACAGAAATTTACCGGCCAAGACCTATGTCCTGTCATATGGTTACTGCAATCTGTATCCAGGTACCAAGTCTCACCAGTTTCAGGTTCATCACAAGTGGTAGTCATCAGTACTACAAGTTTATACTCTTCTGAGTCTTCTTCTTCTGCAGCATAAGCCTCTTCCTCCTTATTCCAGTTCTTTGGCCTCTTATCCTTTCCTTCACCAAACCAGCATTCATCTTGAAAATGTACCCATTTCTTGCAGTTATAACACTATATTTTCTTCTTGTCAATCTTCTTCTTCTTAGTCACAGTTTTAGATTTATCATCTGCATGCCTGTCTGAGTTTTCATCACCTTGATTCTTTCCTTTCTCTTTCCACTTCCCCTTCTGGTCACCTTTCTTGGCATCACCTTTCTTGAATTTGTGAATCAGAAGAGCATGTTCTTGCTGTTCTTCAGTATCCCTTTCTATCAGTTTTTGTTCATAGATTTCAAAAGTAGTCTGTAGATTTTCAGTAGTCATAGTTCTCACATCCTTTGACTCTTTTATAACACAGTCAATATAATTAAATTTCTTTAATAGAGTTCTCATAATTTTCTCATTCACATCAGAAACTTTGATATCATGATCACAACGTTCCATCGAATTAGAAAGAGATAATACTCCATTAAAGTAATCAGCTATTGACTCAGTCTCAGACATTTTCAAAAACTCAAACTGGCATTTTAGGGTTTGCAACCTTACTCTCTTTACCCTATCGCCACCTAAATGATATTGCTCCAAGATCTTCCAGGCTTCCTGACTCGTCTTGGCCATGGAAATCTTCTGAAAATGTGCATCATCAACAGACTGATGTAGCAGGAGCAAAGCTTTGCAATCTTTCTTCTTGGCCTCCCGATAATCTCTTCGTTCTGCTTCAGTTGGATGTTCACCGAGGCTTGGAACTCCTTCGTCAATTACTTCCATCACTTCTTGGAATCCGAAGATGACTTTCATCTGTATGCACCATTTGTCCCAGTTCTTCACATCAAGAACTGGTAGATTTCCAAGAAATCTGCTCGGATTGGACATCGGAGAATTTAGATGAGATTGATTCAGTCTGCAGCCGTGTGCGGTGGTGTTCTGTCCGGAGGAGCGTGTAGCTCTGATACCAATTGAAGGGGTTACAAACTGTAACTAACTAACCAAATAGAGAGAGAATTTTATTATTATGCATAAGCCACCAAATATATAAGATTACCAAACTAATCTTAAACCTTAAACCAAACAAAGGAATATTTCTTTGCTTACAAAAAAAAGGAATATTTCTTTCCTCTAGCTAGTAGTATGTGTCTAACGAAACGAAATTAATTTAACATTAGTTTTCTAACATCTCCACGTGAATGTCAAAAAATTTGAAACAAACACCCCCTTGTAATTTGGCTGAAAACACTAATCATACTATCCCTAATATTACCTCATTTTTGTAGTAATATCACATTATTTTTCTTTGACAATCTTTTGAAGGTAGATTCTATGATACCCATAAGATACCATACCTTTGTCCACATGAATCAATGAGAATGTAGCAGTTGAATTATTTAAATCTAAATTAAAAATGATAAAGTAATGTGGTCCAATCAAATAAATGATATATACAGTACCTCATATTTTAAAAAGGTACCGAAGTTGAATAATTTAACATTATCTTTCTAACATTTTCACGAAAAATTTCAAATATGTTGAAACAAACATCTCCTTGTAATGTTTTGAAAACCACTCTGACTTATTTATAGTACTCCGTATTTATAATATATATATATATATATATATATATATATATATATATATATATATAGGGTAAGGTTCAAGTGAGAAGAACTCTTTGGGTGAGAAATGAGAATGAATCTCATCCATTGGATTCGACTAAGTTGCAGTAAAAGACACTTCATGATGCACTGAAATATGCAATCTAGCACGGTGGCATTTCTGTAAATACTTCTGAAAAATTCGTATTACATGTGTCTAATGCAACATGAAGCTATTTCGGTGCAACGCCGTCAAATATTAGTGCAACATGAAACAATTTTAGTGCAACATGTGCAAAATTTAAATATTACTGCAACATAAAGCCAATTTTAGTGCAACTTCGTAAATCCAATGGCTGAGATTCATTCTCATTTCTCACATTAGATGCATTTCTCACCTGAACCAATATATATATATATATATATATATATATATATATATATATATATAAGAGGAACTTTTTAAGAGCACACCTAGCGCCACATAATCATGCCATGTCATCCATCATTTAATTTTTTAATATTCCGTATCTTTTATTTATTTTATTAGATTCTATTTTTGATTGCATATTGATATGGAAACAAAAGACTTTATGATAAAAATACACCTTATTTGAAGACTTTTTCAAAACCTATTACGTATTTAATAATTATGAAATTCATTAATTGGAATCACACTAATTAAATAACCAACCATACGAAGTACTTTTATAAAGTATTTTTATAAGCACGTATAATTTTTTTGATTATTGTTATACTCCTTATTTTTTATTACATTTTATTGAATAAATAAAGTATCTTTGTTTTGTCCACTTACCAGACAAATCAGTTCCTTAAAAAAATAGATAAATCAGCCAAATTGCTATTTATTATGTCTTCAAAATTATATATATATATACATATACATATATATATATATATATATATATATATATATATATATATATATATATATATAAGTATTAATAGTGTCCTATTTCCGAAAATGTTACTCCGTATATTTTATTCTTGTAAACTCAATGTTGAGATCATGATTAAAATTTTAAGCTATAGATTTGAAATTGTGTTAATACTTCGTATTTTTCTACATCTTTGATAAGTCCATATTTTGACACGTATTTGATGCGTGTTGAGATCGGCTTTTGATGATTTTCCTAGTTTTAAGGTGTTACAAGTCTCAATTTTAGCTCAAGTTATGTTTATCGGGCGTTGGTTCGAGTTTTGTGTTGTTTGTAGTCAAAATCAGGGAATTTGAGCCCGGCACCGGCACTTGAGGAACAATCGGGATGATTTGAGAAGCATTTGAGAATGATTTGATAGCTTTGGAGGTCACCGGAAGATTCACGGTGAAGATTTGAAGGAAAAAGAGCTCTAGGATTGGCTTCGGGATCAAAAGAAGATGAATGAAGCTTGAAAACGACGATCAGAATGACCTTCTGTCAATCGTTCAAGCTTATCTCTTTGTAGGAACAACCAATGGACACGATTCAAGTTGAATAGGAAAGCCAACTTCAAGGGCTACAAATCATATGAAGACACCTTTGCGAGAATCTGAGAGGAAGAAGGTGAAAACAGACGGTGAAGTCAGATGATCTCTGCTGCGATTTCAGAAAGACACCTTCCACCGTTTTGATCATATCTCTTGATTGGATGATTCAAATCACATTTGGCAAATTGGGGTGGATAGAGGACTTCATTATCTACAACTTTCATGAAGGAAGTTTTGTCAAATTCGGAAGTTAAGTAGGCACGATCGTGCCCTCGAAGTCAGACACGATCGTGCCTGAAGAGAAAAGCACCGCGAAGTTACTGCCTGCCAGGCACGATCGTGCCTGGAGGGAGGCATGATCATGCCTGCCCAAAATGCGCGTTTTTGCTCCGGAGGCACGATCGAAGGCACGATCATGCCTGACATCGTGCCTGGCTCCGAAAATCCTAATTCAACTCAAATTTCACCCGATTTTTCTATTTAAACAACCTGTAAACCCCCGTTTTGAGGGGAGAGCTTAGAGAGAGTGCCTAGCACGAAATTTAGAGGGGTTTTCAGCCTTGTTCATCAATCTTTTGGTATTCTTTGTAAGTTCCACCTTTTTAATTAATGACAATTAATTCTTTTTATTCCAATTCTATTGATTCTTCAATTATGAATTGTGAGTAGTTTTAATTAGGGATTTGGGATTGATGAAGGGGTTAATCATGATGTATGGCTAGATTCTTTTCGGTTTAATTGCATGAATGCCGTTTAATTTGTGTTTGAATAATTTAATTGATATCTTTTGTAACCTAGAATCGCGACTAGAATTACAATTGCATGTAGAATAAATTAAGAGAGATCTGATTTGTTCTAGGACACATTCACACACACTTAATCGTTCGCTAAGAGATTAGTAGCGATTAAGGGGCCGTAAGCTCGCTCGTCTTGGCAATAATTTACGATCCTGTCGCATGAGAGATCTGCCTGGTCCCCTAAATTATTGTATTCTACGCCGTGAGAGCGGTAAGAATTTAGTAATGATTAGCTAGGCTCAATTAAATTAATTTCATGTAATTAGGCCTGATCTGCCAGAAATCTGCTTACCCCGGAATCGATCCCTGTTCCCTTCGTCATTAATTAGAAAGAACCCCCTAGTTTAATTGTTCGCATTAGTTTTATTTTCCAAACCAACCAATCTCGCATGACGCTTTTATTTTATTTTGTTTTTAATTGCTGAATTTAATTAATTCTTGATTCCCTTTTGTCCGTCCCTGTGGAGACGATACTCGTACTTACACCACTATATTACGATCTATTTTAAGTGCGAGAAAACACACATTAATCTTCGTATAATGCTTTCTTAATTATTAACACAATGATGAAAATTATAACCACCGAATTTTTTAAATTAAAGCGAAATTAGTACTATTAGACATTCATATATAGAATCATATAAAGAGAATACTTCTAATCAAGTAGCTTATCTTTATTATTTAATAAGGATGAAAGTTGATATCATACATGCATATGTGTGTTCACAAGTTAATACGTTTAGTCTAACCAAAAGTAAATATGTTGGATTGTTTCATTTCTTTATTTTTACTACGGAGTACCAAGTTGAGTAAAATGTAAGAACCTAACTCACTATTAAAATTTAAAAATATGTATTTCATACAATATTGAATGAGAAATATTAGAAAAATGTTATTTTGAAATGATCAATAAAGTAATCTAGACGTTCATAACAATTAAAAATCATTTTCAATGTGACGAAATAATGAGTAAAATGTAAAAAAAAACTCCATTTTTTACATTTTCAATGTGATGAAATAATGAGTCAAATGTAGGATCTTACCATTAAAAGTTAAAAGTAAATACTCCACAGTTCATACCAAGTTCAATGAGGAATATGAAAAAAATTGAGGTGCATAATAAAATAATTTAGAATACCTGAGATTAATTAAGAAACTTCTCTGTGAATTCTTTAAAATTGGGTTCACCACAATTGTGATTAGTTGAGATGCTTATGTAAAAGAACATTTTGAATATTTTCCATATAATTGTCTATTTATTTTACAAGTGAAATATTTTTAAATTTTTTCATGATTCGAGAGATTCTGCCTATTCAGCTCATTCAAGTGATTCAACCCTAATTTAATCAATTTCAGTAAAATAAGCTGATTTCGCTAATTTTACTACGGGTATTATCAAACGAACTCTATATTTAGATTGAGTTTATTTTTCTTTTGCATCACATTATATATGATTTCGAAAATATCAAATTTAAAATTAGCTCAATTATGTACTACCCGTGCATCGCACGGGCTTGAAACCTAGTAATATTATAACTGAGAATCTGGATGAGATTAGAACGATTTTGAAAGGTCAAATTAAACTAGAATCTTTTTTTTTTTGAAAGAAAACTATTCTGGCAGGCTGAAATGTTTTAAAACGACTTTTTTCTAAAAAAGAAAATCGTATAGATCCAATCAAAGTTCTGCAATTATGAAATGAACGCTTTAAGAAAAGGAAAGTACAGTGGTTGGTGTAAATTGACCAAAAAAGAGAGTAAACGGCGACAGGAAAGACAAGAGAAAGTGGCAGGCAGGGGACTCGTGGACACAGTCCAGCTCTGATGCGTGGAAGCAGGTTGCTGACGCAGAAATGGCGAAATCGCTTCTCTGACCTATTTACTCCTCTGTCTCTGTAAACCCTATCTTCTTCCCCTTACAGATCTCCTCGCGATTTAGGGTTCATTCCTTACGAGTTACCATAGCATCTGCATTGTGATTCGCGCTTCCGGTTTTCACCTACGAATTCCGTTTTATTTTGCGTTGGCGTTTCTTTTCTGTCCTTCGCGTTGATTGTGTTGATTTTTTGTTTTTCAGCTCATTGTTCTCGTTGAGATAGAGAATGTCGATGGAGGTGACGAAGCTGTTGTACATAGTGGTAGTAGACGATGATGCGGGGAAGAAGGAGAAGGAGTCGTTTCGGTACACGCGCTCGGTTCTGCAGAGTACTCTGCAGCTCATGGGATGCAAAGCGAGACACGCCTTTAAGGTGATGATGATAACTCATTTCCTCTTCACTTTTTCCTTTTCTAGGATCCCAAATCTTTGTTTCTCTCTAAACCCCGGTATTTTGATTTTTTTTTTTAATCTAAAAAGCAAAAATTGACTTCTTTTTTGTTCTGGCTTGGTGTCTTTAGACTCTTTACTCTGATATTTGTCTTGAAGTGGTACATCATTTCCTTTTCACCTGGCTAGACTGAGTGGATTGGGGGGAAGTAGTGGATTTTTTTTTTTGAAATTTAGATACTTAGGTGAGGCTCATTTGAACTCTATGTCATTATTAACTGCTGAAAGAAACAATAGTTATGATGTATGCTTCGCTTACAAAAGATATGACCTCACTATGGTTTTATGATTTTGCTGCCATCTTTCAGCAGTGATTTATGCTGTGCTTCAGCCAGCCTAACTCATAATTTTCCTACACTGTTTTGGATTTGATGAAAGACTGTGTAGTTCATATAAAATACTTGAGTTATTTGGCCATTGTCTATAAGATTTGTAAGTCTAATTTCATTGGTTTAACTTTTGTTGATCTAATACCTTTTCATTAACTAAAAAGACAAAATTACTTTGGCGGAATACAGTTTTCATTAAATGCAATTACAATAAATGATTTGTCTTTTATGATGAAGTACAAAAATGATTTGTCTTTTATGATGAAGTACAAACAAGACAAACAATGAGATGAATGCTTATAACATAAATTATTAAATTCAAATATTAATAATTTTACTATTGTTATTATTATTATAATTATTATATTTTCTAACACAACAAAAATGACACATCCAAGCCTTAGTAAAAATAAGTATGAGGTCGGCTAATATAAATCAACAAATGAAACCGAAGCTAAAAAAGACATAACAAAATTAAAAGATGATATAAGACAAAAATAAAGACAAAAAGATAGAGAATATTAAAAGATAAGATAGAGATAAAGATTAAAAAGATAAAGGGAAAACTGTCAAATAAGTCCTCGAACTTTCATAAAAAGGTCAATTAAGTCCTTCTATAGAAGGTTCTGTCTGGCCGTTGCGATTTGGGGCAGTTCCCGGTGGAATTTTTTGATCAAATTTTTTGAGCATCTTATTCACCAAGTCTAGTTTACTCATATCAAATTTCAGCTAAAAATTCAATCGGGAACACATTCAAATTAATTCTTGAAGATAACTGCACATTTTTGCGTTCTCGAATTAATTTGAATGCGCTCCCGATTAAATTTTTAGCTGAAATTTGGTATGAGTAAACTAGACTTGATGAATAAGATGCTCAAAAAATTTCATCAAAAAATTCCACCGGGAATCGTCCCAAATCGCGACGACCGGACAGAGTCTCCTACATAAAGACTTAATTGACTTTTTTATGAAAGTTCGAGGACCTATTTGACAGTTTTCCCAAAGATAATAGATAAAGAATATAAGAAAGATAGAAATGATAAATAAATATCAATTCTCCACCCAAATATGTCGTCTCCACTTTGCTATCAACAAAGTCATGCTCTCATCCAATCCAAGAAGTAGCATCTCATCCGTTTGTTTGGGTCCAAAATCATCTTCTGATCCACGTCTATTTGGGTCTTCCTCTACATTTCATTCCCACCTCTTCTCCACACTTCTCAAATCTTCTAATAGTTGCATCACTCGATCTTTTACACACATGACCAAACCATTACATATTCACAATCAAGATTTTCGCATTCTTATCTTCAATAGGCACTACTATAACCTTTTTTCTGATTGTCTCATTCCTTTGACGATCTTTTCTAGTCCGTTAACACATTCAACGCAACATCCACATCTCAGTCACACTCATATTTTGAATATGACATTATTTAGCACCCAACACTCTACGCCATACAGTAATGTAGGCATAATTATTGTCCGATAAAACTTACTCTTCATTCTAGTCGTCATACCTCGATTAGATAGAAATCTTGACGCACTCTTCTATTTTATCCATCCTGTTCTGATTCAATGGGATACATCTTCATCTAGTTCACCGTCCTTTCTGAATTATAGACCGTATGTAACGAAACATATCATTGATTGATATCTCCTTACCATCTAAGGTAATCTCAATGTTACATCAAACTTACATCAAACATTGTTACATCCATCCTGTTCTTGACTCCATCAAACTTACCCTCCATATACTCGGTCTTACTTCAACTCAGCCTGAAACTCCCGATCTCCAAAATTTGTCTTCACACTTCCAAATTTTGCTTTAACACCCGTTCTTGTCTCATTAATCAACACAATATCGTCAGCTAACATTGTGCGGCGCGATATATTTTGTTGAATTGACTTCGTGAGTTTATCCATGATTATAGCAAATAAAAAAAGATTAAAGTCTATTCTTGGCGCGCTTTGAAAGTAATAGGGAACTCTGTAGTCCCCTCTACACTAGTACGGACACTTGCACTACAATCCTCATACATATCCACTATGATGTCGATACACTTATGTGATATGATTTTTCTAGTTAAGACCCACCAAAGGAATTTTCGAGGTATCATACCATATGTCTTTTCTAAGTCAATGAGCATCAAATGCAGATCTTTGTTAATGCCTCTATACTTCTCCACAAGTTGTCTAAGAAGGTGAATGAAGATAATTGTTGAGCGACCAAGCATAAAGTCGAATTGATTCTCTAAATTCTTCAGACTTCTTCGCAGCTTTTGGTTAATCACTCGCTCCCAAAGTTTCATGATATGACTCATAAGCTTAATCTCTCGATAGTTGGCGCAATTTTGTACATCACCCATATTCTTAAATAAGAGAATAAAAGGCACTCTTTAGTAAACTTGCTGACATTTTGTTGTTTCTCTAGATCTTGTTTGAGGAATGTGTTCGCCACTCGATGTCTTTATCTTCCAAATTTCTCAAGGCCTCAATCGATATGTCATTTGGACACACTGCTTTCTTCCGCCCCATCTTTTCAGAGCTTCTTTAACTTCTGTCGTTTGGATCCTTCTCCTAAAATCCGATTTACCATAAATCTGGTATAATGAGATCATCAATATCATGCACTTTATTCTCTTTGAACAATGTGTTGAAGTACAAACTCCACCTCTTTTTTTCTCATCCTCCATCACTACCATTTGATCGTCATCCTTCACACACTTAACTTTTCATTATCTTTAGTTCTAGATCACTAATACGAACAAATTTATAAATATCTTTTTCTTTTTCCTTAGTCAAATTTTACATACAATTCTTTATTCACTTTCATTCATGCGCCCTTCACGACTTTCTTAGCTTTTTAGCATCCTTTAGATTCCCTTTTGGTAGCATTCCCTTTTTATTTCTTATGATTTGTTTCATCTCATCATTCCACCCAAACATGTCCTTTTTTGGTGGCAGGTATCCTTTAAATTCCCCAAGCATCTCCTTTTCCATGTAAATGGTATGTTCTATTTTACCACACATCCTCCACATGTGCGTCATTATCAATACACCATACATCTTCACTAGACATTTTGTGTGCAAAGTTTTGTTGGAGATCCCCCTCGAGGCTTCACCACTTTATCTTTGGCTCCACTTATTGCTTAGCCCGTCTTCCATGCTTCTTACCTCAAAACATCTTATATTGAGTGACAACACTCTCACAAGGGGTAACCTTAACCTTACAATCTGTGTAGCTAGTTCTCTAAGTAGTTCGTACTAAGTAGTCAATTTGGGTACTATTAGCCCCACTTCTATAGGTCATAAGTTGAAAGTCTATTTTCTTGAACCATGTGTTCATCAAAGCCAACTCATACGCCGAGACAAAATTTAGAATATTTTTTTCAGCTTCATTTCTACAACATTCTCTTCCTTTTTATTTGAGCGGCTTGGGACAAACATGACACCAAAAAATTGATCTCATGGTGGAGTTAATGATTATAATACTAGTATCTAACATTACGATAAATCTAATATTTTAATAGGTCAACTTTTGTGTTGCTCAGTTTCTCAATACAAAAAGGTATAATAAAACGGTTAAAAGATAAGAAGGGAGAATCAAACAAAATAAAAAACTTGTGGTATCGAAATTGAAAAAGGTGAACACTACTTTTGGATGGATTCAAAAACTTGCACAGGCGAAATGGGAGAATGGGAGTATTATATACACGAACATACTCAGTAATTCATTTTTCTGGTCATGGTAACTCTGGTATTGTAATCTATGCTTGGGGATTGGACCATAATTTCATGTATCATGTGCTATTGTTTTTGAAAGTTTATTCTACAATTCAAGACTTGATGTAACCCATAGGATCTCATGGTAACTGATTTTACCCTTAGGATATAACAATTTAGTATATCATCTGTTGTCACTGAAAGTTTCTCCTATTATTTGTTTCCCATTCAGATTAGCCAAAGGGTTTTGGAGAAAATGAAAAGCAATGACATGAGCAATTATTTGGTTTCAGCGTGTATAGACAAATTGGAGCAGTGTAGTGTAAATGAACTTCTACAGGAAGAAAAGTGTCATACTAAGAGTGAACCATTTGAGTTGTATAAAAAGCGCACAACTGTTGTTGTCAGAAGAAAAATCTTTCTAGATGTTATTTGTGATGCTCTCACTGAATATAAGTATGTGGGTCCTAATCAGAGGGCTGATCTCACTTTAGCTTGCAGGTAAGCTAGCTGATCTTGCATTTGCCTGTCATCTTAAATTAAGATATGTGCATGTAAATATTACTATATCAGTAGTATATTTGCTAGCCACTCTTTGTGTAATCTTTTGACCTTGAGATTTACCAATGCATATACAATATGCCTGCTTCATGAGGCAGTGGGCTCAACAAGGTTGCTACCTTAGACTGCGTACATCTGACCCCCCCTTACCCCACCGTAGGTGGGAGCCTTTGCGGCACTGGGGTAAATGATGATGATGATGACCTTGTAGTGTGCGAAGCATTTGATGACTTCTCCCTACCTTCCACCTATCTGCCTGGAATATTTGCATAATTGCATATCTAGACAAAATATCGTTGCTGCTGACAATGCTTAGTAACTAGCATAGGTGGTCTTAAAAGTTGATATTTATAGATGTTTGAGGAATTCTGACGGATGAAAATCCAGATGTTGAGTGTAAACTGCATGATGCGCCATAAATGGATGCATATTATAACCCTGTGTTCCACCATGAAACATGGTGAATAGTGAATAGTGAATACAGTGGTTTTATAAGCTTGTTTGTTAATAGTTTCTTGAGAGTATTTTCTTTTCTTATTATTTTGTGACCTTGAAATTTTATGCCATACGAATGGATATTTGCTTCAGAATCCGAGAAAGGAAGGAATCTGTCACCATACTCCTTTGTGGGACTAGTGGCTGTGGCAAATCTACTTTGTCTGCACTACTGGTATGTATTATCTGACTCATACACCCTGTTTGTTTATGACGTCTTGTGTTGCTCTTTGCACTTACTTCCTTTCATGGAGTCTGAATTCCAACATGTTGGTCTTTCATTGCCTGTGGATCCAACTTTTTCTCCAGTTCTCTGTAAGGATGTTTTTAATTTGACTGAAATTTTCTGGTATGGTCTTTTTAGATAAATGTCGGGTCTTTGTGTATCATAGTTTCTGGGAGGTAATTATGAGGTTTCTACTGCAGAATGTTGTGACAAAAACAGTTTGTATCATCTTTTTCTTCAGCTATATTTTTTAAATTGTTATTAGTTCATCTCAACAGGGAAGCAGGCTCGGAATCACTAATGTAATATCTACCGACTCAATTAGGCATATGATGAGGAGCTTTGTGAATGAAAAGCAAAATCCTTTACTCTGGGCTTCAACTTATCATGCTGGGGAATATTTGGATCCGATAGCAGTTGCTGAGGCGAAGGCCAAACGGAAAGCGAAGAAGTTAGCAGGATATTCAACCACACAACTACAAAAGAATGATGGTCTCAATCATTCGACAAATAAAAAGTATCATGCAGATGGGAGTTCTAGTGCCTTCGATTTAATCAGTCCAAAACAAATGGCGATTGAAGGGTTTAAAGCACAGAGTGAGATGGTTATTGATAGTCTTGACAGATTAATTACTGCATGGGAGGAGAGGAAAGAATCAGTTGTTGTGGAGGGTGTTCATTTGAGCCTTAATTTTGTGGTATGAATTTTATATCCACAACTTCATCTTCGCCTTCATCAAATCCCCTTATTCCCAATGGTGTTGGGGTGGGTGACATGAAATGCAGTGTGAATTAATTAATTGTATAAAGTAATTAACGCTGCAAGCCCTCATCATATTATTCCTGGTGCAAAACACCAGTGTCAGTTTTAAATGGATATTATTCCTGGTGCAACCTTCTTACATATGAATAATGGGATGAAATGCCAAAAGCATCTTCATCATAGGGGTTTTCACTTACCTACTTTTTTATGAGGCTGACAGTTTTAACTGAAATAGTTGCTAGTCATGTCTGATCATAAAATTCAAATCAACATGCACATCACGGAGTACCAGTTTGTGCGAAAAAGAAAGAAAACATAACATGAAGTAAATTTCTTCAAATATGACCCTCACTGTTTTTCATACAAACAGGTTGATTCTCTCTTACAAAAGAACCATTATTACTTCTATAGGACCAAATGATTCATAATTTTTTTAGCACAAAACAAGGATACTCTTAGTTGCAAACATTACTCATTTTTAACTCCTATTTGCAGTAATTTCTTAAAAAGAAAAGTACTACCTACATTCCCGAAAAAAGTCTCGTTTCAAAAGCAATTTTTTTCCTACAAAGAGCCCGATTTCAAAAACAACTTTCATTTAAAGCAAATTTCACGTCAAGCCAAGTCCCAAGTGGTTTTAGTAGATCACACCAGACAATCTTGGTATTTAGGGGTATATGTGACCATTCTTGAGTTACATAAGCTCGAACCTTGACAAAAAAGTTGTACCTGACTCAAACATCACTTTTTTTTGTCTTGGAGGAGAGAGTATTTCTTTCAAACGGTGAGTTTTTTTCCTTTGTGGTAGCTGGTAGGTATTTGATTTCAATTCTCTCATACCTTGCAGATGGGACTAATGAAGAAGCATCCATCAATCATACCCTTCATGGTGTTTATCTCGAATGAAGAAAAGCACTTGGAGCGTTTCGCTGTCCGTGCAAAATACATGACTCTAGATCCTGCTAAAAACAAGTATGTCAAATATATACGCAACATCAGGACTATACAAGAGTATCTGTGCAACCGTGCTGACAAGCATCTTGTTCCAAAGATCAACAACACAAATGTTGACAGAAGTGTCGCTTCCATTCACGCCACTGTGTTTGGCTGCCTACGGAGACGAGATGTAGGAGAGAAGCTTTATGATCCTATGACAAACACAGTTCCAGTTGTTGATGAAGAATACAGGAATCAGTGTGCTGCCAATTCTTTGAGCTCCAAGGGTATGTTTCAACTTATTCAACGAAAAGGCTCTTCGAGGCATTTGATGGCTCTTTTCAATAATGATGGGTCGGTGGCAAAGGCTTGGCCTATGGATTCAGTAGATAGCAATGGTAAACCCACTAGGATTGGGATGTCTATGTATGAACCCTTGCAGATTGGGAAGGCTGAACCTGTGAATCTGCAGTTTGGTCACTTTGGGATCAGCGCTTGGCTTAATGAGACTGGTTGCACAAGTCATGCGAGCAGCGTGGATGAATCAAAGGGTGACTTGACAGACAACGGGAGTAGGTATTATTCTTCATGCTGCAGTTCGCCCAAGTTTCTTGAAGGACTACCCAAGGATTCCAAGGAAGTAAGTTTTGCTAATTCTGATGAATGCTCAACAAATAATTTGTGTCATCCCAATCCATAACTGGAGTCTATATACTGTCATTTCATGATTCACTTAACCAAATTAAAGCCCATTTTGGGGTAAAATTGGCTAAAGTTGTGGCCGTGATTGCCAAGTAGAATGAATTATTAAGAATTGTATTAATTGTTATTTAATCGAATGATATAATATCTAGACGATGAGTCTATATAAGTCATTATCCTCCTAGCCATAGAGTAACCTATGACTACTTTTTAAAGTCTATTAAGCTAGTTAGTCAAGTTAGTGTTTGATAGAAAATCTAGTAGATAAAAAGGGCAGCCCTGTGCACATATGCGTCCGCGCAAAGCGAGGGTTTCATCACAAGGATGTATAGGGGGCAAGTCTCCCTTTGTTCTGTTGAAAAGAAAATCAGGTAGATAAGCTTAAAAAATTTAGGTATCAACTGGCATAGTGGCATAACATCAAGTGAATTAGCTCCTGATATTCTTTTTACTTTGCAAACGTATTCCGTTTTCTCCATACTCAAATTTCTTCCTGTCCAATGGCTTTAACATTTAGTAGTTTCCTTTTACAGCTTAAGGAAGAGCAATCTGTGCATGGTAGTGATGAAGAACTATCTGAGCCATCTGAAATGGACAGTGACGAGGATTCAAGCGACGATAGTTCAAAACATTTTCATGAAGAGGTATTATGCACAAACCCGTCATCATCTATATTTAGTCATTCATGTTAGCTGTTCATTTTAGGCCATGCACTAAGAAGTGCTAGGCAATCTCTATGAAGTAGATTGAGGCCCAGGTGATCTTAGGAAAGTTAGTAAAAATTGCATAGATTAAATAAATTTAGAGGGAAAAAAATCAGAGGTTTGTTGGAGACAGTTAAGACAGAGATTTAATTCCAGCTGACAGTGATTTACTACCAGTTTGATGGCATGACAGTGATTTAACTCCGTATTTGTTTATTACCCTTCACAGCTGGAAGGGTCAGTGGATGAGGAGTATACCAAATCAGATGAGGAGTATGATGACCTTGCAATGCTGGACGGACAGCAGAATGGTTATGCTCCTGACAATAATGATAAATTTAAGAATAGTTTCCATTCAAGTGACAAAGTGGTCCCGGTTTCGGGAGACCAGGACGAAACTAACAACCTTACAGAAATTCCAAAAGAGAGCACCCGTAGCTTCTTGAGAACCAAGAGCGAGACATATTCGATGCCACTGCCGAGCTGCAACTCATCTTTCCATGAAGAGAGCGAGAAGAGGGTTCCGTTTAATGGAAACATAAGGATTAAGAAGCGGTCTCTGAGTATTCCGTCCCTCGGCAAACACGGATCACTGGTATTCAACAATCACCCCCTTCCCAGTGACTTTTCCAGGTAGAGATGCCTCATCCATGTTAAGGTGTTACCTCTTTTGTTTGTGTGTATCTACAAAGTTCAATTTCTCCAACATTTTTGTTGGTGACTCATCTTTAACCTCATTCATGGTATATTTGTGCAAGAGCAAATGGTGTGATGTTTCCTGGATCCATAAAACCCCGTAGATGTTTCATGAAGTTTTTTTCCCTTTCACTTGCCGCCCTTGTTTGAAGGCCCAAACAGTGACAATTCCAGTCTAACTTTTCATGTAGATGAAGCAGTAATTTTCCCAAGCAAATAAGAGTTGATTTTAAATGGTATGAAATTTCAAGTAAAATTCATGAGGCGTCAAGTTGAAAGCGGTTATAGTCAAACTATACAGCATAAAGGCTTTTTTCTATATTGGGTCCGTTGGGTCCGGTCCCTGCATTCTTTCCATAAAACCTGAAGTATTAAAATATCACAGATACATGAAATTTGAAAAAAGTATATACATTGAAATTAATCAATTAAATATTCAAATTTTATTGAAAACATATTGAGGCTACAAATATTAAAATTTTATAAGAGTGCATTAGTATAGTAATAATTTTAAGGAAAAATCGAAAATAATAATCCCAACTGTTGCCGGGCCGCTTATAATAATCTCAACTATTGATTATTTTTGTATAATCCCAACTATATGGATTGTTCGCCAATAATGGTCCATGACCAGATATTACCTCCTATAAAAAGTGAATTTTAAATAGAAATTAATTGTAAAAATTAAAAGTTGAGATTATTTATAGGGATTACTTGTTATATCTCTCCTCATCTACTTTAAAAATTACATGAATTTATTTATAGGGACCATCATTGACGGAAGGTCCCTAAAGTTGGGATTATTTTGAAATAATCGATAGTTCGAATTATTATGAGCGGACCGTCAATAGTTTTTTTTTGGATGAAATGTAAATATATATTAACACCCAAGAAAACTATACGTCAAGTATCCTAGATCTCCTAACCCCCCCCCCCCCCACACACACATAATGTAGGGATGAAAGGAGGTTTTTATTCGATCTAATCTACGCCAAAAGGACCAAGTATGAATACTTGTCCCATCAAAATTCAAAAATATACATCGATGCTGCACATGCACGCACACAGATCATAAGGTTCAAATCATAACAAAATACAAAGGTATTGTAAGTTGCACACACCCTAAGTCCAAAATACTGCTCCATGCCGCGTAATCCAAGATGCCTATGCCGCAATATCTCATGTGCCCAAGCCGCGACATCCAATAGGTCCATGCCACGGCATCCAGAAAATCCATGTCGCAGTGACGCAGTGTACAGTGTGACCATACCGCGGTATACATATCGTGGCCCCCACTTGATTTTGGCCCACTCAAAAGTTTATCAATTCATATGGATAGATACTATAGAGTATCTTATAGACGATATGCTTAATCTTGGCTATAACGTCCTCCTCAGTCTTCTTGCCATCATCAAAGCGGATCTCATTTCTTGCATGCCATATGTAATACACCATGGCGCATAGAGCAATTCGGGCCGCCTTTGCTTTGAACGTTGATCCTTTGTGCTTCTTCGAAATCCATTTGATTGAGCTAAGCAATGTAGACATTTGATGCCCAAATCCCATCCATTCTCGAATCTTGCCCCATACCCTACAAGTAAATGGACATAGGAAGAATAGGTGTGGAATTGATTCCAATCCACCCTTACACAAGTCACATCTATTAATCATATGGGGATAACTGAGGCTATCTTGGGTAGGCAACCGGTTCCTCAAAGCCAACCAAGCATTAAATGAAAATTTCGGGGGGATATAAGATTTCCAAATGAAACTCATCGGAGTCCTAGGGATCCCTTTAACTCTTAGAAGCTCGTAAACCTTGGCGGAGACCGCCAATAGTTGGAATTATTACTATCAATTTTGCAATAGTAATAATTCCAAAATTGATATGAAATTCTTTCCAACTGTTCTCTTTTAGTTGCAACCAGGGCCGGCCCAGGCCATGTGTACCCTGTTCACTCGCACAGGGCCCGGAAATTCTGAAGGCCCAAAAAAATTTAATACTTCTTAGTAGTAGACACATCTTTTAGTTTCCAGACCAAACCTAAAGAAACAGAGAGAAAACGTTGAAGCCCGGCGTTGCGGCAACTTCAAGCGCAGGCGAAGGATAAAGGCGAAAGAGGGATTCAACAAACGACTGAGTTGAAGACACCTCTTTCGCCGCCAGCCCGCCACCGCACCCCTCTTCCACGGCCTGGAGTCCACAAGTCCAGTTGTCCTAGGGTCGTCTGCCGCTACTCCTCAGTCGTCACCAGTTTGTTCACCGCCTATCCACCTAACTTAGTCACGGCCTTTAGCCCCTCACTGTGTTATCTCAGTACTCGGTAACTAGCTATGTCCTGGGCCTAAGCACGTATGATTTTATGAATTTTATCTTCTTAGTCGCAAATTAGGTTGTTTTTAGTTGTTTATTTATTGAAGTTATTAAGTAATTCAATTGATAATGATTGTATTTAGCAATTGAGAAATTGGTATAAGTTTGTTATTAGGTTTCAATTATAGTGTTTCATGGTTTCACCCGAAATTTAAACTGAGTTTTAACTTAGAATTTGTAAACTTGTGCATGATTGACTCATGGAGGATTTCAATATTTAAACTGAGTTTTAACTTAGAATTTGTAAACTTGTGCATGATTAATTCATGGAGGATTTCAATAATTGGCAGTAATCATGTTTTCAATTATAGTGTTTCATGGTTTCACCCGAAATTTAAACTGAGTTTTAACTTAGAATTTGTAAACTTGTGCATGATTGACTCATGGAGGATTTCAATATTTAAACTGAGTTTTAACTTAGAATTTGTAAACTTGTGCATGATTAATTCATGGAGGATTTCAATAATTGGCAGTAATCATGTTTTCAAAGAAATACCCATCCGGGTTTAAGAAACTTAAAAACAAAAGAAGACTTGAAAAATTGACTTTGTCTAAAAAAGGGTTCTTGATAAATTCCTTACCAATGTATTTTCAGGTTGATCAATAACTTGTATTTTAACACAAATTAGTGTTGTTGGAACATGGGAAGAAAGGCCCCAATTTTTTTATTGCACAGGGCCTTCATTTTTTCAGGACCGGCCCTGGTTGCAACATTGGACTATTTGCACTATTCACATATTTTACTTTGACTATATTTTATTTATTAATGTATTATAAATTAAAGTTTTAAAAAATGTTATTAAATTCTTCTCATTCTAAATTTTCAAAATATGAATTTTTTAAAATTTTTAAATAATAAGGAATGAAAGATATTAACGGTCAAACTTGTGCATTGGCAAACGTGAAAAGTGGACTGTTGCAACTAAAAAAGAACGGAGGAAGTATTTACATGAATCACGTACTTTATTATTACAAAGAAGAAAATTACTATACAGATAGCTACAGTAATATTGCAAAGCGATGTTAGCTCTAGCTTCTCTGTGGAAGAGAACTAGGGGCACATTTCAAAATTTGAGAGTATATAATTGACGCGCGGAAAAATAAGTGTACTCTATCAGTTGTTGCTTGTTAAAGCCCAGTTAAAAAATATGATGTGTAAAATGAAGTGAAAAACAATGAAAAAGATGAAAATGTTTAATGGTAGTGTGTGGATTTGTTGGACCACAAATATAATAGTTTAGGCTCGGAATCGATTTAAGCTTCGATCTTCACAAAGTAAGCCTTTGAAGCCCCGAATCCCCTAACTACACTTCTCATTCCACCCCTTATTATTAACTACTTCAATCGTTGTTGAAGATTGAAGTAGTCGTATTTTAACACAAATCATTATTGAAGGGGGCATTTATACTGTACAAACTTAAAAAATACTCCCTCCGTCCCTAAATAAACTTCCAACTTTCTTTTTTCGTCCGTCCCAATTAAAATTTCCACTTTCCCTTTTTGGCCAGAATTTGTGGTTCACAACAATTCTTACACATTTCTCTCTCCTCTACACAACTCTCTACCACACAATACCCACTATCTTAAACTCTGTGCCAAACCTATTTGGAAGATATAATAGGGACGGAGGGAGTAATATGTTTGGTTTCTTGGTTTTTCAACCAATCAGATTATAGATAATGCAACCCATGTAATATGCTTTTTACACAACAAAAGATCCCTGAACACCAAATGAATGTATTTTTGAATGTGTGTTTACAATGAAGGAGATATAATACTATTGACTATAGGGGGAATATAATCTCCTCTAGATTAGGGGCTAATATAATTCATTATATTTCAACACGTCCCCTTGGATGTTCATCTTCTAATTATTTGTTGGTATTAATTGCCTCGTTAAAAACATTACTATGGAAAATCACAATGAAATAAACAACCATAGTTAAGGGAGAAAGAGTACACCATTTAATCCCATAATATTATATAATGCACTGGCTAACTAAAAATGTTGTTAGGAAAAATCAGTGGGTTAAAAACTTGAGTGAAGAGTAAAAGAGTGCAGTGCATATTAATACTCCCCTCAATTTAGTATAAATCTCGAAGATGACATATTAGTATCCTGTGTACAAGATCTTCAAATTTCTTCTGGGGCAATGACTTCGTGAATAAATAAGCAGAATTGTCGCATAACTTTATTTGTTTGATGTCAATTGTTCTTTCTCAAGATCATGTATGGAGAAGAGTTTCGGTGCTATAGGCTTTGTTCTATCCTCAATATTTTATTTAACCTCCTTTGATTTCAGCTATACATGTTGTGTTCTCTTCATAAATTATATTAGGATAACAGACACATGTTTTTGTACTGCATGCATGTTTTGCATGTGCTGGATCATTGATCTCAACTAGACACAATTTCCGTCAGCTTCATAAGAGCAATCAAATTTGCATGATTTGATGATGTGACAGTTAATGTTTGCTTTATTGATCTCCACAAGATAGCGGTATCACTATAAGTGAATAAATACACCCTCCGTATTTTAAAGTTTGTTACACTTTCCTATTTAGGATGAATTTGAAAGTTTGTTAGACTTTCTCTTTTTGGTAAGATTTTCCTTTGAAAATACTCAATCATCGTTACCTTTTTTACTTTTTATTTTCTCTTTCTTACTGTTTCACTTTCTCTTCCACTTTTTCTATACTATTTATTACCCTACAATTTCCCCTTAATATTGTGCAAAATCCTAATGTAGTGATCTTAAATATGGAGGGAATATCATGTTTCAGGTTTTTCCTTTTGTGCATGAGACAAATATCATGCATGGGCCTGACCAATTAATATGACATGTTTGATCTGACGCCATTCCATGTTGGGGAAGAGCTATAGCTGGTTAAAAAATTTACAGAAAAAATGGTCAGATATTATTACCCAAGTACATTAATGCTCCGAGTAGCACTTAGAAGGTGTTTCGGAACCAATGATTTCTTCATCATCTTCAACTCTAGAGAGTGACTTCATGTCCTTAACTTTTATTTATAATCATATGTCGCATAAGACACAAAAATGGAAATTTCCTTTTATTGAAGTTTAATTGGATCGATTTTTTATTTTTTTAATTAATTGGATCGATTTATGTATAATACAGTCTCAAGAAAGATGCTAATAACATTTTTTTCACAAATATCTTTGTAGCCATGTCTATTTGTCATTACACTTACATGTAACTTTTGATTTACATGTATGATTTCAATATGAAACCATGTTTGAAACCAGTGGCGGAACCAGGCCGGGGCGAGCCGGTGCCGCCGCCCCTCCTTCGCCGGAAGTTTTAAGGTAGTATTAGGCTATATTTTCCCGCCGCGCCTGGATCTCCCGTCGTCTCCCCTTTTCTTTTTGTTTGAATTGTTTCCATAGCTCGTAGCTGGTAGTCTGATACCTTCGTCTTGCTCTGTTCAATCGTCAAAGATGCTAAGCAATCATTTTAGGCTTATTGCAACGACGACGTTTGGTGTGTAACTTAAAGAAAAAAGAAACGACGTCGCATGCTATTAAGTTATTACTCCGTATTTTATACAGTAATAAGTTTGCACGGGTTTACAGTTTCAATTCAGTCTCAATTTTGTAAGGATGCAAAGCACTCGGATCTCGGATGGCAGTCATGGCAGAATGACTGTTGGAGAATATTCTAATTATTACTTCGTATTTATTGTCATTAATTATTAGTTATATAGTTGGACTTACGGTGGTATTTGTAACTAATTATGACCAAATTACATTCAAAAGAGATTGAAAGAAATGTAATAACCAAATTATGACACTACAAATATACGTAGTATTAGTTATATTTGTATAAGATTGAAAGAAATAGCCACGAGGAGTAGAAATGTTAGGGCCTGTTTACTAACAGAGATATTTTCCAGTTTTCCAGAAAATTGGAAAACTGGAAAACAGAAGACAGGAAACGTGTTTACCAAAGAAATTCCTGGAAAACTGGATAAAGGAAAAAAGAAAAACGCGTTTACCAAATCGTTTTTCAAAACGGAAAAAATGAGACATGTCTCTTTTTTCCTTAATGATTTGGAGAAGTGTCTTTTACTAGTTTTCCAAATTTGGAAAACGCAGATACTACAGTGCCGCTGCAATGAATTTGCATACTTACACCTAGTGGTGGGTTCGGTCCCGCTTCGATGTCGATTCCATTCCGGTACCTCCATCCTCGTACCTTACCCCTTACCCCTTACCCCTTATCCCTACCCTAGCTTACCCACCTAACCCCACCCCACATAACCATTTTTCCCTATAATGACCCCACCTCACCCCCTACCACATGCCCCTATCTTGGCTCCACCCTACCCTACTGCCACCCCCTACCACCTCGACCCAACCCCGGCCCACCCTACCCTACCCCCATTCGTATATTACCCCTTACCACATGCCCCTACCTCGGCCCCACCCCACCGCCATCCTACCCCCACCCTCGTACCGCCATCCTACCCCCACCCTTCCGCCATCCAACCACCATCCTACCCCCCACCCTACCCTTCCCCTACCTCGGTCCCACCCAGATCCTGGGCCCACCCTACCGCCATCCTATCCCACTACCCCTACCTTACCTCAACCCCTGCCCTACCCACTACCCCCCACTCTTACCGCCATCCTATTCCCCACCCCCTACCCCTGCCCTACCTCAACCCCACCCTGGTCCCCGCCCCATCCTACCGCCATCCTATCCCAACTCCATACCCCACCCTTACCCCAAACCACGACCCTAACCCACCCACTACCCCAACCCCTACCCCTAGACCTTACCACCCCACCCCGACCATACCCCTTACCCAACGCCACCCATAACTTCCTACCCCCGACCCCTACGAGTAGGTATGGGTGGGTATGCAGGGTTGTGGGGGAGTATGGGTAGAGTGTAAGATCGGGGTAAGGGTAGGGGTCAAAGGTGTGGAATTGGAGAACTGGGTGAAAAAATTGATGAACATGTTTTCAGATTTGAAAATGGAAAACTAAAAAATAGAAACAGAAAATTGGAGATAGAAAAACTGAAAAATAAAAACAGAAAATTGGAGAATGAAAAACAGAAGTAGAAAACAGGAAAATATCTCTGTTAGTAAACAAGCCCTTAGTTTTTGCATTTCAAAAGAGAACTTTCATGTCTTTATTTCTTAAATAGAAATAATTACTGTCATATTATGGTAGTATTAGATTTTAAACATGACAGAATTTTTGAAACTTGGTAGTAATTATTCATATTTGGGAAATAAATATATGATAGTCAATTTTTGAAATTTTCAAACATTTTTACTCTTATTTTGTGACGAATTTCCCCTAAAATTTTGTATGTAAATTATCAATAACTTCGACCCAACTAATCTTACTCTCTTGAGTTTTGTCCCAACCCGATCTTGACATCTTTTATCGCCCCCTTTCAAAAACTAGTCTGGTTCCACCACTGTTTGAAATCATTTCCTATATTGCCATCCATCACCCAAATAGTAAAACGTTCCGGAACGTTTTACTATTTGCTTGGATCCAAGGCATTGAATTTGGATTGTTTGTTTGTACACCAAGTCATTTCAATCAGAATTTTAACAAATTTCATCAACTTTAGTAATTTTAAGCCAAACAGGCTTGTTAGAAACAATGTTGTGAAAGGATTATCGAGTCTGGTCAAATAAAATGAAAATATAAAATATAAAGAAAGAGGTCTACACAAATTTAACATGATTCACCAACACTGTGTTAACTAACATCAACACGTAGGAGGAGAGTTGATTTTATTGAGGAGGTTAAGTTTACAAAATTTTTAAAACACATCACGATGCTTTGTACATGAGTATATATAGCTAGCTCCATGTAACCCCAAGTGTGTACAACCGGATATTTTTGCAATTAATTAAAACTCCGGTGGTAAAGATTAGGGATGGAGAAGGCCTTACGACCTCTGTTCGTTGCTCGCTGATGTCCTGGGAATCGAATCAATCGATGGTTTGTGTTATTCGCTTACTGAATTGCTGGAGGCTAGCGAAGGAGGTGCCGCTGGGTGGATTCCTGGGATTGGTGAAGCTGGTGCAGCTCCTGGGACTCCCAGGAGCGGATCCAGGATCTTTTGTTATTGGGGGCACTCCTAAAGATAGAGAGAGAAAAAAATCATATAATTATAAATTAACTTCAAAATTATTTGAAATTACTTGGTATTAGTAAAACAAAAAAATATTATTTCCTCCATCCAACAATAAGATTCTCGTTTCGATTTACGATGTTTGACTTGTCATAAAGTTAATTGATTCCTATTAATAATAAAATTATTTTTAGTAAATAAAGTATACACACTCTGAAACTAGATTGGCACTTGGCAGTTTTATAAAATCGCAAAGTAAAACTCAAATTTGATAAAAATTCGGATATACAAAGAAAAATATTAAAAACAATTTAAGGTTGTTAGATGAACACAGAGTGACGCGAAAACCTTATTGAGGAACAGGGTATTACATTTGTGGTTTAAATATATTACTAAAATAAAACGTATTTACACAAATACGATTAATAGTTACTACAATCTAGTTTCATTGTAATTTAATTTAATTTAATTTTAAACTAAGCATTCCAGCCCAGCTTGTTGTGAGGTTACCATGCCTAGTGCGAGGTCTCGAGTTCGAATCCCCCTAGGCATATAAGAGTTTGAAACTCAATGGGGCGAGTTTCAACCCTGATTACTCCAGCCATCCAGACCCCCCCCCCTCCAGACCCCCCTCCTTGGAGTAAAAAAAGGTTCATTGTAATTTAAGTTTAAAAATCAAACTAACATAAATCATTATGATTTCATTACTATTCTAGTCACTAGTCACTAGTCACATTTCTGTAAACAACCTTTATTTAAAGGTGACAACTCTGGTACCCTTTTAAAAAATGGGGTACCGTACCTATCATTCATTCGATTGGACCACATCACTTTATCATTTTTAATTTAGATTTAAATAATTCAAATGCAACATTCTCATTGGTCCGTGTGAACAAAGGTATGATACCTTATGGGTACCATAGAATCTACCTTATTTAAATCATATGAATAAATGTAATTATTTCTTTCATTTTATTAAAAATTGCGCTGCTCTCTCCAAGTTTTCCTTTTAAAAAAGTGGTCTAGCACCTTTATTGTGCAAAATGACTTTTACAATTTTACTGGTAATGGTGCAATTAAAATTTTGAACAAATCTTAAGAGACACATTTTAGTTTGCAGGAACATAAGTTAAATTGGAAGTAAATTGCACAAAGTAAAATTGAATATATTTAATGATCAAAATCGTGAATCATTATTGTAATTTCAGAGAAGTAGTAGTAGGAACATGATATTGAACAAAATCAACATTAGAAAATCAATTGACATTAAATCCAATTGCAAGAGGTAGTCGGTTTATTCTTAAAATTTAGTTGAAAGTATGTAGCCTTGTGGTTGTCTTGAGTGGCAGCTTTTTCGAAATGAAATATGAATAGGCTTTGAGAATTAAAATATGAGACTCAAAAATAAAAACGAGGTGCATTGATTAAATTCTAAAATGGTATATGTTGAATTTGAGATGTGAGGCCGTGGCACAAAAGAATGTACAATTTTTCACGGAGTATTACTCCGTATTTAAGTTGCTCTTCAGTGGATTGCAGCTTTTTGAGTTTTTTTTAGGCTTTACTTCAATTGGGGTAAGACACATTAATGGGGCATACAATTTTTTCATTGTGGGCACTTCACTATGCACTTAAGAAAAAATAAAGTTTTTAAACTACTTGCTTGAATCTCATTGGGGGCAAGTGCCCCCATTCAACACACCATACATCCGCCCCTGCCTGGGAGTTGATTGGATGAAGGAGAATCATGCTCGTTGTGTGGCCTGTTGACCAATTTCAACTTTGTATTTTAATATGATTTTTTAATATTGTGTGTTAACATTTTCAGCTTGTTAATTATTAACATAAATATATATTTCCTTCAAAAAACATAAATTTATATTAAATTGAAAATGAATATAGTGTTTATAATAAATGTGCATAACGATTAAAAGAATTGAAAATTCATAAGTAAATATTTGATCACTACAAAGGAGTATACACTAATGAAAATTTGAGTATACTATAGATTTAAATGAGCTTTTTGAATTTTTTGTTGCTCATTTCATAAATTATGTATACTCGTTTGATATTGGTGTAATGCTCATTTTGAAATGTCATATTCATGCATGTTTTAAAAGTATAATATTAGATTAGAATCACATATTGGACTCATACAGATTCATTGTAGATATTTTAAAAAATAAGAAAAATAGAATGAATTAAAGATATGAAACAGAGATTGAGATGCTCAAAAAACAGGTCTCATGCTCATTAAAAATACATTAATGCTCATTAAGCGGATGTCACAAATTTCATTTAAATTACTAAAATGCCACCGCTTTTTAGTTGTGATACGAGCTTTCTTGTAATAACACGGTGCTCATTATTAGACACTTAATATTCATTAAAATTGGACTATTGCTCATTAACAGTACACTAATGCTCATTTAGCAAAAATCGCGATTTTCACATTAATTACAAAAATGCCACCACATTATTTTGCTCATTTTCCCTTTGACCAGGGCCGGCTGTACGGTGCTCCCCGTATAGCCGGGTGTACGATATATGTACTCGTATATATAGCTAGCTCCATGTAACCCCAAGTGTGTTAGGCCCAAAATATGTCATCTACATGCCCAAACTAATAAGACCTTAAAGAGAGACGGAGTACTATATACCATTGGGTAACCAAATTCAAGGAATATCAACAAACAACATACCCCATCTGTTCATATTTATCTCCTTATTTGAATTGGCATGGAGATTGAGAAAGTGAATAATTTGGATTGTAGATCAAAAGATAGTATAATACTACGTATAAGTCACATAATTTTTACCTAAAAAAGAACGAAATTATATTTGGATTGTAATTATACAAGTGGATTTCAAACTTCCTAAGATCATCATAAAATATATTTTTTGATTTATTATTCTGAAAAAGTACATGCAATCTGGAAGCAAGAATTCCTATCTGATGATTCCAGAATTTTTTCCCAAAGGAGGGTACTTTTCAATCTTATTTCCCTAACCAAGGTACTTTTAAACTTATTTCCCAAACAAGAGAGTTTCTGCCTCGTCATCAGGTCATATGTGCCATGTCACTATTTAAACTAATTAAATCGGACACATCACCAATTCCACGTCATTCCACGTCACTTTTTAGAGAAAATTGTCAAAATGGGAGTAAAACATGAGGTAATTGCAAAACTAGGACTCATTGTTTTAAATTCTCTAAATAGGAGTAAATATTTGCATTTGGACGTAAATAGCCTCTGGTGCCGTAACATTGCGCAATCGTGTACAAATATGACCACCAATGTTTCTTTTCTAAATGAGGATCACCAATATTATAATATTATTGACTTAGAGTCTTAGACAGAAGAGAAATTTATAATTTTTTTGTAAATGTCATGAAAGATTATTGTTATTATGCATGTTAATTTCGACACAAAAGTGTTTTACATTTTTTTAATATTAGGCTCATTTTAATGACAAAAATATGAAGCAACATATATAGTAACATATATAGTGACAAAATTCAAAAATTTGTCACATATATAGATGTAATTATTGAATGTGTTTAAAAAATTATTGTGCTTAAAATGATAGGATTACTTTTCATATACGGACTCAACTAACATTTTCTCACAAATTCATATTTGAGTATTGTTTAATAATGCCGTAACACACTTTCACACATTTGCACACCCCCTGATTTGCCAATTTACCCGGGCAATTCGTGTAAAAAATGCAATTCGTATAGATAAAGACATAACACATTTTCACATATCTTCACCCCCCCCCCCCCCCCCGTTTTGCCAGGTTACATAAGCAATTCGACTAAATAATGCAATTCGTATAGATAAAGACATAACACATTTTCACATATCTGCACACCCCCTGATTTGCCAGGTTACATCAGCAATTCGCCTAAATAATGCAATTCGTATAGATAAAGACATAACACATTTTCACATATCTGCACCCCCCCTGATTTGCCAGGTTACATAAGCAATTATTCGCCTAAATAATGCAATTCGTATAGATATAATGTCACCATATTATTTAGTAATTATAAAAATTTATACCTTCAGTTAACATATATAGACCTTTGATTTGAAAATGAAAAAATCTTTGTCAAAAATTTACTTGAATGATGGATTTTAATAAGGGAAAATTTTCGAATATGCGTAAATAAGTTTGAGAATTCCAAAATAAGATTGTCATGTTTTTCATTGCCAAAATAGGTGTAATTAATGTTAAGCTTGAAAAATATTGTCATGCTTAAGATCCAATTTTGGAATACATAAAACTTTTTTTTTTGTCCTATTTAGTGTAATTTCCCTTTTAACAAGGGTTAATGCTAGACAGAAGGTACAAAGAAGTGTTTCATAAAATTTGCCATGGAATGTAATTTGTTTTCAAATGATGTTTATATTGCGTGTTACTTACTATTTTGCGGGCTATAAAAATAATGTACTACTATGTAATCATTAGTAAATTGTATTTTATATGTTTCATTTACGTCAAGTTTTATTATTGTATGAAGTATAATTCTAAACAATTGTTTGTTTATTTTTTAATTAAAATGTTGGCTAATGTTAATTATACCCGCGAAATTTCACCAATCCTGCATCGCACGGGTATTGATGAAGAAGAAGGAATCACTGAACAAGACTCAGAATGTTGTATTCAAAAAGTGCTCAACAATGTTTAAGGGTTACATGAAATGTATATTTACAATGTTATGGTTTCTAAGTATTTGTTGGATGTTTTTGATTTTTTAAGTAATGCTTAGTGCTCTCTTTTTAACTATAATATATATTATAAGTGTGTTTTGTTTATTGCTTGAAGTTATCAATATTCTGTGGAGATAGATGCTCTCGTCAATTGATAGTGTAATTTGAATTAGTGAGCACCAACAAATTTGAAGGAAAATTCTCAGACCGTGCATCGCACGGGTGGGTTTACTAGTTTTTAAAAAAAGAAAGTAGAGAAACAGGAACAGGGCTACAAGAAGAAGATGAAGAAGAATTAGAAGAAGAAAAAGAAGAAGAGTACCTGGGAGAGTAGATGACTATTTTTAGGAAGAAGGATAATAAGGTAATCTGGAGTCCTATTTGTGAAATATAAAACTTGTAGTCCTACTTTGGAATTTTAACCATGTTTTAGAAGAACCCAGCGGGAATTGAACCTGAGTGGCTTGTTATTTTATATCCAAGTCTAACACCACTACGCCAGCACACTTTCTTGATAAATCTTCTTCATTTGAATCATGTAGCTTTAGGTAAAAAATGCAATACTATTTAATCGTTTTTTACAAAATACACTACGGAGTTTACTTAACGGACTTTTGTTTAGGGAACATGTTTGGTTTACTTGCTCCATTTTTAATCTTACTTTAATTAGGAAAGAGATTACTTTTTTCATATTACTTTGTTAACAGCTTGGTGCATTTTTATATTCTATATTGCATTTGTAATATATGTATGCAATATGCTAACACTGTTTTTTTATGTGTAGATGGTGGCAAACGTGAACATGACATGAGATTCCCGACATCAGTACGAGTGGTCCTTTGTCACATACAGATGTTCATAGTTTTAATATTAGTGAACTCTATTTTTTGTTTATTTGTAATCTTTGGTACTCTTTTTTTGGATGATGGATGTATTGGTTATTATTATGATATGTTGAAAGACTTATTTAATGCTTTTTCAAAAAATAGGTATGTTGTTGGTGTGTTTCTAATATTTCTATATGCATTTTGTTATTATTGTTTGATAAGATCAGATTGTGATTTTTTTTACACTATTAACCGCAAAAATGAATAAATAAATACTCCGTATGAACAAATGATATGCGCTAGTAGGTGACACACCTATGAATTTAGGACGTGCAGGAGTAGAAATAGAATGCTTTAACTCCTTTGTGCCATAGTTAAGTTTTTTATTTTTGATACATGTGAACCAATTCGATACTACGTATGAGTTAAATAAATTAAGAGAAGAAACTGTTAGAAATTAAACTTGGCTTAGCCCAATCATTGGGTCCATTAGAAGTTAACTTATTGGGCTAGTAGTTGTATGAGAAATAATAAATTAGTTAGTCCATAAGTTAGAGTTAGTAAAGAAAGGTCTAGAGTACTCTTTAGTTAATGCACTTATTAAATGATTCTAGAATATTCCTAAGTTAGAATCCTATGGAATAGTGTAGAATGTTAAAGACATAGGAGTGTCTAGAAGGATCCTAAGAGACCTATAAATAGAGCACTCCTCACTCATTTGTAATACAAGCAAAAGCTCCAAATCAATAAAAGTTTCAAGTTCTTCCAAAATCATCTCTCTCTAAAATTCTCTCTTCCACACATTCACCTAAATACAATACTCATAAACTCCCATATTCCAACAAAGTGGTATAAGAGCCTTCAATCCTTTCAAGAAAGATGAATGCCAATGGCTTACTTCCCTTCCAATTTCCTCGTCTCACCAAAGATAACTACTCTAGTTGGTGCATTCGCATGAAAGCCTTGCTGGGATCTCAAGATGCATGGGAGATTGTTGAGAAAGGTTATGAGGAACCTCAAGATGATGCTACTTTAAATCAATCCCAAAGGGATAGTCTGCAAAGGAGTAGGAGGAAGGATCAACAAGCTCTCACTCTCATATATCAATGCTTAGACGAGGCCATGTTCGAGAAGGTTGCAAATGCCACCACTTCTAAAGAAGCATGGGAAATACTTCATAATTCTTTCAAGGGAGTCGACAAGGTGAAGAGAATTCGTCTTCAAAATCTTAGAGGTGAGTTCGAGCAACTTAAAATGAAATATTCGGAATCAATATCCGATTATTTCTCTAGAGTGTTGGGAATTGTAAATGAGATGAATAGAAATGGGGAGGAACTAAAGGATATAACGGTGATTGAGAAAATCCTTCGCTCTCTCACCAAAGATTATGATTATATTGTGGTGGCCATAGAAGAGTCCAAAAATTTAGAGACCATGACCATTGATCAACTTATGGGCTCACTACAAGTCCATGAAGAAAGAGTTGTGAGAAATAAATCTGATGAATCATTAGAGCATTCCCTTTACTCCAAACTCTCTTTTAAAGAAAGAGGGGAGAATAGAGGTGAAGAAAGAGGCCAACGAGGTCGTGGTTATGATCGAGGACGTGTTGCACGTGGAAGAGGTGGTCGAGGTCGTGGTTATACAAAATTCAACAATGAAGAAAGAATTCAATATACACAAGCATCTAGAGGCCGTGGGAGAGGAAGCAAACCACAAAGGTACGACAAGTATCAACTGAAGTGTCATAATTGCAATAAGTATGGCCACTATGCATATGAATGCAAGCACCCTCATCATGTGAAAGAAGAGGCCCATCTAATGGAGATGAATAATGAGGTAGAACTTACCTTGTTGATGGCAAATCATGAAAAACAAACAAAGAAGAGCACATGGTATTTAGACACCGCAGCTAGCAACCACATGACGGGAGATAAGAGCTTGTTCGTGAAGGTGGAACAAACTCAAGGTCATGTTACCTTTGGAGATGAATCAAAAGTCATGGTGAATGGTAAAGGTAACGTTCTAATCCGCCTAAATGATGGAAGTCACCAATTCATTTCCGATGTTTACTATGTGCCCAACTTAAAAACAAATATTCTAAGTATGGGACAACTCTTAGAAAAGACTATGATATTCACTTAAAGAATCATAGTCTTTCTCTACGAGACAATAATGGGAGACTACTTGCTAAAGTGCTGATGACTAGAAATCGAATGTTCTTGCTTGATATTAAAAAAGATCAAGCCATATGCTTGAAAAGTTGCTTGAAAGATGAGTCATGGATTTGGCACTTAAGATATGGGCGCTTAAACTTTGGTGGCTTGAAAATGCTATCGTCCAAAGGCATGGTGAAAGGTTTGCCCTTCATCAATCATCCCAATCAACTATGCGAAGGATGTCTACTCGGTAAGCAATCAAGGAAAGCATTCCCTAAAGAAGTTACCTCAAGAGCTAAGGAGCCATTGGAGTTAATCCATACCGACTTATGCGGTCCTATTACTCCATGTTTTCATGGTAAAAGTAAGTACTTTCTCACTTTCATCGATGATTACTCAAGGAAAACTTGGGTATATTTTCTGAAACAAAAATCAGAGGCCTTTGAAGCATTCAAGAAATTTAAGGTCCTTATTGAAAAAGAAAGTGAGTACGCTATCAAAGCCATGAGATCAGATCGGGGTGGAGAGTTCACATCAAAGGAGTTTAATCAATTTTGTGAAGATAATGGCATCCGTCGTCCCATGACTATCCCACGCACACCATAACAAAATGGTGTTGCCGAAAGAAAGAATAGGACTATCCTAAACATGGCTCGAAGCATGCTAAAGACGAAGAATATGCCTAAAGAATTTTGGGCTGAATCTGTGGATTGTGCCGTCTATCTTCAAAATCGCTGCCCCACGAAGAGTCTAGATGGAATAACTCCACAAGAAGCATGGCATGGAGGTAAACCTGGAGTCTCACACTTGAGAGTATTTGGATGTGTTGCATATGCTCATGTACCTGATCAAACTAGAACAAAACTCGACGACAAGAGTGAGAAGTTTGTATTCATTGGATATGACAAACACTCAAAAGGGTACAAACTCTACAATCCGGATTTGAAGAAGCTTATAATAAGTCGCGATGTGGAGTTTGATGAAGAAGGCTCGTGGGATTGGAGCATTGGTGACAAAGAAGATTATAGCCTCTTACCATCCATGGAATATGAAGAAGAAGTTGAAGAGAATCATGAAAATATAACTTCTCCACCATCTCCCACTCAAGCTCAATCTTCGCCACCAAGTTCGGATGAAAGAGAAGTACCACGCATGAGAAGCATTGAAGAGCTGTACGAGGTAACACAAAACCTGAACTCAAATGATGAACTTACACTCTTTTGTCTATTTGGTGATTGTGAGCCACTAAGTTTTGAAGAAGCCACAAGAAACAAGAAGTGGAGAGATGCAATGGATGATGAGATTAAGTCCATTGTGAAGAACAAAACATGGGAGCTAGCCACACTTCCATCAAATCATAAAGCAATTGGAGTGAAGTGGGTATTTAAGATCAAGAAAAATGCAAAAGGGGAGGTTGAGAAGTACAAGGCAAGACTAGTAGCCAAAGGCTACGCCCAAAGACATGGCGTTGATTATGAAGAAGTTTTTGCGCCTGTTGCTAGATTGGAAACAATAAGATTGATAATTGCACTCGCGGCTCACAACAAGTGGAAGATACATCAAATGGATGTCAAGTCCGCATTCTTAAATGGGTTCCTAGAAGAAGAAGTCTACATTGAGCAACCCGAAGGTTACAAAGTCAAAGGGCAAGAAGATAAAGTGTTGAGGCTAAGAAAGGCTCTTTATGGGCTTAAACAAGCACCAAGAGCTTGGAATAGTAGAATTGACCAGTACTTCCAAGCTAATGGATTCGTGAAGTGTCCACAAGAACATGCACTATATGTAAAGAAAAATCGTCAAGGAGACATATTGCTCATGTGCATATACGTGGACGATCTCATCTTTACAGGTAATAATATGACGATGTTCGATGAGTTTAAACAAGTCATGACAAGGGAGTTCGAGATGACTGACATTGGGCTTATGAGTTACTATCTTGGCATCGAGGTGAAGCAAATGGATGATGGTATATTCATCACTCAAGAAGGATACGCGAGAGAAGTACTCAAGAAGTTCAACATCGAGGACTCCAAACCTGTAAGTACACCTGTTGAAAGTGGATTAAAGCTATCAAGGTATGATAAAGAAAAATTGATTGATCCAACTTACTTTAAGAGTCTTGTGGGGAGCTTAAGATACTTAACATGTACAAGACCGGATATTCTCTTTGGTGTTGGACTTGTTAGTCGATTCATGGAGGCCCCTACAACAACTCATTTGAAGGCGGCAAAAAGAATTTTGCGATATCTCAAAGGCACCGCCGAATATGGGTTGTTTTACTCTTCATCTGATGAGTTTAAGCTGGTTGGATATTGCGACAGTGATTGGGGTGGAGATATCGATGACCGCAGGAGCACAACTGGGTTCGTGTTTTACCTGGGAAACACCGCTTTCACATGGGTTTCAAAGAAGCAATCGATAGTCACTCTGTCCACTTGTGAAGCCGAGTACGTTGCAGCAACATCAAGTGTTTGTCATGCAATTTGGCTCAGATACATATTGCAAGCTCTCAGCATGTCTCAAGAAGAAGCAACAACAATATTCGTGGACAACAAGTCAGCTATCGCATTAGCAAAGAATCCAGTTTTTCATGATCGAAGTAAGCACATAGACACTCGATATCATTTCATCCGGGGAAAGATAGCGAAGAAGGAAGTTCAAGTAGAGTATGTGAAGACTCAAGACCAAGTCGCTGATATTCTCACAAAGCCACTCAAGCATGATGTCTTTGCAAAGATGCGGGATCTACTTGGTGTTGCTAAGTCATGTTTAAGAGGGGATGTTAGAAATTAAACTTGGCTTAGCCCAATCATTGGGTCCATTAGAAGTTAACTTATTGGGCTAGTAGTTGTATGAGAAATAATAAATTAGTTAGCCCATAAGTTAGAGTTAGTAAAGAAAGGTCTAGAGTACTCTTTAGTTAATGTACTTAATAAATGATTCTAGAATATTCCTAAGCTAGAATCCTATGGAATAGTGTAGAATGTTAAAGACATAGGAGTACCTAGAAGGATCCTAAGAGACCTATAAATAAAGCACTCCTCACTCATTTGTAATACAAGCAAAAGCTCCAAATCAATAAAAGTTTCAAGTTCTTCCAAAATCATCTCTCTCTAAAATTCTCTCTTCCACACACAATCACCTAAATACAATACTCATAAACTTCTTTATTCCAACAGAAACTACAACAAGTGACCACCAGAGCTTAGTGGTGTTAGGTTTCGGACATCAGCCATCTCACCTGGGTTTGATTCCTGCCAGACTCTTATTTTTTTAAACTAACAGAGAAATCCGAAATTATGATGTGGCTAGCAAATTAAATGAGGTGGAATTAGTGACGTGTCCGACTTATGCACAACAAATATTAAAAAGTGACATGACACGTATGACCTGATGACAAGACAAAAACTCCCCATGTTTGAGGAATAAGTTTAAAAGTATCTTCATTTGAGAAATAAGATTGAAAAATACCCTCTTTTGAGAAAAAAAACTCGATGATTCTGATCCACTGATAAAAACTGAATGTCTGAATGCAGAACAAGCTATGCACTACAATTAGCCATTACGACTAATATCTATTCCTGAGTACATTTGAATTTGACTAATTCTCAAATCTTGGAATGGAAGGAGTATGACATGATATATACTATAAGTTGAGCGATATTTTTCAGTTTGAGAAAAGTTTGTCTTATTTGGGGATTCAGAATAGTATGACTAATTAAGTTAACTCATTTACACATTTTCTAAATTGACCTCCTTTTTGTTGAACTAGTAAATAGTGCAATTACAACTTTACTATATATATTCACGTGGTCTATACACAAGATTTGTTTCAATTTTCTATCAAACATAATCAGTTCAATTTTTGTATTGCAAAAAAACTTTTATAGTTTCTAAATAGCCAAATCTTAAATATCAATGCATGAGAGCCTAAATAGTGTCAACAAGTAATTACATTTATTGTCGATCAATCGTGGTAAACTGAAATGGGATAATTAGTTGGCATGGAAGTAGTACAAATTTCGGAACACACGAGAAAATATAAAATAAGAAACAATTCCAAATAAATAACTAAAATAAAAGTAGTGGACAAAAATGTGACTCTAGTCACTTTAATGACTAAAATCGTATTCAAGTATTACACCGTTGTGACTTATAAACTTACGCATACTAGCTTATAATCACATTTTTGTTCATATATTTTTTATTAGTGGAAGTTTTAAGAAAAACATCATATAACAATTGCTTTTAAACAAGAATCATCTATATACCACAAATAGTTGAATTGAAACTGTCAAAAGCATATGGCATATAAAAAGCTACAGATTTCATGTTAAGTAGTCTTCTATAAACATAAGGTTTCTTTAGCTACGAACAATATTAGAAGCAATCGAATAATGTAATGAGTTAAGGAAGTATAGTATAATTATGGAATCAGCTTTACTATTAAACTTGAAACTTCATGAACAGGGATGACTAATCTGTATTGTGATTGCTTAATAATCTAATCCTTAGTTATTGTGGTGGCTAGGAAGATGATGCAATATTGGAGTTATATTATAAATTAAAGTGTTTGCCTAATTAGAAAGGAATAAATTATTATCCAGATATGAGTTACAATAATTACTCTAGCTTCTATTAGGTTTAGGGTTAATCTCTCCATGGCTTATAAATCTAATCAGGGCGGATCCGACGAACGACATCTGTAGCTTCCTAGAAGTGGCGGCAATAACTAGCGCCGTTCCAATGGTGATTGATATCCAGAGTTGAAAGTTGTACAATAAAATTAAAGATTGTTTTTGTCAACATCTTTTACTGTTGTGAAGCTTTCTAAATCTTGTTTTTAGATTTTTACAAATATTTTATTCGTGACATTGAAATTAACTCTCTTATTAACTCTCTTAATTACACAATACCATGATGTACATATATAAAATAATAGCCACTATCCCCCTCTTCCCATGTATTTAATTTAGATTAGATACATATATTCGTGCAATGCCATGATATGTTAAACATAAGCTAGGTACTTGAAGCATGAAATATAACCCCCACGAGGCCACGGAGTCATGACTCATGAGAGCTAGCTATGTTTAGTTTGATGTAATACCAGTGGCGGAGCCACCCTTTGGCCAGTGGTGTCAATTGACACCACTGGAATTTTTTTCCCCATATGTAGGTATATAAAAACAAATTTAAAATTTAAAATTGACACCACTGAAAAATAAAAATTCTCTACATAGATATAGATAATGTTTCATAAATTATAAATTGACACCATCCAACATTTAAAAAAATGAGGCTCAATTTAAATTTTTTAAAAGTTGGAACACCAAATTGAAAAGTCAGCAAAGGAGAATTGAAAAGTCTGTGCCCAAATCGCTGATTGAACTCCAACTCCCGCTGCAAAAAAAAAACTATTGAACGCCGTAAGTCGCAGTCCCAATTCCCAAATCGCTGAAATCGGAAACTCTCGGTCGCAATATGTGCCCAATGGGATATTCTCTTTGGTGAAGTTTCTTCTTTTTGTGAGAAGAGTAAAATTTCAATTCCAAGTATGAATGATTTTTATGTACCTCATGGGAGAGTCCGTCGCAAAGTTATCGAGATCACAAACTTACATCGTTACAAAGTGGACTTGTTCTATGTTGTGGTGGATAGACAACACGAGGAGTTGAACAATCGATTCACAGAGATTTCTACAGAATTGCTTTTTTGTGTGGCTTGCCTTAGTCCTAAAGACACTTTTTCATCTTTTGACAAGGACAAGTTGATTCGCATGGCTCGATTATATCCTTTTGACTTTTCACTGGTAGATGTTCTTGCTCTTGACAGTTAACTTGAAACTTTTATTCTTGATGTGCGCTCCAACTCTGCATGATATTAGAGAAGTTGGTTCTCTTGCTCAAAAATTGGTGGAGACAAAGAAGCATATTGTGTATCCATTAGTTTTTGGGAAAATGGAAACTAATAATCCAACCTTTTAACGGTCTTCTTTCAATAATCCCACATTTTGATTATTCATGAATAATCCAACCTTTGTACCTCATCTTCATTCATTGGTCCCTGGTCGGTTAATGACCTACTATTTCAAGTTATTTTCTTATCATTGCAAAATATTATCTTTGTGAAAGATGAGATTTATGGTATAATGATTTGAAAAGATAAGAAAATAGCTTGGAATAGCAGGTCATCAACCGGTCAGGGACCAGTGAATGAAGATGAGGTGCAAAGGTTTGATTATTCATGAATAAACAAAAGGTTGGATTATTGTAAGAAGACCGCTAAAAGGTTGGATTATTAGTTTCCATTTTCCCTTAGTTTTTTTACTTGTGAAATTAGCTTTGCTTTTACCGGTGGCCACCGCAACTGTGGAAAGAGCTTTCTCTGCCATAAAGTTCATGAAGAACAGGTTGCGCAATCGAATGGGGGATGCTATGATGAATGATGCCTTAGTTACTTTTATTGAAAAAGATATATTCAAAAGTGTTGACAAAGAAAAAATTGTACAACGTTTTCAAAATATGAAAACGCGTCGTGGACAGTTTTGAATTAGTACTTTAATTTTACCAATGACAATATTTGCTTTTTTGCTTTATATATGTACACATTATTATATAATATTGTTTTGCTAAATTGACACCACTGACACGAACTCCTGGCTCCGCCTCTGTGTAATACAATACAATGTAATAAAGTATGTAATGAGATAAAAATTGTAATGTAACGGAATGAAATTAATACTCCGTTACTATGTTTGGTTAGCAACGGCAGAACACCCGAGAAGAAGAAAACGAGCATATTTGAAAGAGAAAAGTTCATCTATTGGAAGAGGGAGCAGCTGGCCGTACGAAAATAAATACAAGAAAGTGTAATCTCAAATACATAACTTTTGTAATGTAAAGCTTATTACACACATTAATTAAAGTAATGGATTCCACATACATAATGCACATTACATTACAGTTTAAAATAAATTGTCATACCAAACATTGTATCTGAATCAACATGTAATGCTTATTACATTGCATTGATTCATTATCTCGATTTTCACTTGCTTATTATTGGAAAATTTCTTTTATACGTAATTTGTTCACGTTTGGTAACACACTAACAAATCGGCCGAAATTGATGAAATTTGGGCTAATGTAGCTAAGTAGCTTAATCGCTTTACTGTGAAAAGATATACGAGTATTCTAAATATATTTTAATTAAAAAAATTAATAAAAATAACTTCAATATTACTTATTTTGATTATTACACATTTCAATTCACATGATGAAGGATTAAGAGCCCGTTTGGTAACATGAAAATTGGTTGATTCTGCTAAAATTTATGCAGTTCTGACTGAAGTGGTTGCATTGGCTGATTCTGTTGATTTAAGAAAAAAATATTTTTAAAAATATTTTATCAATAAAATAATGAAAAAATTATATGTAAAAATTGCTAAAATGGTCGCCTACAGTAACTTCAGCCAATACTGTCAGAAAAGTAACTTCAACCTTACTTTTTCTTATTATTACACAATTTAGCGTACGAAAACAAAAGTTACGTGTTTGGCGAAAAAGTTGGCTGATAAGCCTGATAAACCGAAAAAAAATTACCAAACGGCTTCTAAACATACACTAAAAATCATAAATGAAGCTGAAAATGGGCATTAAAATATTGGATACCCTCTAATATTTTATTTCCCCCTGAAATTAGGGTGATAAAATAAATAGGCAATAAGTGAAGAGAACAGGTCCATGTGAAGGAGACACACCTGGGCACAGGTAGTGATGTACCTGATGTGTATAACATAACATCATAGTCATCATCTTTATTGTTCAGAACTCGGAGTTCGAAGAAGAATAATCACAGTTCCATGGATCTATGCAGTCTGTCTTTTCCACCACTTTTCATCAAGCCAGTTGTCAAAAGCAATATTTTTAAATACTTCGTAGAAAAAAGTGAACCAAACAAAAATAGCATAAAGGCGATTTCACCAGCACTAAATTAAAAATTATTCTAATAAAAGAAAAATAACATTTGTATTCACTTTGATAAACAAATTTTGTACATAATGAGTCGAATATGAGTCAGTCACAAGGCCCACAAATATATACTATCATTCAAGTTAAATCACAAAAACGTGTAAGAGGGGATTTTACTTTGCATATCGGTTTTGGAGATATATATATATATACTACGTGCTAGTTAGAATAAAAATTTTAATTTAAGGTGCAAAGTAAAATCCCCATTTTATGATAGTATTTTTAAAATTAAATCCCTCCGATCCATTCCTTTTTATTTAGCTAATTTAACTTTTCAAGTAAAAAATGTTAAACTTTAATCTATTACTCCGGGTATATATTTATACACGATAATATTGATAATATCAGAATGATATGAAAGGGTTCTTTGTTAAAAATACTATCATAAAAGAATAAATTCATTAAATTTCACATTAATATATTAGTTAAAATAATAAATCAAAGTTTATCATTTTTTTACTGTAAAAGTCAAAGATGCCTAAATAAGAAGAGAGAAGTAGTACCATATAGGTACCAAAGCTCATTTAAAAAAATGCATACAACAATAACACCCAAGTCTTAATTCCAAAAGATATTGGGATCGGCTAACATGAATCGAATCATGATATTGCATACACTTAGTAAAAAATGGTTTAATGTATCAAACTTACTTGAGATATATAACTTCAGCTATTATTGTCTTTGTGATTTAAAAAATGTGTCAAATCACTTGTCTCAATATTATGATAAAATATACACACGAGTTTGTAAAGATCTCTAACTTATGCAAAAATACTAATCTTTTTTCAATTATTTGGCAATCACATTTGTTCACTAAGGGGTTTTGCTCATGAATAATTATAATACGAGAACCAAGGCACCAAAATAAATACATACTAGTATACTACGTAATATATATGTGAGCAAATGGTATGGAAACTAAGGGTGGGGAAAAATACCGAAATTTCGGTATACCGGACTTACCATATCGAAAAATACCGAATTTACCGAAATGTTTGGTATACCGACGCTTTTGGTACGGTATGATACCGTACCGAATTACTTCGGTATGGTATCAGTATATATTTTGGAAACAAACGGTATACCGATATACCGTCATACCGTAATTCCAAGTCAATAATTTCCTTAAAATTGTAAAAATAACTAGAAACACAACACTAATTCAAGGATAAATGACTTTATATCCATGTTTATTGAATTATTTATACTTTTTGTTGGAGATCGGTGTTATTTTAGTTATATTTATGTTATTTAAATTATTTTAGCAGAATGTGTTGTTATCTTCATATATCATGTGTTGAAATATCTATACACAAATAGGTTATCTCATTGGTATTTTATAATTAATTTCATTAATGATTTTAGTATATCACTATTAACACTGATTTTTTTTATTTCATTTGACATATAATAATTTGTTATATTAAATCATGGTAATTTACCGATACCGTACCTTACCGTACCGAAATTTCGGTATACCGAAACAAGGTATACCGAAATTTTGGTATGATAACGTTATGTATTTTTGCATACTGAAAGTTTACGGTATGGTAAACGTATGCGATAAAATATTCGGTATACCGTACCGAACCACCCCTGGTGGAAACAAATGAGGGCAAATTAAAGTCAAATTCCACAATTAGTTTCATTTTGTATATGTTATATTGAAGTTTTTCTAAACGTTTCCTCCATAGACAAAAATATGTGAAAGATTTTGAAATGAGTAAAGAATGTTACGAAGTATTAAAGAGCTCAACAAAAGCAAATCCAACTTACTTACAGTGATACCCACCCCGAAAAGGACATAAGACAATAATAATAATGGTACCGTAAGATAGATAAACAATATCTTCTCGCTAGATTTCGGTGGCCCAATTCATAAAGCCATAAAGGTATTGTATCTTCCGGAGAATATATGAGAAATAACATAACGTGATCATATCGGAGGAGGAGCCGCCGAGCCGGAGATCGGAGGAGTCTGATATAGGCGTTTATTGCTGATGCAGCATCATCAAGATTCTCACCTTCAAAGAAAGTCATCCATCCAAAACTTAAACCAACTCATGACAATCCTTTGCATGTGAATCTTGAAGATGCTACACCTGCAAACAACGCCTGCCTGCCTTCTTTCCATGCATACACCACACGTCACATATATATATAGATTTAGGATCGAATGAGAACGGTGTTTATGATCGGAAATGAGAATGCGCGTGGTTTCCGTAAAACTACCAAAAATGTTAAAAACAAGTGATGAATGACGGACGTACCACAAGTTTCGTAAAAGTGCATCAAATAAAGGTAAAAGTAAAAATTTCTACGGAGTACAATACAAACATGGGCGGATCTAGAGGCTAACCTAGGCCACAAGCCCCAATCCACCCCAAAAATGGGCGGAATTAGGGGCCAACCTAGACCTCAAGCCTCGTTCCCCGCTCCCCCCCAAAAAAAAATCTGTGTCAAAAAATTTTCTTAAAAAATCTTTGTTCGATCTAATTCAGCCTAGTGTCCTGGCCCCGCCTATGAATAGAGGGTATGTGTATAAATATATTTGTCTCCCCCACTCGCCGGGTATTCATCATTTGGAACAAATATGAGGATTTAAGAAAGAAAATGGTTAAGATATAAACATGATCAAGAATCCGATTCTTGAAGGCCATCTCAAATATACAACACAAAACCCTACTTTTTATGAATGTAGGGGCAAATGTATAGATATATATGGTGCTCATATCAAATCTCTGTAAAAAGATCGGATCTTGATGAAACCCAACTTTCTTTTTGGATTTCTTAGGGAAACCTTAGCTTCTTACAGATTCATGATTGTGTAATCAGACTAAACCAATACAATTTCGGGTGATCTTGTTTCTTACTCCGTACAATTTAAAAATAACTATTTCACCCGAAGCTGAATCTCGTTAAGAAGATGTTTTACAGAAGTAAAAAATCCTTCAAAGAAAACGAAAAGCAAAATCCAAAGGGTCGAACGGAATTAAAGAATTACATACTCATATTTCTTGATGGAGATCAATAGAAGAAGAAAGAAAAAGAAAAGGTAAAAGTGGGGAATCGAAGAGCTTAGCTTTAATCTGATGTCATATTAGGTTGGGGCGGCAGAGGAAAGGGGTTGACGGCTGAGAAGATGAGAAAGGATGCCGTAAATGTGAAGAAGGGTATTGCATATAAATACAGGCCGTAGGATGGTTTATTTTCTTCACTTTTTTATTGGTTGATTTTTATGATTGGCAGATGCTGTTGCTTGTGGGCTACTACCCTAGCTACTTTCCACACGAACTTGATATGGGTGACGGGAAACGAAAACGAGAGATTTGTTCTTTTTCACGATTTTTTTATTAGTTTAATTACTTTGATAGAGTTCATTTAGGAAAAGAGTGACGGAAAGAAGACTATGGGCCACAATCACATGCTTCGCGGGATGCCTCGGTACCGGAACCAGCATCGAGAATGCAGTTCGCTAGGGCCGTCTAGAGTAATTAGGAGGCCCCAGCTACTTTTATAATTTTTTTTGTTCAAATACATTTTTTTCAATATAATAATACGATAGTATAAAAATAGAATATCAATTAAATTGAAGTAAATTACATATGAAATGCATCATATACTATTAATTAACATAATGAGAATATTCTTTCTCAAAGAGCAGGTAAGCGATTTTGTGATAAAAAATTCATTCTTAATTTGTTCTTTCACTTTGTACATTTTGAATCATGTTTTCATTTTCGTTTCATCATATCACAAAATCTATAATATAATTGAAAATAGTACTAAATACGTTGATGGTTCATAAATACAAATTTAATTCCCAAATTTTGATCGCATATAAAAGTTTATAAGTATTCAGAGCCCGTTTGGTCACCTTGTTTTCAATTATATGTAATAATTGAAATAAATAAGGTAGAAGTTAATTTTCTTATTGGGTTGTTGACTGAAGTTAATTACTATATGAAGCACTTAGCTATTTCTTCATATCACTTTATTTATATTATTAACAAAATATATTTTACATATAATTTTTTTCATGATTCAGCAAAATCAGTCAATGCAATCACTTCAACCAAAATTTTCTAAATTTTAGTGAAATCAGTCAATTCAAACTATTTCGGATCTCAATACTAAAATACTTATAATATGCATTATATACCCAACGCCCTACTGCCCTAATGGTACCTAACAATTAAAAGAAAAAACTAAAGGGAAAAGGGGCAAATAAGCCCTCGAACTAATAAAAAAAGTGCATATAAGCCCTTTTGTAGGAGGTTCTGTCCGATCATCGTCATTTGGGGAGGTTCTCGGTGGAATTTTTTGATGAATTTTTTTGAGCATCTTCTTCATTAAGTCTGGTTTATCCATGCCAAATTTCAGCTAAAAATTCAACCGGGAAGGCACTCAAATGACTTTCGGAACTACACTGCGTTGTTTAACTGCGCAGTTATCTTCAAAAATTCATTTGACTATCTTCCCGATTGATTTTTTAGTTGAAATTCGGTATGACTAAACTAGACTTATTGAATAAGATGCTCAAAAAATTTCATCAAATAATTCCACCGGGAACCTCCCCAAATGACGATAGACAAACGAAACCTCCTACAAAAGGGCTTATTTGCACTTTTTTGAGTAGTTCGAGGGCTTACTTGCACTAAAAGATGTACGTAAAAATACTCCATAGCAAACAAGTAATATAAGTAAAAGTCATAAAGCATGCGGTGACCTGTTGAGCTGTTGTGCCGAAGGGGATAAGTGAGCAAGTCATTTACTTGTCCACAATGTTTACGGAGTACATATTTTCTAAATTAAAATATACATATATAATATTAATGGGTTTAATTTAAAAATTGGAGGCCCCTAATATTTGGAGGCCCTAGACAAGTGTCTAGGCACCCTCCCCCTATAGCCGGCCCTGGTCTAGTGTATAGTATCCGGTTCGGAGGTGGTAGGTTAATTTCGGTATGCATTCGATACGCTAGATTATATGTTTGGTACGTTGCACCTTATGTTTAAGTACTATAATGACCAAACTTTCAGATTTCCTAACATGAATACAAAATAGGTTTCATAACAAGATTTCATAACATTAAGTGAAATAAAAAACATTAATATGATAGAAACATTTGATGCAATACTGAAAAACAGTAGATGACTGGAGTACTACAGAGTGTTACGTTTGGCGTATGAAATAGACCATTTTTCACTCAATTAATAAGCGTTAGAATGTACAATTGACACTACTAGAAAAATCACATTTTGCAACGGAACCGTGCAACAGACTTGTTCTCGTTGCAATATTGCAATTACATTTGCAACGCAATAGGAAGGTGTTGCAATATTGCAACGGATATTGCTATGAAAATTACATTCATTGCAATTGTGGCGGGGAAAAGGAGGGAAAGTATGTTGCAACAGATTTTGCAACAGGTATATGAGACTATTGCAATAATTGCAAGAGAATTTGCAATGCCATATTATTATGTTGCGCAGTTATAGATTTGCAATGGATTTGCAACGGAAGAAGTGATCATTGCAAATATTCCGTTGCAATACGTTTATATTGCAACGATAATTTGCAACAGAGTCAATTCTGTTGCAATTATTTTTTTAAAAATATATTAATTTTATGTTGTGACTATTATCAAAAGTCTAAATTACCACAAATTCATCCACAAGTTCATAAGTTAGCCAATTTAACAACTTCAAGTTCAATTATCAGGTTTATCCCTCAACTTTTCACCAAACACATACATAACATTTGATTTCGCACGCCGAATTTTGTAAAAATATAAGAAAGTAAGATTGAAGTTATTTTTCTGACTTTATTTGATGAAGTTACTGTAGAGGAGCATTGTAACTATTTTTAATACAATTTTTTGTTTGTTTTATTAATAAGAAATATTTTAAATTTAATTTTTTCATAAATCAGCAGAATCAGCCAATCCAACCATTTCAGTCAAAACTTCATAAAATTTAGCAGAATGAGTCGTAAGCGGGCCCCCATTGTCATTCATTAATGTCAAGTTGATTTTTCTAAAATAAACACTATCAAGATTAATGTTTTTGGTCACTTTATGAAAAAAAAACTAAGAATGTTTTTTAAATTGTCTAAAATAATTTGGGGTCTGAAAAATGCAGGTATGGTCTCTATATATGTTATAACTAACCAAATCTGGTGTAGTCTGGTATGATTTATTCTAAATGGTCTAGTCTGGTCTGATCTGGTCTGATCTTATCTTATGTTATTTGGTCTGAGATTGAAACCGATCTAAATAGAAACACCGATCTAAATAAAAACATGGTTAAATTAAGTCATAATATACGAAGTGCAAAATAATTCATATAATACTTCAGGAGTGTTTGCGATTGCTTCTACTTCAAAAAGTGATTTTTAAAGTGATTTTGAATAAAATAATTAATAGTAAAAGTTGGTAGTATTTGAGAAAACGTGATTCTGAAAAAGAAAAAGTTGGTAGTGTCTAGTAAAATAAGTGTTTTTTAAGTAAAAAACAAGTGAAATCCAAAAACTTTAAACCAAAAACTACTTTCAGCTTTTGCATTTTAAGTGATTAATTTTAGTAGAAATAGTCATTTAAAAACATTCATCTCAACTTTTTTAAACCAAAAACTGAAAAACACTTTTATTAATCTTAAGCAAACACTCCCTTTATATAATGACACGATCAATTCGACTCAAGGTCCAGGGCTTGTAACGGGCCCACGTGGAAATCCCGGGCTCAAAATTTAGTGCGCTCAAAATCTAGAATGGTAGGGAAATATGCTCCCGCCAAGTCTTTCTAAATTTCCAAATTTCCTTCCACCGCCCTAGTCAGTATGTCTTCAGTTTAGTTTGGACTCCACTCATACTTCCGCAAGACCTGTGCCGTAATCGTGCAGTAACTCCCAGAGTTTCGCCGCAGACCAGACCTCTCATCCTTCCGCAACCCTCTGCAGCGGGCGATCAAGTAAGTCTTTCATCTATGTTTGCTTAATTTGTTATTGGACTCTATTTGGGTTCTTGTAATTGTTTGAAAATTCTCATCCAATCAGAGCAGATGCAACTGGAAAAAAATTCCGAATGATTTTGATTAGGAATAAAAGTAGGATCTTTTATTGCATGGTAAATATATATAGATGAAGGGTACGTGCTCTATTGCTAAGATGGCCGAACGATGGTAGAGGGATGGGAGAGGGGCAAGGGTTTTCCGGAAAAAGGGTTTCACACAGACGGCTTCGACCCCGCAAAGGCAATTTCTCAGAACCACCAAAGATTTTAGCGATAGATTTTCAGTGCATCGGCTAATTTTAGACGCAGGTGGTTCCTCTGGGAGTTCAAATTAGAGAAGAATTGCAGACCCAAGCATTTGGAGGTCAGTGATGTCCTAAGGACGACCTGAAGTGCATCAGCGGTAGAAATCCAGAGGTGACCTCAGCCTGTGCCGCAAGCCTAATTTGTTTCGAATCAAGAGGGGATGAAGCCAATATGGGGTCAACATGATGGCAGAAGCAGCCATTGTGATCCATATCTTCTGGGCGTGGAATCTGGAGTACTGCAAGGTTCCAAAGGAGGGTGAGGCAATCTGGGCACAAGAGCGGCGCTAGCTCTTTTGGTGGGTCGGTGGACAGAGGTTGTTCCATGGAAGCTTTTCGGTCTACATGCCATTCTTTCCAACGACATCTAACAAATGTAAAAGACAATAGCAGGGGGTTTTCTTCCACTTCAGATCACTTTAAGCGTGTTAGAATAGAAAGCAATTTTTTTGCTTTAATCTAAATACTTTTTCACTAGCTTAGTTGTTCTCTGAAAAATGGAGGGTCGGGTGAGAATTTTTCAGTTACAAGAGAGGATTTTAGGGTGATGGGGTGACCTTCATAGGTGTTGCTGCCGTTTTGAGACTGAGAACCTTCATCTCATAAGCCACAGAGATGTAGGCATGGCTAGGTAGCCAAATCTTAGGGGTATTACGAAAGTTGCAAACTGTCCATCCTTAGGAAAAATCAGCCAAACCTCATAGGAGTTTAGATGATAGTTGCCACCATGACTATCCTTGGTAATATGCACAGCCCTTCATTAAGCAAATTTATCACTTTTCTTGCAGCCTGATTTCTGTATGTATACAAATGTGTGGGTTTATATTTGCTGTTGTTCATTTTGAGTGCATTTTATCTTGAATAATCAAAATTTAAAGGCTCCACTAAGTTCTGCCTATCCAGTTTGAGTCTTGTTAGTCCTTATAGAAGTTCTTCTTCCAGCTCTTGTAGCCTGTTTGGATTTTGTATTATATTAGAAAGTGGCTACTGTTAAAGCATTGCCTCCACATTTTAAAATAGGTACTCCGTATTAGTCAATTAAGTATGAAAGATTTTTTAATCTGAATGGAAAAAGATGTTTTCACCCTTGTAAAGAAAGTGAAAACTAAACATTGCTCGAGTCTACAGAGTGTAAAGAAAGTGGTTATTATTATTAGAAGAAGAAAAGACACTAGCTTAAGAAAGTGTGAAAATGCCTTTAGGTTTAAAAAAAAAAACTCCACTTAAGGCTGAAATGGTTGCATTTTGAATTAAAGGAAAAGTTATTAACTAAAATAAAGAGGCCAAAGAAAACACCAACAGACCTAGGAGTGGTATATAGAGGAGGATTATATGAACCAAGAATCTTTAGGAGCATGTTTTCACTAAGATAAAGAATATGGGGCCGCCATGGTTGCATTACCTAGCCATTTCCGGATTGCCCGACTAAGATAAAGAATGAGTCCCTCAAAAATCCATATATTAGTACAAGAAATCATCACATCTTAATCTTCCACTGTATTAGGCTGCCCCATCATGCCATGTGGCAAAAATCAGTATGTGTTTCCAACTTAGAAATTGTTTTCCAACTTCTTAAACTTCCACCCTAATAAATGATTTAAAAAGAGAATATATCTCAGTCATAGTGATAAAGGATCTGCTGCCTATTAATATTCATTGCTTGTAAGTTACATTTAAATTTTGCTATTGAGAAAAGGGGTAACTTGCCAGTGAAAGTGATCATTATTAAGATTAGAAGAAGAAGATAAGACATTATCTTAACAAAATGTGAAAATGTTTTAAGTTTTAGATAATCTCCACTTAAAAGTGAAATGGTTACATTTTGAATTAGATCCTGGTATGCATTGTCCTAAAATTCGTTTTGACCTTTTGACAACAACTTATCGTTTTGTCTTTTGTCTTAATGAATGCAGCTATTTTGTTTAGTATTGGAGGGAAGCAATTTGGTTCTTTCGAATCATCTTTAGAAACGTATCTCTTGAGTAAACGTTTACATTCCCATTTCGTTTGTCCTCATTTGGTCTGGACAATATTACGTGCTTGAATCTATGTTTGTAGAGAAATTTTGCTCCATAGTTGTCTATGTATGTATCTATACTCACTTAAAAAATATAACCTTACTTTATCATATTTCCAAGGGTTATTTTAATTTTCAATAAATAGTTTCTTAGCTAAGTCATCTAAATTATCCAGTTCATTGGTGTAAAGTAGTATCAAGTTTATGAGTTTGTAGAGTAGAAGGAACTATGAAAAATAGATAAAAATAATCTCAATTATTAGAAAAGAAACTTTTGACTATAATAAGCCGTGTTTTAAAGAAAACATAACACGTTCTGATGGTTATTAAACATGATGAAATACTCAAAGACACTTTGGCTATTGACAACCAATCACACTCGGCATTAGGAAAGAAAAGAACATTATTTTTATACTTCTCTATGGAAACATTATTTTTAATTATTATCGATAATACTATTAATAACATGTTAATTTTTACATGTGCAACTAAATTAATGATCTTTCTTTCCTTTATTATATAGGGATTGCTTTGTGTGTCTACAAAAGCTGTCATTTATTTCATCAAAGCGACATTTGACAAAATAACGGTACGTATTTGCTATGGGGGCACCCTGATGCTTGCTCTTTGTGGTGGGGGCACCCTGATGCTTATTATTTGTGATGGGGGCACCCTGATGCTTATTATTTGTGATGGGGCACCCTGATGCTTATTATTTGTGATGGGGGCACCCTAATGCTTATTATTTGTGATGGGGGCACCCTGATGCTAATTAATTTGTGTATGTATAAATAATTTTTCAATTTTTTAACTTTTTTTTGTTACAAATGGTCACAGAAAAACAGGTCACCAAATGGAAATTGTACTATCTTATCTACTAGTGTAAAAATAATATAAAATATACTTATTCATAGTCTATATATTGTACTTCAGTTACATATATAGATTAAATTAAACATTATATGTTAACTTAGATTTATTTTATTTCATAGATACATTAATGAGTAGGACAGATAGAAATTGGATGTATCAAAGGAAGGATGACGGCGGATATCTTACTGATGTATTTATTGAAGGAGTTAATACATTTGTTAACTTTGCAAAAAGCAAGCCACATTTCATGGATGGAAACAAAATTAGATGCCCTTGCACAAAATGTCATAATCGGAAATATCAAGAGGTTGAAACCATGAAATTACACTTGGTAAAACATGGATTTGTGCCGAATTATTTTTTGTGGGATCGACAAGGAGAAACGGCAAGTGATAGTAATTCGTTTAGGGATGATGTTTACGATAATGACTATTTCAATATTGAAAGTATGCCCTCATTTGCTTATCGGCAAATGGTTTTGGATGCTGCTGGTCCTGATTTCATCCCAACAACGATTATGGATGAAGAACCGAATCCTGAAGACAAGAAGTTCTTTGACATGCTAGAAGCCACCGATAAGCCATTATGGCCCGGTTGTGAAAAGCTGTCACAATTATCCATTGTATCCCGATTATTGAATATCAAGTCTGAGTTTCGTCTACCTGAGCAATGTTTTGATGCAATTTGTCAATTATTTAAGGATGCATTGCCAGAAGACAACAATATGGTTGATAGTTTTTATGGTATGAAGAAACTAGTACAAGGACTTGGGCTTCCGGTGGAGAAAATTGATTGTTGTAGCTCAGGGTGCATGTTGTACTGGGGTAGTGATAAAGACTTGACTCATTGTAAAGTTTGTCAATACCCGAGGTACAAGGCGTCTCCCAACTCTTCTAAGAAATCCCAGGTACCTTACAAGCGGATGTATTATTTGCCATTAACTCCAAGGTTGAAAAGACTTTATGCTTCCAAAAAGTCTGCATCTTTTATGAGATGGCATGCCGAGGAACATGGCCATAGTCCTGAAGAGATGTGCCATCCTTCTGATTCAGAAGCTTGGCGGAATTTTAATGTTAATCATCCTTCATTTGCGGCCGAGAACCGTAATGTTAGGCTAGGTTTATGTACTGATGGATTTCAACCCTTTGGGCAATCGGGACAACAGTATTCTTGTTGGCCTATCATTGTTACACCTTATAATTTGCCTCCATCAATGTGTATGAAGGATCCTTACATGTTTCTAACTGTAATAGTGCCTGGACCTGATAATCCTAAGCATAACCTGGATGTCTTTCTCCAACCTCTTATTTCTGAACTAAAGCAACTATGGGAAGAAGGTGTCCTAACATATGATGTATCTTTGAAGCAGAATTTTCAAATGAGAGCAGCGTTATTATGGACTATAAGTGATTTCCCTGCATATTCTATGCTTTCTGGTTGGGGAACGGCGGGGAAGACTGCTTGTCCTTATTGTATGGAACATTCCCAAGCATTTTATCTTCCTAAAGGTAAAAAAATGTCTTGGTTTGATAATCATCGAAAGTTCCTTCCTCTCAATCACCCATTTCGACGAAATAAAAGTAAGTTCTTGAAAAATCGTGTTGAAATGAGGGGTCCTCCTCCTATTAAAAATGGGAGAGAAATATTGCGAGAAATTGAAGAATTTGGATTGTTGAAGGTTGTGGAAGATGACGCTGAAGATGTGAATAAAGCATGTGCCAGTGCTTGTGGATGGAGAAAGCGAAGCATCTTTTGGGATTTGCCGTATTGGGAAACAAATCTCATTCGACATAATCTTGATGTCATGCATATCGAAAAAAATGTCTTTGAGAATGTTTTTAATACTGTAATGAATATTAAGGGGAAAACAAAAGATAACGTGACAGCAAGAGAGGATATGAAATTGTTTTGCAATAGAAAGGAGTTACAAAAAAATCCTCTCACAGAGAAGTACCCAAAAGCATGTTACTCATTGACAAATGAACAAAAGATAGCCATATGCGAATGGGTGAAGAGTTTAAAATTTCCAGATGGTTACGTGTCCAATCTGGGAAGGTGTGTGGATACGAAAAAACACAAGTTGTTTGGCATGAAAAGTCATGACTGTCACGTTTTTATGCAAAGATTGATGCCAATTGCATTTCGAGAGATGCTGCCAACCAAGGTGTGGGAAACACTCACGGAGTTAAGTCTTTTCTTTAAGAACTTAACTGCTACAACAATCAAGGTTGAAGACATGGCTAGATTAGAATCTGAAATTCCAATAATCCTATGTAAGTTGGAGAGTCTATTTGTGCCTGGATTTTTTAACCCGATGGAACATTTACCCGTGCATTTGCCTTATGAAGCTAAGAATTGTGGTCCTGTGCAGTATCGATGGATGTATCAATTCGAGAGGTAAAAATACTTCATTAAAATATAAAATACATGATTCTTATATTACTAGTAATACATTTAATTTTAGATATCTGCACGAATTGAAAAAAGATGTGAAAAACAAAGCTAAAGTAGAAGGGTCAATTTGCAATGCCTACTTGGTTCGGGAAGCATCAAACTTCTGTTCTCATTACTTCGAGCCGCATGTTTATACACGTAGTCGAAAGGTGCCTCGAAATGATGATGGAGGAGGGTTTGAGGAAAATGGCAATCGTTTGATGATATTTAAGCATCTGGGTCGTTGTAGTGGAAAAGTAAGGAAAAGAAGGCTGACTCCAGAAGAATATTTGGCGGCACACACATATATATTGCTTAACTGTGAGGAGGTGCAACCTTACATCGAGTAAGATTAAAATAAAAAATTAAAACGTTTTAGTTAATAATTAAAGATATAATATGTTAATGTTATCTAATTGCCAATATGTAGGATCTATGAAAACTTATTGAAGGAACTTAATCCCGATATAAGTGAAGAAAGACTTGCAGTTCAAGTTGAAGAACATTTTGCCTCATGGTTTGAAACTTATGTAAGCATGTTAATTCAATATTATTAATGAAATTTTAAAAGTACTACTTGTATCTAATTTTGCGTAATTTATAACGTAGGCACGTAATAATGATATCGGGAACACATATCTACATGATCTTTCAAGAAGGCCATTGGCAATAGTGAAATCATATCCCGTTTATTTTATAAATGGGTATAAATTTCACACAGAATCATATGGTTTGAATAAATCAACAATGAACTATGGTGTTTGCATAACTGGTGCATACGGTGACTACTATGGGAAATTGCAGGAAATATTAGAAGTTGAGTACCCTGCTTTGCCACTGAAACGTACAGTGTTGTTTAAATGTGAATGGTATGATCCAACTCCTAACATTGGAGTTAAGGTTCACAAACAATACAATCTAGTGGAACTCAATCAAAGAAGAAGGTTCAATAAATTTGAGCCATTTATTTTAGCAATGCAAGCTACTCAAGTTAGTTTTGTGTCTTATCCATGCACAAAACGAGTCAATTCTGATTGGTTAGCAGTATGTAAAATTCGTCCTCGTGGATGGATGGATGCATCAGTGAAGGAAATTGGTCAATCAAAGGACGATGCTTTTCAAGAAGATGTATTTGAATCAATTGAAATCATGGAGACTACAGATGAAGCAATCCCTACATTATGTGATTCAAATGTTGATCTTGAGATTCCAGATAGGGATTCTGAAAGTGGTGAAGATGTGGATGAATTTGTGTCAAGTTCATCTAGCAGCGAGAGTGAAGATGATGATAGTGATGATTGCGATAGTGATTAGTAAAGAGAATGATGAAGGCGCTAGTACTAGTGACCACATACTTTACTATTATTATTATTATTATTATTTTATTGTTATTATTATTTTATCATGAAGTCATTTAGTTATTAATATTTTCAAATTTTCACAGTTTTATATTTTTGAGACCATGGTTGTGGCTGCTTTTATTTGTAACCATATGGTTGTGAGCCAAGAAAAAAGTCAAACGGAAAAAATAACCAATGAAATTGGTTTAACAGATTATTAGCTAAACTTGAAGTATTAAATATTCAATAAAGATACTAGTTTATACCTGAAACATGATATAAGAAACCTATAATCAACAGTGCACCTTGAAAGTGTAAATGAAATACATTTCCAGCTCGTTGCCTCAAAATTTATGGGTTCATTTGGAACTCGGAAAATCTAAAGGATAAAGAATTGGGAGGGACAACATAAATAAAAATAGGAAAGTAAGGGGGTAAAAGATAGGGGTAAAAACAATGCTCTATGTGTTTTTTACTTATAGGCAAAATAAATCATACCTCATACAGGGAACAAACTGGGCTTGAAACTGTCAAGCATGTTAATAATATCCCCAACTTTAAATTAGTCTTCATCAAAGGAAAATAAAGAAACTAAAATTATCAAAATGTCCAATAAAGGCACATGGTTCAATTATACTCATCCACTAGTGTAAAATATTCTCAAACTTGATACAGGAGTACAAGATGGTAAATGAACATTACTTTAACTTAGACAAAATTGACAAAGTCATATTAAGGTTTAAAAGTGCATCATTGGCAGAATGGAAGAGAGCTCATTTTGCTGAGAACTTTATTCCTATGGTTAATATATCCAAGGTATAGTGTGGGGAATGGGTGAATTGTTTTTTAGATGAGGGTGTTGTTAGGATTAAGGAAAACGCTTGTATTGGGGTGTACTTTTAGACACGCGTCTGCAAGTATACTAGAAGCATGAGTAATAGTGAAAAAATGTAACACTTAATAACACTTACTATTGGCTCCACAGCCAAAAAAAGTAAAAAGGCGTGATTTTGGAAGCATTGAGCTGACAAATGGTCCGTAGACATTTTAAAGCTTCAAAGCATCTCATGAATATTTTATCTTCACTTGTTTACAATAACCCAGAAATTTGAAGTTGAATAGATGAAACATGATCCTCTCAGCCTCTATGCTATAAGATATTTGGTAGCTCCTTCTGGCTAAAGCCCCATACAAACCGTAGACATTTGCCAATAGCTTCAACAACCTGGGAACAAAAGGTCCATACAAACCTTCATTGCAATTGAGTATGATAAATTGCTCCAGTGAATGTAAGACCAGCTTATAATCAGCAATCCCGAGAATTGATTTGAATCGACAAAGCATTTGAATTATAACAGCAATCCAGTGTGAGGCCTTTCGCTCTCTTCCATTTTTTAAATTGGGCATTGACTATGTTTTGTTTATTTCTTGGGGTAGTTATTGATTTGCTTTATAAAAAAATAATTACACTCATTTATTGTTCATTTAGAAAATCAAACTTTAGTCATTTTTTTGCAGGAAATGTCCGATTTGCCACCATTTGGTCGTGGTACAATACAACGTAAGCGAAAGGCGAGTGGAACACCAAGATTTGTGAGTCGCTCACATGCTCGCTCTACATCTTCGGTAGCGACCCAACCTCTTAGATCACCATCCACTGCAACACCTGATTCATCATCACCAACACCACCAATTGGTTCATCATCAACTCCTGGACTTGTCTCATCTCAGTCTAATCCACTATCTACCACATCTATTTCTACAAGTAGTGATACAAATATTCCAAGTTCTAATTCTGAGCAACAAGAATATATTATTGACTCTACAGGATCAGATGGTCGTTTGTGCATTGGAGTTAAACATAAGAAGTAATTATTTATTAACTAAGAAGTTTTATAAGTTGATGTTATTTATTTATATTAAATACTTCTTGTGTGAGAGTAAATCATTAAAACTATATCTTTATTGTAGATTAACACCTTCAGAGAAATGCTCCAGAGTGATTACTTCTTTGTTCAAGGAGAGAGTAGACCCTAATGGTCATTCATGGGCAACCTTAAGTGAAGATATAATCAAGTTTTACTGGGATGAGTTTAAGGTATTTTACATTTTATTACATTTAATTAATATCTCGATGTTGCTAGCAACCTTTTGTTTAGAGGATGTTATTGCATAGGAAGAGAAAGTCTGCCCTAATACATATTATGGTTTTAATTCACATTTAAATTATGTAATGATTTGTAGAAGCATTGTTTTTGGAATCCTATTATTGAGTCTTCAATCAAGGTAGCTTGGACCAGAAAAGCAGCAGAAAGATATTCCAACTATCTTAGCAATATGAAAACTGGAAGATGCAAGAAAAATCCATCAATTGCACAAGATGTTTGGGACACTTGGAAAGCTGTCTGGAACACTGAAGAATTTCAGAAGAAATCAAATCAAAGCAAAAAAAATAGGCGTCAAGGTGAATTGGACAAACCAGCTCCCTCTACTCATACGAGCGGAGCAAGATCTCATGCCACAGTTGCTAATGAAATTGTAAGTTCATTATATTATGACTAAAGCAATTTTATTATTATATTTTTTAAGGCTGATAATAGTTTTTGATCATTATTGTATAGGAGAAAAGTTCTCAAAGCACGGTGACAGCTTATCAGGTTTTTTTGCATACGCATACAAAGAATAATGATGGGGAGACTTTTATAAATGATCAAGCTAAACAACTAAATGTAAGTATTGTTTGAACTTTATTTGGAAATGTGTACTCTTATAATTAATTCATACAAATGATTGCAGGCAGAATTTGTGACGCGTCGTGAGGAGTTGATTGATATTGGAGAAGAAGTTGATGATGATCAATTGTTTTGTAATGTTGTTGAACTTGGCTCGTATGGACAACATTTTATTCGGAATCATGCACTAGAACTCTCTTCAGAAACAAACACTTCATCACAACAAAGTAAGCATGCTGATACAGATCATTTACAAAGTGAAGTTCAAAGGTTGCAAGCAATTGTAGAGCAACAAAAGGAGTATCAGAAACAAACAGAACTAAAGCAACAGAAGACAGATGATGTTATTCGTGCTTTGCAGGATCAGATTGAAGCTTTAGCTCGTGATAGGTCTAGGAGTCTTTGAGTTGTGATACGAACCTTGTTTTTTTGGTCAATACGTACCTTGCTTTTAATTTGTCTCTTGCATCTTATTCTTTAATAGTTTAGGTTTTGGTATGTTGAACTTGATATCTATTCAGTACTTCTAAGTTTCATATTAAATTTTTTTATTAGCAAAGTTGCTTAGTGCATATTTTATTTAAATAAATAGTTATTATACTATTCAACTCGTGTAGTTTGCAATACTTATTGTAAACTATTGCAAGATAAGTATGCAATGAAAATAAATTATATATATATATATATATATTTTGGTGATGCATTAGTGCAATAAATTTACGCAATGGATGATACGCAGTTGCAATTTTGCAATGCTAGTGGCAATGAAATTTTAAAGCAATTGCACTTTCATTCAGTTGCAAAATTTCAACATTATTTGCAATGATTTATAATTCATGTTGCAATTTATGTCGTGTAAATTGCAATGATATTTGCAACAAAAATCAAACCTAACCGTGGTTAATTATCTTGCATTATTACAACGGGACTCGCAATAATGCTTAACGTCGTTGCAAAAATGCAATGAAATTTGCAACTCATGCTCCATTGCATTTGTTGCAATGAAAACACATGCATTGCAATTTTTGCTACGCGAAAGGCAAGCAAATTAATTTTGTTGCAAATATTGCAATGAAAATTGATATGTTGCAAATGCCATTGCAAAGCATTGCAACAGATTCACATTTTGTTGCAAAAAATTGCAAGGACCTTTATTACAATGAGATTGTGTTTGTTGCATTTTTCGTTGCAAATCGAGATTTGCAACGGAATTCAATATTTTGCAATGAAATTCGTCCATTGCAAATAAGGAATTTTCTTGTAGTGTGAGGAGTTGCATTAGAAAATGAAGAGGCTGATTTGAATTTCGAAGAGCCCGTACAAACCTTTGAAAGTCGTGCGCCGAAAGGAAACGGTGATTCAGGGTTCAATAGGAAAATCGATTGGAGATCAAATTCAAAATGTTTATGATCGATCTGAAAAAATATTGAGATTGATTCAAAAATCGATTGGGTCCATGGAGATAAGCGTTCACAATAGCGTTCTTGTTAGCGAATAGATCACTTTCGTACCGGCAATCGATACTGCGATTTGGTACGGAACGATCGGTTCACAAATCTTGGCTAATGTAACGATCTATGTAACTATGCTATGGGCTAGCTTTGCATTGAAAAATATAAGAGTCAATTTAAATTTGGTTAAAAAAGATACTAAATATGTGTGAATGGACTGAAAACACCCCTGATACAATTAAATCTCACATTTGTCTGAGTCATGATCCTCGTATCCCCTTCCATTGCCGCATCCGACCACAGTTGTAACTACCACTATCTCCCACCATCGACGTAACAACCTTTGTTTCCCACCGTCGACGCAACCACCATCTCTCCTGTATGGCGATTGGATAAAAATGGTTTGAATCGACATCATTCTTCGATTGGGTGTGGATAGAGTCAGACAACAACGGTCGGCTGGAGGCTATGGTCATAAGCGCCGGTGATGTGTTGTTGGCTAATGGGGTGGAACGCTTGCGGGTTGGGGCTGGGTAGTTGGTCTAGTGATGGTGATGGACAGTGTACCCAGGGGGTAGCTTATACGAGGGGTTATTGCGGGAAATAACCTAGAGAGAAGTCAGAGCGAACAAGCAAGAGAGAGAGAGAGAGCCAGATGTATTAATGAAATCTGATCTGGGATCCTTTACAAGAGGAACAAGGGATGCTATTTATAGTAGCCATAAATGCGATGAAAGTACACGTGTCAACAATCTAACGGCCGAGGGGTCACCTCAATCGGGGTGGCACCGGCATATGTATGTGCACTGCATTAAATGCGGTGGTTGGACGTGACGCCGCATTAAATGCGGTTGTTGCCTGCCCCCAAAGGGAATCTTCGCTGGACGTGCTGTAGCCGAAGGCTCCTTTGTGACCGAAGGCTCTGTGTGGCCGAAGGCTCTATATAGCCGAAGGCTATACACGTGCTGAAGGCGTCTGGGAGCCGAAGGCTCCTATTTTCTGCCTTTTCTCCCAGTAGCGTTGTATGTTCGAATCTGGCTGCCTTGTGGATTTTGGAGCCCTCGGCCATAGGCCGAAGGCACCCCTATGTGCATCGTGGGCTTCCTAACACTTGGGTCGCTGTGTTTGGGCTTTGTGTGCTCATTGGGCATGATGGGCCTGAGCAGGAGAAGTAGGAGTCTGTGGGCCGGGGGGTCCCTCGGCCATATACTCCATCAGTTGGTTAGCAGTTAGGGATACAGTCGGTTGGTGGGGTTGGGTTGGTAGTTGAGGGCATGGGCCATTATTGCGGAAGTGGTGTGGGACGACTGGGGCGGGGTGTGGCGGCGGCCGGGATTCAGCAGTTGCAAAGACTGGGGGCAGGGTGAGAGGAGAGGCAATGATTTTGCAAAACCTAGGGACTGGGCAAGGAAGAAGGATGACCGAATGGGTAGGGACAATGGTGGACATGGGTGGCACTGGCCGAGGCCGATGGTGGCAGGGGTTTGTGGGCTGGGGAGGATAGAAGGGGGTTAGTGTTGGTGCTGGAGTAGGTTGGGGTGGCTTGGCACCGCGGAGGGCATGGGCGAGGTAGTCATTGACGTAGGGGTTGGTCATTGGAGGTCGGCGGTGGGTCAGGATGACGGGACAGGTGGCAGCATCTAGTTGTGGTCACTATCGGGTCGGGTAACTATAATCTATATATAAGATCAGGTAACTATAACTGGTTGGATCGGGTAACTGTAATTGGTTGAGTTGTATAACTGTATATGATTGGGTTGGGTAACTCTAATTAGTCGATTCACGTAACTATAACTGCTCGAGAAATTGTAACTTATCACTATAGCGTGAGTCATAGTTATTTTTTGTCTCATTTTTGGAAATTAATTAAGAATATAAGTCTCTTTTTGTCCAATAGTTTATGTTTGTCATATTAGTGTCTTAATCCCTTCATTTAACTATATATACTGAAAATGATTATTTTAGTCATTATCGTACTCCTTTCATGGTGTAAAAGTTGACCAAATCTAACTTAAACATAGAATAATAGAGCAAAAATTAATTATATGGTGGAAGTTTGTATATAAAGGGACAGAAATAATTGCAAACCATAATTTTATTACTATAAACAAAGCATTTTAGGACGAGAGAGTAGAACTATTTATTAGTTGTATTAATAAAGTTTTTTCATAAGTTAGCAAATTCGGCCAATTTGACAATTTCAGCCAAATATCTTTAATTTCAGCACATTTAACTGTTTATATTAGTTGGGATTTTTACAAGAATATTACTAAAATAAAACATATATTCATAAATATGACTATTCATTACTACAATGTGGTGTTGTGGTAACTTAAGCTCAAAACTTGAACGTCACTACTATGATTTCATTACTACTCTAGTCACTAGTCATATTTTTGTAAATCATCTTTATTTTGGTCATATTAATGTAATTATTTCATATTAGTTTTTAGGGAAAATCGCACTTTTAGTTCCTCAAATAGTCATGAAAATGAAATGTCAGACCCGTATTTCTGATATTGTAAATGTCACCCCTCAATTGTCCAAATTGTTGTAAATGTGGTCCTTTAAGGGGTGAAATATACTCGCGTCCACATTGTATATTTCACCCCTCAAAGAACCACATTTACAGCATTTAGGACAATTGAGGGACGACATTTACAAACTTGGTAACACGGGTCTAACATTTCATTTCCGTGACTATTTCAACGACTAAAAGTGTGATTTTCCCTAGTTTTTATTTAGATTTTTTCATATTGAATTGAAATTTTCTGATCATATTTAACCGTGACAAGCAGGGACGGATCCAGCGTGGGGGCACGGGGTAGCTGCCCCCACTCAACCCCGACCCAAACCCTATATATATATATATATATATATATATATATATATAGAAAAGATCCTGTCCAGACGTCCGGACAGGAGCCGCCGTCCGGCCGGCGGCGTTTGGCCGCCTTCCCGGTGGAATTTTTTGATGAAATTTTTATGGCATGTTCTCCATCAAGTCTAGTTTATCCACAAAAAAATTCAGCCAAAAACTCAATCGGGAAGGTCGTCAAATGATTTTTGCAAGTTAACTGGTCCGGAATATGTATTTTCCGGACCAGTTAACTTGCAAAAATCATTTGACGACCTTCCCGATTGAGTTTTTGGCTGAATTTTTTTGTGGATAAACTAGACTTGATGAAGAACATGCCATAAAAATTTCATCAAAAAATTCCACCGGGAAGGCGGCCAAACGCCGCCGGCCGGACGGCGGCTCCTGTCCGGACGTCTGGACAGGAGCATTCCTCTATATATATATATATATAATTTATAATTTTATGTATGTTTGTAGGCTTAAAACAAATACTATCGGTACTATATACTCCCTCCGTTCTTTAATAAAAGTCCTTCTTTCCTTTTTGGGACGTTTTTTTTTATCTGTCCTCCTTTCCATTTAAGAAAACTTTTTACTCTAAATATACCTTTATACCCCTACTTTTATTACCATTACCCCTTTCTCTTTCCTACTTTTTCATTTATTCACTACTCATTATACCTTTTACACTACCCCTACTATTTTCCTCTTAAAACCCGTGTCAAAGCCTAAGAGGACTTATATTAAAGAACGGAGGGAGTATATTACTACGTAATAACGAGAAGAATTTCAAAAATTAATATAGCCCAGCGGAAACGGAAGCTTCATGCGTGACTATTTTTTCTACAGATCAAGGGGTTCGAACTTTACTGTTTTTTCAACTTTTTATTGTTTTTCAACTTTTTTGATGTTTTCCATTTTTAAAGCTCAAATCAAATTTAAAGTAGTTGTACATAATTCATATCAATTTTTCTTAAGTTTGAATGATTTAAACCTCGTATCAATTCAACAAAAAAAACTCATATCAATTTACATATATTTTATTTTTTTCCCACTTTCTTTGATGATTTCCATTTTTAAATCTCAAATCAAATTTAAATTAGGTGTACATAAATCATATCAATTTTTCTTGAGTTTGAATGATTTATTAAACAAGTTCATTCGAAATTTTTATTTGCACAGAATTTATAAAGTCAAATTTTTTATTTGCACGGAATTTATATAGTTTGGTAATTATGTTTTTGAACTTAATATAAACTGATATAATTGTGTGTGCATAATTTACATCATGTTTACATACATACATTATTCATCATCTCTTATTCAATTGATTTGTTAATTAAAAACTTTGTGACTAATTTATTTTTGACAAAGTGAAATTTGGTATATATGATTTAATTTTTTTTTTCAAATGAATATTTTGAAATTGTCCTAAATAGAAGTAAAAACGTTTTGAAATTCCAAAATAGGACTTTCATGTTTTTATTATCTAAACAGGAGTAATTCTGTCAAGTTTGGAAAAAATGTCATGTTTAAAGCCTAGTAATGCCAAACTTGGCAGAAATTTACTCATATTCAGGGAATAAAAAAACATGAGTCATATTTTGGAGTTTCAAAACCTTTTTACTCCTATTCAGGGAAGTCTCGCATGAATATTTTGTCATCTTTAACTAATTTCACAATATATTTCTTAAGGTGTTCAACTATTTATGAAATGCACGAAAATATATTGTTTAAACAAGAAATAGTTTATCCTAGAACGGAGTAAAAAATGGGAATCAAGCAATATAGAATCAACTATGGAAGAATTGGTAAAGAAAGGAATTTGATATATGATGATCAAGAAGAAGGATCTTCACAATATGCTTTTGAATTACAATGTAGAGACTGAATGTATGTGTATTCGTAACTGAATGTGCTGATTACATAGAGCCTCTAGATATTTATAAGAGATACATTTAATGCACTTTTGTCCGTTGACGACATGATCCGACCGTTACGACGACATGTCCGACCGTTACGACGACATCAATATCGTCATTATTGCATCATCAATTCTGGCCAGCCCTTTGAGTAACCTATGTCATAATTACAATAACTACTCTAATTATATACATAAAACTGTCCAGATTTAATTAGCTAGCATTAATCCCAATGAATACGTCATTGATTGCCACGGTCAACCATTTCTGAATGTAGTCAAGGCCGCCCAACTCGTGTACCAACAATTGCCCCCTTTTCGAGAAGTTGAGGTGAATGATACTCACGTCCGTCGACTTGTTTCAGCAACAACTTGTCGAAAATTTGAAAGTACACTTCACATCTTTGCATCGTCACATATTGATCAACTTGTCTAACTTAAATGCTTTCCCTCCAGCATTGTGTTGACGGTTAGATGACAGAAATTTGTAACAGCATTACGTCGATGTCGACACCTCAGCTGGCAAAGGGAACATCATCCGTCGTTAAAGATGACGAGTTGTGTTGCGTGAACATAGTCCATAACCTGCAAAAACTTTGAATAACGTTTCATTTGTAATTTTATCAATATCGTCAACATGTGTTTATGATTTGTATCCATGTCGTTCGTAGTGTCTCCTTTTTGGAGCTAATGTTGTCACACTTCTGTTGCGTATTTTTGTAGTTTTGGATGTGGTTGTTGTTCCACATGACGATGTCATTTGTACGTGTACTGTTGTTGCTTTGTGTTTGTCTGACTGTGATGTTGTCAGCATTTGTGATGTATGATCTGTCTGTTGTTTTGGCCAAAACATTGTGGAGAATCGGTGGTGTTTATACTCATGTTTAGCGTACATGAAAACCCCACTTCTTCCCCTAAAATTCTGTAAGCCCCCCGTCAATTGTGTCTTGACGTGTTGTAAGGCTTTGTATGTTAGGATTCCGTCATCGTCAATTCTTGACTGTACCTGTGCAATAAATATTTCGCTAACGTCGGCCGTTGGCTAAAAGCCAACGGCCCTCCGATGCTTAAGTCAGTAATTGTGAATAGGTATGTATAAAAAATTAGTCCTCAACATTGCGAAACTACTTAGTCAAATTCATGTCATTTCAACTTAATGTTTCAAAAGTAATTTTGCACTTGTCAAAGTGAATAAATGAAGAAAATATTAAAGCGAGGGGTGAGTAAATTGCTGTTGCATACCCTGATAGTGTCCTGATCCTTTGCTTCATTATTTACTTTCCTGTTCTGATTAGGCGATCTCGGTGGACTTGAAGTTAAATGATGTCGTCGTCTAACTTTTAGTTTGATGTCGTCATTCACCACTCAGTTTCATGTTGTCTATCAGTAAATGGTTTGACGCCTTTAGTCTGCAACCTAATCAGACACGTAGCTGGGGCCTGGCCGTTGGCTTGAAGCCAACGGCCCTCCGATGCTAAAGTAAAATAGTCTAATACTTTTACATTGATTGTAGGTGTGTATTATCTCTAAGGAGTCAGATGTATTTTCATTTGTCAAGGCGGGTGAGTAGATTAAGATGACATTGAAATAAAATAAGAGCAATCTATTGTCGAGTACCTTAATTCAGCTGACTTAATGTCGTCATCAGAAGTCTATATGATATTGTCATATAGGATTTAGCTTGATGTTGTCAATCTGTGACTCAGTCAAATACTTTGTTGGCCGTTGGCTTGAGGCCAACGGCCCTCCGACGGTCAAGTTAGTAAGAGATTCAAAAAAAACATAAGATGAATACTGAAGTAGATAATTATATTAGAAGTGGAAAGGCTTTAGGTGTACCGCATTCCAGCTCCTTAGAACTTGTTTACCGTCAATGCTTGTCAGACGGTATGCCCCCTGCCCGACGACATCTATAATCTGGTATGGGCCTTCCCAGTTGGGACTGAATTTTCCACTTGCTTCGTTGCCAAAGGACTTTCTGAGTACCCAATCGCCTTTCTTGAATACTTTGGCTCGGACATCTTTGTTATAGCTTCTTGCTACCCTTTGTTGGTAGGCTGCCATTTGTACTTTAGCTCTTTCTCTCAATTCGTCGATAGTGTCAAGATCGTGAACCAATTCTGCGTTGTTTGCTTCTTCTGTGATAAGTCCGTACCTGGATGTTGGCACTTCGACTTCGACTGGAATGACAGCTTCGCATCCGTACACCAACGAAAAAGGCGTTTGTCCTGTGGCATTTTTTGGTGTTGTCCAGTCTGCCCATAATATGAGTGGTAACTCGTCGGCCCATTTTCCTTGTGCTTTCTCCAACCGTTTCTTTAGATTCGAGATGATGATCTTGTTGCTTGACTCAGCTTGTCCATTTGATTGTGGATAGCGTGGTGTCGACATCTCTAGTTTGATGTTGTACTTCTCACAGAATCGTCTGGTTTTGATGCTGATGAACTGTGACCCATTGTCGCAGACGATCTCTGACGGGATGCCAAACCTGCTCAAAATATTTCTTTTGATAAAAGATATTACCTGAGTGTCACGGATTTGTCGGAAAGGTTCAGCTTCAATCCACTTTGAGAAGTAGTCAGTCATTGCCAACATGTAGACCTTTTGTCCGGGTGCTTCGGGCAGCTTACCTACAATGTCCATCCCCCACTTCATGAAGGGCCATGGAGATAAGACAGGATGTAGTGCTTCTGCATGTTGGTGTTGCACTGGTGCATGCTTTTGGCACGGTTGACAAGCTTGAGTGTATGCAATGGCGTCATGTCTCATCGTTGGCCAATAATAGCCAAATCTCAAGGCTTTGTTTGATAAACTCCTTCCTGCCGCGTGGTTGCCACATTCTCCTTCATGGAGACTTCTCAGTACTTTGACAGCTTCGTGTGGGGCTAAACATCTCTGATATGGTCCTGCCTTCGAACGTTTAAACAAAACATCATCAATTAATAAAAACTTTGTTACCTTTGACAGGAGTGCCCTTGCTTCTCTTTTGTCACTTGGCAAGATGTTGTGTTTTAGGTAATCTATGTATGGCTGCATCCAGTTGTTGTCTGCGGTTGACTCAATGATGTTGACCACTTCCGTCCTTTCAATGGCTGGTTCTATCACGTGGACAAGTGGTATGTTATCAATGTTTCCTGCCCCCAGACATGATCCGATTGCTGCTAAGGCGTCGGCTTGGACGTTTTCTTCTCTTGGGATTTGCTCAAAGGTGATGTCGTCAAAGGTGTTAGCTAAGTTGGTGACGATTTGTAGGTACGCCGACATCTTTGGATCTTTAGCTGCATAAACTCCGTTGGCTTGATTAATAATTAAAAGGGAGTCGCATTTTACCTCGATTGCTTTTATGCCCATGTTTTGAGCTAAGTTCAGCCCGAAAATTAGTGCTTCATACTCCGCTTCGTTGTTTGTTGCGTTGAAATCACATCTGACAGCTTGTACTATATTGCCCCCTTGTGGCGACTGCAGTACAACTCCAAGTCCGGCTCCATGCATGTTAGAGGCTCCATCGGTGTGCAGAGTCCATTTTTGTTGACGTTGGTCACCAATTAACAAACATATCTCTCTTTCTGCTTCTACTTGTAGTTTTGGACTGAAGTCCGCCACAAAATCAGCTAGAGCTTGTGATTTCAAAGCTGTCCTGGGTTCATACTTGATGTCGTATGCCCCCAGTTGCATCGACCACTTGATCATCCTACCTGTGAGTTCCGGTTTCCTCATGATAGACTTCATGGGATAGTTAGTGCGAACACAAATAGAATGCGATTCAAAGTAAGGACGTAATTTAATTGATGCTGTCACTAGTGCAAGTACTAATTTCTCTAATAGTGCGTACCTGGTTTCCGGCCCATTTAACGACTTACTCATATAGTAAACCGGCGTCTGTTGGCCGTCTTCTTCCCGCGTTAGTACTGCACTGACGGCATGTTCTGATACTGCAAGATACAACTGTAACTCATCGCCATCTTTGGGTTTGGTCAATAGTGGCGGTGTTGTCATGTATTCCTTCAGTTGTTGTAGGGCTTTTTCGTGCTGTTCTGTCCATTCGAACTTTTTATTTTTTCTGAGGACATCATAGAAAAGCCGACACCTGTCTGACGACTTTGATATGAATCTATTGAGTGCCGCAACTCGTCCTGCCAGTTTTTGGACATCTTTGATTGACTTTGGGGATTCAATCTCTAGTATGGCTCGAACTTGTCCTGGACTAGCTTCTATTCCTCTTTCGCTGACAATGTATCCCAGGAATTCTCCCGACGACACCCCGAACGTGCACTTGGCCGGGTTAAGTTTCAGGTTGTACTTTCGTAACTTCAGGAATGATTCCCGCAGGTGTTCGACGTGGTCTGACGCTTTTTTGGATTTAACCAACATGTCGTCGATGTATACCTCCATAGTTCTCCCGATTTGATCTTTGAATATCATTGTTACCAATCTTTGGAAGGTAGCTCCTGCATTTTTCAAACCAAAAGGCATAACAACATAACAGTACGTACCTGTCTCTGTAATGAATGCGGTTTTCTCCTGGTCGTCGGGGTGCAGTTGGATTTGGTGATAGCCACTAAAAGCGTCCATGAATGTCAGTATTTCATGTCCTGCTGTGGCGTCCGCGAGCACATCAATATGAGGCATTGGAAACATGTCTTTCGGGCATGCTTTGTTTAAATCGGTGAAGTCGACGCATACTCTCCACTTAGGTTTTTTGCCTTTCTGATGTCCCTTCTTTTTCTGCACTACAACGACATTAGCAAGCCAAGTTGGATATTTTACCTCACGAATTTTACCTGTGCGCAATAGCGTCTCGACTTCTTGATTTATGATGTCGTTTCTTTCTCTGGCGAAGCGTCGCCTCTTTTGCTGGATAGGCCTGTGTAAGGGGTTGACATTAAGTTTGTGGGTGATTACTTGCGGATCGATACCCGTCATGTCGTCATGATCCCAAGCGAAGACGTCTTTATGTTCTTTGAGTAGGATTACAAGTTCTTCTTCCAATTGAATCGGCATGCTGCCCCCGATGCGGACGACTCTATCCGGATGGTTTGAATCAATGCTGATGTCCTTTGTTTCGCTGTCATTTTCCCCAACCGGAATAAAGTCGCCCTTTGATTGCTATGCGGATGTTGTAGCAGAAGCGGTCGACTTCATCGCTGTTTGGTAACACGACTTGGCGGTGGCCCTATCACCCCGAATGGACTGCACCCCCCACGGTGTTGGAACTTTTACCACTTGATGGTACGTTGAAGGGATCACTCCCATTTGGTGAAGCCAAGGTGTTCCAAGAATCATGTTGTAAGCGGGCAAGTCTTGGACAACATCAAACTTTACCTGCAAATTAAGACCAACAACATGTACGGGTAGAGATACATTACCGATTGTTTGACTGGGCTCGCCGTTGAATCCGACAAGAGTGGAGCCGGAAGCAGCTAAGTCTTCTTCCTTGTACCCCATCTGCTTCAACGTCTTCAAAGTTGTGATATTGGCGGTGCTGCCGTTGTCAACCAGAACTCGTCTCACCTCGCAGTTGGCCACCCTAAGGGCAATGACTAGAGTGTCATGATGGGCATCAGTAGGACTTGTATGATCTGATTCGTCGAAGGTGATGGGCGCATTTTTCCAAGCTTCACCTTTTCGGACGACTTGGTGTACCTGCGACGACTTGTCTCGGGAGTACTCCCGAGCCTGTCTCTTGGCTGCAGAATAGGTTAGTCTGCATAAATCAGAACCACCGTTAATGAAATTGATTACCTTTTGAGGTGTTATAGGTGTAGGAGGTCGTTGATGTTCTGTGGATGACTTCGGATCTCTTTTTAACATTGATTTCGTTTGCTCCGACATGATTTCCGTCAGATAACCGTTCCTCAGGAGGTAGGCGACCTCCTTCCTCAAAGCGACGCAATCCTCTGTGTTATGCCCGATGTCGTCATGGAAGTCACATCTCTTGCTAGGATCCCGTCGCCCATTGGGTTTGTCAGACTTTCTGGGCCACCGAACCTTGTCTCCCAATTTGTCCAAAGCATTGATAAGTCCAGTTGTAGTGACATTAAAACAATATGTCGGAATGGCAGGCGGCAGATCGTCGAGCCAGGAAGTCGTCGAAGCAACGTGCCGTTCTTCATTCTTCGCATAAGGCTTTCCAGCCCTATAATCATGTTTTCTGGAGGTGCTGGCCTTTCGCTGTCCTCCTTCATAGCCAATCGCACGAAGTCGGGACTGTTCGTCCTCTTCGAGCCGGATGAAAGCCAAAGTCATGGCTTGGACATCTTCAAACGTCTTGCAAGGAAATTTGGTCAATTCCCTATACAAGTCTGAGTCTTCGCGCAATCCTCTTCTGAAAGCTTCTACAGCCGTTGGCGTGTCACATCTCGGAATCGACACTTTCTCCTTGTTGAATCGATGCAAGTAGTCACGTAAGGATTCGTTATGTCTTTGTACTACACGATATAAGTCACTGGTTTGCTTCTCCAATGCTCGACTACTCGTAAACTGCTGGGTGAACAAGTTAACCAGATCCGCGAAGGAGTCGATGCCGTCATTCGGCAAGTTGACGAACCATGTTAACGCTGGACCCGTCAGTGTTGTCCCGAACGCCTTGCACATGCACGCTTCCCGTTGATCCGGCCTGACAGAAATAGCTAACATCCGTTGCTTGTACTGAGCGACGTGCTCTACCGGATCTGTGGTTCCGTCGAACAATTTCATAGGTGGGACTGCGAATTTCTTTGGGATTTCGACATCTGTTATATGTCGTCCGAATGGAGAATCCGCATAGCAAGTTCGTGTTGCCATGTCAAGAGGACGAGGAACCCCTGGCATGCCGTTATACTTTTCTCGCAACTCTTTCAATTCTTGCATGATAAAGGCCAACGGTTCCGCCATGTCTATATGCATCTGGGGACCTCCTGCTCCGAAATATGCTCCCGCCTGAGACACCCTCTGTTCGGATGGCGAACGTATGACGATAGTTTCCGGATGCTGTTGTCTCGGATTGCTGAAGTCGACATCTCCGATCATGTCGTCACGCTCGGAAATGTGTCGTCCTTGATGTTCAGCAAACAAATTGCGAAACACGTTCCTTCTGGGGAGTGGTGCAGGACGAGATGATTGCCCCCTTGCACCTGTTGAACCGGCCAGCGAAAGGGGAATGAAGGGCTCCGTTGAAGTCGACACGGGGATAGGGATCGGCATCTGCTGGTTGACGGTCTGCATCCCCGATGTCGTCGTTTTGGTTCGCAATGAATCCGGGAAGAAGCACATGGGGATGCTTGCTTCTGGAGTTGTCGCTGGGACAAGAGGTTCATAGGGTATGAGCTGCGAGATCGCCGGGACACCTTTAGCATATGGATCAAAGTTTGAAAGTCCCGGGAAAGCTTCGGATGTGAATGTGACTGTTGAGGTTGGGACTGGTATGGAATCTACGCCCAACTTTGATGCGGCAGTCATTACCTCTTTCCCTTTTCGTGATTTTGACGCTATGGACGCCACCGATTGAACTTGGGATCTCAAGGCGTCATTTTCTCCTTGGAGAAGAGTTATTCGTTGACGCATTTCCTCTCTTACGGCCTCTAGCTGGATTTGAGTATCCTCCTTCGACTGGTTAGCCTCCTTGGCCGCACGTAATTCTTCCCGGAGGGCTTCCAATTGTGCCGCTTCGGCACTTTTGGCCGCGCGGAGCTCCTTTCGGACAGCATCAAGCTGCGCTTGCATCTCATCAAATAGGGGATTAGAGCTTCCGGCCATCGTTGATTCTTGTTTTGCAAGAATTTCCCACAGACGGCGCCAATTGTTTAAACAAGAAATAGTTTATCCTAGAACGGAGTAAAAAATGGGAATCAAGCAATATAGAATCAACTATGGAAGAATTGGTAAAGAAAGGAATTTGATATATGATGATCAAGAAGAAGGATCTTCACAATATGCTTTTGAATTACAATGTAGAGACTGAATGTATGTGTATTCGTAACTGAATGTGCTGATTACATAGAGCCTCTAGATATTTATAAGAGATACATTTAATGCACTTTTGTCCGTTGACGACATGATCCGACCGTTACGACGACATGTCCGACCGTTACGACGACATCAATATCGTCATTATTGCATCATCAATTCTGGCCAGCCCTTTGAGTAACCTATGTCATAATTACAATAACTACTCTAATTATATACATAAAACTGTCCAGATTTAATTAGCTAGCATTAATCCCAATGAATACGTCATTGATTGCCACGGTCAACCATTTCTGAATGTAGTCAAGGCCGCCCAACTCGTGTACCAACATATATTTAGTTGAGTTTGCCCCCACCCACGATAATTCCTGAATACGCCACTGGTGACAAGCCTAAGCCTAAGTGAAAGGCGAGATCTTGGCGTGAAAAGTCAGATATTTTAGATGTATTATTTTTTACAAAAAAATTGATTAAATTCAAAAATACTACTACGGGGTGGTACATATATTATACACGGAATCCTAATAGGATGTATAGTAGTTAAAAACAAAGTATATCATTTTGTATTTTTCGTTTTATACTTCAAAAATTATATAAATTATATATAGAGAATTTACCCTAAATAGGAGTATAGGACTAAAAACATTTGTCAATTCCAAAATGGGACTGTCATGTTTTTAATTCCCAAAGTTGGACTAATTATTGTCATGTTTTGGCAGTACCGTACTTTAAACATGGCAGTATTTTCCAAACTTGACAGTAATTACTCCTATTTTGGGAATAAAAACATGACAGTCCTATTTTGGAATTTACAAACGTTTTTCACTTTTTTGTCCCATTTCAGGAACTTTCCCTTATATATATTGAACGATGTAAGAATTAGGCTCAATCTTGAATTATTTGTATATGGGATATTTATTTATTTTCTACATATTATATCACTATATAATACTCTCTTCGTCCTAAGAAATGGAGCTTGAGAGGTTTCTCTCTCAAAACCTTCGTATTTCCTAGGGTTCGGCCGATTAGATCCGGCTGCTAGGGTGTTGTTTTTTCATTCTGATTTCCATTTATTTGAAGTTCGGTTGCTTCGATCAAGGGGAGTGGTTACAGGCAGCAAAAGGACGAAGGTCTAGGTGCGCAGCGAGATCGATTCGAACGCAAGGCCCAGTCGGATGGAAGACATAGCAAATTCATACAAGAAGATGTCTTTGGAGGAACAAGAGAATGAGCTTAATTTTGATGAGGAAGTGGAGCAAGGGGGAGATGAGGAAATCGACCCGAAGGTCTTCCCGGTAGTCGGGGTTGTTGTTACATACCGCAAGGTCAAGTTGTCGGGCTTCCAAGAACTGATGACTTCGCTATGGAGACCAGTGAAAGGTATGGCAATCAAGAAAATCGGCGAAAAAAGGTATCTGCTAAATTTCAATCAATTTTTGGATATGAATCGTGTGATTGAGGATGGTCCTTGGCTGTTTGAGCGTGATTTAATTTTGATGAAAACTGTTCAGCCAAATGATATACCTGAATCGATGAATTTGTTTGAAGCTAGCTTTTGGGTGCAGGTGCATAATGCCCCTATTAAATTTAGAAATCTGGGATCTGCTAGGAAAATTGGTAATTTTTTAGGTTCTTTTGTTAAGTTTGAGATGAGCCAGTATGATGGTCAACAGAGTTCTTATCTGCGTATAAGGGTTTGTCTGGATGTCTGTAAGCCTTTGAAAAAGGGTACTACTTTGACAAAGGATGGGGTGAAACATTGGGTGGATTTTAAATATGAAAAGCTTCCCAGCTTTTGTTTTTTATGTGGCATAATTGGACATTTTGATAAATTCTGTCCGTTAAAGTATGAAGAAGGCTTTGTAGCTGAAAAAACGTATGGGGCGGAACTTAGAACTGGAGGAAGAGTGAAGACCAGCCCAACAGGAACCAACAAGTGGTCATCCAATGAAACTTCCAGTTCAGGTGGCTACGGAATTCAGCGGAAGTCTAATCTAGGTGGAAATTCCTCGGCTGAATCCAAGACTAGTGTGCCTCCGCTATAGGAGATAGAGGACAAGGAAGGAAATCCGGGTGACTCAAAGCGTAGAAGAATCTGGGATGATCAGACCAGGGAGGTGGCAGCTGACGAAGGAATGACTCTGGATGAGTCAAAAAATGGAGAGGCGGCGGGTCAATCTCCTTAGGCCCGTCGAGTTATCCTATGGTGGTGTTAGTGAAGAAGACTAATGATGGTGTTATTTTTATTATCCGTTGTTTCTGCTTTTATTTCGGATTCTTTAGTATGTTTTCCTTTGGCTTTTTTTATTTCCTGTAAGACTCTTGCATTAAGTGTGGGGGGTGAAAGTTCTGCGGTAACCGTCATTGGGTTTAAGTTGCCCAATTTTGGTCTAGCGAGTTATACTGCTTTTTTACAGGTGGTTAACTCTCATTCTCGGCCACGGGCGGATGGTTACATATGGTTCTTTTCTGCTTTTGTACCCTTGCTGAATGCTATTTCTATGAATTAAGCCCTCTTCGAGCAAAAAAATACTCTTTTCATCCTATAAAATTTGGACAATTTCACTTTTCTTAATTAAAGATAATAAACTCTGAACAATGATTTTGGTTATTATATTTATGTGTAATTAATAACGTTTATAGGGTTTGAAAGTATTTTTAACAAAAAGCAATTTCATATAATTTTTCATATTTTAAATAGTGGCATACCACTCTCCCTTTGTATTTTAAAAACGGCTACATATGGCTTTGGCACATTATTTGGGGGAGAGAGTATTAGGGGATCAAGGGTAATGAATAATGTAAAAGGGAGTAGTAGAGAGTATGTAAAAGTATGAAAGGGGAGATAAAAAGTAGAAAAAATAAGGATAATTAAGTATTTTTGAAGGAAAAAATTACGAGAGGTGAATGTTTTAGAAAACTTTTAGGTACATCCCAAAAACAAAAAAGTGAAACAAATTATAAAAAAGTGGAGAGAATTCTAGAAAATATTATTGGTCAAACTTGATCATTATTGACCAAGAAAAGTCTATACGACCAAGTTTTGTGGGAGCAATCAGTACTTATCCAAAGAAATCTAAAACGTCTTTTCACATCTAGGTTTCGCCTATTACCGCCTTGGCTTCAAAGACTCGAGACTTGGCATCAACATCCTGCCACACCTTACGTCTTTCAGAACACTGAGTGGGGGTCAGGTGGACAGTTTGGTAGATATTAAAATGTTTTCACATACTTTTCACTTGAACTTGTGTCAATCTCTCTCTCATTCAGACAAGAGCAGTCATATCAAATTTTATTAAATTAGACCAGATTAAATTTAATCAATGAGGAAAATCATATAATAAAAAACTTTCATTGGGCCAATTTACATCAGATTAGACTCGATTAAACTAAAAAAAATCAATTTAAGTGAAAACGTCCTTATAAAAAAAGAAATTTAAATCAATTAAATAAAAGTTAGTCACATTTTTCGCAGAAAAACATTAAAAATATTTCCATCTCTTGTTGTAGTAATACTTATGGTATTTTATTTCAGTATGATTGATTTTACAAATAATTTACCTATGAAGAAGTTTGAATGAGAGCAATAAATAGTAAATACTCGACAAATACGCCAACAGTACCAAGGAATTGTTTCCAAATTTTTTTAAAAAAGTGTTTTTTCTTCGGATTTTGACTTTGAAAATGCGAAATGAGTATCTAAAAACTAAAAGCTACTGTAAAAGTCAAAGGAATGTGAATGATGCTTTAAATTGTTTTTTACTGTTTTCATTTTATAAAAAATCACGTTTTTACTGTTCTCAAACGCAACACCAACTTTTAAAGTTCGTTCGGTAGCGTTGTTTTTCGACTTACCAACCAATCTTTTAACAAACGTGTAACTTAGTTTTTGATTTCATTCGCTGAATTGTGTAATAATAATAAAAAACAAGGTTGGAGTTACTTTGTGACTGTATTAGCTGAATTCACTTTAGAGAATTATTTTAGTTATTTTTTCATACTAGTATAATATTTTCTTTATATTATTACTAAAATATATTTTAAATATAACTTTTTCATAAATCAACAAAATCAGCTAATTCAATCGCTTTAGGGAGAACTTCATAAACTTCATAAATATTACCAAAAAGATTCTTAATCTTTAACTACTACGTAGTACGTATTAATGACTCTAGTTGTGACTACCATATATAGTACTCGGGTACCACAAACTGCCGCTCTAACCATTCGATTTAATGACTGCAAATCCACCACGACTTGCACCGTCATCGCTACAGTTTATGCTAATACGATTAGTTCACTACCACTCAGGCTGTCCGCAAACCAGAGGTTGAAAGCTCAATTTTAAATTTTTCACCCCAATATTTGCTGCAACCCATGTATATGTCGGTGTCAAACCTGGTTGGATAACATGGAGGGAGTGGCAATTAAGCAAAAAAAAAGGATGACACCCCATCTCTGAGGGCCCCCCAACACCGATCGGACAGCACGATGAGAGGATGTAAATTGGACTATAATCACAATCTGACAGATAGAGAGTGGGGCTCTGTCCCCGGTACTTGCAGAGGCCCTATGCATTTTTCAGCATAGTAACCCCTCATCGCAGTTGCCGAGATTCGAACCCGAGACCTAACCCTTGTGACACTCCCTTGCTACCAGTTGAGCTACGCCCACCGGTCGGCAATTAAGCAGACTATTGACGGAGAGAGGAAAGTTGCTACGGCAATACCTGGCGCATGAGACTAGGAAATTTGAAAACCCCAAATGTCTTAAATGTATCATAACTTTTGCATTTGTAATCCAAATTTTATAAAAAACATACTACGTATCAAAATTCATAATTCTCCATAACATTTCCTATGACACCAATATCATATATATATAAAGTGTAAAAAATAAAAGTATGAAATTTCATCCATGGGAGATTTTTATGAGTATTTTTTAAAAAAGATATAAGTGCTATAAAATTAAGGCATCCTGATAAAATTTTTTTTTTATTATCTTTAAGTTTTCTCTCTCAAAAATTGGTACAAATTAGAATTAAAAAAAGTTTAATTCCAAATTTATTTATTTTTACATCGAAATGTTCATCTTTTAATATCATAACTATTCACAAAAAAATGATAAAAAATAATAATTTATAATAATAAGAAGAAGACTTAAATTAAAGAAAAACCTTTGTGAATGAATATATTGACGGTGCAGGATTGCAGTAAAAATGGAATTGACAGAATCAATATGTATACATAGGTGGAGAATTTGATTTATTGACGGGAGCGGGGTTGCGGTTAGCCTCAGTCACTCACACTCTCACACCGTGTACTCTAGTATTACAGCCATCCACCGGTGGACGTAGCTCAACTGGTAGCGAGGGAATGCAACAAGGGTTAGATCTCGGGTTCAAAATCCCGACAACTGCGATGAGAGGTTACTATGCTAAAAATGCATAGGGCCTCTACAAGTACCGGGGACGGAGCCCCACTCTCTATATGTCAGATTATGATTATAGTCCAATTTACATCCTCCCATCGTGCCGTCCGATCGGTGTTGGGGGCCCTCAGGGATGAGGTGTCATCATCTTTTTTTAGTATCACAGCCATCCATCTAATTGGCACTGTCATGTTGTAATTAAGAAAGAAATGAAAAATACTATTGCGACAGTGCTAGATTTCGAAAACAATAGATGACCTTTTAATGTAAAACAAATTAAAAGATGTTTTAGAACATTATCACAGTTTCATCACATGCATCGAGATCATTACTAACGGCGCCTTACATGAGGGCGTGCAAGAAGTGCTACCGCACAAGACCTCTCGATTTCAGAAGACCCAAAATTTTAAATATAGTTTATATAATATAATAAATTTTGATTTATTTGATTAAAAATTCCTATCTTAGTACTTTAATTTTTTAAATACAAACACTAAATAGTACTCCGTAATATTTATACGTAATTGAAATGCAATTGTTAATACAATTGTGTAATCCAACACGATATAGTAAATATATGTATAAATGTGTATGAACAAGCTCGGTTTTTACGTGGAAACCCGAAAGGGAGAAAACCACGGGACTTTTTAGGCTAATGTCCAAGCCCTCTCATTCTCATTAATCTCTCCTCACCATTACACAGTACAATTTGAGCTCCCATTAATGGAGTCTTGCAAGCTATTCTAGAGAGAAGAAATGAGTTGGGGAAGAAGAGAAAAAGGGGTCCCTAAACATGTGGGAAAGCCCCATATTTATAGGGGTAAGGGAAAGGGGGAAACCTAACCTAATGGGCCAAGTAAGCCCAAAATGGGCCCAAAGGGCCGAAACATGCCTAATAGGCTGAAATGGACCTTGTCATTCGGGCTCCAAGCTGGGGCGATGCCTTGGGCTCCTGAACAGTAACGGACCGGGATAATATACCTCAACACAGTAATTAGCACAAAGCCCTCATACAGTTTGGAATGAGCTTATAACTACTTTCTTTTTCGTACTTTGTCATTACTTTACTTTTTAAATATATTCTGTTTTCTACTTTTTCATTTATCTTACACCTCTATACTATACCTACCAATCTCTTCTTAAAACCCACAAAAAAAAACTAAGGAGACCATTATTTAAAAAATTAAACCTTGAAAGTACTAATATAGTGTTTTATACTTCAGGCAGTTGAGGGCTTCATATTCAATTGAGAAAATTGCTATTGCTAAGACAAAAACATAGGCTTTTTCCCAAAATAGAACTTAATGTTTGGTTTTCCCTAAATAGGACTAACCTTGCCTTTTTTTTACCCCTAATTCTATTTAATTAATTAATTGGTCTAAATAATTGCCCCCCCTAGTTTCCTTGCACAACCAAGGCAGTCCGTCAGTGGCAGGGCAGTCCGTGGCGGCGGCAGAACTCCGGCAGCCGGTCAGGCGCGGATTCCGGTGGCGGTGAACTCCGGCAATTAATTAACCCAATTAATTGGCCCCCCTAGTTCTCTTGCACAACCAAGGCAGTCCGTTGGTAGCAGGGCAGTCCGCCGGCGGCGGCGGCGAACTCCGGCGGCGGCGGCGGACGGAGGTAGAAACGCTGGGAAACGTCCAGAAAAAAATTCAAAACAGGGGTATTTTGGTCCAATCACACATAAAAAGTCATATTTAAGAATGTTTAAACTAAGTGATCCTATTTTAGGAAAAATGCTATGTTTCACTCTTATTAGGGTAAAGGGAAAAATAAATAGGTGACAACTCCGGTACCCATTTAAAAAATGGGGTACCGTACCTATCATGCATTTGATTGGTCCAAATCATTATATGCTTTTTAATTTAGATTTAAATAACTCAATTGCATCATTCTTATTGGTCCATTTGGACAAAGGTACAGTACATTTGGGGTACCATAGAATCTACCAAATAAATAATATACCCTGAACTTTTTTTGAGATCCCCACCCCATACTTGTCCTGGTTTAAATAATATCCCCCACTATATTTATTTGAGTTTTGAGTACCCCATACTATAATTAACAAAGTAATATTTCTTGGAAGGCTCTCACTCTGCAATTCGGCCATTAATGGAGCAGTGATGAAAGACTACAGCCCAGACCGATGAGGACGAACGAGTACAACTCAAGACGACAAGGACAAATGACGAACAACTAGAGCTCAGGACAATTTCTCTGAGTTATTTCCCGGGAAGGGGTACTTTCTAAACTTATTTCCCAAAATAGGGTACTTCTAAACTTATTTCCCGAATAGGGGTACTTTTTCCTTGTCAGCGTGCCACGTCATGATTCAAGTCAAACCCGCCACATCCACAAGTCCATGTCATCCTATGTATCACTTAAAAATAACAAAAATTGGAGGCCAAGGGGATTTGAACCCACGATCAACTCATTGAAATTTCTAGCTCCCCACCACCTCAATGGTCTAGTAGTTGAAGGTTCAAAATTTCCAGCCTCATTTTTTTGTTATTTTTAAATGATATATTGGATGACATGGACCTTTGATGTGACAGGTAAATGATGTGGAAGTGGCATCTGACTTGAGTGATGACATGGCATGCTGACAAGGAAAAAAATACCCCTATTCGGGAAATAAGTTTAGAAGTACCCTATTTTGGAAAATAAGTTTAGAAAGTACCCCTCTCCCGGAAATAACTCCAATTTCTCTGCTAACCCTAAAATTGACATACATATGTTTAGCCATTTAAAATCATAATAATAATATAAATACTAACAATTGAAAAAGTGAATTTCTGTATTCTTTATGGTTCTAGGTAGTAATTTCATTCTTAAAGCTTCTTTATGCCTCTATGCAGTTCTGCAGTACGTAAATTTAAGAAATTTCTTAAAACTTCTGTATGGTTCTTATACGAAGTATATAATAAACTTCTTTGTAGTTCTCTGTAATTTCTGTATTTTGCATAGTTCTTAACGCTAGTCCCTTTATTGAAACTTGCCTGCAATAAATTATTTTGAGTCCGCTACGTGTTCTATATTTTGGATATTTATTTGATAAAGAATAATAGAGTCCTGTTGCGTTGCAATAGAAGTTATGAATTCTTTGAGAAGGAAAATTGGTGAATTGATTGAGTAGGTGAACCAATTGAAGTTTGACCGAGGATAAACACGCGATTCTTAAACAGCAAACTCTGCTTTGAAATTTTCGTTGAAGCTTTTCCACCGGTATGCCTTCTTGGATGGATCAGTAGGACATAGGGTATAAGTATCTCAATTTTGTAAAGTAGGAGATATTTATACAATATGGACAAGTTTGGGGTGGAGGTATCACACATATGCAAAGTTTAGGGTAAAAACCCCTATTCAATTTTGCACCGGACCTTTTATATGTTAGGGCCGGCCTTGATTACTAGCTAACACAATCTATATTAGCTTTTTAATCCTAATAATCAATCCTTTAATATACCACCCAGTCTAATACGTACTGCCACAAGCTATCACCGCAAGGGTGGAGTTAGGGGTACACACAATTTGTACACAAAATTTGTACACGTGTATGTCCCCCACAGACAAGTTGTCTGTCGCGAGATGAGTTGTCTGTCACAGACAACTCATCTCGACAGACAACTCATCTCGCGACAGACAACTTGTCTGAGGGGACAGACAAGTGTACAAATTTTGTGTACAAATTGTGTGTACCCCAATCTTTTTTCATCACAGCAAACCAATTGTTATGAGGACCACCATGTATGCGCGCGGTATGCCAGACATCTGCGACAGTCTTTCTTCATTGTCAGACAAATAGACAATATTACTACGTACTCCGTATAAAGGAGTACTATTCGGCTATTTCTGTTCTTATTACTTCCTCTTTTCCAAAATACGGAGTATATTTCAATTCGTTTTTTTTTTTGGTCAATCTCAATATAAGTGGTTTTCTTTTATCAATTTGTGTGGAGTATTTATCTTCTCCTTGCACAATTTTTCACTATATAATTTTCAAATAAATTGATTTTTTTTATAGAGGGAATGTTATTTTTGTATCCAAATAAACTAGAATTTTGTCGAATAGAATAAAAGATACAAAAAAATCAATCAAGGTCTGAAGAGAATGAAAAAGAAAGAAAAGGAACAAAAAAGACAATGAGACAAGAATAAATTAAGAGTGATTCGTGCTAAGAAATGAAAATAAAAAGAAAAGAAAGAAAAATAAAAACGAGAAGAACGAAAAAGCTTGAAGCATAGTAATGGTAGAACAATATCATTAAAATAAGTCTTAGGGTTTCTACGATGTGGCCGGGAACCATTCCCAATCGGTGAAGCCGCAGGTAGCTATGAATTGAAGTACAGAAACTCTTGGAAGGAGTACATTTTTTTCATTCTCCGAAAATTCTACGGAGACTCTCTAGAAACTGTCAAAAGTTGTTTTTTCTGGTAAAATTGGTCACGTATAACGCACAGGAGGGAGATGAGCTGATTTGCGCGGGCTCGCATAACATAGGGATGATGAAGATATACTTGCTGTTGAGGAAGCGGTCCAGCCCAGCTGGTCGCCGACTCACTCTCCCTTATGGGAGGTCTCGGGTTCGAAACTCAATGAGCTGATTGTCAGCCTAGATTACTCCAGGCTCCCCCAGCCCCCCTCCCCAGACGCCCCTGGAGCAAAAAAAAAAAGGATATACTTGCTGCTATGGAACATGAGGGGTGATGGCATGTCAAATGACTTGTCTAGGTACTTATTTATTTTTTATTTTTTGCACTAGTTTTAATTTTACTATCCCGTATCATGCTTATAATTTTTTTTTATAGGAGGAGAGTGGGTGGGATTAAGAAGTTGTTCTCTTCGTCTTATTCTTATTCCTCATTCTTATTTTATTCAGATAAGATCAAATCAGAAAAATTTAGATCAGAGTAGACCATATCAGAAGCATTCAGATCAGATCAGAATCATTCAGATCAGATCAGAATGACACAGATCATACCAGACCAGATCAGAAACATTCAGATCAAATCAGAAACATTCAGATCAGATCAGAAAAGTTCAAACATGATTTATCAATTTTATAATAATAATAATAATATTATTATTATATTTTTTTATTATTATCAAAATTAATATTATTATTATGATTATTATTATAATAAAAAATAATAATAAATATTATATTTATTATTATTATGATCATTATTATTATGGTTATCATTATTATTATTATCATTACCATCATCATCATATTATTATTAATATTATTAATATTATTATTGTTATTATTATTATTAAAATTATACCTAAGACACTAATTATAATTATAGCTATAGTTATAATTGTAATTACATTTTTAATTATAATTATTATGATCATTAATATTATGGTTATCATTATTATGATGACGACGATGACAATGATGATCATGATTATTATTATTATTATTACTATTACTATTAAAATTATACCTGATACACTAATTATAATTATAGCTATAATTATAATTACAATTATAATTGTAGATATAATTAAAAATAGAATTACAATTATAAATATAGATGTACTTATAATTAGTGTAATATGTATAATTATTATAAATTTAATCATAATTTTAAATATAATTATTATTGTAATTCTAATTATTTTATAATTACGATTATAATTATAATTATATTTAAATTATATTTACAATTACAATTATAATTATAATAATTATAATTAAAACTATAATTATAGAAATATTCAAATCAGAAATATTTAGATCAGATCAGAAGGATTCAGATCAGATCAGAGAGATTCAAATCAGATCAGATGAAATCATAAAGATTCAGATCAGATCAGAAACATTCAGATCGGGGTGAAGAGAACAACTTCTAAGTGTTTGATTGCTTATGTTTGGATGGGAGGAACCGATAAACTATCAAAGTGTTTTATGTCTATTATTGGTTCAAAGCTCTCGTATGTTAAACTAAATTTTTATTCAACTTGAAGTAAATTTTTCTATGCCTAATCAGGGAGTGAAGAGATCAGTTTGGTATTCGAAGTTGCATAAAAAGGGTCAAATAAGTCCTTATATAGGAGGTTCTGTCCCGCCGACTCCATTTAGGGAGGTTCCCGGTAGAATTTTTTAACGAATCTTTTTGAGCATCTTATTCATCTAGTCTAGTTTACTCATACCAAATTTCAGCTAAAACTTCAATCGGGAAGGCATTCAAATGAATTCATGAAGATAACTGCGCAGTTAAAAGCGCAATTATCTTCCAGAATTCATTTGAATGCCTTCCCGATTGAAGTTTTAGCTGAAATTTGGTATGAATAAACTAGACTTCATGAATAAGATGCTCAAAAATTTTCATCAAAATATTTCACCGGGAACCGCCCCAAATGGCGACGGCCGGACGGTAAGGACTTATTTGACCTTTTTTATGCAAATTCGAGTAAGAACGATAAGGACTTATTTGACCATTTCCTCGATCTTTTAGCTATTGCGAGTTTTGTATGAGAAAAAGGTTGTGTCATGAATATGATATTATGATGTAAGAATTATCCTCACAAAAAAAAAAAAAAAAATTATGATTTCTATTAAACCAATATAGTTGATTTATACTTTAAAAAAAGGGTAACGGTAGAAGAGTAAGGAAGTGTTTGCCCTTCCTTCTACCTCAAACTTTGTTGCGACCAATACAATTGTCCCTCTCACAACCAAAACTTATCATACAGAGGCTATGTTCCACCACTTTTAAGAGCCCGTTTGTAACACTGAATGGGCTAAAATTTATGAAATTCTGATTGAAGTGGTTGTATAGGCTGATTCTGCTGATTTATGAAAAAATTACATTCAAAATAGATTTTATTAATAAAATAAAGAAAAATTTATATGAAAATAGTTAAAATGATCATTTACAGTAACTTTAGCCATTACAGCAAGAAAAGTAACTCAAACCTTACCTTTTCCTATTATTAAGTGCGCGAAACCAAAAATCACGTGTTTGGTGAAAAAATATTGTTGATAAGCTTGATAGGCCGATAAAAACAGGCTCATCAGACGGGCTCTATGACATTAAGGATGTTTTTTTACTTGGAATGTAATCCACCCCAGACCAGACCAGACCAGATCAGACCAAAACAGACTAGACCAGACCAGAGTAGACATGGATATTTATAAAAATATAAAGAGACCAGACATTACCAAACCAGATCAGACCAGACCAGATCAATAAATTACACTACCAAGTAAAAACATCTTTATGATGGTTCTGGGTCAAAAGTCAAAACTGTAACCAGAAGGCATAGGTTTTGGATCCCTAGCTAGTGGCCCAAGTTAGGAATCGAAATCTAGGGGTGGGATTTTGGAACCGGGAACCGTAGAACCGATTGGAACCGAACCGTTAACAATTAATGTCTCATTTGTAGGAACCGAACCGAAGCGAGTTATAACGGTTCGGTTCCCGGTTCCTATAAAAAATATGTGCATAGAACCGTTAAGGAACCGTTATTAAAAAAATAAAATATAAAATAATATTAGTAGTAGTAGTAGTAACAATGATGATGCTGATGATGATGATGATGATGATAGCAATAATAACCACCACCACCACAACAACAATAAAACAATATAAGATATTTAACTAACAATTCTAATTTAATCAACGGAAAAGAAGTAATAAATATTGTACATGAGGTTGATATAATACATTAAACTCCTTTCTACAAATCAAGTTTTGTTCCATCACATAAATTTTATAAATATAAAATAACCCAAATAACTTGTAGTTGATTGCACATATTTTACTTTACTATTTTCATGATATTTCTAATTATTAGATTTATTATGAATCAATAGAATGTAATAATGTTTTTTTTATATCTATACATGCAAACTCAATGTCTTTTTTTATGTTTTGAAAGACTTGAAGTAGGCGTCCTATTCTTGCTACTATGATTACGAGTAACCTTCATCGCTCCGACACTACAACGATTTTTAATGTTTCATTTATTACATGAAAATTTAAATCACTTTTGCTCTATTAAGTGTTCAAAGTTCATTAGTTAAGTTTGAGATTTGATGTTTGAAGTGATTAGAGCTTCAAATAAAATTTTAATACTCATGTTTTGAATTTTTGACGTGTTTATGTTGTTTGTAGAAAGTAAATTGTTAGACCCTAGATTTTGATGAACTGTTTTTGATGATGCCAAAAGCTTTTGTTATCCCCCCTCTATTGTAGCATTATTATAAGAGTCTTTGTTATCCTCTGTTGTAGCATCTTGCAGTTGTCTAGTACTAAGAAAATTATCTAGATGTGTCGTGCTCCTTTTTATATAAATAACAAATAAATATGACTGGAAAACCATAAAATGCAATAAGGCAATATTGTATTGCCTTAAAAGGATATCGTACAAATCCAACCAGTTAGATTTATTTGTTACACACAATAACATCTCGTACAAATGAACTATCTATTTTATCTGGAAAACAAAATGCAATAAGGTAACTTTACCTTAATAGGAGTTGATATCCTACCAGTTAAATATTTAGCTTATCATGTTCGAAATACTAACACTCAGAATAAGAGTTCTTGATATTCTGTTCACTACAACAAATAACAATGTAAATTCTATATAACAAATAGAACACACTGGGATTCAAAATGAAATAAGGTAAAGTTGTCTTTATCTTAAAATTGGATATTTAAATCCAACCAGTAAAGTGTTATTTGATATATAGATAAATCAAAGTGAACAAGAATAGTGAACAACTGACTGGAACACAAAATGCAATAAGGTAATAACTTTTACCTTAAATAGGATTTGTTATCCTACCAGTTAAGTTGTACACAATACCTGCTAAACTACACAAGTGCTTAAAAGTGACAAGAATTTCAATGTACAAACAATGTATCAGATTAAACATACTGGAACTATAAAATGCAATAAGGTAAAAATTATTTACCTTACATGGATATTTAGATCCAACCAGTATAGTTTTAATTCGGTACATAAGTTTAATCATGTCACTTAAAGAAAGTGATTAGTAAAATAAGTGACAAATTTTATTGTAAAATTTGTACCAAATAAATTGTACTGGAAAGAACAAAATGCAATAAGGTAATTTTACCTTAATAGGATATTTTAAAGATCCTACCAGTACAAGTTTTATTTGGTACAAAATATTCTAAGTCACACATTTTACTTCACTACTTGAGCAGGTTCATGCACTCAGCTTCACGAGTGTAGTTGCAAGACAAGGCCAAAACATTCAGAATGCAAGAGCAGAGAAGACAAACAAATGGGTGAATAGTGAGGAGTTTCAGAATAGGCATGCAGCGATAAGAAGGCCTAAGGTATGGGTGTTATCTTCGTACAAAGCAAGTGGTCTTCAAAAGACAAATCCTTATCCTGCTCCAACACAAGAAGACGCAAGTACAATACTTTGGACGTCTAGGATTAAATCCTCTTAACCAACGGAGGAGATTAATCTACTGGAGATGCCTATAAAAATAGGCAGAAGCATGAGATCAAAAGCAAGTCATTGAGTTCAAAGCAAGAGATTCTATTATTACACTACGAATATCCAGCAAAAGAAAAAGTGCTAGAATACTATGCTTTGACTCATGCTTCACTAAGCTCTTAGACTAGATCATAAATTGTTATATTTTTTAGAGCTTAGATTTTAGTTGGTGGCCAGAAATTCCTTGTATTTTACAAGTGGTTGTAAACACTTAGGAGAACAGTTGTTCGGATCCTATAGTGTGGTTAGATAGATAGAGTACCTTTTGATCCCCACTGGATCAATCGAGAAAAGTCTTAAGGACTGAGTAACTTTGAGTGGTGTTATACTCATCGTGAAAAACCTTCAATCTAGGCCAGAGTTGTCAAGGCTAGATTGGCACTAATTGTATTGGGCTGAATACTTTAGTGGAAATCCATCTGAAATAGGGTGGGACTGGATGTAGGAGGATTACACCACCTCTGAACCAGGATATATCGTGTGTTGATTTACTTTCATACATGCAGAGCACACACCAAACACATCTCACTAAAGGATTGTAGTTTGCCGGCAGCATCCTAAGCAGTAGTCTTCATCGACTGTACTGCTTAGCCTACTGCTTAATAACTCACTCTCCTTGAGAGTGTTTTCCACTAGAAGTTATCTTACACTCAGAAGGTGCCTCAGCAGTACCCTGGTCTTCACCCTCCTGCTGAGCCCACTGCCCATCCATATGTGTCTTTCCGAACGCCATAACAAGCCAGAACAAAAAGCCATCCAAGAGTCATCCTGTTCTTAACAGTTGCCTCAGCAGTAACATGCCCACCAGCCGACTGCCAACTCAGCAGTTGCCTGCCAGTCAGCAAACTGCCTGTGCAGCAGTAGACTAAGCAGTTACCTGCTCACCAGTCTACTGCCAAGCCTACTTCCTCTTGTAACCAGTCTAAACATCATCTAAACTAGAAAGTTATCTCACACTAAGTATAAAGAGGTTAAAGACTTCCGCTGTGCATCTATTAATCTCTTAAAAGATTATAGATCAACTCATCTAGAGGGAAAACTACATAAAGTTGAAAAAGATTTAAAAGTCTATTCACCCCCCCCCCCCTCTAGACTTTTACCTCTATCCGGGACCATCATAAATTATGCGTTAATTCTTAGACGAGAAAAAATTATTCTAGGAACCGGTAAAAGAAAGAACCGAACCGTTTACTACCGGTTCGGTTCCATAACGGTTCTTGATTTTTTATATAGGAACCGAACCGATTTCATTAGTTAAAACTTTTATAACGGTTCCACTCATTTTGAGTAAGAACCGAACCGGTCCCAGCCCTATCGAAATCAATCAGTTCGGTTCCATTTTTTTTATATCCATCGAGAATCAATTTAAAAGGGGTGGAGTCATTGTATAGTGGAACTAGGGGTGGGATCGGGATGATCCCGATCCCGATTGCCCAAATCCCGATCCCGTCCATATCCCGATTCAAACTACAAGAGAATCCCGTATCCCGTCCCGAATAAGTCGGGATCCCGACATTAAAATCCCGATTAAGTTGGGATCCCGATCGGGAATCCCGCTTAATCCCGCTTAATCCCGACAGTGAAGTATCAAACATAAAATTATGTAATTTCTTTAGTTAAACACTAACTTTGATATTTAACGGTTTCAAAATTATTCTTTGTTCATTGTTATACCATATTTATCATCATCTACATGTAAAGTTTATTGTAATAATTATCGTCTCAAATTCACACTAGTACATACTTTTATAATAATTTTTATTTGTAACTTCAATTAATTAATAGTATAATTTTTTAATAAGCTATCAAGGTTTAGTGAAACTTACTTCAAACATTTTATAAAAATCACTAAAAGAAGGATGTGTAACGTATATTATTTAAAATCCATATAAATACATATTATGATTATTTACTAAAGAAAGAAATCTTAGTCTCGATCATTTTAAAGAGTTCATCAGAACCGCAAAATTTGTAATATTGTTGTGATTTAGATTGTCGGGATCAAGAATAATCTCTATTTAGTTAGGATCCAGAATATTCATTTTCAGACAAATGCCGAATAGTTTTAGAAGTTTGATATTGTAAGATACTCGTAGTAAAAAATTAATCTATGTAAGGAATAAGTAATTAAAAAAGATATGCAAATATTTAGACACATATTCATTTTTTATAAATTTATATTCATGTTTTTTTATATTCATATATAATTATATACGTGTGTATATATTATATATATAGTGTCAGGATGTCAGGATTTTCCCGATCCCAACTTTTTTTAAAAAAAATCTCGGCCCCGTCCCGACTTAGTCGGGATCGGGAAAAATTCCCGACTAGTCGGGATCGGGATTGTCGGGATCGGGAGTCGAGAGTTTTTTCCCAGCCCTAAGTGGAACATATGGAGTATAAAAGTCGTGTGCAAGAGAGTGTTTAGACTTTAGACTTTACCCAAATAATAAATTGATTTATGAGAGATATATAAGTTTTGGATCTTGGTTAGATTTGATTTAGTTCACCTGTTCACTTGAGCAATGCTTTGCTTGTAATGCTCAAGTGAGGCAGGGGTATGCGCCTAATATGGTGTGTGTATGTATGTACGAAATTGTAAGAAAAAATATCTCACAATAAACAAGAAGTGAATAAATAAATATATTGGTAAGCCAAGACTCACCACTCAGAATTTCAAAGTTTCAGACCATCGAGTAAGGTTGCAATTTGAGCAAGAAAAATGGTTCATTATATTTAAGAAATGGTAAAACCTTGATTTAAATATTCAACATACTAGTTTTTTCCATTTTGAATCCCTCGACTGTTGGGTTAGTGACATTTTTTGTACTCAACTTTCAATTTTTCCATTTTTAATCTTCGACTATTGTGCAAGAGACACTTTTAGTCCTCGACTTCAATATTTTCCAAATTTAGTCCCCTTAGTATTATAAAATTTCCACTTTTAGTCCTTGCACTATGAATTTAACACAATAAGTGGAGGAATAAAAATGTCACTATTGTAATAGTTGAAGGACCAAAAGTGTCACTTTTATAAAAGTGGATGGACTAAATGTGGAAATTTTCAAAGACGGGTACCAAAAGTGTCTGTCGCACAATAGTCGAAAGACTACAAGTGGAAAAACTCAAAGTAGAGTATCAAAAGTGTCAGTAACATAATAGTCAAAGGACTAAAAGTGGCAAAAAAAACTCTTCAACATACATTCTATGTGTATTTTGCACTATGAACGAGCATATTTCGGTCACCAGAAAATCAGGCCGACTTGGACCAATCGGATCAGATAGGAACCAGATCAATTACATACCGGTTTGGTCCTTGGTTCAAACTTTTTTGAAGTTCTTAGTTACGGTCCGTTCCGGTCCGGTTCAGTCTGAATACATAATATATTAATATTTAGGGTCCGGACCGATGGAACCATGATTAATTAATTAATATTTTTTAATATATTTTCTTACTAAAGTGTAGTAGAACGTAAAAATTTTTAATAAGCAATTAAATTTAGTTTTATTTGAATATTTATTCAAGAAAGGTATTTCAAATAATTTAAGAGCCATCAAAGTTGTTTTGGTTGATAAAAAAGTTGTTGTTTTTAAATAAAAATTCAAATCCAATTCAATACTGGTTCGGTCCGGACAAACCCAATATAATCTGGTCCAGGCAAACCGGGAATAATTTGGTCCAGTTTCATCCTACACCAATATTATATAGGTCTGGTTAGGGGTGGACCCGGTTCACCGATCCTGATCGGACTGGACCGAAACCGCCTCGATCCTAGTGGTGAAGCCCAATAGTGTGTAGGACCGGCTCGGGACCAGTTTTCTGGTCTTGGTCAACACTCCCCATCTCTGTTGGAAAAAATGTACTCCGTATTAAAATTTGCATCAAATTGCTATTTTCAGGCAGTATTTTGAGTGGGGTCCACTTTCGATTTGGGTCGGGTCAAAGTGGTTTGAGATCACCTTTTTTATAAGGGGTTCAATTCGATATGTGGTACACTCAGAATGGATAATGAGGGAATGAGAAAATGATTCTCGAAGTTCACTTGTTGAGATGGAGAAATCGGAAATTTCCAAAGGTAGAACTAATCGTAGAACTACCGTCGGTTAATGGTCGTTCTAATCTCTCCTTCAAACTGCTAGAGTTTGAGCGTTACCTAACGTTTAGTAAACTAAAAAAACACCGTTCTTTGTCCAGTTCTTTCGGTTTATTTTACTTTCTTATTTTTCGAAAAAACAAAAACACCGATTTCCCCAACAGTCTCTGCCTCGGTCAATGTTACACGATCCCGAGTGTGGTTTGTAGGGACCGGCCGGTCTTGGGCCAGATGTTGTCCCGTAAAATAACCCCGCCCCGCCCCATTTAGCTGTACGTTGGAGGTTTGTTTTTTTTTGGATGAAGTTGGAGGTTTGTCTTGAATGTTGGATGAGTCTCTAACACCTAAAAATGGCTAAAAACTTTTGCCCGTACCATCTCTCATTCTCTCTACTCCCACTTTCAAAATTTCGTAAGTTTTGAGTCACACATATCACCTGGTACTTTATAAATTGGCGATTAATATTCACATTCAAAACAATGCTTTGTTGTTTGTTTCTTAACCAGATGAATAGTTTTGCCACAAACAAAAGATGGGAAGTGAAACCGGGCCAGGGTGCAGCGGCGACTGAATTTGGTACAAAGCCAGTGAAAAAAGAAAGGCGGGTGGATTTTGTGGGGAACCCCGTCACGTGGAAAGCACGGGGTGCTGTTGCGGCATCGCGCACGTTGGAAACCTGGGTGGGCCCTTTTCACCCACGTGCAGGCACAAGTCATTAAAAAATAAAAACAGCATTTCAGAAATACACGTATACATTTTTGCGTCATCCTATGCAGGTACACGGTCACCATTTTAAACAAAGTTTTCTCTTAAATATTTACAAATAATGAAATACGTTGTGCACAAAAATCTCTATTTGCCTATTTATAATATTTCAATTGTCGAATAATATTTGTATTGAAATTGGGGAAGTAATGTTTGAAATTGCTGGTTGAGTTTGAAATATATCAATAGTTCTATTTAGGATGTTTATCGTTGACTGGTTTTAATTGGACAAAGCATATCATGTTACATTAGATGAGACCATTTGGTAACGCTATTTTTCAGCTTATGAGGCTTATCCGTCAATTTTTTCATCAAACATTAACTTTTTTTCTCGCGCGCTGAATTATGTAATAATAAGAAGAAAATGTAAGGTTGGAGTTACTTTTCTGGCTGTATTGGCTGAAATTAATGTAGATGACCATTTTATCTATTTTTATATTTAATTTTTTCTTTATTTTATTAATAAAATATTTTTTAAAAATAACCTTTTCTTAAATCAGCAGAATCAGCCAATGCAACCACATCAGCCAGAACTTCATAAATTTCAACAGAATCAACCGAATCAGCTGATTTTCGTGTTACCAAACGGGCTCTGAAATAACTGCTGTTTAACTGCGCAGTTATCTTCAAAAGTACGTTCATTTGATTGCCTTCTCGATTGAATTTTTAGCTGAAATTTGGTATGAGTAAACTAGACTTAATGAAAAGATTTTGAAAAAAAATCATTAAAAAAATCTACCGGGAACCGCCCGAAATGGCGACGGCCGGACAGAGATATAACGGGTGATTTATACTTTTTATGTAAGTTCGAGGACTTATCTGATAGTTCTCCCTTAAAAAATTTTGTGTTTGAGTTAATTGATAAAACTGATAATCCAAATATTGGACTATCAAGCGAACTCATTATCTACACATTGAACATATAATCTATACTAATTACATAATTCTAAAATGTTAAAGTTAGCATTTAAAGTTTTAAAAAATACAACAGTTCTTATGTTTTGTTGATTACTCAGTTTTTATTATTGAAAATTATACATGCATATACAGTTGCATCAAACAATAATGCAAATATTAATTGTGAAACACTACAGGGTGTATTGAATATGGATTGTGGTGGACTTTTTTAATCCATGGACTTTAAAAAAGTCTATGGACTTTTAAATCCATAGACTTTTAATCTGCTGACTTTTAAATCCGTAGACTTTTAAATCCGTGGACTTTTAAATCCGTGGACTTTAATTTTAAATGAATGACTTCTACGGATTTCAATAAATCCATAGACTTTTACGTGGACTTATTTCAGACCAGACTTAAACAAAGCAAACCAGACTTTAATAAATAAGAATCGCTACATAGAAAATATGACAAATATAATAGCTAATGTTCTCTATTCCGAATGAGGTCAAGCATATGCATTAAAAAATATAAGAAAAAAAGTAATGTCATTGAACAAGATGGGAACAAACGTCTTGTGCTACTGAACTATGGATCAAAATTATTCATTTTCTGCAGCTGCCCACATTTGAGTAGCAAGATTCATCCTCCATTCAATAGCTTTTTCCCTCTGTTGATCTTGTGTCTGAAAATTATACCATTCAAGATTGTCCTCATCATCACTAGGTGGGTCTTCTTCTGGATCCGGAGGAAATTCGTCAGATCGACATTCATGTCGAAGAAAATTATGTACTCCTGCACATGCTTAAACTAATTCTGCTTGTGTTTTATAAGAGAAGGGAGATGATGTTTTGAAGATTGTGAAGCGTGACTTGAATATTCCAAATATCCGTTGAATCACATTCTTTAAAGAAGCATGACGAAGATTGAATAGTTCAACCGCATCAACAGGGTGATTTCCTTCACCACCAAAATCCTTTATATGATACTGAGTACCTCGAAATGGAGCTAAAAATTGACACCGATTTGCAAATCCACAATCTCGGCCCCAAATAATATTTTCCTAGACATTGAAACATTACACAATTAGTCTATTATACAATGCAATAAGTAATTGGTGATAGAGATTTGGATAAACATGTTAAAGTGTACCTGATGGCACTTTAAGACCATTTGGTCTTGAAATTGCATCATTTAACACTTTTGAATCATGGGCAGAACCCTCCCGACCGCTAAGCACATATATGAATTGCAAATCAAAGTTGCAAGCAACTAGTACATTTTGAGATATAGTCCCATGACGATTTCGATAGATGTTCACTTCTCGTCCAGCTACGATTGCTGGAATATGAGTGCCATATATTGCTCCGATGCAATCCTAGCATTAGGAAAAGAAGAAATACCAAAAAAATAATTAATCGATCATCATTAATCATGTCAAATTGGTGAAGTGCATTATGAAAAGAAAAAATACCAAAAAAATTAATTAATCATCCTTAATCATCGATAAAGTTTTGCATTACTCACCTTGAAATAAGGATAAAACCTTGTACTCTCTCTGATGACATGTGGTACAGATTCCGGTTTGGCCATAAACTCGGGAGCTATTGTATTCAGCGCTTTCAATACTTTGTTGAAGTACTGCTAATGCTGAAGTGTGACTGCTTAAATATCATTCTTGGTTGACAATAGCGGTTATTTTGGCCGATAATAAGTAAAAATGTTGCCACCATTTCTTCAACACAAATATAACTTGTATCTCTTAAAGGCGTTTTGTTTCTTAGGATACAACATAATTTTCAAAAAATGTTAGGATACATTCTGTATACATTGTTTTAGGATCGTCGGCCATTATTTCATCCATATATTTAATTCCATTAGCCGTCACAAGTCGGCGAGTCAATAGGCGTGGAACAGGTTCATCATTAATTCTTGAAGCGAGATTGTATATCAAGTAAGTTACTGCTTCTATTGCCATTAGCAATATCTTAAGAGTCTTATAAAACTCAACTTCATCTTCATCTGCTTCATACATATCTATTTCACACATTGCTAAAAGAAGAAAAAAGATACTCCGTATAAACTTTAAAAAGTGAACTACGATATATTTTGAAATAAAAGTATTCTAACGGATAATACATAAAATAGTTCAAATAATCCATATCACTTTGCAATCCAAATAAATTAAATCACTCCAACAATAGATAAAGTAAATCCACAACCATGACCTATTTATTATTAGATAACTCTAGAGGACGAATCTAATGAAGTTGTTTAAAGATTGATGATCCAGTGATAGCGTTGTTTGGGAGTCATCCTTAAAAAGAAATCTTGCTTTGCTTTCGTATTCTGCATATCAAGATCATTGTCCCTTGCTTCTCTCTTCTCCATTAAATAACAAATTTTATCAAAACTATTAACAATTTTGTTAAACCCCATTGACAAGATCTCAATAACCTCTCTGTGACTATTAGGTTCCTTTGTTCTTCCATTGTTCCCATTGTTCTCAAAATCATTTCTACCCCTTTTTCCTTTAGCTCTATTGCTTGATGAAGGTGGATCCTCTATATTTCTACCACCATCTTGTGGAAGATATGATGAGTCCTCGTGGTGGGATGATGCATTTTCACTCGGCGTGAACGTGTTAGTATTTGGATAAAAAAATAATCCATCAATGCCACCAATTCTACCTGATTCATCATCTACTCCTAACACTGTAACATCTGTATTTTCACCAAGACCAATTGCAGCCATCCCAATTGCAGTTCCATTCCCCACTGCGATTCTCAGATCCTCATAGTCCGAACAAGTTTCTGACCGAAGGTGTGCATGTTCTTTATGTGACTGATATATAAAAAATATAAAGTTTGTTATTATGATGTTATAAAATAGACACACAAATGAATAAAAAAAATGCCCACCTTCAGGTAGTCAGCCAATACTTCTTCGGAAGCGGTGAATTTCTTTGTGGCCGAATCCCATCCGAATCCAGAGTTGTGCCGCATAAGTTGAGAGTAATGGGAGTATTGTTTTTTAAACCATTTGACTCTACTTTGGTAATTATTAAAACTAATTTCATAACCAAGCTTTTCCTTAAGTTTAGGAAGAAGTCTAGTCTCTACCATTTGTTTACTTATCACACCATTTATATCACGAAGGCCAAGTTTGGCACTTTCAACCATTAGCTGAAGCAATACATTACTCTCTTCTATGTTCCAGGTTTTATAATCCTTTTTTTTGGCGTTACCTTGTGAATCGCCCATCTATAAAACATGTAGAACCAATTCAATCAAAAAAATAATAAACTCAAACTCATATGACTTGATCTTTTAAAACATAAACTTATTGAACACATATTATTGTGTTATTTCAATCTCGATCATATGCACAAACCACAAATCTAACAAATCTGACTATGCACAATTAACGAGTCCAGCCTCCAGGAAGAAGACGGATTCCCACTTTCCCAGATTTCTGCTCTCTTCTCGTCTCTCTCAGTGGCTTATGTTTTTTAAGATTTTTATTTAATCCTATAGGAATATTCTATAGGAAGATTTTATGCATAAACCGACTTCCCACTTTCCCAGGTTTATGCACATATCCATGTGTCCTACACTCCTACCTGAATTGCTGAGTCATCCTTTTTTGAAAGGCTTCATTAGTTTGGTGTATTAATTTATTCTGTTTTTAATATATTATTTTTTCTGTTGTGAGTTATAGCTTATAAAATAATAACCTGATAAACTAATAATAAATACTACAGTAGTATATAAATATAAAATTATACTTATAAAAACTAATAAAATAATACAAATCTTGATATTTGATATACTAGTTATCAATAATTTGATAACTAATATTTGAGATAGACATTTTAAACTTTAATTCCTATTAAAAAATCTTATGGCGGTTAGCTGGCGCCGCGACTCGACTTACCGCCATGACAAGTATAAATATTATTTCCCCTCTCAACATAAAGAAAAATGTATGTTGTGGCTTGAGTGTGGTAACTTTTAAATATATAACTTTCCAGGATTAATGTGAATTTTGGAAATGAATTGGCTCAGGTTGCTTTCCAAAACATTGAGACTGCCTCCATTACAAATCTTTTGGGCACACATATTAAGAAATTGAGATAAAAAGCATAAATACCCTATATTTTCTTATTGTACAAAATTGCACTTCGTATAACATCTTTCTTATTAGGGTTTATAAATTAAAAAACCATCTTTCTTAACCAAGATTGGTATACAAAATTGCAGATATTGATAGTGCATTTGAAATTGATAACAAAATCTGGCTATTAATATAACAGTTGATATATACGAAGTCCATCAAAGATTTCTCTATTTCAGATAGCAACTAATCAGCATCAAAGATCCCGAATTGTGTCTTCAAGCTCTGCTTTAATACGCCACACCTTTTGATGAACTTCGTATGTAGTTTCTTGATGTGACATACCAAAATTGCAGTTGCTATCTTGAAATTGATAACAAAATCTTGACAGCACACATATTAAAAATTTCAGTTGTTATCAATATCAAAATTGCAGTTGTATATACCAAGATTTTATTATATTGAAGCCAAGAACCCAAATCGTGATCGAAAACATATCACTTTGTTCACTGAATACACGTACGGAGTAATATTTTACAAATCGTGAATTCACTTTAATATTGGATTTCGTTGATGACAATAAACCAAACCTACTTTTGTTGATAAGATCAATTAACCAACACATCAAAGTAGTTGTTGCTTCATCAGAGGTGAGCAAGAGAAAAATAACTTACTTGGAAGCTGTTCTTGGCGAGGTGGGCGAGGAGGCGAGAAAACCCTGCAGGAAGAAAGTGGCGTGAAATCTCTGGGGGGAGCACGAGACAATTGCTTGGAACGAGTATATATACGAGAGGTTATAAAGTCCACGGGAATCGGCTATTTTATAATTCCATTGACTTTGTTATTATTTTGAATACACCCATACTTGAATTGACTTTTAAAAATCCTAATTGAATACACCTAAACTTTGATGGACTTTTAAAAATCCTAATTGAATACACCCATATTTTTAAAATCTATGGACTTCTAAAATTTTCCCACTAAATCCCAATACAATACAATACAATACAATACAATACAATACAATACAATACAATACAATACAATACAATACAATACAATACAATACAATACAATACAATACAATACAATACAATACAATACAATACAATACAATACAATACAATACAATACAATACAATACAATACAATACAATACAATACAATACAATACAATACAATACAATACAATACAATACAATACAATACAATACAATACAATACAATACAATACAATACAATACAATACAATACAATACAATACAATACAATACAATACAATACAATACAATACAATACAATACAATACAATACAATACAATACAATACAATACAATACAATACAATACAATACAATACAATACAATACAATACAATACAATACAATACAATACAATACAATACAATACAATACAATACAATACAATACAATACAATACAATACAATACAATACAATACAATACAATACATGCATACATTACTGCATCATAGGCAGCCACGTTACTCACTTTAAAACAATTCTGGACGCTTATAAAACCTAAAAGCTAAAGTTGCTATTCTACAATAATTGTGTATGATACTGTCTAGAATATGTGCACGTAGTTCTTTACTAGTATCATTTAACTGCTCTTAACTTGATTATGACCCAAAGTCACAACATGACAAAATCAATAATAATCTTGTCAAAATATCAGGAAAAAAAAGAATGACGCCCCATCCTTGAGGGCCCCCAACACCGTCCGGACGGCACGGTGGGAGGATGTAAATTGGATTATAATCACAATCTGACAGATAGAGAGTGGGGCTCCGTCCCCGGTACTTGCAGAGGTCCTCTATTGAGTAACCTCTCATCGCAGTTGTCGGGAGTCGAACCCGGGACCTAACCCTTGTGGCACTCCCTCGCTACCAGTTGAGCTACGCCCACCAGTCAAAATATCAGCCAAATCTCTCGTTTTATGTGTAGTTGAATTAATGTTTTGTTTATTACCTCCTTCCGATCTTCAACTTTCCATTTTCAATCATAAATAAACAGTATTTCCATTTCTAAATCTTCACATCATATTATCAATAGTTTTTTTTTTAAAATACACTATTACACCTACTTTTTTTGGATGTATTATCCTTTATTCCATCGCACTAATTCATTATCTTCCTATTATACCCTCAATAATTAATATCTGTTTCACTGTTTACAATCTCACTCACTTTCATAGTGGGAAGATCCTAACTTTACAAAGGTATGTAGTATTATTCAAAATGAATACATATTTATAAGAAAACTTGATGACAAGCAATAATATCACATCTATGTAATCTCAATAATCTCACTTTTGCACCTCATCGTCTTTCATTGGTCTCTGACCGGTTAATGATCTGCTATAACAGGGTTTTTCCATTTTTTTTAAATATTACATAAATGATTTACCTTTCGAAATTCTTCTCAAAATAGTCCCATGTTTATTTTTTATTTTTTCTCCCTAATATTTATCTTTGTTGGTCCCAAACAATGAGATAAACGAACAGCTAAAATGTATTCCACGATAAGTATAAGAAGAAAGGATTCTTAGAATGATCGAGAAATAATCTGAATAGAGAAATCCTTACTCTATAACTATCGAGAAGCTAAAAGAAGAATATGCTGCTTATCAAAAACTCTATTGCTGATTATTCGGTCCTGTACCACACATACGCGTATTTATAGGCGCAGGTACAGGTACCGAAATGGTAATCTAGGAGTTTGGGTCTAAGGCCTTTTTAGCCTTATTCCCTTACTAGCCTAATTATTACATGATAATTAATACTATAAAGGGTAAATGTTAATCTATTAAATAACAAGACATAAGACAAACTTGATTCACAATTAAAATTCTCAACAATCTCCCCCTTTGTGATCAAGCGCCGTCTTGCTTCTTCTAATTCTCTTCACTTCTGAGCTTTATAATAATGTTTTCTGAGATTAGGTGCATGCTCATAGCTTCTAAGTGACATTCTTTTGTCAAGTTGCTTCTCGATGGCTTTCAGAATTTTGTCAACTCTTTGTGCTTCCTTGAGTTCAGCATCTGAGGCATCAACATATTTCTTTTGTCTTTCTTCAAAATCCTTTCTGATGGGTTCCGAATTTTCCCTCATAATCTTTAGTGTGCCATCACAGTATTTATTGATTTCTTCAATCTCCAACAGCCGTTTCTCACCATTGTGATTCAAGTAGATGATTGCGACTGGGTTATCGAAGATGTAATATGCTGGAAAATTTTCTAGCTCTAGTCCGTACAACTTTGGTCTTATGAGATTCGTCTATGGCAGATTGGTTTCTAGGGCCATCCGAAGATCACGGGTAGCAAAGAATTTGACCTGCTTGATCATAAAGCGCTTGAATGCATCGAAGCCTTCTTGTGTAGATTTGTCGCGAGTAACGGGAAGTTCTTGGAATGCTAGGAACATCTAATAGACGTCATCCATCTTTAGCATGTAGAGATCATTTTCTTGCAGGTGAATTCAGTCCCGTTAGAGCGCTGTAGGTGATAAACAGAGAGCGTGATATCTTGATGATTGACTTCGGTTACGTTCAGGATATTCCACACTGGGTCCTTTGCTGTCTGAAGTTCATGCTGCCATACTTGTCTCTGTTTTCCCATATAATGATGACTAAGCAAGAACAATTGTCCGCCTTTGTTCTTTCTTCGTAGATGGTTGAGACCACAGATCTTTAGTTCATCAAGTTCCTTAACTTTTTCTGGTCTGCGCCATATTTGCTTTCTAACTTCCTCTTGGAAGGGAGCATTGGTGTTGATATTCTCCCAGGGCTTTTCATTTTTGGGCATCTGGGACGCTGTTTGTCTAATAATAGATTCCAGCTCCTTGGGAGTTTCCTAATAGTTTTCTCCTTCATTGAGTTCATCGTCATTAAGCATTATGACATTAGCATCACATTTAGCTAGGAGCTCTCTGAGGTAGGCTCTTCGTTATATTTCATCTATTTCCGTCCATAGCCGAGACCATCTGTGATGAACAAGAATTACTTCAAGCTCATCGTGAATTTGCTCATCAGAGGGGCTAAAGGGATCTTGCTGCTGTGTTGGCGATCTGTCAAAAGTAACACCGGGATCACAATGATTCTCCGTTGTCATCAGTTTCAAACTAGGTTCTAGCTGATGGCCTGATTCTAATGATGTACTCGAAGTAACAACATCAGGACTTCCATTCCCTCCTTGGTCAACATCTATAAGAGATGCGCCTCGGAATGTTGTGTCTAGCTCGACCATGCTAGAAGATATGGCGAAGGATTTGTTTTGGCTGGCTAAAGTGGGTTGTTGGTTGGTAGAGGAGGAGGGTTGGTTTGGCTGCGGGGTTTGGCTTGTAGAAGTAACATGCTCAAGTGTCCGCAGGCGCTTGTTCTCCCCCTCATGAGGATTTGAATCATCGTGATCCTCATGGAAACGTTTGCTGCCGCGGAGACTCTCACGGCATGTGCTCTGGGTATTTAGAGCTAGGAGAAAGGCTTTTTGAAGTGGGGTGCAGTTTCCTTCATTCGTCTCTATGATACGTCCGAAGACCTCAGAGATTAGGTCTTCGAAAGGTACGGTGGATAGGTTGGGTGTGGTCGTTTTAGGGGAGGATAGTAGTTCTGTATCTTGGGTACCCCTTGAGGTGGATGGTTGTTGGTTCAGTGTGGCTAAAGGTTGGGAAATTGGTATAGACATGGATGGGGGCTGTGTGGTTAGAGGTTCAGTTTATACATCCTGAGCAGCTGGGGTACTTTTAGAGTCTTGTGCCCGAGCGGTTATGACATCGAGCACCCGTGGCATAATGGTAGACTCTAGAAAGCTATTCAGGTGTACGAGGAGGTCTTCAGGGATTGGGGTTCCAGTTACAGGGGTTGTAACTGTTGTCACAACATCAGTGAAGATAGCTGATGTGTGGCCTGTGTTCAATGATGGAGTCATTGTTTGCGTAGCAGGGCTTCCGATCATCATAGTTCCGGTCATTGCGTTCAGGGTGCGTGCACCTGTATGTGCAGTGAATAGTGTAGGTGTCCTAGAAAAATTTGAAAATGTAGGAATGGTGAAACCTAGACTCGACGTGCGCAAAGAAGATGGGGTAGTGGTCCAGGGTTGTTGACCACTAAGTCTCTCAACTGATCCAGAAGGGACCAGCGAGGTCGGTTATGAATTCCCCTTGAGTTTGTGAAACTCCAGCCTGTTGGGAGGCTGAAGAGTGGATGGGAGATGGCTGTGCATGCGCAGTTGAACCGGATGCTGCAACTTCTAATACTATATTTAAGAATGTGTCGCACTCATCAAAAAGTTTCATCTCGAGCTCCATTGTGCTCTTCTTTATCAGCCTCTTCTTAGGCTTTGATGATGTTGGACTGTCATTCTTGTGCTTAGAGTGCTACTCACTGATAACGATGCCTTTGGCAGGTTTGCGTGAGTGGGCAGCCTTTTCATGGTCTGATGAAGCATTAGATATGATCTCAATGGGCTTCTTTCCAGCTCTCTTCCTGTTTCTGATCAGATCTCCTGCTGTGTCATCATCATCATTATCATCTGCATCATCATCTTCGTTGTCGTTCCTCTCAGCCATGCTATCGGATGCCTCCCCATCAGCCTTATTGGTGGCAGCGGCTTGGCTTGATGGTTCATCGGTGGTGTCCTCAGCATTGGTGGGGTGGCCCTCGGCAGTCTGAGTCCTCTCGAAAGAGTTGTCAGGCTGATCATCATCAGGCCAGGTTGCCACTGGTTTCTTTGGTGGGTTGGCTCTCTTCTTACCCTTACCTTCACTCGGTTTAGTCCCTTGGGAAGGTCCATATGGGTTTTGCTGAACCATAGGGACTGTTCTCTCCAGTTCCTTCTTATAGTCGATGACTGCCTTATCCCTCTGATGGGCAAGATTGAGTAGAGAGTCAGGGATGGCCATAACTTCTGCTTTATTGTCATCTCTTTGGAAGTATTTGAGCTTGGGAGAAGTGAAGTGTTTGTCTTCCTTACGCTTCGGTATGGTCGGGGTGGCTTCCATAATGTTGTGGATGATAATAGCCAACCACCGAGCGTAGGGAATGGTATCTCCTCTGATGTTCTCCTTCGCCTTGACCTGATCCATTAGCTCTGTCCAGAAGAGCTAGGCCATGTCATACTTGATGTCAAAGGCGATCCCGTGGAAGATTTGAAGGATCTGCTTGTTGCACTTGTCGTGTCCGACATGCTTCGGAGACATGCACTTGTTGACCAGGCCGAACTGTAACACCCCGGCCCCACCGGACCTGAGGTAGTTACTCCGGACCAATAGTACTGTCCCCACAAACCACCACGAGCCTTTACCGCGCACTTTGTCCTCACTCATGCGCGCCCTGAGAAACTTCCCAGGGGGTCACCCATCCCAAGACTACTCCCGTGCAAGCACGCTTAACTTTGGAGTTCTTGGGTGATGAGCTCCCTTAAAAGGAGATGCACCTCTGTTGGTATGAGTAGTACTATTAATCGGTTTATATTAAATCTCAAGTGTTACACGAACAGACTCTTCCACGGGTGAGGAAGATTGGAGATTGTGAAATTGGACAGCAGGGGCAGTGGGCTGTCATATCCTAGCCTTTTATCCCTGTTATTAGCTCTTCATTGGTGGGAAGTGGTGCATAGTTCTGGAGCACTGATAGGGCTAGGGTCTCCCTAATTGTGGAGGGTGTCAGCACCACTCTCTTATCATTCAGCTTCGTCATGATTTTGGATCTGCCCTTCTTGTTCTCTGTATGCATGCAGCCCCAGAATTTATGCAGATATACCTCTGGTACTGCTTTGGCTTTGTTGAATGCGGGCCAGAGGTAGTGCTTATGGAGGATGGATATGATGACTGGATCCTAGCATTTGAACAGCTTCAGGTCCAGTTGGAAGTTATTGTCTATCAGCTTGGTCCATTTCTCCCCTGGATAAAGTTGATTGCTGGGTTGTGCACTTTTGTGTGTTCCTGACATGATGAGCTGAAAGAATTGGGTCAGCACATTGTTAATTTGAAAATTTTCTTTTTGCTGTTTTTCAGATTTGTTGTGTACAGGCGAGATATCAAAAACATACTAAGTGTAACCACGAGAACCACCTTCTCGAGGTTTGAATGTCGAGAAGTAGGTTCTCGAGGTTTAAATATCGAGAAGCTCTTCTCGATGTTTAAACATCGAGAAACAAGTTCTCGAGGTATAAATACAAAGAAGTCCTTCTCGAGGTTTAAACACTGAGAACCACTTTCTTGAGGTTTAAATATCGAGAAGCTCTTCTCGGTATTTCAACTTCGAGAAGCAGGTTCTCGGTATTTAAACATCGAAAAGTCCTTTTCGATGTTTAACTATCGAGAATCGGATCTCGAATTTTGAAATACCGAGAAGTTCATCCTCGAGTTTAATCTTCGAGAAACTGAATTACTCGAGTTCGCACTCGGAGTATTGTCGAGAAACCACCTGCAAATCTACAAATAACATAATGATAAAATTCAACTTAAGACTTTTCGAATCCAGTTTTTCAGTTCCAGAACAATGAGTTCTCAAAATCAGAATACGAGAAAGTTTTCTCGAATTGAATTCGAGAACAAGATTTAGTGCGAAAACCATTGGCATTGTTGTTTTTCATGATCGAGAACTTGAATTTCTACCTTCGGAGGAAATTGAAAGGATTTCAAGAATGAGAGTTTGAGAGATGAGATGCGAGAAAATAGTTCTAGACTTCGAGAAGAATATGAAAGCAAATGCGAGAAACTGTTCTCGAAGTCCTCTTTATATGCGAAATCTTTTATATGGGCCTACCGAGAAAGATTATGGGCCCAAATTCTTGAGCTGGGCCCATTTCAGTTTGAAAGCAGATTTGGGCCCCAAATTTAAAAAAAAAACTTATTTATGTACACATTCACAGATGAAAACTCCCCCTCGAATGATGCATGAGAAAAAAATAAAAACACACACACTTTTTTTCTTTCATTTTCTCTTTTTTCACAATCTTTTTTTTTAATTTTCTCCATTTCCACACACACATTTTTTTTAATTTTCTCCCTCTCAACACATGCAACACACACAACACATACACGCATTTTATTCAGACCAGTTGAGACACACAATTACACATGCTCGAGGTTCAACATGCATAACTTGGATACCAGGAATTGGAATCTCTTTTCATCCAGTGCCTTAGTAAACAAGTCAGCCAGTTGAATCTCAGAGCTTACAAAATATAGATCAACGTCTCATTTCTCCACATGGTCTTTGATGAAGTGATGAACGGGGTTGCTGGTTATGGCAATTGCGCTCTAGGAGTACTCACTGTAGATCGGGATATGATTGAATGTGAAGCCGTAGTCCTTGAGCTGAGTCTTTTCATAAAATTTCATGCCCATATAATTATTTTTCCATCATCACCCTCCTCCTCCTCCTCCTCCTCATCCTTATCTTCCTCCTCTAAACCAAGGTGGAAAATCATCTTCAATTATTAAGTGATCCTCATAAACGTTGCAAGGGAGTGATTAATATTAGGTGGTTGTCATTCACTGAAATATCCTTTAAGTAAATGAACTTCAGTTCAAATTTAAATATTATTTACCTTCAATGTTCTTTGACCTCTTCAGCTCACAGTTAGGAGTACATGTAGTTGGACATCGTTTAGTTCTTTATCACTCAGTCATCGAGCTGTAGACGTACTTGCGAGTAGTATGCCCAAGATAATCAAAGATTGACGGAGTTGGTTCCCTATTGCGAGTCTCAACACCATCATTGTTTCATTGGGGTCTATCATGCTTACACTAGACATGAGAATCAAAGTAATGGGAACCAAAGTATGCTATCTCTTGTGCTAAATATGCTTGGCATATAGACCCCTCAAGAGAAGCTTTGTTTTTAACCATTTTTTTTAACTTCCCTAGCAACATAGAATAATAGAAAATTTCTGAATAATTAAAATCTAAAATATAATACTCACAAGAGATAGCATACTTGGTTCCCATTACTTGAATATTTCACAAGAAAATATAATACTCACAAGAGATAACATATAATATCCAATTAAAATATGCAACTATTATTTACAAAAAAAAAATCACAAGAAATGCCCCTCTTGTTTAACGAATACAGAGAATATGCTTCACACTTTTGGCTGCTGTCCAGTAGCAAAACAGGTCTGGAGGATAATGAAATGGGATTTCTCCTTTACAGATAATTCAGTTTTCATGGATTGGATTGAAAGTGTTTTCATTAGGCATAATGAGGAGTTCTGCAGCAGCTTTATAATGCTTCTTTGGGGCCTTTGGAGAGCTAGAAATGATGTTTTGTGGAATCATGTGACTACACCACCAGGGAGCATTGTAGCAGGAGCTTTGGGGTTCATGGAAGGTTGGAGAAGAGCTCAAAAACCAGATAGGGGGGCGGCTGTCCAGGGGCAGATTCTAAGCAGGTGGAAAAGACCTATGGAGGGGAGAATAAAAGTTAATACCGATGCAGCTGTTAGGAAGGGAGCAGGATGTGTTGGTTTGGCTTGGGTGGCACGGGGAAGTGACGGACTTTTCATCACCGGAGGTGCCCTGAATCGAGTGGGAGAGTGCTTACCACGAGAGGCTGAAGCGCTATCAATGCGGCAGGCTCTTAGCTGGATCAAAGAAGCGGGCTGGACTAACGTTGATATGGAATCAGATGCACTTCAACTCGTTAAGGCTATTAACGAAGAATCAAATGACTCAACTTTTGGGATTATTGCTGATGATATTAGAGAGCTATCAGCTAATATTTCTGGCATTAAATTTGCTCATGTGAGGCGGTCAGCGAACCGAGTAGCCCATGATTTGGCTAAGGCTGCGGGTTCTATGTCTGGTCGCTATGTTTGACATAACTTTCCTCCTGATTGTATTGTTTCTTCTTTGAACCATGATTATATTAATCTAAGTGATTATATTCACAGCTATTTTCATATTTCTTAGTAGTGTACGACTAAAGTTACTACTATAGTCACTACACCTAAGGTGTCACATTTTTGTAAATAATCTTTATTTTAGTCACATATATCGGAATATATGTTTACTAACATTCTATAAAAAAATTAGTAAAAATTAAAACGCCTTCAACGCCTATGTCTCGCTTAAACATGCCTAGGTTTCAAATGCTTAAGGTCCGATCCGCCTCTTCCCGCTTCACGCCTTTTTAGAATACTGGCCTGTAAGGAAAAATGAAACTAAAAAACTAAAAACGTCTCTTTACGGACACTGATTTTGCATGTCATTCACATCGATTTGGTGGTTGTGCACAAACATAAGTTGTTTGTGTACACAAACAAAATGTTACAAATAGACAAAATTATATGGCTACAAGCATTTTCTGTCTGTATACAGACAATTGATGTCTGTATACAAACATTGGTTTGTGTGTAAATCACATTGAATTGCTTGCTCTTTTTTGCAGAAATGTTAGAGTTAAATTGTCTGTGTGCACAAATAAAAGTGTCACTAAGACAAAAAAGTCTGTGTACAGGCATCTTTTGTCTGTATTCCGACAACTAATGCTGGTATATAGACATTAGTTTACATGTAACATTAATTTAAGTACTTTTTTGCAGAAATGCCAAAGAAAGTGGTATAGAAATCAATATTTATGTATGCAGACATTAGTTGCCAAAAATGTGTTTGTACTTATATTTTTTTTGTTTGTGTACACAAACATTGGTTTCCGCGCAACATTTTGGTCTGTGTACACAAACAGTGAAAGAAAACAGTGTCTGTTATGCAGACATTGTTTGTTTGTGGCTAAATTTGTAAAATGTTACTATTTTTCAGTTTTTTCTTCCAGACAAAATAAATCAATATTTTCCATTCCACAAACGATATTTTATAGGGGAAAATAAATAATATACCCCAAACTTTGCCTTGGTGTGAGCTCCCCACCCCGAACTTGTCATAGTTTAAAAAATACCCTCAATTTTATTTATTTAATATTTTGGTATCGTATTTTTAATAAACAAATAATATTTCTCAAATTGTAATATTTTTATTAGATTTAGTTGGCAAAAAAGATGTGTGATTCCCAAATTAATGTGTTCTTTTCGAATTGATTAAATAACTTCAAAATCTCTATTTTAAGTACAAAAAACATGTTAATTAATCTTTTTTGCCAACTAAATCTAATTAACATATTATAATTTGAGAAATATTATTTGTTAATTAAAATATGGTACAAATTAAAATTTTAAATAAATAAAGTTGGGGGTATTTTTTAAACTAGGACAAGTTCGGGGTGGGGAGCTCACACTAAGGCAAAGTTCGGGGTATATTATTTATTTTCCCCTATTTTATATATTACAAAGATGGGAAAACAATTTGGCGGCTATTGAACTCTAAAGTTCCGATGACTTTCAACGATTTTCTGGTGACTCTTTGTTGAATCCCAACACACTTAGATGGACGCCCAAAAAATATTAGAAAAATTAACACACAGGAAATGAGGGCCTGTTTACTAACAAAGATGTTTTCTTGATTTGTTTTCTGTTTTCCGTTCTCCATATTTTTATTTTTCGTTCTCCAATTTTTAGTTTTCATTTTCCAAATTTTTCTATCTCCATTTTTTTTTTGAGATATACATTTTCTAATTTTCCATTTTTAAATCTGAAAACATATTCATCATTTTTTTCACCCGGTTCTGTGACAGACCGAAAGATAAAAAGTACGATCCCAGTCCGAAACTGAACCTAGTACAACCCAAGTAGGGTACCCGGTCCTGAGTATAGGAAAGTCGGGACCGAAACTGGCCGGTCCCAGTCGGCCCCAACAGCTAGTTTGATTAATTCTTTTCTCTTTTTCTCTATTGGTTGGAAACTCAACAACTCTTTTGAAACTTTTCACTTTAACAAAATAAGTTAAGAAAATAGGGACCAAACTGCTGGATCCTCGATTGGACCAATCAGGGACTGCCGAGTCGTTGATCGGACCGAGATTGCCATTCCTTCGATTGGACCGAACATGTACCACTTGATTATTGATCAGATCAGACAAGAAACATGTGGTCGTCGATCGAACTGGACAGGATCGCCGCATCATTGACCCGACGGACAAGGACGATTGGGTCATTGACCTGACCAGACATCGACCGTCGGGTCATCAACCGGACCGGACCAGGACCGCCTGACCATCAACAGGACCGGTACAGGACTGCTCAGCTGTCGATCAGACCGGACAGGAAAATTGGGTCGTTGATCGGACTGGACAGGGACCGTCGGGTCATTGACCAGACCGGACCACCGGGTTGTTGACCAGACCGGACCACCGATCCGTTGACCGCACCGAATACGAACCGCCGGGTCGTTGACTGGACCGGAACTGACACCGAAGCGGTACCGGATTCACTACTAGGCGTAAGTATGCCAATTCATTGCAGCGGCACTACAACATCCGTTGGTATCAAATTTGGAAAATTAGTAAAAACTCACTTCTCTAATTCATTAGGAAAACAAAGACATATCTCATTTTTTTTAGAAAACCATTTCGTAAACACATTTTTCTTTTTTCTTTTCTCCAGTTTTCCAACAATTTGTTTTGGTACACACGTTTTCAGTTTTCTGTTTTCCAGTTTTCTGGAAAAATGGAAAAAATCTCTGTGAGTAAACATACCCTGATGTTTCATTGATCGCTCATGTACAATGTTTCTCTCAGGTCTGCGGCTACTACACACTTACCTTACCTAATAGGTAAATACGTAGTATCTACTACCTTTGTAACATATATATCTCTCCGTTTAAAAGTAGGTGAGATTAAAATAGTGAAAGAGAATATAAATTATTGAGGGTATGATGAGGAGATAATACAATAGTGTGATGAAATGAAAGATAAATCCAAAAAAAGTACTACCTCCGTACTACTATGTTTGGGACAACTCGGTTTACGATGTTTGACCGAAGATAAAGCAAACAGATCTCTGTCCGAACTCAAATTATTTTTAGAAAAAATAAATTACATATTCAGAGACTATATTAAAAACTTTACAATGTCGCAAAAACCAGAATCAAATTCGATAAAAATTTGATATATAAAGTAAGAGATTAATAATGATTTGTGTTGACCAAGTGAATAGTGTCTGGGACAATCTTAGCGGGACGGAGGGAGTAGTTGTAATAGTGTATTATTTTTTAAATTATTGAAGGTACGATGAGAAGATTCAGAAATGGGAAGATATGAATGTTACTGATGGATAGTCTACCCGAGGGGTATCTTATCCGAGGGGTTATTGCGGGAATAACTAGAGAGAAGTCAGAGCAAAATAGGAGGAGAGAGAGTCGATTTATTAAATGAACTCAGCGTGTGGAGTTGAGATGTAGATCCTGTCCATTACAAGGAGAAGTGGGCTGCTATTTATAGCAGCAATAAATGCGATGAGAGGACACGTGTCAGTAATCCAACGGCCGAAGGGTCACATCAGCCTAGTGGCACCGGCAGTGGTACGTCAACCGCATTGATTGCGGTTGGCGGATGTGACGTGGCATTAAATGCGGTGGTTGGCTGTCTCTAAAAGGAATCTTTGATGATTGAGCCTGTTCAGCCGAAGGCTTCTTGTGTAGCCGAGGGCTCCTTGTGCAGCCGAGGGCTCCCTGTGTAGCCGAGGGCTCCCTGTGTAGCCGAAGGCTTGGTTCAGTCGAAGGCTTCCCCTGGTGCCGAGGGCGTGGGAATGCCGAAGGCTCATGTCTTCGCCGGTTTCCTCTCAGCAGCTTCTTATGCCAGAGAAGGCTATCCTGTGGGTTTCGGAGCCTTCGGCCAAGGAGGCCGAAGGCACCCAGTGTGTATTCTGGGCTACTTTGAGGCTCGGGCCGTTGTATTTGGGCCTGAGACGTTCTCTGGGCTTAATAGACTTGTTTAGGAGAAGTGGGAGTCTATGGGCCGGGGGTCCCTGGGCCATATACTCCATCAGGAGTCCCTCACTCCTTTTGCCGAAAGGTACTTGAGGGAAAAGGAGTAGAAGTGTTGCTTCTTCTGGAGGCTTCTCCATTTCGCTGGGTGCTTTTGCTGGAGAACTCGTCTTCTGTTGATTGCCGAAGGCTTCCCTCAGTCCCTCACATGTCGAGGGTTTTCTGAGGGCAGTATAACACCTGTATGACTGCCGAGGGCTTTCCTCAGTCCCTCACATGTTGAGGGTTTTCCGAGGGTGGAATGGTGTATGCACCCGAGGGCTACATGTGTTATTTGTAGGTTTCTTGCATGTGGGAATTTTTGTTTTTAGTTATGTGTGATTCCCGAGGGGTGTATCCCAGTCCCCCACTCCTTTAGGCCGAAGGCGAGTTCGGGTTGAAGGAGTTATGATGAGTTGATGAGCCCCCGAGGGTTGATAACATTGATAAGCCGAACGCTTATGCCGCTACGGGCTCGAAGGCGTTTGGTGGAATTCGTTGCCTGAAGGCTGCGGTGAGTGACTAACCGGAGGCTATCATTCGGGGGCATCCCAGTGTTGCCGAAATATAGTCGTTGTAATATAGCCGTTGGAAGAGGGTTCCACGTGGCGCATGGTCGTTGGCAGACGGGGGGCGGGTGCCATCCATTGGTTGAACTGGCGGCTTGTAATGATGGCCTTTTCAAGTCGAGGCCCAGTTCTCGAGGCTGAAAGCCTATATATACCCCAACTCCGAACTCATTTGGTTTGTGCGTTTTAGAATTGAAGCGAAGCTCTGCCAAAATTTCTAGAGAGATAAAGTATTTCCTCCGATCAAACCCTAAGCCACAAGGTCAGTTCTTGCTCCGTTCCTTACTACCTTAGCATATTTTGCTTCTTTCCCCTTTGATCTTGTGTTTAGAGGTGTTAGGATAGCCTTCGGTAGGAACACTTAGGTAGTCTCCCTCAGTCACACTTCTCTTCCTTCAAAGTCATGTCCTCTCAAAGCGATTCCCAAGATATCTCGGGGGAGCCGTCGGCACAACAGGAAAGCTACTCGGACGTGGAGTCCTCGAGTGCGCAGTCCTCGGCGAACAATGATTCAGCGGTTGCCGAGGAAGTCCAAAATAACCTTCGTACTGAGCTGGAGGCGGAGGAGTTTGAGCAGGTGGTAGAGGATGAAGAAATGGCCGTCGCGCTCCAGGTGGCCGAAGAAGAGGAAGAGAAGGAGAGGCAAGAGGTCACCGTTGCTGTCCTCCCCCTTCGTGGTGCCGGTGAAGCAAGCACCTCCCGGCCCCTAGATCCAGAACCCCTCAGTGTCGCCGTGGGGAAGAAAAGGAAGAAGACGAAGGCTCCACCGAAAGGCAAGCAAACCGCCGTTGACTGCGGGAAGCCTGTTGGAATTCCCGAGGGGCATTCATGGCTGAATACTGCCGCCCTCGCGCTGAGATCGAAGGCTGATCGGGCAGAATGCTATGTCACGCAGTTGCATGTCGGCCCTTCGGCGACTGTAATTGAACCGGGACCCGATGATCTCCTGTTGCGGGCTCCGGAGGGTTGTTTTGCAGTCCATGTGCTGTCGGTTGCCATGGGCCTCCGGTTCCCGCTTCACCCGTTCCTTCTCGAGTACCTTAGGTACGTGGGGTTAGCCCCCTGCCAGCTAACCCCCAACAGCCATTCTTACATAACCGGTTTCCTTCAGCTATGCCGGGCCCGGGGGGTAACCGCGACCCTCGACCTATTCTTCCAAAGTTTCAACTTGTGCCGAGGGGGGCACACCAATTCTGAGGTGTTCGCTAACCTGCAGCAGCTTGCTCCCTGGAGGCTGTTCGATGACGTGCCTTCGTCCCACAAAGGATGGAAGGACCGCTTTTGCTACATCAAGATGGCGGAAAATCCGTTCCCGAGGGAATTGCGCAACCATTTCCGACGGCACCCGAAGGTTGGAAATGCCGTACTTCAGAGAGAGGGGAAGAAGATTGCTGCTTTGCTGCCGGGGGCCACAAAGCATGTGACCGTCAAGGGTTCAACCCTTCCGGAGGACTTGCTAGCCTTAGGCTTTCGGCGTTATCGCTTCCTGGGTGAAAAAGACGAACAGTACCCTGTCCTCGAGAGAGCCTTCGGTAGCATTGGAGGTAGTTACCGGAGGGTCCGCTTTATTGTACTTAGGATATTTGCATGTTTTTATTTCTCTTCTTTTGTAATTGACCCCTTCGGTTTGACTTCTTTGCAGGTATCAGCATGGATGTCTCTAACTTTGCCGCGTTGAAGAAGAAGCTGGCCAAGGAGCCGAAGAAGAAGAAGGAGGCGGGGGGCCAAAAACCCGTTGATGACTTCTTCCAGAAGGATGGGGCATCTCAGGTCCCGGAGGGGGAAGGACCCTCCAAAACAGTGGATACCGGTGCTGGTGCCGGGGGCTCCAAGGGGGAGGAGCTCAAGAGAAAGAACTCCGGGAAGGGTGTCCCCCCCCGGATAACAAGAAGCAGAAGAAGGGGGCCTCCGGGAAGAAGGATGCCCCCATCGTGATAGTTGAGGAGCAGCCCTCCTTGAATCCTTCTGCGACTACCCCTCCTCGGTCTCCTCCATCCCCCATAGACGAGGGGATCCGCCCGGCGGAGATCATCCAGTTCCCCGTCAAGTCGGGGACCTCAGTCATGCACGGCACCCTTCACCCCGTCGGCTTCATGAGGGGGGTGATGGCCCCGAAGGATAGGTCAGTGTTGGCTCGCCTTGGGGACGACATTCTCGACTATAAAGTCGCGAGCTACAGCACCATGGTGAGTTGTGTTCCCCCTTCTCTTTCCCTTCTATATTTAGATGATAACTCCCGATGGCTCATTCTGATGTTATATTTTTGTCTATGCGCGTTCATCTGCAGGCTGCCCTGGCTGCTTCCGAGCAGGCCCGAAGGGTCGAGCAACTGAGGATCGCCAAGTGCCAGGCGGACGAGGCTCTGAAGAAAGCCGACGAGGAGAGGGTTGCCCTGCGGCAGAGGATTGCTGATGCGGAGATAGCCCTTCGTCTGGAGAGGGAGGCCATGGAGCAAAGGCTAAAAGATGCCGAGGCTAAAGGGAAGGCTGCTGCCGAAGAAGCCGCCGCTGTTGCTGCCAAGGCTGCTGCCGAGGCCGCCGAGATTGAAAAGACCGAGGCGGTGTCCGATGCTAGGAAGAAAGCAGTCGAGGCTTTCCTAGCCGAGGGCTGGATGGCGGCCGACCACGAGGGCTGGGTGGCCTCGGTGGTGGAGCGGAAGGTGGATGCCTGGGTGAAAGGCCCCGGTGCTGAATGGCTCGCCCGAAAGGGTAAAGATTATTATGACGGTGGTGAGTTCTTCACCCAGAAGCTGGTCTACCGTCGGCTGGCCAGGCATCTGAAGATTGATCCGAAAGATTTCGATCCGGCGACCCATGGCCTTCCCCCTCTTCAGCCAGACGTCAGGGTACCCCTTCCCCCGGGTGAAGAGAGGCCAGACTTGGAGGACTCTGAGCTCATGCAAGAGGGCGATGATGATGAAGAGGAAGTTAGAGAGGACGCCACTTCGAGGCCGAAGGATGATGAAGCTGAGAATGCCCAATCATGAAGTCCTCTAAGTACAATTCTTGTAATAGATTGTAGGTTTCCGGCTCCGGCTAATTGTATTGTAAACAAACACTTGTTTTGTAACACTCTTTTTATGAACATGTCATGCCTTCGGGCTTCTCGTATGAATGATATGACATATTTTCCTCCAAATTATTTCTGCCCTCGTTCTTTCCTCTTATGAATGTGTGCCTTTCTTTACTTGGATGAATGTATGTTTTCCCGGAGGGCCCGAGTTTGTGGACTTAGAAAATTTTCTAAGTAAGAACTTAGATCATGTCCTCGGTGACTAGGCCCTCGGTAGTGGAGAGCCTCCGATCGTAGCGTAGCATTAGGTTATCGCCAAGTAGATTAGGGGGGCCATCGGCCGCAACCCTGTAAGTGAAGAGGGCATCCCGGTTCTCTCCTGAAGGGTCTCCAATTGTGGACTTAGTCAAATTTCCACAATATTCCAATAGTAGTTGTAGTGAACCTTCCGGTACGGGAGCTGCTCTGAGCCCTCGGTACATATGGTTGCCGAGGGGTTCGAGATTATGGGCTTAGTGTAATTCTGAGATGTGTTTCCAACAGAGTGACCCTTCGGTTGATGAGTCTGCTTCGAAGGGCACCCAATTGTCATCATTGAGTGAGTTTGGTAGTATTCCGCCTTCGTCGGTATGAACCCTCCTGGTTGGTGTAGGTATAGATTTAGCTTGCCTTAGAACTTTGTGGAGCCTTCGGCATGTCAGATAGTTGACTTTGATCCAACCGAATTTTGGCCGTAGCCAAATTTAGGTGAAGTTTTGCTTAGTGAGCTCTCTTCTTGGGCTTCCGGGGAAACCGTTGTACTCCCAGGCTTTATGTAGTGAAGCCTTCGGCTATGTAGCCAGATGACCGGTTGCTGAAAGTCTTTCTTGCGCCTTTGTGGGTGCCTTCGGGAATATATATCCGAAGTGTTGAGCCTCCGGGGAGAATAGTATCCGGGGAGTTCCTTCCCCCCTACACATCTCTTTTTTTTTTTTTTTTTTTTTAGATGGTGTAGGAGAGGCATCTAGAAACTTGGTTTCTAGGAAAGGCTTGGCCTATATGGGAGGCAACGGAACAAACCGTTGGCTCCCCCTTCGGGAATGACCTTCCGATATCCCGAAGGGTTTGAGGGTCGTTTCCTCGGCCCGAGACATCGTCTGTTGCCTGCTTCCCCTTGGGAGATAGCACGGAAAGCGCCTCGGTTTTGAAAGTCGTCCCCTCAGCCCGAGACATGGTCTGTTGCCTGCTTCCCCTTGGGGGATAGCGCGGGGAGCGTTTCGTTTGTGGAAGTCGAATCCTGGGCCCGGGACATGGTCCGTTGCCTGCCTCCCCTTGGGGGATGGCGCGGAAAGCGTTCCTGGGAAGGGTTTTATTTGTGTGTGTGGGACACAAATAGCCGGGGGTGCTTGGTACCAGCCGGAGCCGAGGGGTATTGCACCCCCCGGTTTTTTTTTTTTTTTTTTTTTTTTTTTTTTTTTTTTGTGAGAGTATGTAAAAGTATGCATAATGTATGCATGGTTGCGTCCTCGTGGGGTACGGCTTAGTGAGAAAACACTTGGTGTTTTCATAGAGTGATGGGGGTGACCCATACACTTGGTACTTGGTACCTAAATTGTTGTTCCCCCTCCTGAGAGGAAGAGGCCTTGAGCCTATTTTGGCGAAGCGATGAGGGCTTGGCTATCATTTGTAGGAGAGAAGGGGGGCCTTGGGCCGCTTGTACAATATGTAGGTGAGGAAGGCTTGGCCTTTTGATTATTCTTCAAAAACAGATGGGGCCTTGGGCCATTGATCATTTACACTTGTTGAGGATGAGGGCTTGGCCGCTCATTGATAAAACTTAACTAGGTGGTGCACATTCCAATGTCTAGGGACCTCTGTCCCATTAGGGCGTTTTAGTTTGTATGTTCCTGGTTTGATGATGGCTGAGATGATGTAGGGGCCTTCAAACTTGGGCGCCATCTTTCCTCCTTCGGTGGGTAGACTGGCCTCCCTTCGTCGGAGGACGTAGTCACCCACTTGAAATTCCCGGGAGCGGACCTTGGCGTCAATGTAGCTTTTGACCTGTCTTCTATAGTTTTCAGCCCTGAGGAAGGCTTGCTCCCGGCGTTCTGAGATGAGGTGGAGATCGAGGGCCATGCTGGCGTCGTTGACCTCGGGTTCATATTGCTCCACCCTTCGGGTAGGAAGGGTAACCTCTGTTGGAGCCTTAGCCTCAAAGCCATAGCATAGGGAGAAGGGTGTCTCACCTGTTGCACGCCGAGGGGTGGTGCGGTAGGCCCATAAGATGTTGTGAAGCTCTTCTACCCAGCCTCCCCCCTCGGCTTCCAGCTTCTTCTTCAACCCCTCGAGGAGGGTGCGGTTGGCATTCTCTACTTGCCCGTTGCCCTGAGGGTAGGCAACGGAAGAGAATGTGTGCTTGATGCCCCAAGCTTCAAGAAGGGCACAGAAGGGGGCTGCTTCGAATTGAGTCCCGTTGTCGGAGATGATTTGTTGGGGGACGCCAAACCTTGTGAGAATATTTTTGAGAACAAAGTGGCGGCACCGGGCCTCAGTGATGCTGGCGAGGGGCTCGGCCTCTACCCACTTGGTGAAGTAGTCAATGGCCACAATGATATACCTGTTGTTGGAGGTACCCCTCGGCAGAGGTCCTACTAAGTCAATCCCCCACCTGGAGAAAGGTATAGCGGTGCTGATGGGAGCATAGTTGACCGCTGGTCTGCCGGGGGCCTTCTGAAAATGTTGGCAAGCGGTGCACCTTCGGGCTAGATCAGCACAATCTCTAGCCATCGTGGGCCAGAAGTAGCCCTGAACTATGAGCCTTCGGGACATGGAGAAGGGTCCCTGGTGAGCTGAGCAAGTGCCACTGTGCACTTCCTCCATGGCGACTTCGGCCTCATCTTGATGAAGGCACCGAAGGAGGGTGCCGTTGTAGGATCTCTTGTAAAGCCTCCCATTTTCGAGGGTATAACTGGGAGCTCTCAGCTTAGCTAACTTGGCGCGGGCCTCGTCCTGGGGTAGTTGTCCTGTGGTGATGAAGGCGACGATGTCGGAGATCCAATCTTCCGGCCTTAGGTTAATGCTCATGACGGGGCTCGCGTGGATACTTGAGAGGCTGAGCTCCTCAATTCTTGCAATCTTCGAGAGGTGCTCGGGGGATTCATCCGAGAGCTTGGATAGAATGTCGGCCTCGGAGTTTTGAGCCCTCGGTATTTGGGTGAGAGAATGTGCCTCAAACACCTTGAGCAACTCCTTAGCCGCTTCCTTGTATTGTTTCATCCTTCCTTCCTTAGCTTCGTACTCCCCGGAAATTTGACCCACAACAAGTTTGGAGTCACACTTGACGTGTATCATCTTAGCCTTCAGATTTGCTGCCAGCCGAAGGCCACAGAGGAGGGCTTCGTACTCAGCCTCGTTGTTGGAGACTTTGAAGGAGAAACGGACGACATAATAGGCGCGGAAGCCCTCGGGTGTAATGAGGACTACCCCTCCTCCGCATGCCTTGGTGGCTGAGGAGCCGTCGGTGTAGAGGGTCCACCACTCATCAAAGGGTGCCGAAGGCTCCTCGTCTGTTGCTGATCTCGCGGTGCATTCCGTGACGAAGTCTGCCAGGGCTTGGCCCTTAATGGCGGGCCTCGGACGGATATCTATGTTGTACTGACTGAGGAAGATGGCCCATTTTACCATTCGGGAGGAACTTGTGGGGCTTCTCATGAGGGCGCCGAGGGGTTGATGAGTGAGCACCTGGACCGGATGAGCTTGAAAGTAGTGGCCCAGCTTCTTGACGGTCCAAACGATGGCTAGCACCGTCTTCTCGACGGGAGAATACCTGAGTTCGGCCTCCCGGAGGGTTTTGCTGACGTAGAAGATGGCATGTTGGACGCCGTCTTCCTCTCGGATTAGTACTGAGCTGATAGCCGCAGGGCTAACACCGAGATATAAGTATAAAGTCTCCCCCACCTTTGGTTTGGAGAGCACTGGGGGAGAGGAGAGATACTTCTTGAGTTCGTCGAAGGCCTCTTGACACTCAGGTGTCCATTGAAAACCCGCCGTCTTCCTCATGATTTGGAAGAAAGGGAGGGCCCTCTCGGCTGACTTAGAGAGGAATCGGTTGAGGGCCGCCAGGCGACCCGTCAGCCGTTGAACTTCTTTGACGTTGCGTGGAGGCTCCATGTTGATGATGGCCTGAATCTTCTCGGGGTTGGCCTCAATACCCCTTCGGCTGACCATGTAGCCCAAGAACTTTCCTCCCTGCACGCCGAAGGTGCATTTCTTTGGATTTAGCCGGAGGTTGAATTTTTGCATGATGGCAAAAATCTCCCGGAGGTCGTCGGCGTGAGTGCTTGCCTTCTTACTTTTGACGATCATATCGTCAACGTAAGCCTCCATGGTGCGTCCTAGGACAGCTTGAAAGACTCTGGCCACCATTCGGGTGTAGGTGGCGCCTGAATTCTTGAGGCCGAAGGCCATCACAAGGTAGCAGAAGACACCTTCGGGTGTCATGAAGGCGGTTTTTTCAGCGTCTTCCTCATGCATGTAGATTTGATGATATCCGCGGAACGCGTCGAGGAATGACATGATCTCGCATCCCGCGGTCTCATCCACCAGTTGATCAATGTTTGGCAGAGGGAAGGGGTCCATAGGGCACGCCTTATTCAGATCAGTGTAGTCCACGCACATGCGGAAGGTAGGGGGCTTCTGTGCGAGGACTACGTTTGCCAACCAAGAAGGGTATTTCACCTCCTTAATGTGTTTGATGGAGAGGAGCATAGATACCTCCTTCTTCACGAACTCCCTTCTCTCGGCCGAGAGGGGTCGTCTTCGTTGCTGTACTGGTTTGGCCGAAGGGTTCACCGCCAGGCGGTGGGTGATAACCCTTCGGTCAATTCCTGGCATATCCTCCGGCCCCCATGCAAAAACAATGGAGTAGGCGCGGAGGGCCTTGGTGATGCCAGCCTTCAAGTCTTCGGGGAGCTTGGCTCCAATCTTCAGGACTCTCTCCGGCTTGGCCGGATCGAGCAAGAAATCTTCGGTCTCCTCGGCAGGCTCAGCCCTCGGCCTACCTTCTTCTTCTTCCAGGGCCTTGGCGGTGATGGTGTCAATTCGAAATTCAGTTTTACTAACCTTCTTGGTGAGTTGAAGGTAGCAGGCCCTGGAGAGCTTTTGATTCCCCCTCGAATAACCGATGCCGGTAGGTGTGGGGAACTTGAGACAGAGGTGCCTCATGGGGATGACGGCCTCCAAATCCTCGAGGGCAGGCCGGCCGAGGATGATGTTATGTGCGCAGTCGAGGTTGACGACGACGAACTCCACTTCGAGCTTGGCTCTATGGGATCCGTCGCCAAATTCGACCACGAGTGTGATGACGCCCTCGGCGTCGATGCTGTCCCCCGTGAACCCGGAGAGGGGAGTGTTGATGTGCCGAAGGGACCCTCTGTCGAGTCCCAACTCTTGAAAAGTGCTGAGGTACATGACGTTGACAGAACTCCCCGTGTCGACATAAGTCCGGTGGATGATGGCGTCGTTGATCTCAGTGCGGATGACGAGGGCATCCCTATGCGGCAGAGAACCCGAGGGGAGGTCCGCATCTGTGAAGAAAATTGGATCCGCCCTCGGCCGTTTAGTTGGGGGCACGTGATTGACTTCCCCAATGTAAAGGGACTGTGCCCATTTCTTCCTTTGGCTCGTTGAATCGCCTCCGGTGTTGCCGCCGTTGATCATATGAATATGGCGCTTGTATTGTTGATGGGAGCCCTCCCCCTCTTCGTCGAGGCCCCCTATTTCTCGCTTCTTTCCCTGTGGGTTCCCCAAGGGGATGGTGTTGGGGTTCACCCATTTGTTGGCCTTCGGCGGTGGTCCTTGATGGTGAAGGGGGCCCTGGGGAGGAGGGCCCCTGATAAATTGAGACAAGTGGCCCGCCTGTATCAGCCTCTCGATGGCGTTCTTCAGCTGATGGCAGTCGTCGGTCTTGTGTCCATGGTGGCGGTGGAAACGGCAATAGGGCTCATCGGGGCCGATGGCATAAATTTCGAGGGGTGTCCGGGAGTCTCGCTCCACGAGCCCCCGCTCTTCCGCATGATCAAGAATGACGCTGACGGGATGCGTCAAGGGAGTACGTGGGTGCTCAAGGAGGACGGGTTGTGCCCATGCTTTCGGGTTGTTTTTGTAACCGCCCCCGGGTCTGGCTTGGCCACCTCGGGAGCGATCGCTGTATTGGGCCTCGCGGTTGGCCGGAGGGGGAGGCCCTCCGGGCCGATTCCTGCCTTCATTCTTCTGAGAGGGGTCCGTGTTGCGGCGGTCCTTCTCGATTTCCTCCGCTTCAGCATACCGGTCCCCCCGCTGAAGGGCCTTGGTATAATCGCGGGGGGGATCAGTGATAAGGCTTCGGGAGAAGTTACCGTTACGGAGGACGGTGTGGAAGAGGGCCATCAGCGTCCTGTCATCGGCGCCTTCGACCTCGAGGGAGGCCTGCCTCCAGCGTTCCAGGAAACTCCGAAGGGTTTCCTCCTTCTGTTGTCTCACGTTTAGGAGGTGAGAGAAGTGTTTCTTTGAGCGATGCCTCCCAGCAAATTGCGTAAGGAAGCGGTGGGCAAGTTCTTGCCAAGAATCAATGCTGCCTTCGGGCAACCGGTTGAACCACTCATACGCTGGTCCCTCCAAGGTGGAAAGGAACCAACGGCACAAGTATTCATCCGATGCCCCCATCATCATCATGCTGTTTTGATAGCGGCTATAATGCTCTTGGGGATCCGTCTTCCCCTCATACGGCTTGATGGGTTGCCCCCGATATTTGTGGGGGATTTTGGCCGCCAACACCCTTGGGGTGAAGGGTGTTCTAGTACGGAGCTGAATGAGGGGCTCGCCTGAGCCCTCGGCAAGTTTACGTTTCATTTCCTCCACCTGTGCCCGGAGGTCAGCGTACTCTGGATCTGGCCTCGCTGTGGAAGTCGTCGGGGGTGCCTGACGATTCTCCTCGAGTTGGCGGAGGAGGGCCTCGATGATTTCGTCCTTGGGATCCTTCGGGGCAACCCCTTGGGGGTTGGCCCGGAAGGATTGCGCCTGATTGATTTGGTGTCTGGCGTCATCGGCATGGAGGATGGCTTTGCCCTTGCTTCGGGGCGGAGGTATGCCCTCGGCTCCCGAAGCGGAGGCTCCGCTCTCCTGAGGCCTGCTGAATTCCTGCTTGCCGAGGCGGTCTTGGACCCCTCGGCGTATGGGAGCTCCCCCAAGCCTCTCAAGTGCAGAGGTCCGGGGTTTCTCCTTCATCAAGGGACGTTTATCCCTGGATTGGGCCTCTTGGGAGGCGGTGTCCTGCGCCATAACCCCCTCGGCATTGCCAATCCCCGGGGGAGGATTGTTGAACAAAGGAGGGAGTGGTGGTAGGTTGATAACATTCCCTCCAGCATAGGGCTGAAGGGGTGTCTGAGAGGCGAGGGCCCCGGAATTGAGAGCCATGTTCTGAACAAAGGCCGCAAAGGCTGCCTGAAGATCGATGGCCGAGGCCGGAGGAGGAACTTGGTTCTCACTCCGATCCCTCCTTCGATTATCAAGGCCAATGCGGGCATCGGGGGTGTTCTTCTGCAGCTGCTGACGTAGGTCAGCGGTGGCTTGCTCTAGTTCGAGGATGACACCACCCTCGGGTACTAAGAGCCTGTTGGAGGCCTCAACCCCGTTAGTTTCGCCGGGGGCTACGTAGTTTTCCTCGAGGGTCTTGGATTGGGCACGGGTGGTTCTTCCCATTTTTGGTGAGTGTTTCGTATTTGGTAGAGGGGGAGGGTTTCTTACTTGATAGTTCAGCTCTCAATGAAAGCACCAAATGATGGATAGTCTACCCGAGGGGTATCTTATCCGAGGGGTTATTGCGGGAATAACTAGAGAGAAGTCAGAGCAAAATAGGAGGAGAGAGAGTCGATTTATTAAATGAACTCAGCGTGTGGAGTTGAGATGTAGATCCTGTCCATTACAAGGAGAAGTGGGCTGCTATTTATAGCAGCAATAAATGCGATGAGAGGACACGTGTCAGTAATCCAACGGCCGAAGGGTCACATCAGCCTAGTGGCACCGGCAGTGGTACGTCAACCGCATTGATTGCGGTTGGCGGATGTGACGTGGCATTAAATGCGGTGGTTGGCTGTCTCTAAAAGGAATCTTTGATGATTGAGCCTGTTCAGCCGAAGGCTTCTTGTGTAGCCGAGGGCTCCTTGTGCAGCCGAGGGCTCCCTGTGTAGCCGAGGGCTCCCTGTGTAGCCGAAGGCTTGGTTCAGTCGAAGGCTTCCCCTGGTGCCGAGGGCGTGGGAATGCCGAAGGCTCATGTCTTCGCCGGTTTCCTCTCAGCAGCTTCTTATGCCAGAGAAGGCTATCCTGTGGGTTTCGGAGCCTTCGGCCAAGGAGGCCGAAGGCACCCAGTGTGTATTCTGGGCTACTTTGAGGCTCGGGCCGTTGTATTTGGGCCTGAGACGTTCTCTGGGCTTAATAGACTTGTTTAGGAGAAGTGGGAGTCTATGGGCCGGGGGTCCCTGGGCCATATACTCCATCAGTTACCGACGAAAAAAGAAAGTGAGAAGATATAAATGTTATGAAGGAGTATTAGGATGTTTTTACTTGGACTGTAATTTGTCCTAGACCAGACCAGACTTGGATAGTTATAAAAATACAAAGAAACCAGACCAGACCAGCAAATTACAGTCGAAGTAAAAACATCCTTACCTAGGATAGTGTGCATATAAAGAATAAGGAATAATTTGGGCCCTAGTATTTAGGTGGCCCATCTAATAAAGGCTGAAGTAGTAAATACAATATAAGGATAGTAAAATTGAATTGATCACATTAAAATATTCTACAACTCTCAAATATTCTTTTTCTTGTGCATAAACAAAAATATAGGTGAACATAATGGTGAATATGGTGTATGAATACAAGGTAAAAAATGATCTTTATCAGAACATGAAAGATAGATGAATTATTAATTCGGGACTTAAAAGATAAATGTGTAGTATAAAATCTGAAATATTGAAAACTATCCATTTAGAACTTAAAATTTCATAGCTTTTGAGTTCCCTAATTTTATATTAATTTCAACGCTAATTATTTATGAATATTCCTCCACAAAAGTTTATTAGTTTTACAAAACAAATAATATTTTAAAATATGAAAATAAAAAAATTATAGAATTCATGACAAAAGAAACAAAAGAAGATAGAAGATGGTTAGCCGACCAGGAAAGTAAGAAGTGTTCGGTCCCTTCAGAGTGGTGGACTGCTGGATTGGGCGACGGCAATCGACTCTCGACGGAATCCCTAGTCCAAGTTAATTCTTCAGCCCAAGAGCTGAAGTCGTATTTTCGAAAGAACACCTTCATAGTCACAGAGTGCGAATCATAGTAAGTATTTTTTCTTTTGAATCTTTTACATACCAATTGGTTGTTCATTCGTTTTAAAATTCGTTTATGGTTAGTATTTGCGTTCCGCTTCTCATCACCTAGGTTTTTGTTTTTATTTTTGCTGTTTCATCTTTGTTTCGTTTGTCAGATGATGTCTGCTCTGTCCTGGAGTATTTTATTTTGAATTTTCTCGTTTTGGTGTATTTTTTGAGTTCTTTACTTAATTCTTGGTTCAGGTTTAGCTTGGTTTGTGCGTGTTTATATTTTATTTGGTTTAGGACTTTCAACCCCTTTAACTTATTCATCTTCTTTTTATTAAAAAATTGTTATTGATAGAATGAATTATTTCCACTCTTTAGGCTCCAGCAATTTGTTATTTTTTAAGTGGATCATATCATGTGTGGTTCTTCTTTGCATCTTTGGAACTGTAGGTATATAAGCAGAAGCAGTTGATTGAGGAAGTTCTGGATCGACAGTCTTGGTAACTTAGTTTCTTTCTACATTTGGGGGAGTTTAGACTCTCTTATTCAATTTGAATTCACATTAGATTTTGAGTTTTTTATATTTTCTATTGAATTATAAAACCCTCTTGGCCTTTAATCGTTAAAAATGGATGGATTAGGTAATTCTTTATTCATAATACACCGTAGCATAATCTTAAATAAGGGAATATCAAATGTGCGGCTTTTAATGACAAAAGTCCATTGTAATGCTTTGTGCATATATAAAATTGAATATCACACATTTTTATTGTTGCATCTCTTGTTTCAGCCATTGATGCACTTTTGCACGTTTATTATGTTCAAGTGCTGTATTGCGCCTTTAAACAGGGAGATACACTTTTATATTGCGTTTTCATTAAAAGGTCTCCGTATTTAAAAGAATGCCAATGTGTTTTGGCATTAAAATGATCTGATCCTTCATTTTTTACAACCCAATGGCCAACTTTGGTTCTTATTTTTCACCTAGGGAGTACTTATTTGAACCAAAATCTCTCTCACCACACACACACATATACCACGATTGGTTATGCTAGTTGAAGTGATCCGTGTTCTCTTTCTAAGAGTTTGGATATTATATCAAGTGTTCAAAGAACTGGAATAATGAGAATTGTTCACTCATGATAAAATTGATTAGGTAAATGTGGTACTTGTAGAATTGCATGTGAAAAATACAGAGTATAGGTTTAGAAAGGAAAATAGTAGTATATGACTGTGGGAGGAGAATGGTAAGGGCCTGTTGATGCTTATATGTGTTATGAGGATTGGTTTGACTAAATAATGAATGTTTTTGCTGATAAAGGTTCTCTCTTGTGATAAGGCGGCTAATATTGTTAGTTAAGGTTTTGTGTTATGAGCGCGGTCTGGATATTAGATATGGCAGGAAAGAGTCTCGTTCTTGGCAGAAACCCTAAAGATTTGACCTTGTCAAGGTCTCATGTTTAAGCTTGGAATTATATTGTATTATTAATTATTAATGATGTGAAGCCCTTATTTACATTACTCACAAATCTTAGTGCGCATGTAAATAAGTCCTAGCCTATTACAATACTAGGAATGTTAACCATAATAAAATATCCATACTAATAAGAAGCTACTAGAAATGGCAATGATACAAAACTAATACTATTGCTGAAATATAATCTTATACTCATATCATTTTGCTAGGCTATACCACACACCCTATGCTATAGGTTAGGTCAGTGACTTTGTATTCTTTCGATCTACCCCGTGTTTTCGCCATTGTGTAATATACATATATGCTCTTCATGCCCCAAATCATAAGATACTTTTTGCTTTTAGCTCATTTTTGCAAAGAAAACTACCAGACTAATACACTTTTTTCTCTGGTGGATCAAATGTGTCAAATCATTTCCTTAAGTTGAGAAAGAGAGAGGTGGATCAGGAAAACGGATATTATTTTTGAAAGGCCAAACTAGAATTTTCTTTACAGCTCAACTGCTCAAGTACTCGTTTCTAAACTCTACTTCTTTAGCTGTCACTTGCCAGTTGCCACAATATACTTTGTGCATGCATATTAATGATTAACCAGTTAGGTTTGCATGCTTGCCTGCTAAGTTTAGATTATGATGTGAAAAACAGAAAATGAAAGTGAAACAAGTTAACAAGTTCTTTAAAAATCACAAAAGAACACTACTTATGTATTTTTTCAAGAAATACTCCGTAATATTTATACCGTCATATACTCCGTAGTAGTTTCATATTTTCATAATTGTGGAAATTGCAAAAACAGTGTTGAGAGGATATTGTAAACAGTCTTGAAACTTTTTATTTAAAAGTTTTTGAGGGTTTCGGTTTCTGAAATGTGAAAACACTACCAAGTTCTTTGCATTGTGCATCATAGGGTCATGTTTTGGATATAATTTCTTTCTGTTGATCTGTTTTTGCTAGTGATCAGAGTATGCGCAATTATGCATAACCATAAATAAAGATAACACAAATTTATCATCCCCGATCTTCCTGAGTTATATTGCTGTTGGTTTTTTGTTACTGAACTTTACATGCCATCATGATACTCATATCAAGCTTCATAGCTGCACTTAAAACAATTGTAGGTTCATATCATGGGGGTCTTTTGCATATCTAATTAGCTTGATCACCCTTGCAATGGCGTTTTTCACTTTTCTGACAGATCGCTTTTTTTGCTGGAATGAGTAACATATTTATGAATCTTAAGTTAAATAAAAATCATTATTACTTTTATATACATAAAAGGGGATTAATTATGCTAATATTGTGTGAGGGTGTGTTTGTCACCGTGTTGTAAATTTTATACCCTCAATTTCCTGCTGCATGTGTATCTTATTTAATTAAGAAAATGGAAAAAATTATAGATGTGTTTAAAGATTGGCCTGAGTCATATTGCTGATTCTGAATAAGAGGTGGGTAGATGCAAAATAGGAGATGGATCTTGGGCTTTGTTTCTTAATAATCTAGTCCAATATTTTCGAGTTATTTTCAAAATACCGCATTCCTGAACAAAAGCAAAATAACTTATCTGGTGTCATGCCTCCTAAAGGCTTGTTTGGTTCTGGGATTTTGGAGGGCAGGGGAAGGGAGGGTTGATTTTTTTACTTCATTATATCTATTTGATAGAATTAGATCTGAAAGAACTATATGATTGGTAAAATCACATACATATTATTTCTATGTTGTTTTTTATTTTTATCTCCACTTAAATTCCAATTACCTAAATGAAGATTATTTAAAAAAAACTGAATGAAGAAAATATTTGACAAATAATAGCACACCTCCTCTTCTCTCACCTCCGAAATCCCCATAGCAAACCAGCCTTTGTATTAGCAAAAAGGTTGGATCATTTAACAGGTCATCAGTTGATGTTTATGAATCGGATTGAGATTCATTCTATGGAGTATAAATTTTATGATGCATTCTGAGTAAGAGTAAACCAGCAATCTACTGAGTCTGAATGTGTATTGTAAGAGGGATTACAAGAAAGAAGCATATGAGGTCATAAAGAATTGAGAATTATATGCTTTTGTGGTGAATCGGTGATTATAATTGTGGCTCTATAAGGATGTTTTCTTTTGGACTGTTTTCAGTCCCAGACCAGACCACAATTCCGTAGTATTAAAATACACAGAGACTAGACGTTTACCAGACCAGTTCAGACCAGACCAGACCAGACCAGCAAATTTCAGTCCAAAAGAAAACATCCTAAGAGGGAGTAAAGAGTAGGAACCATCAACTCAGCCATATATTTTTTTCTAATCTTTGGAAGGTCTCTTACTCCCTTTTTCCATTCACGCTGTATATCATCGATGTGACTTTTCTGGTTTATCCCTCCTAAATTATGCCATTTGATTAAGTAGTACTATGTAGATGTTTTGATGGTTACTTTTATTGAAGTTTGGGATTATTGTTTATTCATGATGTATTAATCTATTTTATCCTCTGTGCTGATAGAAGGATAATATTTCAGGTTCCTTGCAGCACTCATATAACCATAGTACCATTCCTTCAAAATGAACTGCCAATATGGCGAAGATCATGTAAGCTTCAAAATCTATAGCTCGTTTTGTGTGTAGAATTGGTGGAATTGGATGAAAGGACTGTATTTTGCTGATATTATTGATGAAATTACTAAATATATGCTGAATTAGCTAAGATTTTAAGTGAGATAATAACTAAAAATGAGGGGCTGAAGTGTCATTTATCATCATTTCAGCAACTGTTCTCATGATTAACCAACTCAGCTCATGCTTTTAAATAGGTTAGTGTGATGGGTAAGGATACTCATTCTGCTGATAAGCAATAAGCTAATAAATGCTACACAGCTACCTAATGGGGCCACATTTTATGGTTGAAATTATTGTTGGTAAATCCAAAAAATGAAGTGACTAAACATATTCTATGTTTGTTAGGGTGAGGTGACTGTGATGGGATTTGAAGTTCCAAGATCGCCCGATTCAAGCTACAACAATGCCTATCCCGGGAACGCAGATGAGGGGCAGGACCCACCACCATTACCTCCCCACCTTCACCAGACCGTGCTAAATGAATCGCCAGCAGAAAGTAACCAATGCGGAGCGCTCACGCCACCACAGAATGTGGTCCTAAATCATCTTTACATTGAGAGCAGCAAAAATGAAACGCCGAGAACTGTCGTGGCTTTAGGCACAACACAGCGTTTCCGTTCAAAATATGTTACAGTCGTGCTTTACAAACCCGTCCCTCGAAGGGTAGGTGGTAGTGTCTGAAGTGAAATTGTTGTAACTTTTTCTATTTTTAGATGTCGGAGTTTCACCTTTTAGTTTTACACCGCATGTTAATATGTGGATAAAATATTGATTCAAGATCTTAACTAGTTAAGAGTATTATTACCTTTTGTACTATGTGGTATAATGGTGTATACTTATGCGGTAAAACTATGATAACCTTTTTGTATGATATGGAGAACGGAAACTTGCTAGTCTGCTAGATATACCGTATTTAGTGGACATCATCTATGGTGGCAGTGGCGCATTACATTGTTCAGCAATGATTTAAGAGCAATAAGTTGATAACACCTTTTTTGCCTTCTTTGAGTACCAATTAATAATGATGTATCATGATTAATTATGCATATTGTTTATATATAATGATAGTAATTGAAACCATCCTGAATACGATGCCAATGAAAAAGGTTTTGAACCTTAGCTTCAAAATGCTCGGGAATCAAATAGTTTCATTATTTTGTCAACCCCAGAGAAGCTTCTAACTTATTCATTTTACTGATTGTTATTGGTTAAATCAATCCAGACGCAAAACAAGTACAATTGAAATTTTCTAAGTAATAAAAAGGGAATTGATGGTGTATATAACTTTGTTAGTAATATACGGTTCGTGAATAATACAATAATACGTACGTTCGTGTATAATTATATAAAATACGGCTTAATATATGTTTCATACGTTCGTGAAATATATAAAGATACGGACGCGTTTTAAACGTTTCACAATTTAAAAATACGGCATATAATATGTGTCTTATATACTAATTTAATGATAGAAATAAAAAGTTATTTAGCATTTGAACCACATTCTTCAACAATTTAAAATGTACGGAATAATTTTATCATATATACGGATTTGAACACATAAGTACAATAAGTAATAAAAATGGCATTGCCTATTTGAGTAGAAGTAGAGAAATATTATTAGAGAATAGTTGATATTACTGTGACCGCGAGTTTCGTGAGCCGCCACAACATTTTACGATCTCTTTGGAGTCTTGGTATGTGTGGAGAACATTAGTAGTACAATAGTAGTATTGAAAAGGATTACGAATTTAAGAAGCTAATTTATTAAATGTAATGACTATGAAACAATTAACGAACATATAAGGCATAATTTTTTTAAGCAATATAAATAATATTGAGCAGCTAAACATTTCGTTTCAGTTGTATCACTACATTAGGCTTCCGTTTAATGGTGTGTGTTTTTGAATAGAATATGTATCAATACATACAGTACGTGTATTATACATTTTATGCTTAAAGTACGTGAGGTTTCCAGAATTTTCTGAAAAATTCATAAACAAGAGTATTATACGGGAATAAAATACGTATCAATACGTACGGTACGTGTATTATACATTTTATTCTTAAAGTACGCGAATTTTTCTGAATTTTTTGAAAAATTCATAAACGGGAGTATTATACGCGAATTATATGTTTTAGTGTATTATACGCGAATTATACGCGAATAAACTAACAGAGGTATATAATATACTTTCTATAAATTACTATAAATAAATATGCAATTATCACTAATCCCTTAATTAGAGTAACATTGTCCATTGTAAGAAAACAAATTGTTACTTGACTAGCATTTGCATGCATGGAAATTGTGATGTTTAGGTTCCAATTTGTTAACATGTGGTCAAGCTTTCCATTGCCCGAAGATCCTTCATCCTTCTGCATTAAGTAAAAAAAAAATCACCATTTCATCTGGTTTTTGTATACTCCAGATTTTGTAAAATTTTAGATCAAAGAATGCACCATTGCTTTATTTTCCGGGGTAAAGAATGAGACCATTTACTCCATGTCTCCATCTCGTGGTTTTTTATGGGCTGATTCAATCTTAAAAAAATAAATTACTTCTTTAAACAAATTAGTAGAATAAAATTATGTATAAAGACATAATATAGAAATAATTATTTTCTAGTGAGATATCAATGGTATGTTTAAATAAAAAAGAGCAATATAATTATCCAATAAAAAATGGGAAATATGAATTCGTAAAACACTACACGTAGACAGGGGCGGATCTATTCAGGAACGAGAGGGGGCAGCTGCCCCCAATACAATCCCACTAAGTCCATGTAATGCATTAGAATATACAAAAAAAACCATGTATTGCCCCCAATCAAATATCATCGTTGCCCCCAATAAAGCAGCCTCCTAGCTCATCTAAAATGATAAAATCTGAAATCAAGATGTCAAAACCCATGTGCTGAGGTAGGAAGAGCAACGAGTGTGTTGCTAATTTATTAGTGAGATACTGAGATTCAATATATTAGGATTTTTAATTGTTTGTTTGTAACTGTTTGATGTTATGTTTTTGAAAATCTAAAGTTCCCATCACTTCCATAACTCTAATTTAAAGTTAGTGATTAGTGAAGAAGTCTTACATCTTATGTATTTATTTTAGTTGATGACTTATTAAAATAGTTAATATTATTAGAAAAATGTCGTTTTGATAGTCAAATATAAAAATGATAAGTGATTGTGATTTTAAGTAGTTAAATTAGAGTTCATTTAGTGATCTTGTTTTTTGACTTATCAGACTTATCAGTTAACTAGTGAACTTTTTCTTCAAACACGTAACTTTGGATTACGTGCGTTGTATTGTGTAATAATAAGAAAAAGCAAGGTTGAAATTATTTTTCCGGCTGTTGGTTGAAGTTACTTTAAGGGATCATTTTAGCTATTTTCATGTAATTATTTTTTTATTTTATTAATAAAATATGTTTTGAATATATATTTTTTTTGCATAAATCTAACAGAACCAGTCAATCCAGTCACTTTAGCGAGAACTTCATGAATTTCAGCAGAATTATATTAGTCGATTCACCCTATTTCAGTGTTACCAAACTAACTAAATGCGGAGTATATAATAATAGTCATAATGATAATAATGTAATATTAATTCCACTTTTCAAGACTTATTGAATATATATTTGATTATCGATCTTTCATTAAAATCGGGTATGTAGCTCTAATAGCGCTTGTCACGGGAACCGTAGAGATTTGCTTCCCCACTATGAAAATAATGAAGACTAATGTGTGTAATATAAATTGATGATATTTTTTGTGATGGTATTTTTTTCTTGAAAAATACAGTAGTATGTTTAAAAAAGTTTTTCAAGAAAAGAAAATTCAGCAAGAACAATTGCGATGTGTTTTGTTAATAGTATTATACTACTAATTTTTGTTCCTCTAAACCATTTCTTAACTGCTTTGCCCCCAATAACTTTTTATCCTAGATCCGCCACTGCACGTAGAGCACTTTAAAGAAGATTCTCATTATGCATGTCAAACATTTTTTTTGGCAAATCGTTCTAACCTATAGTATCTACCTATAGTATTTGTTCTGTTAAAGCCAATATCCTTGAACTGGGATGAGAATCGAACTTGTGACCTCCTCTTTGGAAGTGTCACAACAATGCCATCAGACCATAAGACACTTGGCTATTTATGCCAAACATCGAAACACCTTCGCTATAATTAATATTTTAAAAAATTAATAGTATATAAAATCGTGCAAGAGAAACAGTTTAACAGATCAACAAAAATGCATACATTGTCACCCATAAGAAAATTGACAAATCTTAAAAAGAAAACAGAACACGTAAAATTGTAAAAAAAAAAAAGAAGATGAAAAGATATTTTACAATAGTCCACAAACAACTTTTAATGATTTGAATAAATTTTGTGTTAACATAATTGTCTCAAACATATTTTATAGAGTTAATTTCCTATATATATCAAAAAAGTGACCCAAGAGCACAAGACTACATATATGTTTTTTCTTCCATCTAGTAGGACTATTTTATGTGTATTTGGAGGACAAACATGTCCTTGAGCCTTTTGAAAGGTCTTAATTAATAATAAATTCATAAAAAAATAATAAAAAACGTAAAAAAATAATAAAAAAGTCAAAAATTATTAAAAATTCATAGAGTATTTATAATTTTTTTTATTTTTTTAAATTAAATAAAAAATTAAAAATGCAAAAAAAAAAAAAAACGCCGCCGCCTCTGCCACCACCACCACCTCCCATCACTGGTTGGAAATCTGCCAAAATTTGTAGTAATGTAATAATAATGACAGATTCAATGATAATTTTGGCATTATGATGAGTAATAATTCCTTTTTTTTTATTTTTTAATGAGTTTTTACTATTTTTTATTATTAATAATGATAACAAGAGACAATGTTCTAAAAGGCGCTAGGCGCTAGTCGGGCATCAGCCAAACGCCTTGCGCCTAGACGGTTAGGCGGGAGCCTAGTCGGGGACTAGTCAGAGACATAGAAATGACATTTTTATCTACATCTTTGCATAAATATTATAAGTAATATTATATTTTTATGTGTATAAAATACATATATACACATACATTAACACATGAAATTTAATCATATATAGGTGATTAACAAATTCACACACACACATATGTATACGTAGTATATGATAACAAATCACTTAACTTCATTATCTTATAAATATAAATAATAATGAAATTTAGGTATATATACAAACATATATAGTTTTTATCTTACTTTACAACTTCATTTTTTTTATATCTATGGCTAAAGTTAAAGTACTTATATCACTTAGAAAATTATAATTAAAAAGTAAAGTAATGTTCAACGAATCTAGATACGCTAGGCGACCGATTAGGCGCTCCGAGCTCTCAACTAGGTGTCATAGACGGTCGACTAATTCACCTAAACGTAAAATCAATTAGGATGTTTTTACTTGGACTGTAATTTGCTGGTCTGGTCTGATTTGGTCTGGTCTAGTCTGAACTGGTCTGGTCTGGTTTCTTTGTATTTTTATAACTATCCAAGTCTGGTCTAGTCTGGTCTGGTCTGAACTGGTCTGGACTGGTCTGGTCTGGTCTGGGACAAATTACAGTCCAAGTAAAAACATCCTTAGTCAGATCGCCTAGTCGAAAATCGGGACGCCCGACCACCGTCTAGCTCCTAGGCGGGGACTTATTAGACACCTAGAACGATTTTTAGAAGAGACAAGAGACAATGTCATCAAACTAGAGGCTACACCGGGTGAGACACAAAGTTGAAAGATCGCGTAATAGAGAACTAACATGTTAACCCCTCAATATGGTAGAATCCACCAATGCCACATCTGCACGTGTGCACATGATACTAGAAATAGAAATAAAAGTAACTAAAATGTGCTGAGAAATAGGAAAATAACTAGAATAAAAGACCCTCGTTTTTTCAATCACCGGGAAGGAATTCACGTTTTGATCAGCCTCCGCCAAAGGTGAGCTCGCCTCCTCCCCATCTATCCCCTTCGTTACAAAGATTTCCGTCACTATGTTAGGTGGTGCTTGCAAGTTTTTTGGATCCTTGCCATTTACGTTTATCCTCGCTTGAGTGGCTTCACCACTAGCTATATACTTCAACCACTCTGTACTTTCTTGGTTCTAGCTTCTTCCTGAATACCAACCACTTTCTTTTCCTTACAGATTAAACCTTCCACTACGTAGCTGCCATGATCGGCCACCGTTATAGTCTTGGTCAGATGGGAAAAAGGTATCTCCATGTCTCGGAATTCCACATAAGAAACAAAAATTGGGAGCTTCATGTTGAATCCTCAATCACCTAGTCCAATCATTTTTTATCTTAATTGTTACTCTTATTCGTAGAACTGGTCTCCACCCCCCACCCCCCACCCCCAAAAGCATGGGTGGACACAGGTAGTTGATAAATTTTCAAGAACCGCCGGTTCCATTTAACAGGTAGGTTTAGTCCGGGTATATCAAGTTTCGAAATAGGAACGGAACCTTACTCGCCCCGTTTGAAATGAGCCGGTTTGGTTCGAGTCCTCGGTTCTTCTTTTGTTAAAAAAAACCGCTATACAAGTAAAGTTTCTAATAAGTTATAAAATTTTCAAATTAATTACCTATTTATGTAACCAAAATATAATAAAAATTCAAAATAAAAGTATAAGAACAACAACATTTTTAATTAGTTAACACAATCGAACTACAAATCTATTAATTAAACAACACACAACCACATTAATCAAAATGTTGATCATTATTCATAAACTAATTAAAAAGATAGCACCATAAATTCATAAGAAATTAAACTAGTTACTATACCTATTTGTCTTTGAAAATAATTTAAAGCTTATTAAATCTCCAAGTATAAGTAAAATTAAGATAATTAAATGAATATGTCACACTTCATTGAGTAAGAGTCTTTGTTTACAAAAAATATTAAAGAAATAAAGTTTATTGCATTTGGAATAGAGATTAGAGAAAAATAATTTAGCATTTTAATTATACGGACTTGGAAACTATTTTTAGTGGAGTGAGAAAAGTTCCTTTAATTGGAAGTTTTTGTCTAGACACAAGAACACCAAAAGCTTTCATGTCTTGTTAGTATATTAATTATATTATAGTATTATACTAATATTAAATTAAATATAATAGAGATTAGAAAAATAATATTTTAAAACGGTTCGTTCTGGGTACCCGTTGTTTCAAATTTTAAGACCCGTTTGGTTCCTAAGTTTTTCAGGACCCGCCCGCCCCGAACCGTTCGGGTTTTCTAAAATTAGGACCCGACCCTAACCTGTATTACCCGGCCCGACCCGCGGTTCCGGTACTCGTTTGCCCACCCCTACCCAAAAGTGTGCACCTCAATTTGGATAAAGGTGTCTATGCTATTTCTAATTCTCCGAGCTGCTTTAACTATCATGTACTATTGAGGGAGATCGTGATCCTGAACTCAATAATCTGCATATTCTAAAGACACCTCAAGAGAAAATGATCTTAATTCTCCAACATTTCAAAGTAATGCTAAAATAGAAATAAGAATCTTGGCAGATGACAACGAATCCGTCCAAATCAAACAAGAGAGGGAGCTGAGGGAGGGCGTGCAGCTGCATATTCATCAAAGTGCAAAAGAAATAGAAGGTGTTGTACTTAATTAGCTTGGAGATAGCAATGACGGTATAAAGATATCTCAAGAACTCAAGAGTTTGACCACTCCCTTTTAATGGCATCAAAATGACATATTGACATCTACAACGATGCCAATAAAAACTACAACGGTTCTAGTTCGTAAAACTCCATGGATTAAGATGAAAGTTTATATGAAGCCCTACATATTTTACACTCCCTAACATGGCAAATATTTAATAAGTTATAGTTATAGTGATTGAATGTATAGATTTGTAATGATTATTAACTAATAAGGTAATTAGTTAATTGCTACATGAAAAGCTAGTTATGGTGTATCTTTAATTTGTTATGGTAAAAAAAGCATCTTTTATGTGTTTGTACTATAAGATGAACGTATTGAAAAGAGGTAAAAGAAAATCATGGTACGAACCAGTTCATTTCGGTTTACCCCATTTCAACATGAAAGGTAAAAGAAATTATGCACTTATGTAGTTTGATAGGCACTAATTGTTAGTGCCTAAGTATACGTTTTTATAATTGTTTGTGATGTTTATTTACTATTATTGTGCAAAGTTTGTATTTGTTAGTTTGCATTTGATTGTAATTGTATTTCTAGCATTTAATTATTTTTTGTAAGAAATAGTTAGTTGGGTTTGAGAATAGGAAAGCTTGGAAGGCAAAAAGGATGCAAAATCCTGAGTTTAGGGCAAAACCCGGCCGGGTATGGCATTTACCCGGCCGGGTATGAGGTGAAAAACTCAGATTCTGGGAAGGTTCATCAAATACCCGGTCGGGTATTCCATTTACCCGGTCGGGTAAGAAGTGACTTGCGACAAAAAGACGTGCTGCAGAACAAAAGAACGTGGGAAAAAAGATATGATTTGATAAATACCCAGGCGGGTATCTCAAATACCCGGCCGGGTATCCGCCGCAGCACCTTCAAAACACCTATAAATAGCTCCATTTTCCTTCACTTTTAATCACTTCTTCTTCCATACTCTTAAGCTCAACTTAGAATAATATTTCTTTTATATTTTTTTAGCATGTTTAGTCTCCAAATGAGGAGCTAAACTTCCATTTCTTGGTGTTGCTCTTGAAGCTTGTTGATTATTAAAGTTGTGAGTTATTTTCTTAACTTCTTCCCTTGAATATTAATTATTCTCTTAATCTATCTATATATTAATGTTGGGGAGTGTTGCTAAGATGACAATTAGTTAACATCTCAACATTAGTTATAGTAGTATTTATTTTCTTCCTCTATATATTAATGTTGGGAAGTGTTACTAAGATGACAATTAGATAACATCTTGACATTAGTTATAGTAGGATTATTCATATTTAATCTTCTTCCTTGAATATAATCCTTCCCTTAATCTATCTCTATGTTAATGTTGGGGAGTGTTGCTAAGATGACAATTAGTTAACATCTCAACATTAATTACTACTAGAAACGTTCAACGAACCGATGGTTAATCGTTGATGGTTTCACAAGTAAGTAACTTCAGTTTATTAATGCGTGGTCGTGGTTAATAAACTTAAGAGGGATTAATTTTGTTGGTTAAACCGAAACCGTTGTGTTGAGGTTATCAATCTCAATTGATTTCATCAAGGAGTTAAGAGATTAAATGCTACTATCAAGTCGGTATATGGCGGTGTTCTATACATGACTAATAGTAAGGGTTATTAATGAACGGTCGTTGTTAATAACTACTCTCGATGAATTAGATATACTCCTCGAATGAGTATTCGAGAGGGGATAAGTTATATATATAACAATGATCGACTAAAATATATCAACAAGTGGAAAGTAGCAATGCCAAGTCCTTTATATCTTTGAATTAAATCTCATATAAGTCTTTCATCTTAGTATTTAATTAATTAAATTCCAACAATATCAAAATCCCCCTTATTTACTAGTTTTACTAAAAAGAGAATTATTCCGTTCTCTGTGGATACGAATTCTACTTCACCTATACTACGTATAAGTGTTAGTATTGAATTTTATTTTGACGCACCGTGACAAAGTGCCCGTCAAATTTGGCGCCGTTGCCGGGGAAAGGCAATTATTTTTCTTTTTATTTTATCTCATAAAAATCAAAAACAAAATAAAAAATAAAAACAAAAAAATATAAATAAAAATCTTACTTGTCCATTTTCTGAGATTTCATGAGTATATGGATACCAACATATCATCCCTAGAGAGTCAAATTTCCGACTTGACTTTTCTAATAAAGGAGTTTATTTCATGTTCAAAATCTCAAGATGTCCATACATGCAACATTTGCATGTCACAAAGGCATCTTACAGATTTTTGCCCACCCAGAACTTCAAAAAGAATATTTTGAACAAAGGAATGATGTTGGTTTCCAAGAGAGGTATGATTCATTCTCCAACACATATAACCCATACTCAAGTTCTTATTCCAGCATGTCCACTGAACACATGATCCGAGCTCTCACTATCAATGTGACAAATATGAAACAAAATATGTCACAATGCCCGCAAGAAACAGTGTCCAACGAACAGAACTTGGACAATCAGTTGAAACAAATGCTAAGCATTGTGAACCACAAGAGCGAGGAGCAGGAAGAAGAGGAGCTTACGGAGAAAGCTCAACCAGGGGAGGAACCTCAAAACTCAACTCAACCATCGGCCATTCCTGAGATCATGCCACCATTTCCTGAGGCTCTAAATGAAACACAAAGGGTGGAGAAGGAAAAAGATATCTATGAAATCTTCAGCAATTGTGAGTATAATTTAGACTTCTCTTTGTTCACAAATAAGCAAGGAATAACGGTGGAGTTACACAAATATTTCATACTCCCTCTTATACCACCCGGATCAAAATCCCTTCCATTGACCATGCTTAGTGAAAATCATGGACCCTCACTCTCACAATATGAAGCGATAAAAATCCGGATATTTGATCCCGGAAAGATTGTCCAAATAGAGGGTCGAAAAATATTGTATTTCTATAAGTCACCCGGGTGAAAATTTGAAGAAGATGAATTATCACGATCCAAGCTTGAACGATTGAACACAATGATGGCGTCGTGCCGCGACGTTAAATAAGACGCTTCTTGGGAGGCAACCCAAACAAGGTATGTTTTCTGTTATCATTTTATTAAGTAGAGTGTGTGTGCAAAAAAAATAAAAAAAAAATTAAAAAAAAAATCTGGGATTAACTATTACCCGACCGGATAGACCCAAATACCCGGCCGGGTGATCTGGCAAAAACTTTCTGCCTCGGGTGAACAGCTTACACCCGACCGGGTCAGTCACTATACCCGGACGGGCGGGCGGGCAGCTTTCTTCCCCCATTTCTTCTTCTCCCCCACGACCAAAAATCCCCCAAATCTCCATTGTTGAGCTCCAAAGTTTCGAAACCCCACCATTTCTACACCAAATCCATCAAAAACCCCATTTTCTTCATCTCCTCATCACCATCTTCACTCCTACACCCACACAAAAAAAACCGCCCCAAATAACCAAATATCCAAACCCCCTCACTCCAAAAACAACAAAAGCCGAAACTTCCCCACCCAAAAAAAAGGAAATGACACCAAAAAAGGCAAAGAGATTCATTCTCTTGGACATCTCGGACACAAGCACTAGGGATAGTGCTTTGATTAGCTTGGGGGGAGAATTTCATGGAAAACTCTCATACATACTCTATATTCTTGAGTTATTTAAAAACAACTAAAAAAAAAAACAAAGCTTGTTAAGTTGAAAACCTAAAAAGGCAACTTAAGCAAAAATAAAGCAAAAATAAGAGTGAGTGGTGAGGATTGAAACAAAAAATGTGGGAAGCTAGGATGAAAACCCGAAAGGGCACCTAGGCAAAACGAGAGAATGAGAGAAAGTATCTCTTTTATTTTTGCAGGATCCTAAGGGTGGATATGAGAGAGAAAAAATGAAGTTGAAGACCTCTCATTATTCTTGTGTTTTTGATCATCGGAACATTTTTAATGTTGATTGTCAAAAACACCTGTGGATGGATTATTTTGCTACTATGACTGTGTTGGAATCTTCATGAACAAGTTTTGATTTACTCGAGACGAGTAAAAGTTCAAGTGCGGGGGTGTTTGATAGGCACTAATTGTTAGTGCCTAAGTATACGTTTTTATAATTGTTTGTGATGTTTATTTACTATTATTGTGCAAAGTTTGTATTTGTTAGTTTGCATTTGATTGTAATTGTATTTCTAGCATTTAATTATTTTTTGTAAGAAATAGTTAGTTGGGTTTGAGAATAGGAAAGCTTGGAAGGCAAAAAGGATGCAAAATCCTGAGTTTAGGGCAAAACCCGGCCGGGTATGGAATTTACCCGGCCGGGTATGAGGTGAAAAACAAAGATTCTGGGAAGGTTCATCAAATACCCGGTCGGGTATTCCATTTACCCGGTCGGGTAAGAAGTGACTTGCGACAAAAAGACGTGCTGCAGAACAAAAGAACGTGGGAAAAAGATATGATTGGATAAATACCCAAGCGGGTATATCAAATACCCGGCCGGGTATCCGCCGCAGCACCTTCAAAACACCTATAAATAGCCCCATTTTCCTTCACTTTTAATCACTCCTTGTTCCATACTCTTAAGCTCAACTTAGAATAATATTTCTTTTATATTTTTTTAGCATGTTTAGTCTCCAAATGAGGAGCTAAACTTCCATTTCTTGGTGTTGCTCTTGAAGCTTGTTGATTATTAAAGTTGTGAGTTATTTTCTTAACTTCTTCCCTTGAATATTAATTATTCTCTTAATCTATCTATATATTAATGTTGGGGAGTGTTGCTAAGATGACAATTAGTTAACATCTCAACATTAGTTATAGTAGTATTTATTTTCTTCCTCTATATATTAATGTTGGGGAGTGTTACTAGGATGACAATTAGATAACATCTTGACATTAGTTATAGTAGGATTATTCATATTTAATCTTCTTCCTTGAATATTAATTCTTCCCTTAATCTATCTCTATGTTAATGTTGGGGAGTGTTGCTAAGATGACAATTAGTTAACATCTCAACATTAATTACTACTAGAAACGTTCAACGAACCGATGGTTAATCGTTGATGGTTTCACAAGTAAGTAACTTCAGTTTATTAATGCGTGGTCGTGGTTAATAAACTTAAGAGGGATTAATTTTGTTGGTTAAACCGAAACCGTTGTGTTGAGGTTATCAATCTCAATTGATTTCATCAAGGAGTTAAGAGATTAAATGCTACTATCAAGTCGGTATATGGCGGTGTTCTATACATGACTAATAGTAAGGGTTATTAATGAACGGTCGTTGTTAATAACTACTCTCGATGAATTGGATATACTCCTCGATTGAGTATTCGAGAGGGGATAAGTTATATATATAACAATGATCGACTAAAATATATCAACAAGTGGAAAGTAGCAATGCCAAGTCCTTTTTATCTTTAAATTAAATCTCATATAAGTCTTTCATCTTAGTATTTAATTAATTAAATTCCAACAATACCAAAACCCCCCTTATTTACTAGTTTTACTAAAAAGAGAATTATTCATTTCTCTGTGGATACGAACTCTACTTCACTTATACTACGTATAAGTGTTAGTATTGAATTTTATTTTGATGCACCGTGACAAAGTGCCCGTCATAGTTCTACCCTCAAGATTGTTTAAACTCAAAATAAAAAAGATCTGAACTGTTAATTGGGGATTTCCCGGTCCAAAAGTAATATCGATAATTTTTTTTTTCCTTTGATCATAGTAAAAAGTCAACCTGCCTCGACTTGATCCAAATCACCCCTAATATATTTGAATTTGTCACTCGAGCGTATGTGAATTATAGATGTAGTAACATGTATGCCAAGAGAAGCAATATAAATAATAAAATTGTTATAACTTTTTTTTGGAACAAAAAATGTTACTCCGTATAACTTATAAATTAAGGTATGCATGAGTTTAATATTAAACGCAGTTTGCATTTTGAAAAAGATTGGATATGACAATATTACCTTGATAAAATTCTAATTAATGATATAGTTTGCATCTCTTATATATGATTAAATAAATCATAATTACCTCATGATGCATTTTTCCTCGATGAGTATAAAACGATACGAAACTCTAAATTATTTCTCATATCAATTACAAATGTATCTAAAGAGAATATTTAATGACAAGTAGGAGTGATTCTCCAACTACCTACTACGGGCTAACTAATTGGTAAAATATAACGTACACCCGGTTGTACGGTCCCCAGCGTACAACCTGATATTTTTGCAATTATTAACAAATCAAATGGCATTTAGTTGTTCTTCGCCCCAACATCCGCATCCGGAACTGAGGTGTGCGAATTCTTCGGCCAACGAGCAAAGCTGTAGCCTTCGTCCGCTGAAAATCGTGGTAACCTGCTTCGTTTCACCTCTTCGGCTACCAGGCCCACCACACGTTTTTTTTGTTTTGTCTTTTCTTTCTTCTTTTCTTGCTTTAACTTGTTTCCTTTTTCTTTTTTCTTTCGTTTTTTTTACTTTAATACTACGTATTATTCAATTATAAAATATATTATGTGTTAATGTTTTGCTTTTATATAACTCATTTTGTAAGTTACAAATGCTAACTTTGATATCGGTTTTATGCTAATTTTAAAATATCATTTCGATACTCCTTTTGTAAGTTATCTATACTCATTTGATGTTGGTATAATACTCATTTTAAAATGAGCATTACACCATACATTTTAAAATGTCATATTCATGCATATTGGTGTAATGCTCATTTTAGTTTTTTCGATGCTCATTTCATAGGTTATATGCATTCTCATTTGCTATTTGAGCATACTAGAGATTTTAAATGAGTTTTTTGATTCTTTTCGATACTCATTTTGTAAGTATGTATGCTCATTTTATCTTGGTGTAATATTAGACTCAATAAAGGGGGTTTGATACTCAATGAAATTATCTTGATACTCAACTAAAAAAACTATGATTTTCATATTAATGTAATAATGCTCTTTTTGTAATTCACACATGCTCAAACGGTACTCATATTATGCTCATTTTAAAATGTTTTCTCAATGCATATTTCAAAAGTATCATATTACATTAGATTCACATATTGATTATAGATATAATTTAATAATTTTTTATAAAAAAAATAAATAAAAAGAAAGTGAATTAGAAGTTATGAAGCAGAGACCGCGATTCCTAATATTAGACTCGTAATACTCAACATAATTGTTCTGATGTTCATTAAAATTTCATTAATGCTCATTCACCAGAAACCATGATTATTATGTCAATAACGGAGGTTTGATGCTCAGTTAAAATGTTGTGATGTTCAACTAACAAACCTTATGATTTTCATATCAATCTGCACTTTGTAAGTTGTGAATGCTCATTTGGTAATGATGTTATTGCTCATTTTTTAAATGTCATATAACTGCATATTTCAAAAGTATCATATTACATTAGAATCACATATTTAAATTAATAGGAGTAGATAATATATATAATTTAATAAGTTTTTATAAAAGAAAATAATAGAAAAAGGAAAAATAGAAGATATGAAGCAAAAATCATTATACTCATTGTTAGCTTCTTAATACTCACTAAAATAGGTCACATGCTCACCAAAAGTACAATATTGCTCATTTAGCGTAAGCCGTGATTTTTCGCTTAAATTACAAAAATGCCACAGAAAAAAATGGCATGTACTAGTTATTGGATTGTACAATACAGGCTCTCCTACCTAATGGTCTTATGGTGACTATTTCAAAGAGGGGATCACATGTTTGTATGTGACTCCAATCAATGTTGACATTTATTTTGAGAGAGGGGACCATCTCTCGCGCTTAGATCTTGAATTCAAGTCATTAAGAAGGTGAATTTGAGATATTTTTTCAAATGATGACACATATAGTTAATTAGTTAAACAAAAATGATGTTTGTACTCACTCTTATATATCCACTTTTGTACACATCTATGTTTGTGAAATGTGTTTTTTGTCTGTGAACCCCGGTTCACACACAATATTTTGCACAAACGAAATATTGTTTGTGAATCGGGTTCATGAAAAAAAAAACATTTTTCAAATATGATGAATATAAGGTGAGTATAAAAGTGGGTACATCGTTGTTAGTTAAAAGCAAGCTATCATGGGAACATCTCTCAAAAGGCTTTGGTTTGAACTTGTGAGGACCAAACATTAGTTTGAAATAGGAATCCCCTATGCTAACAAAAAAATAAAAAAGAGAAAACTGTACTTGCTTTTCTTCTTTTCTTTTGTATTTGTATGATGATACAGACTATTTTCTTTTTTTCCCTGTATTACTCCGTATTTTTGACGCCTACATTTTATCCTTAAACTTGGGCAAACTTGGTACCAAAATATTCTAGCCTAGAGGTCAAAAGAAACATAGAATCAGAGAAGTATAACATCCTGTGCTTTTGGGTAAGTTGAAAACGAAAATTTCCCCAACAAAAGCGTCGAATTCAAATTGCAGTTACAAAGGTGGAAAGAGGATGGAGAACCGAGAAGCGGAAAAAGCGGGTCTTGGGGAATTTCTCGGGCGCGGAGACCCATTTTCTTTTCCTTCACTCCACTCTCTCTCTCTGAGCCAGAGCACACCAGCCTTCTTTCACCTTTCTGCTCTCTTCTCTTCTTTTCACGTTAACATATAAAGCTACTCTCTTCTAATATTCTCCGTTTCCTCCCTTTAAAGACTGCACATTTTTCGCACCCAGCTGGAAGCTCGAGCTCTCGACGTTCATTTGGTAAGTTCGTTCCCATTTCCATTTCCTTACGACTTATTCGTTTCTGGTAATGCTTTCTGGGTTCTTGGTTTTAGCATAGACCAAATTTACTCTTGAATGTGAACGTAAAAATGAGATCTTTATGTGTAGTCCCATGATCTTGTGTAAAATGTGTTTTACTGCTAAAATTTAATATGGGATTTGAGTTGTTTGTAGTCCATTTGGTAAGCAGGTAATGGTTGTTTGTCTCAAATGGACGATTCTGTTGAATAGTAGTAGAAGCATCCGATCATGTATATGGTCCCAGGTCCCATGATTTTCTGTAAAATGCGTTTTGCTGCTAAAATTTGCTGCTTGATTAAGGTGGTTTAGTGCCCATTTGGTAAGTGCTATTGGGCTTAAATTGCTGAACCTTCAGAAAGGAAAAGCGTATGGCAAAGCTGATTTTACCCAAACAAGTAAATCAAAATAAGTCAAATAGGCCGATGAGTGCTACCAAACTAGTCTTTGGTGTATTTAGTTTTGAACTTTCTTTACTTTATGAAAATGTTGTGGAGGATTTAAGTTTGTGCTTCTTCTAACTCACTAAGGGTTTATTATCTAGAAATTTATACAGTGGTGATCTAAACTGAATCTTGAAAGATGGAAGAAATACAGTCTCAAATTGATAATTACAGATCATCATCATCTTCAGCAAGTAGCCCCTCAAACCGGGTACCACCAAGTAGTAGTTTCTTTTACTTGAGAAGGCCCGGTTCGAATAGGCTACCAATTTCCTTCATAGACTCACCTCAATGGGATGACACTGATGATATTGAGGTTAAAATTGATGGTGGGGGTGAATCTGTCAATGTTACTTCAACTCCGATCTCCCCATTCCTTTCAAAACTGAGTATCGGGTCATTGACACAAGTGAAGAGGACGGTTTCCGGTGCTTCGGTTGTTTGGAAAGACTTGACAGTTAGTATTAAGGGGAAGAGGACATATTCTGATAAGGTGATCAAGAGTTCAAGTGGTTATGCATTGCCTGGAACTATGACTGTCATCATGGGTCCTGCTAAGTCAGGGAAATCATCACTTTTGAGATCTCTTGCAGGTTTGTATCGAATTATATTGTATATTTTTCAAATGATTATTGGAGTATTCCTCACAAATGGAACCTGAAACAATTTTTATCCATTTACTTTAGGCAGGTTGCCTGATTCAGCCAGAATGTATGGTGAGGTTTTTGTAAATGGAACAAAGTCATACATTCCCTACGGATCCTATGTAAGTTCAGTTTTTTGTGGTCCCTAACGGAGGGTTTTTATTGTTTAAATAGAACTTCTGGATCTTTTATTATTCTGTCAGAATATAGGGATTCGGTGGTAATTTATGTGTGGGAGGATTTATGTGGTATTTTAGGATTAGATCATGTTTAAGGTTAGGTACTTAGCCACTTAGGTGAATAGGGATCTTCCACCATTAGTTTGGTCACTTTTCCATCTTGAAGTTAAAGAACTGACTTTATTGTTCATTAAATTGTTTAGTATAATGGCGACAATGACAAGTTTACTCATAGGATCCGTTCGGATCATTGAATTAGTAAGGAAAATGTAGAGGAAATGGGAAGGAACGAAAATGTAGAAAAGTAAATGATTGGATAAATTGGATAAACATATTAATTGTTATAGATATTTGTTGATACTCATTGTGTTTATTTGTGTATATATAATATACTCCGTATAAAGACTAATGAATCTAAGTACATGATAAAAATCTATTAATCATGTTTTATTTTCCTTCATACCCTCGGTAGAACCAAACATATAAAAATAACTTACCTTGGCATTTATTCACCATTGCATTGCATTTTTCTCGACCCAAACATGCCCTATGGTCCTGGTAATGATTATCTGAGTATCATTCTCAGTTATAGTGAACACCTTCCATGTTTTCTTTTCAAATTCTCAATGCATGTATGGCTATGTTTGGAGTGCAGAAAATGATAGGGAAATGTAAAAAATGTTAAGCATATTATGTTTTGATATTTTTAATGTTTTGTTTGCCTTGGAAAGTTGGAAAGAAAATTGAATTTGATTTTAAACCTTTTATATATTACATGCAGAGAGTTTTTCTTTCTTTCTTATTCTTATCTTTATACAATTGAAAGATATGATTAAAGTTACTTTTAAACAAATATCTAAAGTTGATTTGTTGAGTTTGAAGCATTTTGTTTTTCTGCCAAATTATATTTCCTTCCAGGTTTCTTGTCTATACTCTTGACTTTTTTCTTTCCCTAGATTTTGTGGTCCAAATCCACCCTGATTTAATTGCAGGAATTGTCTTTAGTTTCCATGTTTTGCTGCTTTTCAATGCATCTCAATGACCTTTTTAGCTCATAACAGGGATTTGTTGAGAGAGAAACAACTCTTATAGGATCTTTGACAGTTCGTGAGTTCCTCTACTATGCAGCATGGCTTCAAATCCCGGATTTCTTTTGGCAGACAAAGGATGTGGTGGAGGATGCTATACTTTCTATGTCACTGGGGGATTGCAGTGACAAACTGATTGGTGGTCACTATTGCATAAAGGGCCTCCCAATGGGTGAGAAAAGGCGCATTAGTATTGCCAGGGAGCTTGTGATGAGACCACATGTAATGTTCATAGATGAGCCCCTTTATCACCTTGACAGGTACAATCAACTCTGCTAGTCTGGTTCTACTTGATTTGTTAGTGACATATTCCATGCTACTTAAATTGAACTCTGTTGTGTCACTCGGTGAAGTGTTTCTGCACTCTTAATGATGGTGACACTGAAGAGGCTCACAAGCAGTGGATGCACCCTGATTTTCACCCTTCATCAGAGCAGTACAGAAGTTTTTGGTCTCTTTGATAGAATATGTCTCCTTTCAAATGGAAATACACTTTTCTTTGGAGAAACGTTGGGTTGTTTGCAGGTATGAAATTAAGAATGGAACGCGCCTGTATTTGTACATCTTGACAATCAAGAAGATCTCTTTCTTATCACAAGCATTGGAATAAATGTCATAACACCATTTATGATACAAGAGACTACTTTAGGATTTTTTTTACCTGGCATGATGCTTTTAACAACTTTCTTTAGGATATGTTTGAAAGTAGGAGAATGGAAGGGAAAGGAGAAGCTAAGGGAGAATGGTGTTTATGTTTGGGTTTTCCAATACTTTTTAGTCTTTAAATAATAGAAGTATTTAAATCAAAAGAGTTTGAACAAATACTTAGAATTGGCTTTGGGCTTCGAAGCAACTTTTTATTTATTTTCCCTAGAATTTCATTACCCTCCAAATTTTCAAATTTCTTTTCTATTTTCCTGCCTGTTTTCTTTTCCTAGCATTTGTCTGAGTTCCTGAGGACCCTTATAAGTGTATTATATGGACGGAAAATGGTCATAGATTAACCTATCATTTTATTTATTTATTGATTTATGTACTTATGTTTCCATCATTTGCAATGGAGCCAATGGTTCATTATCTTTTGGCTTGAGAATATGATGGAATAAAACAAAATGAATCGCTAAACTGTCTGCGCTTCTTTGTTATGAAGCAGCAAACAGTCCATGCAATTTTGGACACGATTTTCACTATGGGTCATCCGGAAACAGTCTATCTGTGCTTTGGTACAGGGGTAAGACCCCCTTACCCCACCGTAAGTGGGAGCCTTTGCGGCACTGGGGTAAATGAAAATGAAATGATTGATTTATGTACTTATATATTTTTATTATAATTCGTGAAGCACTTCTCCAATGCTGGATTTCCTTGCCCAATCATGCAAAGTCCATCTGACCACTTTCTCCGAGCAATAAACACAGACTTTGACAGGATTATATCAACGTGCAAAAATTGGCAGGTTTGTAATTTATATTTTAAATTTTCCAAATAAAAGCAAGATTTGTTTGAGTATGTATGTGAATAAATGAAATGGACAGGATGAGCATGCGGATTTGTCTGCAGTGAACATGGACACGGCTGTTGCAATACAAACACTTGAAGTAACATATAAAAGTTCAGATTCTGCTGCTTCCACTGAAAGCATGATAGTGAAGCTCACTGAAAAGGTATTTTTGTTATCAAGAATCATGCCATTTATTATTTATTATATTTTATTTATTCAAATGCATTTTATCCTCTTTTTGATGCAACAGGAAGGCCCATTTCTCAAAAGAAAGGGAAGGGCGAGTACTGCAACTCGTATTGTAATATTGACTTGGAGATCTGTGTTGATAATGTCAAGAGAGTGGAAATATTACTGGCTTAGGCTATTTCTCTTTACTCTTCTAGCTCTCTCTATAGGCACTGCATTCTCAGGACTTGGACATTCCTTGTCATCTGTTGGGGTATGTATGTGCTAATAAAGCAAGAAACTTGACTCCTTGATATTATTCTCTTTTGTACTAGAAAAACTATAACCCATTTTTCTTGTTTTTAAGATTTTTTATCTTTCATATTTTGCTGCACACATGACCACATTATTTATTGTCATTGACTCATTGCAGACAAGAGTTGCAGCAATATTTTTGTTCATATCATTGTCTTCTCTTCTAAACATAGCTGCTGTACCTTGTCTGATAAAAGAAATTAAGGTAATGTTTGTGGTTATGGACGTTCCCGAGTAGATTTTTTTACTTACTGTTCATACAATTACTTCTTTCCCAATAGAAGTTAAAAAAGTTAAATGAAGCTACATCCTCATTTAACTTTCCCAAAAAGGCCAAACAAGTTAAAAGTGATATATTTAACAAAACAAAACAAATAAATGGAAAAAATATAAGTATGATTCACTACTGATTGTTAGGAATTAACGCACTCAACACGAAGAACAATAAAGAAGAACACACGAAATTTGGTAACCCAATTCGCCACAAAGGACTACGTTTGGGAATGCTACCAAGCCAGGAATGTTATTTATTTCGGATCAAGTGATTATAAGGGGGAGAGCTTGTATTTATAGAGAGTAAAACTTAACCCCTAAAATAACTAGGACACGCGCGGGCCCACATCTGTACGGCCCAAACTGTACGGAACTGTACGGAAACTCGCTGCTCCTCAGAAACGGACCAAAAATTTTGACGGATAGGGCTTGGTTATAGAGTCTCGACGGATAGAGCTTGGTTATACAGTCTCTAACACCTTACACTGATAAGAGTTGTACCTTAACAACATTAAAAAGATTTAGCATGTTTTGTGACTTATTGGGGCTTAAGCATAACTAAACTTCTGTTTTATATTTTTTTCTTTATATAAATGATATTGTGCAGATATATAGGAGTGAAGTTTCAAACCAGCATTCCAGGGCTTCAGTTTTCTTGCTTGCACAACTTATCTCTAGCATTCCGTTCCTGTTCCTCATATCCATTTCATCAAGTCTCATCTTTTATTTCATCGTCGGGTTGCGTGATGAGTTCAACCTGCTGATGTACTTTGTGTTCAACTTCTTCATGTGCCTCTTAGTAAATGAAGGAATGGTTTTGGTTTTTGCTTCCATCTGGCAAGACATATTCTTGACCACAATAACTTTGGTGTCAACACACGTGAGTTTTTATTTCTGCTATAAAATTTCACATGTTCATTGAATTATCATGTCATGGTAGTGCTCCATAGTTGTCTTGGGATTACTCTGCTGGGTCATATAATATGCATTGTATTGTTCTTTCAGGTGGTCATGATGATTTCTGCTGGTTATTATAGAATTCGGAGTGATTTGCCAAGACCAGTATGGATGTATCCTGTGTCCTATTTGGCATTTCATACTTACTCTCTCCAGGCAAGTTTGGAAATCCATACTCTACTTTTTACGTTCGGATAGAGTGAACTTGAGTAAACATGACGAACTTGAGTGAGCATAGGTTCTTAGTAAAAACTGAGTCAATCTAGATGAAAACTTATGCTTATATCAAATGTTATCCCGATAATTGTTAGGGGGAATTTGACTTTGCACCCCATGTTTTAGGCGATATTAGACTTTGCACCCCATATTCAAAATCATTAATATTTCCACCCCATTAGCTCAAAATTGTGAAGGAGTGGGGTGCAAAGTCAAATGATTATATAGTGAAATAGGGTGCAAATATTAATGATTTTGAAAATGGGGTGCAAAGTCCAATATCAACTAAAACATGGGGTGCAAAATCAGCTAAAAAAGTTTGTTTTCGGATGGAGCTTCTGCTAGGTAAACATAATAAAGTACTTAGGGGGTGTTTGGAAATGATTCTGCTTCTGCTTTTTTTAAAAAGCAGAAACAGAATCAGAATCAGTTTTCAGAAGCTGGTACCCCCCAGCTTCTAAAAAAACTGATTCTGGGAGTAAATTAGAGCACCAGAGGTGCTTCTGGAATTTCACCCAAACACTCCAGCTTCTACTTCTGCTCCCTGAAGGAGTAGAATCAGGTTTGAGAATCAGATCCAAACACCCCCTTATAAAGATAGCTTACGAAAACCTTTGTTTCGAAGGTTAAGCCTCAGTAGCTGATGGAATAGGAACTAGGCGCCTAGCATCTGGTATTGAAATTATATCAGGCTTGCCCGGCCCGGGTACCAGGATGTACATATATATTTGTTTAAACTGTACAAACTGATTAATTACATACATAGGCTTGGGAAGAAAACCCGGACAGTGGACGCCCAACTGGAGCCTAGTGCTCAGACATTTCAGTGCATTTTACATCCACCAAACGGGCTCACAGATTTAATTTCTGCGTTTTCAGGGACTCCTGGAGAATGAGTACCTAGGAACTTCTTTTGCAGTAGGGTCGGAGAAAAAGTTATCTGGCTATGAGGCTCTTAGGACTGTATACCACATATCTGATGATGCTCATGCGAAATGGGAAAATGTGCTAGTCCTATTTGTCATGGCTTTTGCATATCGTGTACTTGTTTTCATTTTACTCCATTTTTTTGTCAAGAAAAACATCTCTGTACATAGACTTTTCCCATGCTGGTAAAGGCTAGTAGGCTATCATCATAGATTTTTTGAACATTAGTTCTTTGGATTTTGTTGCTTTCACTACATTTTGAACATAATTTGATGGGGGAAAGAAAATATATACAGGAAATGAGAAAATACAGTGACAACCAACAAATTCTTCTGCATACAACTTCAATGGCTTTCACAACTACAATACACAAATTAAACAATGGGAAGAGTGAGATTTAGGCTTCTCTTAAATCGTTTCACAATGAACAAATATAAAAACATACACCAATTTGTACATAAATTTGAATGAGGCCCGAACCGATCGGTTCTGGTTCCTTACCACCTAAGACCTTGATTAGAGCCTTTGCAAAGAGGTCCAGATTCCAGTTCAGGTTTGACGGTTCCAGATATTTTTTTCGGTTGGGAGATTATTCACACTGTACTTTTTAGGCTGTTGTAGTTCCGAATTTGGTACGAGAACAGTTGACTCCAATCCATGATAGAATTGTAACCAAAACCTTATAAATAAAATTTTGGTTCTAGGAGTGGGGGTTTTGATTAAAGAATAGAACCGTGTCCACCCCTAATATGAATAGTGGTCAACACATCCGAGATAAATTGATCCAAATTTTTCTGAGAGGACCCATTTTTGTTCAATGCATCATCCATTGTCTTCTTCACTTTCTTCACTGCATTCCTTAGCTGTTCACTTGATTTCCCACCCATCAATTGCTTGATTTTCTCTGCTATTTCCAACTTTGAGATTGGCTTCTTGTCACATAGATCCATCCCAATTTTCAAATCATCCACAATCAGTTTCCTGTTAGTGAATTGATCAGTAAGGAGAGGGAAGCAAAGTAATGGCACCTCACACCAAATGCTTTCCAGAGTTGAGTTCCAACCACAATGAGTTAAGAAACCTCCCACGGCTGGGTGGGTCAAAACCTGCTTTTGATTGCACCACGGTATGATCAGTCCACAGTCGCTAACCTCCTCTCTGATATCTCCGGGCAACGGGTTTGAATCGTTCGAGGTCACCATATCAGGTCGAAGCGCCCAAATGAAATTTTCTTGGCTAAGTGATAGTCCATACGCTATCTCAAGAATTTCATATTTTGACAAATGTGCATAGCTGCCAAATGAGACGTACAAAACTGAGCCATGTGGCTTGGAGTTGAGCCACTGGCTGCAATCGAACTCCGACCATAGGCTCGTCGCAACTTGTGGATTCGAGGAGAAAGAAGGCGGGAAGATGGGGCCAGTCGCGAAAAACTTTATCTTTTCTTGGAGAGCAACAATGGTGTGGTGCTCTAGTTCTTCAATAGTGTTGCACAGTACAAAATCTGCATGGTCTCTAGCATCAGCAAAGGCAGTATCAATGATTTGGTGAGACACCGTTGTTGTGTCTGTTTCTTGGATGTATGACATTAAATCCTTAGGCTGGATCGATCCAACTCCAGGCACGTAGTCAATCTCGTCCTTCCTCACATCTGATGGTGTTACAAAATTCAAGGTTAGTACGTACTACAATAATATCAATTTTGGTTCTTTTCCATTCTCGAGTTTAAAATTGTAATTATTTTTCCAAGTTTGACACTAGTTGAATTGTAATTCTTAAGAGATATTTATGTGCACCAATACATTAGCTATTGAGTACGGAACATTATACATTTTCCCCACTAAATATTACGACGCGATAGTTCGTCTAAACTCAATCCCAACCCAAAAAGGTGAAATCCCTCACTCCAAATGCCCCACACTCCAACGCTACAGAATAATGGAGTAAATCACATCATGATATTAAACAATGATGATTCTCATTGAGGTGGTTCAGTGACTGGTGTGCGCAATGAGCCACCTCAAACATTCATGTTGCCGCTGTCAGCGGTTGAACGTGAGATCACAATTCAACTATCTCACTCAGCAACAATTGATGTACTTGTGCATGTTATTATTTGTTTAAACTCATCAAATTAAACTTTTATTGTTAATTTATTTGACCATCTTTATGATAAATGATAGTTATTGAATAAAATAGAGCATTATTATTGTTAAAGAAGTATTGCAACTTTTGCAAGCATGATTTCTTCCGTTTATGAGAGGTGTACAGTGTACGTTACATATAAAATTGAAGTTAAATTCATCAGGATTATTCATGTCACGCAAACAAAAATTCATGAGGATTACATACCAAATTAACTGAAATTTGATATGTATAAACTAGATTTGATTAGTAACATGCACACAAAAATTTAGCAAAAAATACTTTCGGGAACCGCCCCGAAATGCGGAGGCCGGACGGCGCTCCGGTCAGGAAATTCCTATTACTCTAAATTCATATACTCATATTGGAGTTGAAACTGTTAGTATGATATCATTTAAATTTAGGAACCAAAATGATGTAAGTGTATGTACTATTTGCTTGAGTCATGATCATATTAACAAGTCACTGGTTACTGATGCCCACATGGCATGTCGAACCATTTAAGAAATAATGACAAATTATGACATGTCACATACACATACTAACATTATAAGGCTATTTTGGCGGGCATAAGTCCCTGACTTCTAGCATTTTTACTGTTCAAAAAGTTCCTAAAAGCTTCTAGTTGTGTGTTTGGCATGACAATATTTAAGAGCTTTTCAAAAATTAAAATATCTTTTTTGAGATGTTACCGGGAGTAGCATCTAAGAAAAGCTAGTGACTTTTAGTATTAATTAATCCTAACAGCTTGTATACCAAACCGAACTAAATCAAACAGTCAGCTTTTCATCAAACAACTACCACCTTTTATTTTTAAGATCTTTTCAGTCACTAAAAGTTAACAGCTATTAAAAAGCTCACAAAAGTATATTTTCAGCTAGTTGTGCCAAACATGCCTAAGTATATAATCGTTTTTCAATGTATACACAGTGCAACTTCCGTACATAATAATGATCACTAATTAAATTAAATGAGTATTTTTCTTCATAGGAACTAAAAAAGGAATGTGCCTTATTGGATGTATTAAGATGCACGAAATGATCCTTATTTGGCGAATTAGGATATATTGTACTCTCTCCATTTCAAATTTAGTCACAAAATTGATTGTTTTGGGTCAAATAAAGTCATTTTAGTCACTTAATTACAATATCAATTCTTAATTAAATTTAAATTTACATTTTGCAACTTTGTAGATATTTTAATCTAGTTTTCGAATATGTAAATTTTAATTATTAAAATTGAATTAATTATCAATATTGAAGATTTAACTTTAACATTGGTTGACCAAAAAATGTTAACTTTGCAAAACAATTTGAATTGGAGGTAGTACATAGTATCAGACATTAACTGCTAAATCAGCTCCGGTTCTATGTCAGTTCTCATCCGGGTTATGGTGTTGTTTGGTATTGGGCGGGTGGGGTGGAACTGCTGTTTTTTAATACGGGAAAACGCTGGTAAATCCAGTGTTTTAGGTGGAATCCGCTGATAAACAAACATCCCCTATGTTTCTATTACTTAGACTATATTAAAAAAATCTAAAAAAATTAATAAATCAGAAATGAAATCAACATTGATTGATCAATCGTGAATTGAGTAAAGGGTCAGTTTGGTCCTCGAAGTTGCAAAAAAGGTGTCAAATAAGTCCTTATATGGAAGATTCTGTCCGGACGTGCCATTTGAGGTGGCTCCCAGTGGAATTTTTTGATAAAATTTATTGAGCATCTTATTCATTAAGTCTAGTTTACTCATATCAAATTTCAGCTAAAAATTCAATCGGGAAGACATTCAAATGAATTCTTGAAGATAACTGCGCTTTTAACGGTACAATTATCTTCAAGAATTCATTTGAATGTCTTCCGGATTGAATTTTTATCTAAAATTTGATATGAGTAAACTAGACTTAGTGAATAAGATGCTCAAAAAATTTCATCAAAAAATTTCACTGGGAGTCATCTCAAATGGCACTTCTAGACAGAATCTTCTATATAATGACTTATTTGATTCCTTTTTTGCAACTTCGAGCACCAAACTGACCCTTATCCCATCGTGAATTTGTGATCGTACTACCTCAGTCCTTAAAAAAGTAAAACATATTTGCACAATCAGACTCGGTCGAGAAGCGTAAAACAAACCACTAATTCATTTATTTGACCTTAGCTTCCAGTCCTTCCTATTCATGTTCTATTGTTGTTCACTTCTTAGGGAACGAGAACGGTCTCCATGGCTACATGCCTAGCATATATACACAGTTATTTTATACTATGTATAAAATTAGTGTAAGAATTTAATCCGTCGAGCCGTCTAATAAATTTAGAGACTATGTTCTACATATCAAAATGAGGCTCTGCCGCATATGAACAAAAATAAAACCACAAGTAGTAATCATTCAAAAAGTTTAACAAAATTAATTGTATCAAGTGCTCATACAGAAAAATACGTTAGTACATGATTTAAAATAACTAAATATAATTATAATTCTAGCATTTGAATAAAGTTGTCCTCCTTACCATTTTCGATGTAAAATCATCTCTCTTTTCCAAATAGTCCGAGCCACTTCCTTCTAATTTTTTAGCAATAATTTTAGCAATTATTTTTTAACAACTTCCGTGTTGTACTGGTGTACGTAGTCCTAGCCACATCCTTCTTTTATTTGTTTACTTGTATATTATATTAGTATTATTTGCTATATAATACTATATAGTAATATTAATAAAGGAAAAAATGCCCCCAAAAAGTGGGGCCCTGTTCTAGAGAACACCCTGCACATGCCAAACGTCGGCTCTGGTCAATGGGAAGGTGGGTGTGGCTCAATAAGTGATCACCCACCCAAGTCTCTCCTAAGAGTGTGTTTGGGAGTTGAGTTTTGGAAAGGAGGGGAATGTTGTGGAGGGTTTGTGATCCTCTTTTACATGTTTGGGATTTTATAAAATTCGAGGGGATGGTTTTGAATGGCTTTTGTGACCCTCCGAAACCATCTAAATGCTCAATTTTTTGTTCCCCAATTTGAAGGGTTTAAAGGATTATTAGAAAAATGGTAATTTCAATTAAAAATAAATATCAGTTCAATTATTTGACTTCGTCATATCTCAAAGTGATTTTATTTATAATTCATTCAAAAACTCTCTTCTTCCAAATTTGTTACTCCCAAATACAAAGGACTTCCTCACCCTCCCCCCTTTGCCCTCCAACAACATACCTCCAAAATCTTCCCCTCCCCTTCCCTCCAAACTCCCAAACATACCCTTAGTGAGAGATCTTGATTCAAATTCTCACCTAGGGGAGATGAGAGAGGACTTGCTCACCATGATTATCTCTACCATTATAGTGTATCATCTCAGCGGCCGAGAAGGGAGATAATAGAGGTAACGGGTTTGTGTGGTAGGAAGAGCGGTCTGAAAGGGGCAAATCGTAATAACGACGAAGCTAAGTGAGACCAAATCGTAATTTACCCGTCTAGGGATTTGGAGGGAAGCTCATAGGTTTTAAGATTATGAGAACAAAATAAAAAAACAAATTATACAGAAAAAGAGAATTTAATCGCCATTTTTAAAATTTGTAAGCCTTCTCCTCTTATTGTCCCATGCTAGTGACTGATCGAGTGACTGTCCCCTAGTAAATAATTGCGTACCTTCTAGATGAGTTTAAAAAACAAAATTAATTCAATTCAATGACCAAATTATGTAGGCAAGTGCATAATTAGAAAGTGATGAGATGTTTAACAGAACATCATCTATCATTTAATTTGTCGCTTGTAAACCATCCACCACCTACTTTGGTGACCATTGGAATGAAAATAATTCAGTGATCAATCGATCATTCTATCTCTAACCTCAAGTCACAGTACTTCCTTGTTTAAAAAATTATCAAATGTGCCTATTTAACTGTCTTACAAAATTGTCTTAATTAAAAAGGAGTAAAAATGGTTGCAAATTTCAAAAAAGTATGTCATGTTTGTATTTCCTAAATAGAATTAATTACTTTCATATTTTGGCATTACTCCGTATTAGACATTAAAATGATACAACGGAGCATTTTCAAATTTTACAACAATTATCTCGCTATTTTGGGAATAAAAATATGACAGACAATTCTATTTAATAATCCAAAACGTTTGTACTCATATTTTAAATTTTTTCCAATCTTTCAATGATGATTGGAGCACATCATTATTATAGAGACTTAATTAAATTATTTTTAAATTATTAGAAGAAAATTTGTGCAAAAATATCCAAAGAAATCATTATACCGGTGAAGTCGATGTATCTCCTTCCTAAATTCTCATAATCTCATAGTCTCAACACTGATACCATAAGATATATGGGGTAAATTTGACTTTGCACCCCATATTTTGGGTGATATTGAACTTTGCACTCCATTTTCAAAATCACTAATGTATGCTCCCCATCAGCTCAAAAATTGTGAAAGAGTGTGGTGCAAACTCAAATGGTTTTGAAATTATGGTTCAAAGTTAAATTCACTCAATGCAAAACATGGGGTGCAAATTCAAATTCGCCCAATTTAAAGAGCTAATTCCATCAATAAGATAAAAAATAGGAAAGAAGCGCAAAAATAGGAGTAGATTTTTAAATTCTCCCAATTAGGAATCTGTTTTCATGCTTGGACAAGGATACCCCGGAAGGGTAGGTAGGGTCAGCCACTACACTGCCGCCGGAACTGCCGACCACAATTGCCGCCACCAGTCGTCTCTGCTGTCAGAAATTCGTTGTTGTTTTATATGTTGCTTCCGGTGAACGCGCGCTGCCACTTCCGAACACTGGTCTCAGAGTGCACTGCACCGCCGTCGAAAATCTCTAAAATTCACCCGCCACCAACCTACCACCGTCGTGCCACCACCGTCACTACCGAACTGCCCCGCCACCAACGGACTGGCCCGATTATGCAAGGGATTACGGGGCAATTAATTATACAGAGTATTAATTAACAATATTAGTAGTGTAAGAGGTAGAAAGTTGATGTTTCGTTCTATTTAGAGAATATTTAGCATGCTCGACTCTTATTTAGGGAAAAAGAGTGTTTTATGGTAATTATTTAAAGAGATAATTCGTCAAATAGGAGTAAAACATGAGAGAAGTGCAAAAATAGGAGTAGGGGTTCAAAGTTCCCCAAATATGAGTATATTTTTCTAGCGTGGACAATAAATCAATAATAACGCCGCAGCGCTTTGGGCCAGCCACCACTGCCGCCGGAGCTGCTGCTGGCCGCCGCCACTAACACCAAAATGAGTCGCCACCAACGGACTAATTGAATCATCCAATGATATGGTAAAATTACGGAGTAATTTATTAGGTTAGAGGTATTAGGCGTAGAAAATTAGGAGTAATATTTACTCTTATTTAGAGAAGATTAGTGTTAGACTCTTATTTAGGGAAAAGTGATACTCCATATTATTTACTTCTAGAAATTACTTCAAATTGGACTAAAACTATGACAAAAACTCAAAATAGGACTTGCTTTGTTTTTTATTCCAAAATAGGACCATAGTGGTCCTATTGGAAAACATACTCATTTCTTCCTTCCATTCATACCCCTCCTTTAAATATTAGTAAAAGATAGCTAAAAGTTATAATTAAATGTTTAATTCATAATAAATTCGAAAAAATTCAATAATTCGTAGAAAAATAATAAAAAAATTAATAAAATTTTTATAAAATAAAAAATAAGAAAAAAATTTTTTAATATTTTTTTGAAAATTAATAAAAAATAGTAAAACTCCATAAAAAAAATTAAAAAAAAATATGGATACCTTTCCCACCGCCTGTACTACCTTCCTGAACCACCACCTCCGATCGTTGTAAAAAATGCCACTTTTTTTAAATTCCACAAAAATGGCATATTTCTCTATGAGAATGCCAACATTTTTATTCTGTCAACTTGAATCCTTTTGACTTTTGCCAAAAATATGGCATTCATAATTGTTTTGGCATTTTTTTACCTCGGTGACAGGAGGTGGTGGTACCGCCTCCCTGCACCACCACCTCCGACCGTTAAAAAAAATGCCATATTTCCTACAAACTTCCATTTTTTTCGGAAAATGCCAAAAATATGGCATATTTCTCTTTGAGAATGTCAACATTTTTTTTCTTCCATCTTAAATCATTCTGAATTATGCCAAAAATATGGAATTCATAATAAATTTGGCATTTTTTCCCCAAATGACTAGAGGTGGTGGTGCTGGGGCGGCAAAGGCGGCGGTGACAAAAAAAATTAATTTTTTTTTTAATTTTTTTTTAATTTTTTTAATTTTTTTTTTTAATTTTTTTTTTAAATTTATTATTATTCAAAATATTTTTATTAATTTTTTGGTATATTTTACGAATTTTTATTATTTTTTATTATTTTATTATGAATTAAAACATTCCAATAGGTATAAGGGTATATTTGTCCAAGACACACATAATTAGTCCTACGGAAACATAGTTTATTTTTTGGTCCTATTTGTGCAAAGTGAATGACTTTTAGTCCTATTTTGATAATTAACTCTATTTACTTCAGGCGATTGCTTTTATTTGATTAATTTTATTTAAATACTCCGTATAAAATTGAGCAAAAGTTTGAGAAAAGGGAAAAACAAAACGCACCTGTACAACCATAATGGCCATTCAGCTTCAAGAGATGGAGGTGATAATAAAGTGTAAAAACCAAAGCCGGTTCGGTCCAGAAAGATATATAGATCAGACCATATTTCTTGGCCAGTTTCCCAGGGAACACAAAGAAAGTGTCGGCGATCAAGCAGTTGACCGGCGGCGTTGACTTCATGATACCCTTCAGCGCTTCCTCCACGTGGGCAGAATAAACATGCAGAAGGGCAGCCATGAACTGGTCGTGGTTCACCGACCGGTCCCACTCCACCGGAAGGCCGTCGGGAATGGTGACGTAACGGATGTCGAGGCCCTGTTTGCGGCTGCCGGAGAAGATGTCGCCGTCGTCGCCGTCCTGTTTGTTGCTCTTGGAGAGGTGGCGGTGGACGGATTGGGTGTTGATGAAGGTGATGGTGAACCCTTTCTCAGCCAGCTTGCATGCTAAGTGGACGGACGGATTGACGTGGCCTTGTAGAGGAAAACATACTAAAACCGCATGTGGCTTTTGGTCTGGTTTTCTTGAATTAGAAGCCACCATTGCTATATTAACTGAGCTAGCTATCTATTGGTTTAGGAGTAAGAGGAGGGAGTTTTCATATATAGTTCCAAATGCCACAGCTGCCTATATATATAGTTATATACACCTAATATATATAAGAGTCTAAGACTTAGGATTGGTTTTAATGGACTAAATTTTCTGGTCTGATCTGATCAGTCTAATTTAGTCTGATCTGGTCTGGTCTGAAGTAGTTTGGTTTGATCTGATAAATATATCAATCTGGTGTATCTTATAATTGTTGATGGTTAGTCTGGTCTGGTTAAGTCTAATTTGATCTTTGTAAGTCCGGTCTAGTCTGGTTAAGTCTGTTTTGATCTTTTTAAGTTCGGTCTGGTCTGGTTAAGTCTGATTTGATCTTTTTAAGTCCGATCTAGTCTGTTCTTATCTAGGATTGAAATAAGTGCAAGTGAAAACATTCTTCTTCGTGTGCGTTGTGCGGCTGTTATTAATCGCAGACAATAACATGTGGTGCTCCGAGGCGCGGATCCAGAAATCTAGGTTGAGTTAGCTAGGTTTAAACCTAATTACACTGGGCTTAAACTGAATATCAACGAAGTGAAATATGAAAATAGAAAAATTCAAAGTTACACTTTGAATTGAAAAATTCAAGTTACAATCAACTTCAGCTCAGCTCACCATACTCTAATGTAGATTCACCCCTAATGGCCTAATTGTTGCTGCAATAATGTGCAGTGGTTGGTTTTTGTCTCTAGCCAACTACAACGTACATGTATACCATATCATAATTAACGGTTGTTATTCACTATCAAACTCTCAATGTAACCATAGGACACTTTCATTAGGCTGTTTGGTTCCATCAGGCGTTATCAATCAAGACCGTAAACTAATACTATGTCTCTGAGCTACCAATTGACTTTTTTTTTTTTAATAAAACAAATTCATTTTATTCACTTAGTTAGAATATATATTCTTATTTTAATTTTAATTTAATTTGAACTTTACAACTTTATAGTGATTTTAATGTAGTTTCTAAATATGCAAATTTAAAGAGACCGTTAGGGTTGCCGCAAGGTAATCGCTAGATTCGATTCGTCCGCTATCAGCCATTGCCGAGGAGCGGGGCTGGTTTTTCCAGCCAATTGTTGGAATTGGAGAGCCTCTCTCTCTAGCGGTCATCTCCCTACGAGTTAGGGTTTCATTTCTTCCGATTTTGTCATCGACGAAGAACGGCCGTCAGTCGATTTCGGTCGTGCAAGCAGGCCCGGGACCAGGGATGCAGCGCTTTGGCGGCCAGGGCTCGACTTCTGCTGTTGTTTATGGTCGAAGGTCGAGTGTTGACAAACAAAAGGTGGATAAGCTGTGGCCGAGTTTGGTTTCGATTCAGCAGCAAGGGATGTCAAATTAAAGGAGGATATCGTCGTTAATCAATACAAAAGCATGACTATTGAGGCGGATGAGCGGTGGGCGCATCCCCCTCCTGAGCCGCCGTCATGGAGTGGAAGCAAGTCTAGGGTTTGAAAGAAGATGAGTGAACTCTGTTTTAATTCCGTTTTATTCTGTTTATGTTTTTCTTTCGAATTGCATGTTGTTTTGGACGTGTTCTTATTTCCTAGCAGAGAGATTCTAAAATTTAAGTCAGGTGATGAGAAGTCTGGTTTGCCAGTCATTGGCTCAGTTAAGTTCATTACAGGATTAGCGAATATTATTGCTTCTACATAGGTGATAGATTCTAAGTCTGGTTCGAGGGCGGACGACAGACATAAAGCTTTTTATCGCTTTGTTTACTTCTTTTTCTTTGATTGTATTATCAGCCATGTGACGAACGTTATGTTGATTTAATATATTTGTTGGATTTGACCATAAAAAAATATATGCATGCAAATTTTAATTATTGAAATTGAATCAATTATCAATAGAAGCCTGAGGGTTAACTTTATAGTAATTGTCCTAAATCACTCTACATAATTGCACTACTTCTAAGAATTTCATTTTCCCGCTCATGTGTCGAACCCTTTTCAGCGGTTCGATAAAAAATAGATCCACGGCTTTCAGCATAACACCCATTCTTACTTTTCTCATTTTCTCCCTCACCCCACAACACATCAAACTCACAGTCGTGCACTCCATTTTCATGAACGAAGAGAGCGCAGCTGTCAGCCTCATCCATATTCTCAATCGTCTTCATCATCTTCCTCATCAACCACTCTCTTCTTAGCTATCGAAATCCGTCCGACTTAAAAAGCTCCGAAGCAATTCTTCTTCTTTTTCGCTCATCGGATCAGGTATGATTCTTTATTAAATGCGTGGCAATCTTAGTATGATTTCAGATTAGAAAGGCTCCAAAACTTTTAATCTGAATTGTTCTTTTTCTTTTTGCTCAGCATTGCATCAAGATTTGTCACTAATATCTCAAGTCGATTCCATTTCGTTTCTTTTCATTGAGATCATCCATTAACCCTTCCTTGCACCGGTAATATACTCAATAATGGTAATTTATACTCCTCTCTCCATTTAGATTTGAATTAAAAATTCAGTTTTGATTCAGGTTTTAGTTTTCTTCCCTTCAAACCAATCACTTTTCTCTCCATTTAGGAGCTCACATACTGAGTTCCGAAAATTTGTGAGTGTAATTTTTGGAATTTTATTGGTGTACGTTTCAGTTTTTGTGATTGCATATACCATATACAAGGATTTGTTAATAAAACACTTAAGCTGAGAGGTACTCATTTTTGTTTATGAATGCTTTGTGAGTTTCTGCTCAAACTTTCATCCTTGATAATTTGTCTGTAATGGCATTCTTACCAATGGTGATTGCTCAAAAATTCTCCCTTGATTTTCAGCTTTTTACTTTAAATAAATAGAAAAGTACTTTTTTATGAGAGCCACATGTTGAAGTAATACATGTTCATGATTATGTTTTTAGGTGTTTAAATTTGGATGATAAGGCTACAGATTTTCAATTAAAACAAATTGTACAGACCCATAATTTTACTCCTTGAACCAAACTGAAATGGATTTTATACCTTACAATGGACTTTTTTTTATCCTCAAAAAGTGTTTGGAGGTATAACCCAGCAATTTATAAGTACTATGACTTGCATAAGTCCTATACGCATTAATGTTTTAATGCTTTTCAATTATGTTTCTTTCAAAGATTTGGGAAACACAGAGCTGGATGGTTTCTAACTGTAAAAACCATTTTTTATTCTGTCATCTAGAAAATGGTTTCCAAAAATCTTGCAGGTTTTGATAGCAGAGATGTTTCTTTTCTTATTTTTAGTTATTAGGTTATCATATAAGTTTTGGGACCTTAATAAGGTTTCCAGTCATGTAATATTCATAAGTAAAATGCATTTATTAATTAGATTGAAATAGGATATGCAGGTCCAAAGTTTACATAGCTTCAAAGGCAGGTATAAATCTCATTACCATGTTATTTCATTATTTCAGTAATATGTTTATTTTCTGGCTAGTCCTCATACACTCAAAGCTGCAAATTTGTTTATTTTTCGGCTAATCATTTTACTCTAAAAGTTGAATATAATTTAATAGCACATGTGATTTCCTTGATCATTTAGAAAACATAAATTTTTCATTCTTGAAATATTGTATATATATGTACTACACTTTTATTTAAAAAAATTGGCCATCACTAATAAACCTCGCTTTACAATTTTTAGCATAAAATTTAGGAAAAATTGAAAATAATAATCCCAACTATTGCCGGTCCGCTGATAATAATCCCAACTATTGATTATTTTTGTATAATCCCAACTATATGGACCGTCCGCCAATAATGGTCCATGACCAGATATTACATCCTAAAAAAGTGAATTTTAAATAGAAATTAAGTGTAAAAATTAAAAGTTGAGATTATTTATAGGGATTACTTGCTATATCTCTCTTCATCTACTTCAGAAACTACAATAATTTATTTATAGGGATCATTATTGGCGGAAGGTCCCTAAAGTTGGGATTATTCCGAAATAATCGATAGTTGGGATTATTATAAGCGGACCACCAATAGTTGGGATTATTACTATCAATTTTTCCTAAAAATTATGGTACTTGCACATCCTTGTGAATTCCCTGTGTCATCCCCATGATTTATACCTGCATGAATAAAATATCATCACATTTTTTTGAAAGAAATAAAATATCATAAATTAGAATACATGACAATAAAGAATAGCCTATCACATTTTGAATTGATTCATGACCATGTTCACCGAAAATTGATTAATAGTCAATAGTAACTTATCAACACTATGCCTTTCATGTCGATTTTAGGGATTGTAAACTTAATAAACACTACTTTGAACACATAATTTCTATCTGTATACTTTTCAAGAGTTTTAAATCACACTATATACCTTCCATGGTTGAAAAGAACTGCTAATGCCCCTCCAAAAATGCAGCCCATACATCTCCCTTCCAGAATCCAGAGCAACACTATGTCGTGTGTTGCTTTGAGGTCCCTCACAATTTGGCACACATTTATACCACATTATTTATGTTCACTTGGCTCTGGATGCTCAACTAATGAAATTGAGTGCATATATATACTACGATTTCAAAGCAGCTCTGTGTATGTAGAACAAATTACCCATTGGTAGGGTGCATTTGCTTTTAAAGTTTACTGATGTGATTTTTGAATTGAGATGAACAGGGCTCAATACTTTGATACCTAAGAATCTGACCAAAGTAGATATGGTTTGTTATCTGCAACCCATGGACTTCTCATAGGATTTTACCATTTAATATTCCTTGGACAAAAGAGTATTAATAACCGTGTAAAGCTCGACAATAAATGTAACTTTTATTGAACAGTAAGAGAGAGGATAATAAATCAGTTATCATCTAAGCTATTTTCTACCATAGTACAATCCATTTAATGTTTTCGAGGCTCAAGACTGCATGAAGGCAACAACCATCGAGCTGGAAAAGAGAAAAAAGTGTACCCATTAAGACTTTCAAAGAAAACATTAAATGCATTGTCTTGAGCCACACAATTGAAATATTGAATATTGAGCTAGCATTAAAAACAATATTGGGCCAGCAAATGACCCGTTTCACACCCATGTAAAACTTACTCAGCCCGTTTTTGAGCCATAACTTTGGACGGGAACACTGTTCATTTTTCCTCCTACTTTTGTATAATAGAAGATATGATCCTACTCAGCCTCACCTTCAGATATTTTTACTAAAAGTTTATCTCCTCAGCATTTTACATTTCTTAGAGACAATCTCCGCGTTGTTTCCTCTGCACATATTGAGGGGGTGTAATAATGTATTTTATACCTTATATAGGATTGATTTATTTAGTAGCAACTCTAATGTAATTTGGACTCCTTATTTATTGTATGTATGATACTTAGGGCTATCAGTCGGATAAGCCTTTCCATTATTCTCCCATATCCTTTCATGGTCATTCTTGAATATTTTAACCAATATTTGTTTGCTAATTTCCTTAATAGAAATTGATTTGAATAATTTATTCGTATTTTGGGGGGAAATGTTATTTGATATGTTTTATCATTATATTTCACAAGTTTCATGAGCATGGCCGTGATCTTTCCTGTTTTTTTAAATTAAATATAGGTGTCTAATTCATTATTAGGAAATAGTTTTTGTGTATGCTATATTGCTATACATCCCTTTTCAATCTATATGAGATTTGCAGAACGTTATTAAGGATAGTAATGTTTAAAATTGTATGTGATCAAGTCGGTATATTACTCGGTACTATATGAGGAGAGATTGCATGAGAAATGTATGAAATCTGTTCTATCCATATATGATGTTAGTCCCAGTTATCAAGGTAACAGTCTAGAGGGGGGGTGAATAGACTGTTATGGTTTTTAACTTTTTCAAGCTAAGTACCAAGGTTAACAGAATAGCCTGTTCTGTTGGGAACAGACTAGCAGTGGAGGTCTTCTGGTAGGGGTTCTGTCGGGATAACCTCACAGAGATGCAAAGACACTAGGCCTTCTGTTAACTCTCAAGAGGTGTTATGCTGAACACAGATACCACTTCTGTGGAGTTAAGCATTTAAAGGATAATTACAAGTAATAAAGGCGGAAGGTAAATGACACCAGGGAGTTTTATAGTGGTTCAAGGAACAACGTGTTCCTCTAATCCACTGTTCCACTAAGCTTGTAATAAACCAATTACAACACTTAAGTCCTAGCACTTAAGAAGTTCTTCACATCTTCTTCAAGTGTAGATGTCTCCTGGGATGCACTTCCTTGCTTCCTTTAAGACTGGTCTTGTTTCACTTAGTCTCCTTGAAGTATCACCACTTCACTTACTCCAGTTACTTTAAGACGCCCTTCTTTGCAGAAGATGTTTTGTAGAAAACAGAGTTTTCTCCAACTTGCTTCGTTACAACGGATTTTTAGATGAAGTGCTTGAAGTGTTGAAGAACTGGAGGAACTTGCTCTTGTTGGAGTAGAAGAATATATGAGATTATAATCTTTCCAACACAAGCTTTTTCTTGTTTTTGGAGATGGAGTTTGAATCTCAAGAAAGCTTTTGAGGGTTGAAGAGAGAGCAAAAAGTTATCCGGTTGTTCTTCATCATGTAACTTTTATACAAGGGTTGTCTTCCCGTTAGAGCAGGAGACAACTGCATTGAATGCGTGTACTGCTGAGTTGACCGGTTGGGCCCGCAAGTTTGCCGCTTGCTATTTTGGGATAGGCTTTCCAGAAATCTCGGTCAATCATCAGCTTTAACTCTTTTAGAGTGTAGAGCTCATTAAATGAGCATTAAATGCTGTCCTGTAGCATTTCCGTTGTGAAGCTCCTAGCCGTTGAGGGAATCTTCCGTTAGGTACATCGGCGAGGTAGCTTGTAAAACATCTAAGTGTTTGGTCTTCTGTTGTGTTGCATAGAGAGGCAGTTACAGTAGGCCTCGAGCTCTTCTGTCCAACAGAAGCTCAACAGAGGGCCATGAGCACTTCTGTCAAGTAAACACCCAACAGAGGGCCTGAAGGTCTTCTGTCAGTCGACTCCCCTAGAATGCTTACACTTAGAAAAATTCTAATACATCAATTCTAATGGGGGTACTCTAATGTTCTAATTAATCTAGCATAATCAAAATCTAAAAACATTTATTCCTTACATATGACTTTTCTTATGGACATATTCATGTCTTTATCTTGAATATAAATTACCGCTCTCTACTAAATTCGTAGTATAAACAACATTCGTGTTTAAATCCATTACGTTTGTTCAAATCAATGTTCTAAGTTGTAGTTTTAAAACTAGTTCGAACTAGTATAATTTATTCACATCACATCACATGAATCGAAATGTGTATATGGTCAAAGTTAGGTCGTCATCTGGAAGTGATATGTCATCCCCCCGCCTATGATGGTGTCAAATATGTAGTGGCGCACTACACTTTAACTTGGGACTAAAGTTGAATGTCTTTGTTATTGTTATTGTTCTCAGCAGTCTCCAATAATTGAATTTATTATCCGTATATCTTATTCTATGTTTCACTTAAAATTTGCTCTGGTTTAAAAGACCGAAGAAGTTTTAGTATATTAAGTGTTACACTTTTTTGAATCTTGAATAGTGTTAGAGAATATTTATGGTGTCCAATCATGTTTTATGTATTTGTATTTGTGTTGCAATTAGTTTATTAAATAGACAATGGGTGGTTTTGTGTTAATACTCATATGTCTCCAAAATAGACTTATTATGTAATGGGCTTAACCCCCACAGACTTATAAAGATTGGAGGATAGGCTCGTAACCCTAACCAAGAAAGAAGTATCTAGCCATCCTGAGAATAACATATACATTATGCGCTAGAGAGAAGTGAGAGCTTGAGCTGTTTCATACCCTGTACTGAAGTTTGATATTATTGTGGTATTGAATTACAGTTCTTTTCTCCTCCAATCTGCTATGTTGTTCGTTTGGTCATTGTATTACATTTTATAATAGGTATCAGAGCATTTCAGAGCATTATCCCAAAATTTTTAAGAATATTATCAATTTTTTAGATTCCCAAAACCTTGGTCTAGAACCCAAGCAGCCTCATGTCATAATAACCTTGGTATCATGGCATCGATCAAACCATGTCTCACCTCTTATTCTAGAAGGGACAACTTCCATCGGCAACCAGACCACTCAAGACCTAATGTAGAAAGTAAAGGTGGGTTGACAAGGCATGCTAGAAGTCTCATATGGTTTGCAGGTTCCTCCTTTTGTTCATTTTATTTTCTTGTTGTATACCTCCAATAACTATTAGAATGTTGTAAGATATAAGTAATTCTTCTAACGTGTCAGCTAAACTGACAATCTTGGTTATTTCCCAAAACCGCCATATATGTACTTCCAATTCACGTAGAATTACATCCAAAAAAATCATTCATTTCAAATTTACCAGTCCCAATAGAATCATACAACCCAAAAGACCTTGCCCATTTGGCTGTGTCTATGTGACCAAAACACCGCTTCCTAAGTTCTCTCTTCATGTTTTTTTATTTATTTTAAACTTCATGTCACGTACTGGACAGTAGGCACCGAGATACATTCCTAGAACTCCAACATTCCCGAGATATTGCTTAATGAGCATTAATGCCTCCAGGCCAAATGCTCCTCCCCATGAGTTCATTAGTGGGAGATTTTTTTTGTTGCAACCCCCATATCCAGTCAACAATAGAGAATATTTATGGTGTCCAATCATTTATTTTTTATCTTTGTAATTGTGTTGTAATAGTTTAATTAATAGAAAATGGGCAACCTTATGTTAGAGCGCATATGTCTCACTCATATGCCCATTATGTAACAATCGTAACCCCCAGACCTATAAAGTTTAGAGGATAGGCTCAAAACCCTAGGTATCCAGGCATCATGAGAATAGCATATACATTATACCCTAGAGAGAAGTGAGAGCTCGAGCCATTTCATACGTTGCACTGAAGATTAATATTATTATGGTATTGAATAAGAGTTGTTTTCTTCTCTAATGTGTTATATTGTTCGTTTGGTCGTTGTATTACATTTTACAATAGGTATCAGAGCATTTTAGAACATATTCCCAAATTTTTTATTGTCAAAGTTGGTCAATTATACACTCTGGCGGTCCAGAAACTTGCAGATATTTCAATCAAACTCGCATCAATGGTCCTTATCCAACCATCAACAATGTTGGATATCCAATGCTTCTCATTGCATCAATGGTCCTCATCTAGCTCATCAAAATTGTGTGATTCAAATGTGCTGAAATGTCAAATGTTGAGCTCCATGTAAATTCTTCTAATTTCGATTTTTGATGTTCAAATATGTTTTCCACATGATAAAATCTCTTCCTTGAGTGGTAATCATATAACTATTCGTTAAGGAGTTAGAAGCCCACATATCCAATAATGAAGTGTCTTGAGGAAACACTTACTCGAACAATCTTTTCTCACGGTTCATTTAACCAATGCACAAAATGAAAATATTAAACTCAAGTTTAAAGTAGAACACTCAGAATCACGAGTGTAACATCCCAAAATTTCTCTCCCAAAATAGTAATTTAATTGATAATACATCATTCATTAATAAGGTAAATTGAGTAATGCAGCGGAATAATCAATTGGAAATAAAGGGTGTTACCGCCACATCCAACACGCACTTGGTTGAATGCACATGCAATCCCGAATACAAACAATATAATAAGTTTAAGAGTTCATAACTTTAAAGAAAATTTTATTCAATACTACGTGTAACTAAGGTGTCTCTGTGCCGCTCTTGGGACCATACAATCATCAATTAAGTCTCATAATCATCATGTGTCAAATATTGTCAAATAAATAAAATTAGCATAACACTAATCAAGTACTACCCAACCTCATAAAGTAGTATAGGTTTGGGGAAAATACTTTCTAGGCAAGTATATACTCCGTACTTCATTTCACTTTGAAATACAATCTCAACAATTCACTTTCCAAAATCAATGTCATTGTTCCTCATAATTTATTTTACGATGGGTGGTACTTCAGGACTTTTGCCCGAAGTCCAATGAGACATTATTTACGAACTCACTACGGAATCTGATTCCCACCTACTCTAGTATATTGGAAATGAAACGACTACCTTAAGTGTGCACACCCCCTAAAAGGGATTCCATTCCGAGTAGTAACCGAACGAGTACTTGGGATGTAATCTACCAACTACCCCCCACCTCAATGCTTTAATCTCAAGTGACTAGGAACTACTACTACGACACCTTAAAGGGATCAATGATCCGAATGTCGGGTTGAATACCGGCCTCACCAAACTCAAAACTTTACTCCAACAAATATTAATGTTCCTAATCACCCTCCACATTCATCTGGACGTAGAAAACCAACCCCACATATTTCTCCTGTGATGCCACCTCTTATGAAAATATAAATTTTCATTTTAAGTTAAAATATACTCCATGGATATTTCTCGAATTCTCCAAAATAGTCTCAATGGTATTTAATACCCCAAAGCATATAATTCGTACTCCTCAAAATAATATGTGTTTAATATCACTCCAAGTAATACATATACATAACCCAAAATCCATCATTTAATCATGTATGTAGCACATAATCATATAATATGAGGAGAAATAATAATTTTAGTTGGCAGAGAAACTTACCTTCCGACGTTCCTAGTTCTCGTCCTCTAATCCGGTCTTAGATAATCACCTTTTGATTAAAATTTCATAATTAGTCCCTTATTCCGATCCATAACTTACCCAATTTACCCTATTTCTATAATTTTAATTTACTTAATACAATTTGTTAATTTATTCTATCTTTATTAGTCTTGACTAATAATTTAATAGGTCCACTTTAGTCTGAGGCCGTTTGGCAACACTATTTTTCGGCTTATCAGGCTTATCAACCAACTTTTTCACCAAACACGTATATTTTGCTTTCACGCGCTGAATTGTGTGATAAGCAGAAAAAGTAAGGTTGGAGTTACTTTTCTGGCTGTATTGGCTGAAGTTACTGTAGATGACCATTTTAGCTATTTTTACATATAATTTTTTCTTTATTTTATTAATAAAATATATTTTAAAAATATTTTTTTCTCAAATCTGCGGAATCAGCCAATGCAGCCACTTCAGCCAGAACTTCATAAATTTCAGCAGAATCAGCCAAAACAGCCGATTTTCGTGCTACCGAACGGGCTCTCTATTCCATTAATTATTCCATTATTGGCAGACGGTCCCTAAAGTTGGGATTATTCTGAAATAATCAATAGTTGGGATTATTATAAGCGGACCGCCAATAGTTGGGATTATTACTATCAATTATTCCAAAGTATAAAGCCCACAACTACACACCCTTAACATTATTTTTTTCAGATTCTTTTTTAGAGCACCCCCATGTTCTTAACATTATTCCTCTTATACACAATTTCTCCAAATCCAAAGTTACATCTTTCGCATTATTCCATATGAATTCTTCACCCCGCTTTTCAAACTTATATCTCCCCATGCCATCTTCGTACAATCTCTTTCATGTATTAACGCCTGATAAAAGAATCAAAATCATATGATTCACTGAAACCTTAAATACAATACTCAAAACACTAATCGTAGTATATAAAAATATCCATGTATTATTTTTGAGTGCCTCTATGTATCAATTAAACTTTATGCATACCTTTTTTAGTAAGTTAAATATTTAAATATGTTAAATATTTATATCTAATTTTACAAATTAGTTATAGTTCACCCGAAACTGTTCAATCCAGTTTAGAATCAAAACTTAAAAATTGAAATAAGGGTTAAACTAAATTAGTTCCATTCAGAATCAAAAGTTGAATTGAAATGATTATATAAAATCTAAATAATGTTATTTAATTTAGATTTCAAAAATTATAATTATTTTACATAGCCAATACTCATTATTTTAATAATTAATTAGATGTTATTTATTGAATTTGTTTCAGTCTCAGATAAGGTCAACCCTGAACATACCAAACTAGCCTGGACTTTGAGAGTTGTAAAATATCTACTAATGTAGACCCATTCTGATCAAATTATATTAGATTAGATTTAAACCAATCAAATAAAAAAAATTATAGACCAATTAAAAGCACTCTTACACGAGATTTATATGTGAAAACACACTTTTGTAATTTATTTATATAAAAATGGGTATAATAAAGAAAATGGGTATTACCCGTTTCAGTGTCACCGTAGCTTTTTTTTTCTTCAAAACTAACTACTCACTTTTGTAATTTATTTATCTGAAAATGTGTGTAGTCATTTTTTTGAAGATATTGTTCCTTATTTTTCTTAATCAATAATTCAAAAATATTTTGAAAATATAATTTTCTTTATATATTAACAATTCTCAATTTTAAATCCTATGACAAAATGCGTAGTTATTAGTTTTGAAAAAAAAAAAGTAAGTTACAGCAGAAACCTAATGGTTAAATGTAGGCATCGAGCAATTTCTTTTTTTAGATAAAGATCGTTGAAAAGACAAAGTTCATTTGGATGCAACTGGGAGTTATAAAAACATTGTCTCTTTTAATTGGAAATAAAAAACTGAGAAGATATTTAAATATAAGTTAAAAATAAGACATACTCAATAAATAAGAATATGCATTATCAACCAATGTTATAATCGACTAAATAAGTGACTTTCCGTTAGTTATAATAAAGGGATAAGGGTCAGATAGGGCCTCGAACTTGGAAAAAAATGTCAAATAAGGCCATATTTAGGATGCTATGTCCGGATGACGCCATTTGGGGCAGTTCCCGGTGGATTTTTTTGATGAAATTTTTTGAGAATCTTATTCATTAAGTCTAGTATACTCATATCAAATTTGAACTAACAATTCAATCGGGAAGGCATTCAAATGAATTTTTGAAGATAACTGCGCTTTTAACTGCACAGTTATCTTCAAAAATTCATTTGAATGTCTTCCCGATTAAAGTTTTAGTTCAAATTTGATATGATTAAACTAGACTTAATGAATAAGATTCTCAAAAAACTTCATCAAAAAATAACACTGGGAACCGCCCCAAATGGCGTCGACCGGACAGAGCATCCTAAATATGGGCTTATTTGACATTTTTTTTCAAGTTCGAGGCCCTATCTGACCCTTATCCCTATAATAAATCATACATATGCCGATGCGCACATCAACACATATAGTAAGATCAAACAAAATCATTTTATTCCGTACACGGCACGGGTAAAGATATTAGTTCATATTATATTAATATCATTTTTATTTTATTACTCATTTCCAGCCAAATTCAATTTAACAGGAGTCAGCGGGCCCAAGTTATTGTTATGAAAGTTCAGTCTAGAATAATATAATAACCGTCCATTTTAGATTAACAATCCGGCCCAACTAACATTTCCCAGCCCAAGCTATTATGCGCAGACCAATTTAAAATAAAACAGTAGCTTACAAAAATGCTCCTACGTAAACAAAACATGGAAGAAAGCACGCGACGCACGGAAGAAGAAGAACGGAGATGAGTAGATATCGGTGGCCTCAACGTGCGACCATCCGAACGTGAGATTGCTCCTGTAACTTCTTCTCCGGCGTGGAAAGAACAGTCGGGCAACTCCGGCAAGCTTTTTCCTCCCTCCAGTGACCTTAGCTTCTTTATTTCCCCTCAAAAACTACGTATTCCTTCTCCCCTACTCTCAGAGACTACGTATTCTTGTCGCAGCAGTGTAGATATATATATCCGTAGTACTACGGGTGTATATAAGCATAAAGCATACACCGCTGCATAATAGTATAGCCCTATGAGCGAAGGTCATCTCCAACAATTTAAACCATTTTTTGCACTGAAATGGTATAAACATCACTAAAAATGAATATTCCTTTTTTATTCTTTTTACTTACGTTTTACCATTATTTTATTTAATTATCTAATTATGATATATTTATACATTAGCCCCTCATTTAAGATGTATTTTGACATTTCACACGTTATTTCACAAATACAAACTAAAATACCACTTTAATCAATATTTCTTAAGTATCATCTGTATTTTGTTATTATGTTGTTTCAATTTAAAACTATTTAAGATATTGTGTGATTTAAATTTCATTAAATTTTTTTATTTTCTATCAAATTAATAATTTAAATTTCTTCTATAATTTGGTGTTCTAAAAATGGGTCAAAACTATAACAATCAGAATTTTGGGTCACATTTGAAATAACAAAAATTAAAGAAAATAAGATGGTGCAAGGGATGGTGATGCGCCATATATGGCGTAAACCCAAATCCCCTTCCCCATTTTGGTGAATTGGTGAAAAAGATGATGTAGCTATTGGAGCAAAAAATTGGCAAATCCACCATTTTGGTGTAGGAAATGGTGATTGTTGGAGAAGCTCTAATGTCCGCCATTGTCAAGCAGTGAAATAGTTTCCTTATTTGTTAGCATCCAATTCTTCGTGCGTGTATGATCGAGTTACTGTTGCTAGTAGTACTATGGTGAGTATAATACTCTATACCATGCATGGACGGATTTAGGGAGGGGGGGCAACCGTCCCCCTTGGACTTTCAAATTTTCCCTATATATATGTACTCCCTCCGTCCTCGAAAGAAGTTCTCACTTTCCTTATTTGGATGCCCTTAATTTAAGTTCTCATTCCTTAAATGGAAAGTTATTTATATCAAAACAGTGTCAAATAATGCCAAACAATGTCAAATAGTGTCAAAACAGTAAAATTTACCCTTTGGTAAGTTTACTTGCATAAAAGTGTGTGAAAATCAAATGAGAAACTTCTTTCGGGGACGGAGGTAGTAATATTTTTAGAAAATTTTCATACTATGAATTTTTCGCCCCCATAATCTTGTAGCTTTCAACTTAATATATAACCTTACATAATGTAATAATTAATTGAAGATTTAACATAAATAACATCTACAATAATTTACATAACTTATGCAAATAAACAATATAACAACTCATTGTTTAAAATTTGGGATGTCTATTGTATAAAAATTTCTAGTTCTGTAATGTTTAATTATCCTTATGAGATAATTAGTACTCAGCTTTTGTAATATCAAGCGATATTAAATACCTTACACACGAGTTAAATAAATTTTAGACCATGTGAAGTGAATTCAAAGTATAAACGTTTGTTGACATTAGATTACACAATTCATTTACTTCTTACTTTCTGAAAACAATTTGTTGCATAGATAAACTTTTACTAAATTTAGCATTAATACAAATATAATATGCACCATATATATGAATTAATTAACAATACTATGTAATAATAGTAGTATTCTGAATATAATAATCTCATACTAATACATACTATTGTAATATTAAGAAAACATTTTGTGACCCACGAACATCCTCCTTGATAGACAAAATTGCAAGTCAAAAATCAAAATTTTATTCTGATAAGATTCATGTAGTTAAACAAGGCATAAGTTATTTAAAAATCATTGGTTGATGTGTACCTTTCAAACTCTTTACTTTCAAATAATTTAATAAAATGTTCTATATGCTTTTTTATTTTCAAATCAATTTCCTTAGATTTTCCATGCTTTAATGTAGGAATATTTTTTATGGAGCATGTACAGTTATAAAAAAATTCAGGGACGGATCCGGAATCTCGAGTGAAGGGGGCGAATTTTTTTTGTTAGTGTACAGGTGAAAATTCTAGGGGTCTCCAAACACAATGTTGCAAATAATATTTTTAAGATTAAGGAATTGGAGTACTTACTTGCTAAGACATTTATCTAGGGCCCCCAAAATTCTAGGGGTCTCCAATTTTTATGTAAGCCCATATATATTATACATAAATATTTAATTTAAATTGCTAATTAATGATAAAATATCTCCTAATCTAAAAAGTATGGAGCATTTTATCGAACTACACTTCCTCCATATCACAAAAAGTGATTTTTCAATGGCAAATCTCAATAAGAAGCTCGTTGTTTTTATAAGTCGATGAAAACGTCTACGCTATAAGTGAATGCTTTTCGGAGAGCTCCTAGGGCAGAGCCGCCGCTAGGTAATTTCCGATTTCGATCTTTCTTGATCGAAGTTCGGTCAGTGTTTCCCTAGCGAGATCTCTCGCATAATATTTTTACTTCGCCGCCCTGGTGCGGCGTTTCTTCCAATCAACGCAGCTCTGCGCCGGATATATTGATGTGGTTTGGACGTAGCTCGTGATGGATGATCGTGGCAGCGAGAAGATGGTGGAAGAAGCGAGAGAGAGTTGTATGAATGATCGGGACATGGCTAGCGTGGAAGCGATGACATGGATTTGGGTCATACGGCGGGTACGTCACTGAAAGAGGGTATCAATCGAGCGACGGTCCGACCTCCGCCTGAACCACCACCATGGGTTGTACGAGGTGCTAGAGTCCGTGAAAGTTTTCCTAGTAATTTTTATTTGCTTGTCATTTGTTTTCTTGTGTTCATCGTTGTTGTTGGTTTTGACAATTTGTTTGAGTTCTTAGTCTCTCTTTATGTCATTTGGTATGGTTAGATGTATGTGAACAGGTTTGGCTGTGTCAAGCCCACTACATGGTTAGCGATTTGTGTTGCTCTTTCAGGGGTAACCGTCTCAAAGTCTCATCGATCTTAGGGTTACAGTCGTAGTTGTTGGAGTTTCAATTGGTGTTAGTTTTATTTTCCCTTTGCTTGATGTAATGATCATGAATCTTTTGATATGAATAGAGGCCTGTTTTGATGATAAAAAAAAGTATGGAGCAAAACATTAAAAAACTTAAAACCTAAGGACAAGTGAGGGAGCTGACGAGTCTTTTACGGTCCGACACTTCAATTTCTCTTCTTCGCAAACGACAAACGGCAAATCCCAGCAATCGCCAATAGCCGGCCCTCTCTTGCAATTCCGTCGTCGCAGATTGCAGTGGCCGCTGGGCACAGAGTCCCAGACATCCGCAGCGTGCACAATGGCACAACCGCACAGGGCCCCTGGCTAAAAGAGTAAAGGGCTAAAGTCTAAAGGTATTCGGTATGTAATGGTCTTCTCTCTTCAGTCGTAATAATCTTTTTGGCAGCTTTTAAAATGATCAAATACTTCAACTATTGATGTAGTTGATTTATCTTTTAATTTGATTGCCTTGAATTGTTAATTCTTTAATAGTTAGTCGGTATTAGAACTTAGGCACTAAGGTTATAGCATTATAGGCAGTATGGGCAGGGGGCTGTAGGGCCTAGGCTATTAGTATTTGTTGTATGATTATATTATAAGAAATCGAATAATAATATTGGTCATTAACAATTATTGTGTATTTTTTTGAAAGGAAAACTGAAATATATTAATTCAAACTATCGTTCTCCAGTTGGAGTAAAATACAAGGAGGTGGAAAACTATGAGTATAGTAAGAATCCGGTTGTGATGGGGCAACCCATGCTAAGGAGTGAGCTACCTTATTTGCGGATCTTTTACAATGAATGACTTCTAAACTAGCTTCATTACAAAGAGTGTGTCTAATATCTTCAAGAATTGTATCAAAGTAGGATTCTCCCTCTCGGTCCATGATACCCGAGGAGATCATCAAAGCGTCTGTCTCCAACTTCACCTGCTGCCAACATTGCTCTTTGATCCAATTAATTACCTCTCTAACTCTGATGGCTTCTGTGATTGCTGCTGTCCAGTTTGCCTGCACGGTTCAGCTGCCTCCTGCCAAGAAATTTCCTTGAGCATCTCTAGCTATCCATGCCCACGGCCTCTTACCGTTGCCGGCCTCCATGGCTGCGTCCACGTTCACTTTAATGCTTCCCTCTAGTGGTTTCCTCCATCGTTGTGTTACCTCCCTGACCTGTTTCCCGGATTTGGTGTGTTGAGCCGCTATCCAATTCTCAAGCATGCTCTTTCCCTCCTCAACCACCTGTCGCCATCCTACAATTTTATGTTTCCATACCTTTGTATTGCGAGCTTTCCACAGACTCCAGAGAATAACCACAAAGAGGCTAAGATTCTCCTGCTGCATATTATCAAAAAAACACCTCACCCAATCTTCAAAAGTGTCACCCGTTCTTATGAATATAGAGCCGAGATGACTCCGTACACCTCGGGCTACATGACATCCGCAGAAGATGTGGAGTTCTGTTTCAGCCTCTTGTGCACATAAGTTGCACAGCCCATCCACTTCCACACGCCTTCTAAGTAGATTAATTGATGTCGGAAGAATACCAAACACGACCTGCCAGAAAAAACATTTAATTTTAGGGGGGATATTTAATTTCCACACCTTGGTCCATCTGGTCCATCCTGACTCCTGGTACTTTCCTTTGAGCTTTCTGTAACCACTCTTTACCGTGTAGATGCCCCGCGGGCCCGCGATCCACCATAATCTGCCCCCGACCCGTCTCGTACTCAGAGGAATGCTCAAGATATTCTCCTTCTCTTCAGTCGAAAACAATGACGTGATTCTGTCCACATTCCAGCTATCACCCCTCTCATTGAGCAGCGCAGCCACATTCTTGTTCGAGATTCCCATTGGCGGTGGGGTGTGAATCATACCATCTTCCGTTCCAGGTAGCCACCTCTCTTTCCAAACCGAGATGGATTGTCCGTTTCCCACTTTCCTCCGCAAGCCTCCCTCCATTAAACCTTGAGTGTGAATAATGTTGCTCCAAATGAAGAAGGGGTTGCCCCCTGTTTTCACCTGCAAGAAAGAACAGTTACAGTAATATTTGCTTTAAAGATCCGGCTGACTAAGGATTCAGGCTGTTTGATTAAGCGCCATGCTTGTTTCCCCAACATTGCGATGTTAAATTCCCTCAGCGAGCGAAAGCCGAGACCTCCCTTTTGCTTAGGGTAGCACATGGCCTACCATGACTTCCACCGGATGCCTCTCCTGGTTGAGTCGGAACCCTTCCACCAGTATCCATTCATAATAGTCTCGATTTGCGAACACAAATCCTTTGGGAGAAGAAAGACGTTTATCGCATAAGATGGCATAGCCTGAATGACTGTCTTCAGCATAATTTCCCGGCTTGCCCTAGATAGGAATTTATTATTCCAGTTTCCAATCCTATTGATGATTCGCTCCTTTAATATTTCAGAATTTCATTCTTTTTTCTGCCTATAAGAGCCAGGAGCCCCAGGTACCGAGGACTGCTATCTTCCGTATTAACCCTTAACGAATTGCAAATAACCTCCTTCAAATCCTCACTAGTGTTCGGGCTAAACATTAGCGAATATTTTTTATAGTTGACTTGCTGGCCGAACTCCTCCTCGTACTACTGGGGAGTGTTTTTGATCGTCTGACATTCCCCCTCACGAGCCCTTAAAAATAAGTAACTATCATCTGCAAAAAAGAGATGTGAAACCCTTGGTGCCCGTCTAGCCACTGCAATGCCCAAAATATTACCCATACCCTCCTGTCTTCGAATAAGTGCACTCAATCCCTCCATTATCAAAATGAATAGGTATGGCGATAGCGGGTCTCCTTGTCTAAGTCCTCTGGCCGGGGTTATGGGTCCTATCATTTTGCCGTCAAAAGGAACGTAGTATTCCACAAAGGAACAACATGCCATAATTAAGTTGATCCATTTTGGGTCAAAATTCATACCCTCCATGATATGTTTGAGGTAACTCCATTCGACCCGATCATAAGCCTTGCTCATGTCGAGCTTAAGGGCTACCATACCCTCTTTTTTATGTCGCTTTTGTTTCAAGTGATGAATTGTTTCAAATGCTAGCATCACATTATCGACAATTGAACGGCCCGGAATAAACGCACTTTGATTAGCAGAGATCAAGCCATTCATGAGACCTTTTAATCTATTAGCAAGGACTTTAGTAAAGATTTTTATTAACACATCCCAATATTGTTGATAAAACCCCGGGTTTAGCCCATCCGGCCCCGGTGCTTTGTCGGGGTGCATAGTGAAAACCGCTTTCTTAACTTCCAAAGCAGTGATTGGCCTTATGAGAGTATTGTTCTGCTATGCACTTATTTGAGTCAAACCAGGTAAGATATTTCCTTCCACCTCTCCTCTCCCCGTTGAAAATAGGGTCGAACAAAATTCCTTTATAATATGACCCATTCTATATTTATTTCTCTCCCACTCTCCGGAAGGTAGTAATAAGCCCTTCATTTTGTTTCGCCTTTTGCGCTGTTTAATCGAGTTATGAAAAAAACTTTGTGCTTCTATCTCCATCCTGAAGCCAAAAATTTTTAGCCCTTTGTTTCCAGAAGAAATTTTGGCGCTGTAGGAGATCAACCGGAACATTTTTTACCCTGTGGAATTCCCCTGCATTCCACCTTCCTCCTTCCCTCCGCAGGTCTGCCAATCTTCGCTTGCACACATCGATCCTTGCTTGGAAGCCTACCCAGTGGTGTCTACTCCATAATTCCAGTTCAATACCACAACCCAGGAGTTGTTGCCATACCTCCAGCCTGCTGGAAGACGCCCAGGCTCGCTGCACAGTTTCCCTGCATCCTTCCTCACGAAGCCAGAGGTTTTCGTACTTAAATGTCCTCTTCCTCCTCCTTGTACCTGTTTTTAGCAGTCTTATTTATAACATGAGATGATCACTGGTTGGCCCTTCCATCGAGGTTGCTTGGTATTCCCCGAATACATTCAGCCAATTCTTGTTTGCCAATATTCTGTCTAGCTTCTTTTCAATCCAGTGTTGTGTTCCGCGGCCTCATTCTCACGTTAATTGGTAACCTTCAAAGGTTACATTCTGTAAGCCGCTATGGTGCATCGCCTCCCGAAAGCCCCGCAGCATCCAGGGGGACTGCGGTAATCTGCCCCACCACTCCGAATCGGAAACGATATCATTGAAGTCTCCCATAACAAGCCAAGCCTTGTCTGAGAGCAGAGATAGGTGTCGAAGCAACGCCCAAGATTCTCTTCTCTTGGTTTGATCCGGATAGCCATAGTACCCTGTGAAACGCCATTTTGGTTCATCATTGTCGATTTGGACCAAGTACTCAATGTAATTGGCTGTATGGCCGATGATTTCTACCGATATGTTGTCCCTCCACATTAAGCACAGACCCCCCAGCCCTTGACTATCGATTGCAAAACATCTATGAAACCCCAGTTGAGTGCTTATTACCCCAGTTAACTATTGGACTGTGTCCGATAGAACCTGAACCGATGCGAGATTACCCAACCCACGGCAATTCCACGAAACGATGCTTATCATTCCCGTCTGGTCCTTCCTTCGATGAGTGCACCTTAACAAGGAAAAAACCAGATAGCAAAGCTACGCGTGCCAGCGCCGCCGCCTCTGCCCAAACTATCCCTATTCTGGGTGCCGTCCGCCCTTCAACAATTATTGTGTATTTGTATAATTGTATTTATATTATTTAATATTGAAAGTTAGAAAAATGTCATCTAGTTAGAACAAATTTATTCAATATTTCAATTCAGTATTTATTTAATATTGTATGAAATTAGGTTTATGATGATGGGAAAACGAAAACATGGCTCAGGGTCTACAAAGAGAAAGAACAAATTAAGAAAAGACATGGTCATAAAGTCGTTGAGAAAAGACATTGTCAACAAATTAAGAATAGGCAATTAGTTTTTATCCAGGTATTTTTCATCAATTTTGGATATTTTGCTTTCGAAGATTATCCCTTGACGTTAATATTATATAATGCATTCATATATAATTCACTTTTATTTCACTTGATATTCTATTTTTTTGAAGATTTGAAGTCTTGAACAAATTAACAAAGAAGATTTAAAAAATAAGGAGGTTACAGGTCGGAAGAAGAACTGAATAAATTGGAATTGAAATATTGAGATTTGGAAGGAATATTTCAACATCTGGGAGAAATAATCAGGTCGAATTGCAGGCAGGGGCAGATTCAGAAATCTGATATGCCCTTAGCTGAATAGGAATTATACTAGGCTTGAATATTAGCGGGGTGGGATAAATATGAAAAATGAAAAATTTTACACTAAAAAAGTTGAAAATATTTTAAGTTGGTCTGAACTTCAGTCAACCATAGCCCCTACATAGATCCTTCCCTAAGTGCAGGTCTACTCCAATCATTCTAGTCTCCTTGAAATCACGTTTTAATGAGCAGGTTCGACTTCCTTCCAGACTCTTTGTAGCCGCTTCGTTTCTATCTTGTTGAAGTCTCCAAGAAAAACTGAAGAGAACGAGGAGTTTGAGCTGGATGGCTATTTGGATATTTTTCTAATGGGCCCAGTACACAACTAATAAAAAAAAGGAGGTCCTCCAAAATTGGGGGCCCTGTGCAACTGCTCCTTTTGCACCGGCCGGGTCGGGCCTGATATTAAACCACTTTCCCTTCTTCGGTGTTTAAGTTCTGGTCATGCTGCTTGTACCATAACACACTTTAGCTGTTCGTGGAAGATGGGTAGATAGGGGTGGAAATAGGCCAGACGGCTTGTCTGGGGCCTATGGCCTGGCCTGTTAAAAGCTTCGCCTGGCCTGTTTAGTAATCAAACTAGGTCTGGGCTTTTCAAAAAACCTGTTTATCTAAATAGGTCAGGCCTAGCCCAACTCTGAAGCCTTTTTAGCTTAACACGCCGGCCTATTTATATGTGTATATATATGTGTGTGTTTGTATTTAGTTATATTTATATTTATTTATATTATTTACTTTTATATTTATATTGATATTCTTAACTATAGCAAATTCGGCATAATATATAGTTTTTTTATGGAATGTGTATTATAAATTAGAATAGAATACTATTTTAAATATACATATATATATATATAATAGTATTGAAATTCAAGTATGATTATATACACTTTAAATATATTTTTAAAGTGTGTTAATAGTTTATAAAGATAATTAAAATTCAAGTTTTTCAAGATTTGAAGTACATAGAAATTTATTTCACCACATAATAATGTATTATTAGATATCCAAAGAAAAACTAACGTATTATTAGACTTTTTAGTAAGAGTGAATTCCCTAAATAGGACTAAAAAGTGGCAAAATTGCACAAATAGGACTACATTTTTTAAATTCCCTAAATAGGACTATTTATGTGTGTTTGGACAAATATACCCTTGTAACTTGTGAAATGTTTTAATTAATAATAAAATCATAAAAATAATAATAAAAATCGAAAAAAATACTAAAAATCATAAAAAAATAATAGAAAATTAATAAAAAAATTTTTTAAAAAAATAAAAAAAAACTTTTTTTAAAAAATTAAAAAAAATAAAAAAAATCGTAAAATTAAAAAAAAAAAAAACATTACCACCCCTGCCACCCCCAGCACCACTAGCTCCCATCACCGGAGAAAAATATGCCAAAATTTTAAATTATGCCATAATGATGGCATATTCAATGAAAATGTTGGCATATTGAAGAGTAATTATGCCATCTTTTTGGCATTTTCAGAAAAAGATGGCATTTTTTTACCAAAAGTGGAAGAAATTTCACCAATCGGAGGTGGTGGTGGTGGGAGGCGGCAGGAGGCGGTGGGAAAGGTATCCATAATTTTTTTCATTTTTTTATGGGTTTTTACTATTTTTTATTATTTTTTAAAAAAAATTAAAAAAATAAAAAATTAAATTTTTTATTTTATAAATTTTTTATAAATTTTTATAATTTTTTTACGTTTTTTAAATATTTTTTTACGTTTTTTTATGATTTTATTATGAATTAAAGCATTTCATTAGGAATTAATACTCTTAGGGGTATTTAGGGTAGAAAATCAATGTTTAGTCCTATTTAGGGAATTTAAAAAGTAGTAGTCCTATTTGTGCTTTTAAGGAACTCATTAGTCCTATTTAGGACAATTTCCGTTTTAGTAAATATTTGGGGGAATAAATTTTATACTGGGTTAAAAGGACTTTTTCACTTTTTATTTTATATTTTTTTTTTATAATTTTGTTTTTTCTTAACAGGCCCAATAAACAGGCTTCAGGCCAGGCCAGACTTTTAAACAGGCTCAAGCCGAAAAACCAGGCCTTTAATAGGTAACAGACCAGTCTCAGACCTATACATTGTAAAACGGGCCTGTTGAGGTTTATTCCTTCAACCCCCGGGTCCAACACGTAAGCCCAAGGATTTCGAATGGAGTATGTGATTAAACTAGCCCAACAAGCAGATGATATGGATTGGGAAAGCAGTAAGGTAGCGAGTAAATGACTAGGTATTATTATCTCTTAATAACTCCCTAATACAATACTTTTCGCTAAGGCTCCGTCGGCCGTTCGTCTTACAAGGCAGTAGAAGTGCTGCGAGTAAGGATGCTATAGCTAGAGTGCTAATAATAGAAAGTTGCCAACCCTTTACAATGAAATAAATGCTTCTATTTATACCCGCCAATGGGCAGGTGGCTATGCTGACGTGGAGGCCTGCGGACCGCTTGTGTCCCAACCACCAAATCTCCTGCATTAAATGCACTTCCCGCCAGAATCTAGGCTTCCCGCCTAAATAATGGGGATGTTCGTCCGCCAGGGGGTGAGTTGGGTCACTCCAAGTGACCCTCAAGAGACTTCAGCTGTTCGTCCCCTGACCTTGGTGGATTCTCTCCATGTGGACTGGATTTCCTCCGACGATCATGGGCCTGCCCAGGAGACGTTCGTCGTTATCCCTGATGGCCAGTGATCCTGCCTCTTACCTCCGCACATACGTTCGTCGCGATGGGCCGTTTGAAACCTGGAACCCCCCATTCCAGACGTTCGTCTCTTCCCAAGGGTCATGGGCTTGCGCCCAGCCTGGTCCTAGCATGACGTGCGTCTGATAGAAAAAAGGGGTTAATGGGCCGGGCCTCGGCCTGGGCCATTATCCCAACACAAGTCCCCCACTTCTGATGTTCTGAGCATGCGTAGGACATAAGGAAGTACAGGTGCCCCGAAATGGATGTTCGTGTCTTGATACTTGTGTCTTACTTGCATCTGGCGGAAGCGTACGTTCGTGGTCACGGTGCTCAACAGCTGTCGACGGTTCAGGAAACGAGGTGACGGCTGCTGTAGCGGCGGTGCATTTTCCGAGGAAATGTCATCATTACGCTTTCGTCCCACGCACAGCGCGTGAGCCGGAATACGCTCTTTGCCGCGTGTCCGTCTCTCGTTGGTCCCCCCATCGGTGTCTCTCCTATAAATGCCGGGTTCTCCCTCTAAATTAGGGTTCCCAATTTCTGCTCTCCTGCTCTCGCGTCCCCGCAGCTCTTCAAGTCTTCTCCCGCTCTCAAGCCCGGCTAACCCCTTTCTAAGGTAATTTCCATCCTCTGCTTCTTTCTCTTGTCTTTGAATTCTCTCCGCGATGGTTTCGATGGAGATCTCATCAAGTTCTGGCTCGGGTTCATCGGGTTCCTCCTCGGGCTCCACTTCTGACTCCGGTTCACGCTCTTCGGGCGAAACTAGCACATCCGGGAGTCCTGGTTCAGTCCCTACCGTGGGAACTGTTCAGGCCGGGGAGGCCCAAAATGCGGTCGAGGTGACGGTCTCTGGCGAAGAAGGTGCTGATCTGGGGGAGCAAGGGAATATGGCCCTTGATGTAGTGGACCCCGTGGCTGATGCCGGGGAACAGGAGCCCGCTGGTGAGGACGAGCGTCCAGACGGGTATGACTCTGGGGTTGAGGCTCAGGACGGCTCCGACATCGAAGTATTCGAACTTGGGCTGAAGATAGATGTGGAGAGGCATCTGTGCCCGATCAAGAATGTCTTGTGCCATGAGCAGATCTTCTCGCCGGTGGCCCTCAACAAACTGAAGGTGTTCTTCCCCCCTCCGTCCGTATACAGCCTACGTGGTGCAACCCACGTGATGAGGAGACGCCCAGGGATGATTATGGTGCTTCTGGATTCCATCGAGGCTGGGCTGCGCTTCCCTCTTCATCCGTTCTTCGTGGAATTCTTCTGTTGTTACCAGATAGCCCCCGCACAACTCATGCCGAATTCCTATCGGTGGCTCTCCGCCTTCCTAGTCCGTTGCAAGGACCACGGGGTCACCGCCACCCTGGACTTGTTCCACTACTTCTACCGGCTCACCCCCCAGAATTCCGATGGGTTCCTGAGCATTGCAGCCCGTCCAAAGCGGAGGTTGTTCAGCGGGGCACCGAGTTCCATCCATGATTGGAAGAATCGGTTCTTCTTTGTGCGATATGCGGATGCTCGTCTGCCATTGCGGTGGAATGGCTACCCGCCCAAGATAGGGTCCCCGGAACTGACCGACGACCTGGCGGAAGATATCAGGAAGATTTCGACGGGCGGCGTCCGGCCCTTGGATGACTTCCTCTCTTTCGAAGCACTTGCCGCGGCAGGAATAGGTACCGCCCATGCTCTTGGACATCTCCCCTTCTACGCTCGTCTCGGGGTATTGGGCGGTCCTCTCCTCCGAGGTGAGTTTTTACTGACGCTCGTCCATCTAACCCATTCCTTTGTTTCTTTCAGGTCTTCCCCCAACCCAGGAGCAGATGAATCACGAGAAGCTCCTCAAGACGAGGAAGGGCAAAGGCGCTGCCGCCGATGCTGCCCTCGCCAAAGCCAAGGCCGCCCAAACAGCAGACTCTCACTCCTCCGCCTCCCAGGCCGACCGGCGCACCGTGGAGGCGGAGCAGCACCTCATCGCCACGGTGATGGCACAGGGGTCCCAGGCCCCGGTCCTCAATTCTGGCGTCCCTGAAGTTGTGGCGCCTCTACAGGCCGTTCATCCTCATGAAGGGGAGAAAGCAAAAGACAAAAAACCCAAAAGGCCTCGGGGGGCTTCTTCCTCGGCCCCCGAAGAGCAGGAGTTGATCCCTTCCTCCCTTGGGCGTCCGGCTCACGATGTCTGGCAGGAGATCGCCTCTCTGGTCGGCGTGGAAATGCCTCCCCGGACGTCTTCGGAGGCCTCCAACGCGGTTCTGGCCGCCGCTCTTCAGGTGAGACTTCGCCTCTCGCTGGGCGGTAGATTCCCGTATTCTGTTGATTTGGAGTCTCACCCTCTGCGTCTCTTTTGTAGGTTGGGCTCTCTACGCTGCAGGCCGAGGCTGCTCGGGAGGCCGACGCCCTTCAGGCCAAGAACAAGGCAGATGCGGCCTTGAAGAAGGCGAGAGAGGCCGCTCGTCTTCAGGAAAAAGAGCTGGCGGCCAAGGACAAAGAACTGCAGGCCGCCCTGAAGGTAGCCCGCGAGTCCTCCGCGAAGCTCGCGGTTCTGGAGAAGGCCGGGTTCAAGCTCGTCCCAGCTCTCCCTGCTCCCAAGGACGAGGCCCCTGAATGGCTCGTCGATGAGACCGGGTATCACAACTCTGGGGCCTTCATGATCGCCGCCCAGAAGTACCTTGGGGGCACCTTTGGCGATGTATTCGCCAGCGAGTTGCAGAAACAGGCGCCGAAAGACCGCCTCAAGTTCGGGGTCCGGATCCTGGAGAGTGCGCCCCTGGCCGAGAAGTTTTTATATGATGTTGGGGATAGCTCCTTCGTCATCGGCTACAACGAGGGGGGTAAAGGCCACGCTGCCGGTCTTCGCCGCTCTCCAGGGGCCCAGATTTGATCTGGCCGAGCATACTTCAGACCCAGAACTGATCCGGGCAGTGGGCAAGCTGAAGCGGGACGCCCGGCGGGAAGAGGCCAGAGCCAGAGGCGAGGTCCCGGAGCCCCCGTCCCCCGAGCCGGAGCCAGAGGAAGAAGAGGAGACCGTTCCCGGGGGGTCCCGGCCTGGTTCTCCAAACTTTGTTTAATGTGGCTTGTAATTTCGCCTTTTTGACTTTGTACTTATCCGGCCGGTAGAGCCGAAGAATATACAACTCTTTTGCCTCATCATTGTCTCTACGTTCATGAACCCTCTTTATTTCCTTTCTTCGTTGGTAGCTTCTCTGTTTTTCTTGGGGACGTTCATGTCCACAACTCGCCAATGCATCCCAATCTTTCGGGATACGAACGTGTGCCTGAGAGCACCACCCATGTGTACCGTCCCCAACGCCGTTCGTCGGAAGGAAGTCGCGCGGGGATGCGACCGTATTCTTTCGAACCAGTTGATGAAGATGCCCGTCCCTTGGCTACTGGCATAACCACCTGTGGGGCCGTTCACGTCCATACTCCGTTCGTATCGGGATATGAATGTATGCTTGGGAGCACCGCCTATGTAACCATTCCCCATACGTACGGGTTGTGGCCGTAATTCCCCGGATCAGAGTTGGCGAAGACGCTCCTCTCATGGCTTCTGGCATAACCATCCGAGGGTTGGCGGGACGACGTTCGTCCGTTCGACCAGGTGGAGATATGAACGCGCCTCTCCGAACAATGCCTTGATGGAGGAGTTCGCTGCTTCTGGAATAGCGTGACCTTTTACGCTTGCGCTTAAGCAGACATCCCTTTCGGACGCGTGTCTGATGTGAACATGGGGTGCTCATGTCTACGTGCGTCTGATATGAACGTGGCCTGTATGCACGCTCTCTGTTTGCCCCTTCTGGGGACGTTCGTGGTATCAAACCAGATTCCTTCGCAGTGACTGTGAGGTGATAACATCGAGGAGTCTTTAATGCCGCGGTAGGTACCGGTATCCGGATGCCACGTGTTCCACCGTGACTGGCGCAACCCCGCGGTGCTGCCTATAAGTACCCAAGTCCTTGTGAATCCTCCATTTGCTCTATCTCTAGCTCTTGTGCTGCACAATCACTTCCTCTCTCTAGCTTTCTTTGGTATCGCTTCCGGTCCCAGCACCCATAGGTACCGAACGTCGTCATGTCTTTGTCCATATCGGGGTCCCAAGCTATTGACGATGGGTGCTCCTCTGGTGATGACCTAGAGTTCTATGAGCGGGGTATGCCACCATGGCCCCCCCGTCATCACCTGAATTTTTCCTGCGTTCGTCGTCAACGCCAGCGTCTCTTGAACGCCGACCGTCGGTTGATAAGCCAATGGTTCCTTCCCCCAAGGGGTTACGACGACCGGATTCTGCGCAACCCAATGCGTCACCTGCCCGGCTATGTGGTGGTCCACTTGGACTCTGTCATAGCCGGCCTCCTGTTCCCCCTTCATAGCTTCCACATAGCGCTTTTTAGGGGCCTCCGGGTGACACCCGCTCAGTTCGTCCCCGCTGCTTATAGGATCATTGCGGGTTTTATAATTAGGTGTCATAGCGTTAATGTGACCCCCACCGTGGACCTGCTTCAACACTTCTTCCGGTTATCTCCGTTCGGTCGTATGGGGTACTTAACCCTGGTCGCGCGTCCGTCCATGGTCCTGTTTTCAAATAACGCCGGGAATCCGGACGACTGGGAGGAGCGGTTCTTCCTTGCCGAAGTGGGCTCCCCGATGCCATTCTCCGATAGGTGGAACGCCTACCCGGTGAAGTCCATCCCGCCGCCCATGACGGATGAGGAGCTCGGCTATGCCAAGCGCATAGCTAGTCTTGGGGTGCAGAACCTCCGGTCGCTGGTGGCCGAGCCTTTTAAGGCCCGGGCCGGATTAGGTGCGTCTACTTGTACTTGCATTGTCCTGTCATCTTCTAGTTGTTACGGTTCTGAACGTCTTGATTTTCTTCCTGCAGGAGTCTTCCCAACTATATCATCCATGGGGCGTACTCATGTTGCTCCGCACGCCCATGGCCGCGACAATAGGCATGGGGATAAGGGCAGGAAGCCGCTCGTCCCCAAAATTGAGCCTCGGGCGAGCAGGGGGCGGTCAGACGACGCATCAGAGGCCGGGGCTTCGAAGAGGCTCCGCATCGATGGTACCGCTTCCAAAGCCATCATAGTGGCCGATGATTCCGACGGTGAGCCGGGAAGTCCCTTGAAGCGGAAGCCGTCCTTCCGGAACAAGCCTCCTATTTCCCCTCCGGCCAATTCTGAGGTCCGTCGACTTAGGGATGAAGATGTCCACGCTGCCAAGGGCTCTGACGATGTTCGTCCCCCTTCGCCTCCTGAAGCCAACGGGTCCTCCCTTGGCCTCATCGAATTCTCCGGGGTTGGCCCTCGCAAGGAGTCGATGATGCTCTTTGGCCAAACCGCGTCCTCCATCTGGTGCGGTCTCAACCTCAAAGTCCCCCAGGATTTCGCCGCTCATGAGGCCCCTGAAGACCTCCTGGAGTGTGGACAGAGTACCCTGGACAAGGCCGGGCTGTATTTTCACAGGGCTCGGATGGCCTTTGAGCATCAAGGCAAAGAGATGGCTCGGGTGCGGGCCGAATGTGATGCCCTCTTGAGGAACGCCAAAGGCAGGGCCGGAACACTTCAAGAAAAGGCTGATGCTTATGACAAGCTCGTCCAGGAGAGCCTTTCTCAGAAAGAGCTTCTTAGGAAGCAGGAGGCCGAGCTTGTGGACCTTCGCAGCCGGCTGTGGGCTGTGGAACAGGCAAAGGTGGAAATCCGCCGTACGGGTGTGGATAATCATGTCCCCATCTATGAGGCCGACGTTTCAAAGATCAAGGAATCTGGTTCCATCGAGTTCCAGAAGTCCAAAGCCTACACTGGTGCCAATCATACCATGGCCATGAGGTTCCTTCCGAGGCTCGTCGGTGAATTTTTGGCCACCTGCCCGGACCCTTATCTGGATGGCGTCAAAATGCTCCAGGCCACTCCCACTGGGGAGCGCTTCCTCGATGATCTTGCCGACGATACTTATCTTAAGGGTATGGTCGGCCTTGTGGCAGAGAACCTCCCGGTCTTCGAGCGTCACTTTGGGGCTCCTTTTGATCCTGCGGCAGCTGGCTTTGATTCCCTGATGGTAGACGCCCATAGAGGGGCCCTCGAACTGCTGAGGGAGCGTAAGGAGCGTGAAGAAGCTGAGGCCAAGGAAAAAGCCAAGCAGGTCCCCTTTATGACCCCCACTCCGGACGCTGGCCAAACTTGATTCTCCGCTCATAGTCTGTATCTTACAATTATTTACACTGTAATTTACATCACACATTGTACTTTCCGGTCATCAGTACCGAAGAATAAAAATCATTGTTTGTTCTATGTTCGTCTAACATTTCCTGCTCCATTCCTCTTTCTTTCTCCTTTTTTTTTTTTTTTTTTTTTTTTTTTTTGGAGTCTTTTTATCAGTCTTCGTCCTTCCCTAGCTTCGTGGGTACTTGTCTCCTGGTTTCGCAGGAGACGTTCGTCATCCCCGCCTTGAGAAAAAACAGGTTTATCCACGTCGGGATTCCCTCTCTCCGTTCGTCCCCAGCCGCGAACTACTAGTCTTCTGGCTTCGCAGAAGGCTTTCGTCATGCGCTCATCAGGGGGAGGAACCAGGCTTCGTTCGTCCTTGTCGTTGTCCTACTAATCTTCTTACTTCGAAGAAAACGTTCGGTCATCCAACGATCGCAAGGAGGTCACTGGTTTATCCACGTCGGGATTCCCTGCTTCGTCGCCCCATACTCGTGGCCCTACTAACCTTCTGCTTCGGCAGAAGGTGTTCGTCGATCCGCGGGTCATGGGAGGAACTGGTTTATCCTGCCGAGGTTCCCTTTTGTACGTCTAGCCTCCCCCACGTTCCTACTAACCTCCGCGTCGGGAGACGTTCGTCATACGCGGCGAAGGAAGATCAGGCATACCTCGTCAAGACTCCCTCTCTCACAGGAGTCGTATCTCCCCTTCTCCTCTTTTTTTTTTTTTTCTTTTTTTTTTTTTTTTTTTTTTTTTTGAGGAGGAAATCGTTTCAATCAGCACTTCGGCTTTTAATCTCTCTGCAGGAAGTGAAGAACAGAAATAATCCTTTTAATATAGAGACGACGATCGGTGGTGTTACATGGTACTTCGACCAAAATGTTACAAAGTGATCTATCTCTAATCATTGGTAGAATTTCTTCAAGTGTTCGACGTTCCATATCCCAGCGTGGCCCCCCTCCAAGGTGTGGAGGAGGAACGTCCCCTGGTTGTATCTTCTCATGACCTTGTACGGCCCTTCCCAGTTTTTGGCCATCTTGCCACCTTCGAGCGGCCTGCTCTTCTCCCTCTTTCTGAGTACGAGGTCCCCAGCTTCAATTTCGCGGATCTTCACCGCCTTGTTGAAGTATCTTTGGGTGGCTCGGTGATATTCCTCCATGCGACGAGCTGCTAGGTTTCTTCGTTCCTCAATGAAATGGAGCTCCGCTCGTAGGTTTGCCTCGTTGTCCTCCGGCTGGAAGTGCTTTGTGCGATGTGTGGGCACTAGCACTTCTGTTGGCACCTTGGCCTGGAATCCGTATGCCAACGCGAAAGGTGTCTCGCCGGTTGCCGTCCTTGGGGTTGTTCTGTACGTCCAGAGTACGTAATTGAGCTGCTCCGGCCAGGTGGACGCGTAATCTTCCAATTTCTTTTTAATCCCATCCATGATGGTCCGGTTCATGTTCTCCACCTGGCCGTTGGCCTGCGGGTAGGCCACCGAGGCCTTAGAGTGCCTGATGCCCCACTTCGCCAGGTATGCCTCAAATCCTCTGCCGACGAACTGCCGGCCATTGTCGGTGATGACCTGTTCTGGAATCCCGAAGCGGCATATAACATTCTGCCAGAGGAACCTCTGACATTGATATTCGGTGATGGAGGCCAGCGGCTCGGCTTCTACCCACTTGGTGAAGTAGTCAATCGCCACAATAACAAACTTCCTTCCGCCGGTCGTCGTCGGAAGAGGACCCAGTAGATCTATGCCCCATCTGGCGAAGGGTAATGCAATCGTCATCGGGGTGTAGAAGCTTGCCGGCCGTCCGGGTACAGGAGCATATTGCTGGCACACTGCGCATTTCCGAGTATGATTGAAGCAATCCTGCTGGATGGTCGGCCAGTAATATCCCTGCAAGATGATTTTCCGTGCCAGAGTACGAGGGCCCTGGTGACTGGAACAGATGCCTTCATGTATCTCCTCGATGACGGCCGCTGCCAGGCTCGGTGGGAGGCACCTCAAGTATGGCCCGCCGAACGTCTTCTTGTAGAGCTGCCCATCAATGAGCTCGAAGTTGGGGGCCCTCCTCTTTATCCATGCTGCTCGTCCGGAGCCGCCGTCATCCTCAGGCTTGGGGAGCGTTCCATCCCTGAGGTAGTCTGCGATCTCCTTCGACCAATTAGGTTCGGCGATGGAGATGGCCTCTACCCGGATGACGTCCGTTGCCGGAGCCGAGAGCGTCTCATGTCTGACGAAGCCCCTAATGTGCCGGGGGATGTTCGTCGTAGGGTCATCGGTCGGGGGATTGCCTAGCTTGGATAGTATGTCAGCCTCGGCATTCTCCACCCGCGATACCTGCTCAATTATCACTTGCTCGAACTGCGCGGTTTGTTCCTCCGCGAGCTCCTTGTAAACCTTCATCCTTTCTTCCCTGGTTTCAGCCGTCCCATTCATCTGAGTCACCACCAGCTGACTGTCCATTCTCACCTTCAGACGAGCTGCGCCGAGTGCCCTTGCACATTTCAGTCCTGCGATCAGCGCCTCGTACTCAGCCTCATTGTTGGTGACTTTGAATTCAAATTTCATGGAGTAGTAGGCCCTGAAACCCTCAGGTGAAGTGATCACCGCTCCTCCGCCACAACCTCTTGCACTTGAGGCCCCATCGGTGTACATCTCCCACCAGTTATTGAAATCATCGTCGCCCTGGGGATTGTCCTCGGTGCGCGCAGTGCATTCGGCAATGAAGTCCGCCAGCGCCTGTCCCTTGATCGTCGGCCTCGGCCTGAATTCTATGTTGTACTGGCCGATCATCAGGGACCATTTGGTTATCCTCCCGCTGGCCATGGGGTTCCGGAGGATCGTGGCGAGAGGCTGTGTCGTGTATACAATCACTGGGTGTGCCTGGAAGTACGGTGCCAGGCGTTTGATGGATGCTATCAAGGCGAGGACCGTCTTCTCCATCAGTGTGTATCTGGTCTCCGGGCCGTTCAGTGCCTTGCTCACAAAATAGATTGGCCGCTGGACGCCCTCTGCCTCCTTGAGTAGTACGGCGCTCACAGCCAAGTCCGCCACTGCGAGGTACATGTACAGCTGCTCCCCGGGGTCTGCTTTGGTGAGGACGAGCGGAGAAGAGAGGTATACTTTGAAATCTTCGAAGGCAACCTGGCACTCTGGTGTCCACTCGAAGGGGCTTGCCTTCTTCATGATCTGAAAGAAGGGAATTGCCTTGTCTGCTAGTTTTGACATGAATCGGCTCAGGGCTGCCAACCTTCCGGTGAGACGCTGCACATCCTTCAGGTTCCTCGGGGCTTCCATGTCAACTATTGCTTTCACCTTCTCTGGGTTAGGCTCGATCCCCCGCTCACTCATCATGTAGCCGAGGAACTTGCCGCCCCTGACGGCAAAAGCACATTTCTTTGGATTGAGCCTCATGCTAGCCCCCTCCATGATGGTGAAAATCCTCTCCATGTCCCGAATGTGGTCTTCCTTCTTCCTGCTTTTGATCAGGATGTCGTCCACGTAAGCCTCCATGGTTTTTCCCAGTACGTCTTTGAACAACATCCCGATCATTCTCTGGAAGGTAGCCATGGCATTCCTCAGGCCGAACGGCATGACCACATAACAGTACACGCCGTCTGCCGTGACGAATGCTGTTTTTTCTGCATCATCCGGGTGCATGAACACCTGATGGTAACCTCTGAACGCGTCCATGAAGCTGAGCAGCTCGCAGCCCGCTGTCTCATCCACGAGCAAGTCGATCCTCGGCACCGGATACGGATCCATCGGGCAGGCTTTGTTGAGATCCGAGTAATCGACGCACATCCGCCATGTGTCGCCTTTTGGGGCTAATACCACGTTGGCCAACCACTCCACGTGGATGACCGGACGAATGTGCTTGATTTTGAGGAGCGTAGCAGCTTCCTTTTTGATGAAATCTCGCCGCTCGGCTGCCATGTACCTCTTCTTCTGTTGGATAGGCTTGGCATCCGGCCGTACGGCGAGTCTGTGGCATATGAGGTTGGGGTCTATGCCAGGCATGTCCTCCGGCCCTCTGGCAAATAGGATTTTAAATTTCCGGAGGGTGGCTATGACCCCCTCCCTGGTCTCAGGCTCTAGGTCAGCCCCGATGGACACCTTCCTGTCCGAAGGGTCATCCAGTTCCACTTCCTCGAGCAGGGCAGCCGGTTCCAGACGAGCGTCGAAGTCAGCCTGCCTGGCCTTCTCAGTGATGCTGTTGACCCGGGCTTCTCGCTCTCTGAACCTCTCCATGGCCTTGGTATAGCAGGCTCTGGCCATGTGTGGATCTGTGCGGGCAGTCCCCACCCCTGTCTCGGTGGGGAACTTGATGCATGAGTGCCGCACGGAGCAGATGGCCTCAAGATCCTCCAAGCCGGGGCGGCCTAGAATTGCGTTGTGGGCACATTTCAGGCGGACCACAACGAACGTCATCCGGATTCGGGTAGTGTGAGGCCCGTCCCCGATCTCCACGGGGAGGCCGATGGTGCCTTCCGCATCGATGCAGTCCCCTGTGAAGCCGGAAAGAGGGGTGCGCAGGGGGGTCAGCTGATCCTTCCTCAACTTCATCCCTTCGAACGCCTCCCAGTAGAGGACGTTCACACTGCTCCCTGTATCGACAAGGACGCGTCGGACGATCGCATTGTTAACATCCATGCTGATTACTAACTCATCCCTGTGAGGGGCCGGTGACATCGGCAGATCGGCCGGTCCGAAGGTGATGGCCTCCACCTTGTTCTTTTTAGCGGGGGGAGTTGATATGGAGCCCACATAGAGGGCCCTCTCAAACTTTTTTCGCTCTGCAGGCGAGTCCCCAGTTTCAGCGCCCCCGAAGATCACCTTGATCTCCAACTTCTTCTTCCCGCCGTCTGGGCCGAGGGACCCCTCCGGACGTTTGTCAGCACTCCGATAGTCTACGTCCTTTGGTTCCGCCTCGCGCCGGTCATCGCGGCGCCATGATCGCGATCTCGGATTTGGCTGCCTCGGGCTATTCTTCTTCAGTAGTTGGGTAAACTCGCCCAGGTAGCCTTGTCGGACCAGCTCGTCGATGGCCATCCTCAGCTGCTTGCAGTTGTCGGTGAGGTGGCCGACCCTCTGGTGGTACTCGCAATATGCGGTCTCATCATGACCCATACGTGCCTTCTTGTCTTGGGGCTCCTTGAGGATGCCCTTGTTCTTGATGGCGTCGAAGATCTGGCTGACGGGGTAAGCCAGAGGGACGTGGTATTCGTCCGGACGTATGCGGCTGGCCTCCGGATGAGCCTTCCACGGAATCATGCCGCCGTCCGTCTTCTTCTTTTTGTTTGGGGATGGTCCGCATCCAGGGCCGAGCCTATCCGCCAATTTCCGGGAAGGGGCTGCAGGAGTGCCGTCCCTCATTCTGATCTCCTCCTCAATGGAGGCATACTTCTGCGCCCGAGCCAGCACCTCAGTATAGCTGGTGCTGGGGTTCCTCCGAAGGTCCCGGTATAGGTCCCCCGTTGCTAGAGCGCTGGTGAACATGTTCGCTCCCAGGCGTTCGTCCAGGTCATCCACCTGAAGCACCTCATCTCTCCATCTGACCAGGAACTGGGCCAGAGGTTCGTCCTTCCCTTGCTTCACACTTGTGAGCGATGCGAAGCTCTTCTTGGGGGTGGTGCTGGCAGCGAATTGCGCCATGAACTGCTGGGACAGCTGTTCGTAATTATCAATGGATCCGGGCCTCAGCTGCCCGAACCATTCTTGCGCCGGACCCCTCAGGGTGCTGAAGAAGAGCCGGCAGATGGCCTCATCAGATGCCCCCAGCATAGAGAGGTTCCCCTGGAAGCTGATCAGGTGAGCCTTAGGATCTCCGGTCCCGTTGTAAACTATTCCCTGGGGGGGCCTGCAGTCCCGCGGAATCTCAGCGTTCATGACCCTCGGGGTGAAAGGCGAGGTGAGGGAAAAACGCGGCGTAGCTGGGGTGGCCTCCGCCCGTCTGTCCATTTCGGCTATTCGCCGTTCCATTGCCTCTAGCCGGGCCTCCTGTGCGGCCCTTCCGGGGGACACAGGAGGGGCGGCTTCGAGCGCAACATTCCTTCGAGGGGCAACCGCGTCGGGTTGCCTCCGGGTGATATGGGCACCATGCCTTTGGAAACGTCGTCCAATATTACTGGCAGCGGGGGTGATGGTGGCGCCCTGGCGCTCTAAGGGAGCGTCCGGCGTTCGCCCTCGATGATCGTCCTGCCAACCATATCGAGGAGTGCTGGCGCCAGTATGCCCCCCAGCTCCGTGGGAGGATGGGTTTTGACCCAACCTCATGTGGATGGGCGTCCGACGCCCGGTCGATTCCGCTGTCTCATCTATGGACTGCATGCGGTGGATGGGTGATATGGGCGTCCAGATGGTGTTAGCCGAGTACACCTCTTCGTTCGCCTCCTGTTCGTCCGCCATTCGGCGCATTGTTTCTGCCAGCTCCCTCATGAGTCGAGGGTCATGCCTGGCCTCATGGGGGATGAGGTTTGTGAGGCCACCCTCACCCCCAGCCGTCCCCAACGTCTCGGAGCGTTCCGTGGTTTGCCCGCGGTTGCTTCGTCCGCGGGACAACTGCTCGGAGAGATCGCGTTGGCGGTTGTTTCTTGTCATCGTGCTTGCTTTGGGTAGATTTAGTAGCTGTTTGGGAGAGTTTTTTGGGAACTTTTAGTTCAGTTTCCCACAGACGGCGCCAGTGTTGAGGTTTATTCCTTCAACCCCCGGGTCCAACACGTAAGCCCAAGGATTTCGAATGGAGTATGTGATTAAACTAGCCCAACAAGCAGATGATATGGATTGGGAAAGCAGTAAGGTAGCGAGTAAATGACTAGGTATTATTATCTCTTAATAACTCCCTAATACAATACTTTTCGCTAAGGCTCCGTCGGCCGTTCGTCTTACAAGGCAGTAGAAGTGCTGCGAGTAAGGATGCTATAGCTAGAGTGCTAATAATAGAAAGTTGCCAACCCTTTACAATGAAATAAATGCTTCTATTTATACCCGCCAATGGGCAGGTGGCTATGCTGACGTGGAGGCCTGCGGACCGCTTGTGTCCCAACCACCAAATCTCCTGCATTAAATGCACTTCCCGCCAGAATCTAGGCTTCCCGCCTAAATAATGGGGATGTTCGTCCGCCAGGGGGTGAGTTGGGTCACTCCAAGTGACCCTCAAGAGACTTCAGCTGTTCGTCCCCTGACCTTGGTGGATTCTCTCCATGTGGACTGGATTTCCTCCGACGATCATGGGCCTGCCCAGGAGACGTTCGTCGTTATCCCTGATGGCCAGTGATCCTGCCTCTTACCTCCGCACATACGTTCGTCGCGATGGGCCGTTTGAAACCTGGAACCCCCCATTCCAGACGTTCGTCTCTTCCCAAGGGTCATGGGCTTGCGCCCAGCCTGGTCCTAGCATGACGTGCGTCTGATAGAAAAAAGGGGTTAATGGGCCGGGCCTCGGCCTGGGCCATTATCCCAACAGGGCCCGATATGGTCTGGCCTATTTCCTTGTAGCTATTTCCAATTTTTTTCAACCTAACAAAAGGATACGTTAAAAAAAGGTAGTTTCTATGGTACCCATAAGGTATCATACATTTGTCCACATGGACCAATGAAAAGGTAGCAGTTGAATTATTTAAATCTAAATCAAATTTTATAAAGTGATGTGGTCCAATCAAATGAATGCTAGGTACGGTACCCCTGTTTTTAGAATGGTACCGGAGTTGTCACCTAAAAAAAACCTAATGCAAGGACAAAATTTTCATTTATTCAGATACGGAGTATTTTATACGGGAGTATATGAGTTGATTAGGGGACCCGGACCTATTTTAGGCCGGCCTTTTCAAGAAGCCTTGTAAGACCCAAATCGGACCGGCCGGTTTGACCCGGAACCCGGTCAACCGGGCATCTATCTGGTCCGGTTGAGTATCAACCCGGAAATATGGTCAAAATCGGAAAAAACTGTTGACCCCGCTTGAACCCGCGACAGACCGGAACCATCTGAGACTCGGAAAACGCGGAAAAACAGGAAAATACGTTGCCCCCAGATTCGAAGCTGGCTAACAGCTTCAATTGTTGATCTGCTAACCGACGTGCTACACTAGGTACTTGGGCATTACAGTTGTTTGTGCTTTCTTATACTACATCATCCTGGGATATATTTAAGTCTTAACTAATTAGTTTATTAATCAATTACTTCATAATAAAAATACTAAAAAATACACATCAATACTATTATTATACTTTCCAATTATGTGTATAATTAATTAATAATTAATTGGTATTTTATTACATTCGTACATACCATTTTGAACTGCACCATATTTACTAAGCATTGAATATTAAATACGTAGTATTACTTTACAAAAGAATTCACAATAATAGTTATGCATATACACTCATTCTTCTATTATTTATACTTCACATCATGTTTAATCCGTATTATATTTCATATTTCACTTAATGTGAAAATATATTTCTATTATTTTTTAAAGATTTTGTAATTAATGTCATATCTATATCTATATATTTTATCCATCTACATGCAAATCTATTTTAGTTTTTGTTAAAACCAACTCTAAAATAATGATTTCTTAATTGGATTGTATTGTCTCATCATTATTAATTTATGAATTGAATGAGTAACATTTTCTACATACAAATTATATATATGTATGAATATTAAATATTATATACGTGTGTGTGTTGACCAGGTTTTTCGGTCGTTGACCGGGCTGACCCGCCGGGTCCGGGTTGACCCTTGACCCGGCCATCGCTCCGGGTCGCTCTCCGGTCCGGTTTTTACAACATAGAGTTTGAGTGGTTGTTGTATTTTAGGCTTTTTTAGATGAGAATTCTAGGCTTTTTAGGCAGACGGTTATTCGATTAGACTTACTTCCGCTTAAGTATGGTTTTAATTCTCCGTGTGTCCACATAAGTTTAAGAGGCTCATTAAATTTATGAGGTGTCCATTTTTTTGGGGCCTACAATTGACATCCCAATGGGAGATGCTTTAAGAGAGGTTAAACAGATCAAATATTTTCTCAAATTAGCCAAAAGGCATCCCTTTCTACGTACAATCTCATGAAAGGCTTAAGTTTACAAAATCCATGCAATTTGAAGAAAGTCAATTGTGCTCAATTGTATGATATTTAATATATGGGCTTGGGTTTGACGAAACTTATGTTCATGGGAGCGTCAAAAATCATTACAAAAAACATGAGATTGACAGGCATTTTGGCAGGGTTTTGGCAGGGATATGCCCAATCCGTATCAAAAATACTTTGGCATGAGCTATTTGGTACGAAAAATCGATAAATCCGTGCCAAATTCTGTGTCAGTCCCGTTGTTTTTTTGTAGTGAATTGATGTCGAAGAAAAGAAAAGGAGAGAAAATAATTTGAAGATTGAGATCTCATTTGATTATGTATCACAGTGATGAATTGTTTATTACATAATCAACAAGTTATATTGTAGAAGAATGAAATTAATTAATTACATAATAATATCGCACCAAATTTTAAAACAAGTTAAAATCATTCTCAAATCAAAACACGATTAAATAAGACTTAAAAGACTTATTAATTTCAATTCAAGTGACGATAAAAAATCCATTCAAGTGAACAAGTTGCAGAGCATAAGTTTTTCCGTACAGCGGTACAGGCTATTACACTGATGAATTGTTTATTTTTCTCTTTTCAACACCTTGAAAAAACACTCTATCTCAGTCCATCTAGCTGCTTCTTTGCCAACCCGTTTCCAGTTGTTCAATACTTCAATTCTATCAACGCTTAAATGAAAAGGAAATAATGATTATATATAAATATATAATGGAGTACATAAGACTAATGGACCCATCATGGAATATAATTATGTGAGAGAGAAGCCAACTTCAGGAATGAGGAGGGAAAGAAAATCTAAGCATAGATGTGTCTTGTACCTTCGGGCAGGATTTAGCTCAACATTGCCAAATTGGTATGCTAGGAAGTGGGTAACATAATTTGTGTCACACAAATGATAAGTTTGATAGTTCAATAAAAAAAAAGAATGACACTCCGTTTCTAAGAATGACACTCCATTTTTTAGGATTCCCCAAAATTGATCGGACAATTATTTAATGGATTTAAATTGAGCTTTGATCTCACTTTAATTGAAAGACAGTGAGATTTCATCTCAAGTCATTGATTGGAATTGAACCCGAGACCCATGACACTCCATTTCTAACTTTGAGGTGACCTACCTTCGTTATGCGGGCATAAACTTCGTTTCAAGTTGTTTTTGTCATAATAATAATGAAGATCTCTAGTGAGCTACGAAGCACGACAATCCTAAAATAAGAGTACATTTAACTTCCAAAAGTTCTACAGAAAACTTAAAAACTTTTAAGAAAGTTGGTTTTTAATTATATATATATATTATGAGGTGGCGTTTCATGTTTCTCAATATTTGTTACGTTTTGGCGCAACATACTTTGTGAGTTAATATAATATTGATGCCTATATATATATTTTAGGAGCTAGTATAATAAAAGAAAGATCGATTACAAATTAGAGTCCACTACCACAATCATCCTAACTAACGCATAGAATAAAGAATCTTAAAATGAATTGTTAGTTTTTTATTTCTAGTTTTTAGGCGTAATGCATCACTTTAATCGATCATGTATCAACCTATTATTGTCTCATGCTCTTTGCCATATATACTCCGTATAAGATTTTAATTATTTATCTTATGAAGTTAGATCTTTCCATCATTTGCAATGGAGCCAAAGATTCATTATATTTTTGGCTTGAGAATATGTTGAAATAAAGCAAAATGACTCACTAAACTGTCTGCGCTTCTTTGTTATGAAGCAGCAGTCAGTTCATGCAATTTTGGACGCGATTTTCACTATGAGTCGACTGGAAACAGTCTCTCTGTGCTTTAGTAAAGGGGTAAGACTGCGTACATCCGACCCCCCTTACCTCACCGTAGGTGGGAGCCTTTGCGGCACTGGAGTTAGTTAACTAATCTCTTAGATAGAAACACTGTTATTTTTTGTTTCCCATGAAATAAGGAATTTGTAAGTGGGTGGGGGAGTTATTGGTAGGGAGGGAAGGTCCCTTGCTATAAAGGGTGGTTCTCCGGTGGCATAGTTCATCATGGATTGAACTGGCAACAAGCTAAGCAAAGGACGTACAGGACGTAGTAATAAATTCAAGTGAAAATAATAATTTCCGGAAAATATCTAATACATCCCAATTAACAGCTAATTCAGGTATTATAGATATTCCAAACAAAATAAGTGAATAAATTGAATCCAATAATTAAGAATTATTCAAAATATAAGAAAAGTATGGATAAATTTCTAAAATATGCCTAAGTATACGTTTTCTTTCCAAAAGAAGACTTATATAATCCTATTAAATAATATATAACCACAAAAACTTGACAAAATATGAGTAATGGGTCCTATATTTTGGGGAAAACATCGATACACCTATCTAAAAAATGTACTACTCCTAGCTATAATGACTTATACATTATTAGAATATAGACGGTGAACAAAAATGTGACTTCTTGTATACGTAATGATTATATTAAATTAGTAACTTTGACTATATATGACTATGTTCAATTTTACGCAATAGCGACCATGACACATTATACTTTTGGTCAAATTAATTTTTTTATATTCAATTTCATTATGAATATGATGGAATAAAGCAAAATGACTAACTAAATTGTCTGCATTTCTTTCTTATGAAGCAGGAGTCAATTCATGCAATTTTGGACGCATTTTTCACTTTGTGTCTTCTGGAAACGGTTTGTTTGTGCTTTAGTACAGGAATAAAATTGCGTACATCCGGCCTCCCTTACCCTACCGCAGGTGAGAACCTTTACAACACTGGGGTAATGATAATGATGATGATGAGATTCAATTTCATTAATATTTCTAGAAATTAAAGTTCCATATTCTAATGAAGCAAATACCCCTAATATATAATCAAAATGGAGATCATGGACTATATTTTAATGGCATAACTTTTAGTGACTATATTTATGTTTATGTTGATATCCTACATAGTAATAACTCATACATAGTAATGACATTAACATTAATGTACCCGTAGCCACTTAAGTCATACTGTAATCTGTACGTTACTATGTACTTTTGTTCACAAATATGATTTTAATCCCATTTTAGAAATTATCTTAAATTTAAATACTACTCCGTAAATAACAGGATCAGTGGATCCAAGACATCATGAGTGACCATAGATGCAACAAAGTTGATAAATTCCCCACCACCTGCAGTACTCCTTGATTATCTGTCCTTATCATCAAACAAACTACATACTACTACTACTCCGTATTAATAATATTACAGATTGGCACATTTCCGTGCACATATTTAGATCACAGTCCATCATCTTTCTGTACGTACATGCATGCACGGCAGCTATATACAGTACATTATGCCACCTATCCAAACGAGTAAATTTAATGGCTCATATATGGTCTTTTTTTGCTCATATATGATCATATAAATATATATACGGAGTATATTTATATATATACATTATCGGCATGCATGCCATCTGGATCGTTTGACCTGAGGAATATAATCATCTCCATTATATTGACATACATATATAGAATAAGCATTCATATGATTAACGGTTCAACATGGCATGTTTCATCCATGATGGCATCAAGGTAGCTAGGCCAGAATCTATTATTCATATCACATTATCACCCGCATGAGTGCATGACCTTGACATGCATGTGATGTCATTGATGTGGATGTGTTGGATGTCCATGACACATGTTTACAGCCATTTTAGGTGAATAAGTATTACAAGTCAGTTATGGCTAGCCTTTAATGATCAATCTATTGGAGCTACAATCGATTACTTGGACATACGAGACAAAAATTACCGAGTCGTGCTTGGTGTACATCTTTAGCACACTTGTGTGTCAATGCACACAGAGTTGCTCGTATACATACAACTCTTGTATACCCTACAGAGTGTGGTGTGTATACAGACAATTCTGTATACGTAGACAGACAAGTGTGTCAAAAGTGTACACCAAAAACGTGTACACCAAACATTTTCAAAATGTGATTTCGACATAGAAACGTGTACATAGAAACCCCGTGATTGCGTAATTTCCAGGGCCGATCCTGGCATAGGGGCAGCCTGGGCAGTTGCCCAGGGCCCACCAGGACTAGGGGCCCACAAAATATGTAATACTAATATTATATATTATACTAGTATATATACATATACTACCTCCGTTCTTAAATAAGTGCAACATGTTGAATTTTACACTATTCACATGTTGTACTTTGACTACATTTAATTAAAAAATGTATTAATATATTTACTTGAAAAAAATATTGTTAAATTTGTCTCACTGCTTGTAAATTTTCAAAATCGATTTTTTTAATTTTTTTACTAATAAAGAATTATATATATTAATGGTCAAAGTTGTGCCTCGACAAGTGTGAAATGTTGACTGTTGCACTTATTAAGAACGGAGGAAGTATTAAATATTAAATACGAAGTAATTTTTATATATATTATATATTATAAATATATATTACGAAGTATTTTTTTATATGTAATACTAGTATTATATATTATATATACATATATTAAATATTAAATACGAAGTATTATATATGAAAATTATATAAAAATGTTCTTTGTTAAAAGTACTTTCATAAAAGTATAAAATTTATTAATTTCATAATTCTATACTAATTAAAGTCATGGTTCAATTTTTTTGAAATGACAAAGTTTTTTGGGACGGAAGTAGTATATAGAATAATAGAGTCTAATTGTCTAAACACAATTAATAATCCTATTTTATTAGTTATTCTATACTATTAAATTCTATACTATGCAGGAAGATTTATGCGCCGCACATCGCTCCATAAAAATCAAAATACTAAGATAAAGAATTCCAGTAAAACTATCTGCAATATGAAGTTTAGTTGTGTTTAGATCTGAGCTACTCAAACTGATAGGAGTAACTCAAATCTTAATATAACGCTTTATTACTCTATAATTTTCCGGTGTGGGCTTCAACAAGTTGGAACATATTTTACATCAAGATATCCATGAGAGACACGTTTCCGAACAAAGATATAGACAATATTAATATATATGTAAAGTAAATCGTTATGAACAAGTGGTTAAGATTGTCTCATTTTACCTTTTCAGTCTGTCTCATTAAGATTGTTTCAAATTTAGTAAAGTTTATGTGACTCTAAATCATTCTTTATCAATTAATTCAATATTAATCACATAAACAATTTTTTATTAGTTTACGTGTCACTCTTTCTTGTCCTATGGTTACTACGGTGGAAGTAGTTTCTATCACATGAACACCACTTATTTTTTTTTAAATGTATAAAAATATAGGCCGCTCAAAAGCTGGACCTAGGCAATTGCCCACGCCGACCCCTATATTTTTTTTTTTTTAAAAAAAAATGTGTTTTTGACTTATGAGATCAATTGATCTTACAAGAAGTTATGAAAAAATGTTAGCAACATTTCTTTCAAAGCTATTTTCTAGCTATAAGATACTTCAATGCTTATCTTGATATATCTTCTTTCTCTTGATTTAATTTGTTACTAAGATATTAAGTCAAGATAGTACGTACGTAGCTGATCATTTTGCAAACTTAATTTTTCAAGTAAAACGAATAGCCATACCTCAAAAATCGCTCTGTATTGTGCTATTCGCTCAAAAATCACAAGCTAATCCTCTAAGGGTTGGTTTGCAACTGCTTTTAAAAAAGCACTTCTCAGGTTTTTGCTTTAAAAAAGCACTTATTTTCTCAAACACTACAACTTTAATTTTTCTCGGCTTCTGCGTCAAAAGTGTTTTTACTTTTTCTATTACACAAAAAACACTTATTTTACCAAACACTATTCACTTTTACTTTTCAAAATCACTTTTTTCTCAAACACTATCAACTTTTATTTAATCATTTCTCCTCATTTCATTAAAAAAAGCACTTTTTTAAAAGCAGAAGCTATTGCAAACAGACCCTAAATCAATCAATGCACTTATTCTACTCAGTTACATACGGGTCACTTGGAGTCATTTTAAAATGTGACCCAATAAGAAGCTATACATAGTATTATTCTAAAATATTTATCTATATTTCGTATTAACATGGGAAGAACATTAATATGTGATATATCATATATACATGGTGATTCTCAAATAATACTCCGTAACTTATTAACATGTCTCAAATATGATATAAGTTCTCGATCTAAAAAAATCCTTCCACTCTCCCACTTTATCTAAGCCACTTTCACAATTTTACTATAACCACGCTTATTATTTTGGTTACGTTATTTAAGGATGTTTTTACTTCGACTATAATTTGCTGGTCCGGTCTGATCTAGTCTAGTTTGGACTGGTCTGGTAATGTCTGGTGTCTATGTATTTTTATAACTTCCGAGCCTGATTTGGTCTGATCTGGTCTGAGACATATTACAAACATCCTAAAACTCCGTATAACATGCATTACCTTTAAATAATTACGTCAAAACTTGTAATTTACTTATAAGTTTATTTGTATGTACATTAATGGTGTGAATTCTTATACGGAGTAGGCATGTGTTTATTGACACATTAGAAATTAGAAAACCTTTTATCACTTTATAAACACATTCAACTCAGACACTCACTGATTTAATTAAACATCAAATGAGTAAAACCAATTAAATCTACACATATAATTATTAGGTACTACTCCTGGCCTGTAGACCGTACCGTTGTACAGTTCGACTTTGTATATTACTATATGGAGTAGTAATTATTGTACTAAAACGACTTTTGAACGTGACGAGTTGTACAATACAATAAAAGGAATCTAGCTAGCTATCTACTCGATCCATTATTAACCCTTGAGAAAACATAAATTCAAACTGGACAGAAGAAATTCATAACATCTACATGCATTACCACAACAAAGACAATAAAGAGCTAGCATTTGATTTATAACAACTTTATTGATTTATTTGGCAAAAAAAATGAACACTGAATGGTCAAAAACTATAAATCCGAAACAAATTACGTTACAAATTACGTAATTTGAAAAAAAAAAGGTAACGATTTAATGTACGTAGACGTACTCAATGCTATTCTAGCTGAAGTAGTTACGGTAGCTAGTTAATAAGCAAAGAGCTTTTCCACCCAATGCTGATCTTCAATAATCTTCTCGAGCTCGGTTGGCTTACAGGGCAAAATGATAGCCCCTTCGCACTCGAACCCGTACTCCTCCGCGGCTCGATCCAATAGCCTAACGAACGAAGGATGCGCTAGACAACTCAATGGAACCACGAACCGCTTCAGCTTACCGCCATCGTCCATCGCCATTACAGCAAAATGACCTTCTTTAACGTCGTCCGGTACACCTCTTGCGTTATCCGATTCGTCGAGACGACGGAGGCGAGGCGACTCCGGGGGTGACCGCTTCCTTAGAAGAAGGCTCCTTTGGAGCTTTTCCATCACTATGTTAAGCTTCTTCCCATTCTTCTCTTGTTTGTCTTTTGTCCTTGATGTTGAGGATGACCACTTTGCCATCTTTTTCCTTTTTTGTTTTGCTTAGCTTTAATTGCTCTTTTTTTAGTAAGTGAATCTAGCGTATAGTAGTGAACTGAAGTTGCATTTGACCATGATAGTATGTGGTATTTATATAAGATGGGAAAGGATTATTAGTGATGAGAGGTAGTAGAGACTAGTAGGGGCATAGTATACGGTTGTCCTGATGATCGAGTTAGGTGTGTGTAAATAATAAAGCTAAGCTAGCAACGAGAGTGTTGGAGGTATTGGTCCTACCAAGGCTTCCCTTCCACTTAGTGTGAGAGTTCCTTTGTGGAGTGTGAGTGAGAGGAAAACATGGTGAGATGGAGTGGCCTATCCTAGTGTGGTGTGTGTGAGTCTAGTTAAAGGGTTGGAGACCTGAGCCGGAAAGAAATACACACCCAACAGAGAGGACACTGGCCATTCCATGTGAGTTTTGTTCCATTCATTTTATCCATGCATTGAAACCACCCAGGTAGACTTCGGTCCACTTACAGCATTTCTGAATTAAGGCATTACGCTAACGTGGCAGATGATCACAAGGTATAGGTGGACCTGGTCACTCAAATGACATGGCAGATGACAAGTCAAAAATATTGTTATTTGGGAAATAAGATTGGAAAGTACTCTCCTCCACAAATATATTCTAGTCACACGAGTATGTACCATAACGTTGGTCCATTGAACGCCAACACAATGTTTATTGAAACCGGACTGAGAGATTAGTTTCCATTTTCACGCTTAAGAGGCTAAAGTGGAACTAAAGTTATGATTATATTGTCGTTATACCGTGGGGGCAGCCCACCCATGGTGATCATCACACTTCCACAGTCCACACCTAAAATAACATCATTTTGATCAATTTCATTTTTAATTAAAGAAAACGTGTGTGGATAGTAAGTATAATTTTTGCTTCAATTTTTTTGATTGTGATGCAAATCATGTGCACTTAAATGTAACTCGCGTTACTTCGTGCAATACTTATTGCCTCACCTCCCATATATGAAATGTAAGGCGCATGTATGTAAAATGTAACTACAACCAATTTCAAATGTAAATCACGTATATCCAAAATGTAACTTAAGGCAAGTTGAAATGTAAATCACATTCATGGAAATGTAACTTGAGTCTTATCAAAATGTATAATAAGTTAATGGAAATGTAACCTGGGGTAAGTCAAAATATAAACCCTGTTAATTGAAATATAACTTGAGGAAAGTCAAAATGTAAAACGTGTTAACGTAAATGTATCTTGAGAAAAATTGAAACATTAATCATGTTAATGGAAATGTAATTTGAGATACGTCAAAATGTAAAACATCTAATTTAAGATATATATAGCTTGAAGAAAAGTAGTACGCCTCAAATACAGATAAGAATTTTATTTCATATTAATAAAATTTTTGTTTGGAATTAATGGAGAAGAAAAGAAACAAAGAAAAAACGGAAGAGTGGATGAAGAAGATGGTCGGACAGATAAGCGAAGAAGACGAATAGACAGCCGGACAAATCCGTCAAAAGAAGAATAGATGGCCGGACATCTAGGTTAAGAAGAGGAATAGATGGTTGGACATATTGATAAAGAAGGTGAATAGATGGCCGGAGATGACACTATAAAAAACACGGGATTGACATGGACTTTTGACATGAATTTGCCGAAATTTATAGAGGATTTGGTAGGGATATGTCAAATTCGTGCCAGAACACTTTGGCACGAACTATTTGACATGAAGTCAGCGATAAAATCGTACCAAATCATTGTTAATCCCGCAATTTTTTGTAGTGGGAAAAAGATGTATTCGCTATAAATATTTAATCAAAAAATGATGTCATAAAAGGACGGATATACCATGCCCATGGTATAACAATCTCACCATATAATATACGAATTGAAGTATCAAATTATAATGCTAAAACATAAAGCTACAGGCCAATTAAAAGTCTTTAATCTGCTGACCAAAGTTGGCAGGGATTATAAACCTGAAAGATGGGGCTCCACTATCGAATATAAAATTTCTAGATAACGCTATAAATGAAACATATATTTTCTCTATTTTCTTTATATTTTTGGAATGAAATATATATTATGAACAAGAAGCACCGATTAAAATAAAAAATTCAGAAAAGGAAATGCTAGGGTTTTCCCTTGCCATTCCTTGTAATTCATTTATTATATACATCGAAAGTTTATTATAACGAAACTTGTTATTTTTGCGGTTTAATACAACTTCTAAAGGATGAAAAAACAGGAACCGTTTAATTATCAGAATATTCGTCAGCATTTCATTATATTCTTGTTATTTTAGAATATATTTTGTATATTGTAAAAAAGCAGGAACCCGTTTGGTAACCCTGTTTTTCGGCTTATCAGACTTATTTGCCACCTTTTCCACCAAACACATAACTTGATTTCACACGCTGATTTGTAGAGGATCATTTTAGCTGTTATCATATAATTTTTAATTTATTTTATTAATAAAATATATTTTATAAAAAAGCAGAATCAACCAATTTAGACACTTCAACTAGAACTTCATAAATATCATCAGAAGAATCAACCGATTCAGCCGGTCTTAATATTACTAAATGGGCTCTAGATATGTTTTTATAATAAAATGGTAAACAGATTTCACCTATGATTGTGTAAGATAAATATAATGTACATACATAAAAATACACATTTATAATTATGAGCATGATTAGTTACCCGAAATCGGTTGAATCAGCTGATTCTGCTGAAATTTATGAAGTTTTGACTAAAGTGTGTGGCTGTATTGGCTGATTCTGGTGATTTATGAACAAATTACATTTAAAATATATTTTTTTAATAAAATAATGGAAAATTATATGAAAAAATTATATGAAAAAATAGTTAAAATGGTCATCTACAGCAATTTTAGCCAATATAACCGGAAAAATAAATTCAACCTTACTTTTTCTTATTAGTACGTGTTGAGGTTTATTCCTTCCACCTTCAGGCCCAACACGTAAGCCCAAAGATTTCGAGTGGAGTGAACGTATGAATATCTAACCCAACAACTATCAGATGGATCAGGAAACAGAGGAAATAGCAGGCAATGTAAATAGGTATTATTAACTTCGTAATAACTCCCCTAAGTACAATCTACTTGCTAAAAAGGCACGTCGGCCGTTCGTCTTACGAGATAGTGTAGATGCTACCGGTAAGAATGCTATAGCTAGAATGCTAAGAATAGAAAGTGGCCAACCCTTTACAATGAAATAAATGCTACTATTTATACCCGCCAATGGGCAATTAGTCCTGATGACGTGGAGGATTGTTAGTGGCTGTGGTCCAACCACCAAATCTCCAGCATTAAATGCGCTTCCCGCCAGAATCCGGGTTCCCCGCCTAATTCCTGACCATGATCGTCTGGTAGAACTGGGGGCAATTCTCAGCAGGCGGTGGAAGGCCGGGGACCGCTCGTCTGCGGCCCTTGATAGAGTGAAACGATCTTCTGGATTTGGGCCACCTACAGAGATGGGCCTCGGCTGACGACGTTAGTCGGGAAATATGCTAATTGCCCCTCGGCAGGGATCTTGCGCGGCTATCCGGGAAACCGACGTTCGTCCTATCTCCAAGTGCTAAGGTCACCCGTGGGCTAGGCGACGTACGTCGGTTTGGGGGTGATTGGGCCGAACCCCTGTTTGGGCCATTTACCCAACACAAGTCCCCCACTTCTGATGTTCCAAGCGTGCGTGGGACATAAGGAAGTATGCTGAGCCCCCCGGGGGGCGCCCCGTCTTTCGTATTCGCCTGCTGAACACCCCTTGGGCAATGGACGTACCTGATCAAGGGCTACCTCGAGTTGGGCAACTGCGGGTAAATCGAGGTGGCGGCTGGCGGCGAAACGGTGCGACTCTCGATGAGAAGTCATCATTACGCGTACTGCTTCCCCAGGTTGGGTTCCCGCTATGGTACGCTCCCCGCCACGTGTCGCTTTCCCATTCATCCCCCCGGGGGTGCCTCCGCTATAAATACCAGGAATTCTCCTTTGTCTAGGGTTTTCGTTTTCTGGCTCTTGCTTTCGAGTTCTCCTGCCGCTCCTCAGGTTGCATCGCAGTTTGCCAAGGTCATCCTCACGTTTTCTTCAAGGTAATTTTTTTTTTTCTTTCATCCCCGCCCTTCCTTCTAGCGATGACCTCAATGGAAATCTCCTCGAGTTCGGGTTCTGGTTCTTCAGGCTCCGGTTCAGATTCTTCCTCCGACTCTGGCTCCCGCTCTTCCGGAGAGACCAGCGTTTCCGGCCACCCTGGTTCAGCGTCCACCGCAGGGACTATCCATGCCGATAGTGAGCAAGGCGCATATATTCCCGAAGGTGCCATTGAGGCAGTGCCTCTGAATGAACGTGCAGCCGGGTATGATTCCGCGGACGAGGCCCAATCCGGTTCTTATCTGGAGGTGCACGATTTGGGTATCCCTATGGACGTGCAGAGGCACATCTGCAAGATTAAGAGTGTTTTAGAGCACAGGCAATCCCTCTCTAGCGTCGCCATGAACAAGATTGCTTCCTTCTTCCCCCATCCGTTCGTCTTTAGCCATAGCGGGGCTGAACATGCCATGCGGCGACGGCCGGGGATGATCATCCTGCATGTGGACTCCGTAGAGGCCGGTCTGCGGTTTCCCCTCCACCCTTTTTACGTGGAGTTCTTCAACTGCTACCAGGCGGTCCCGGCGCAGTTCATGCCCAACTCTTATAGGTTTATCTCTGCATTCCTCGTGCGCTGCTCGTCCGCGGAAGCCGATATATCCCTGGATCTGTTTCACTACTTTTACCAGGTCACCCCGCAGAATTCCGACGGTTATCTGAGTGTGGCCGCTCGTCCGAAGAGGAAGCTGTTCGAGCACTATCCTTCCTCCATCCATGATTGGAAAAATAGGCTCTTCTTCCTTAGATATGATGGTCCTCCCCTCCCAATCCACTGGAACGGTTACCCCCCGAAGATTGAGTCGCCGGTGCTGACGGACGAGCTGGAGGCGGAAGTGAACAAAGTCCTGGAAGGCGGCATTCGCCCCATAGGGGAATACCTGACCCCCGAGGCACTCTCTGAAGCAGGCATAGGTACCCCCCGTGTTCCTGGATTTCTTCCTCCCTTGGACGCTCGTCTCGGGGCACGGGCGGTCCTGTCCTCTGAGGTGGGTGTTCCTCCCTATCCCTGTTCGTCTTTTCACATTCTTGTATTTCTCTCTTGCAGGTCTTCCTCTTACCGCCGACCAAATGGACAACGCCGAGTGCCTGAGGAACAGGAAGGCGAAGATGGCTGCGGCCAGAGCGGCCAGAGAGGCCGCCGCCCATGGTGCCGGATCATCGGCCTCTGACGCCGCCCGTCGGACTGCAGATGGTGAGCAGCATCTGATTGCCACCCTTCTGAACGAGGGGGCCATACCCCATCATGCTGAATCTGCTCTCCCCCCGCCGGTCGTCACAACGAAGGTGGTTCCCAAGAAGGGGGGCGAGAGGGCCCCAGAGAAGAAGCCGAAGAGGGGGCGAGACTGCCCTTCCTCCGGCCCCGTTGTTGAAGACGCCAGCGGTCTCTCTCTGAGCCGGCCGGCGGAGGAGCTTTGGAGGGAGCTTGGGGCCAAGGCCGGCCTCGAACTGGCACCCCGGTCGTCTTCTGAAGCGACCAGCGCTGCTCTGGCAGCGGCCATCCAGGTATTGTCGCGATTCGACTTACCTTGTCTCCCTAACGCTCGTCATTTCGTCGTTTTAACCTCTGTCCATCCCATCTTTTACAGTCAGGGATGTTGGTGCTGCAAGCCGAGGCTGCCAGGGAGGCCGCCCTGCAGGAGGCAAGGAGCAAGGCTGATGCCGCCATACTGAAGGCTCGGGAGACCGCCCGCCGGGCAGAAGAAGAGGCTGCCTCAGCGAAGGAGGAGCTTCAGTCCCTCCGGGCTGAAACTGGCGCCCAACTGGCCTGTTTGGAGAAGGCCGGCTTCAAGCTTATGCCGGTGCTTCCGGCCCCCAAAGGTGCTACCCCGGAGTGGTGCATCGATACCTCCGCTTACCGGAACACTGGCGAGTTCATGGATTCGGCCAAGGATTTCTGCGCTGGGGCTTTTGGAGACGTGTTCTCTCATGCCCTGGAGAAGGTCCCGGCGAAGGATCGTCTGAAATACGGCGTGCGGCTAATGGGAAGCTCCCCCTTATCGCGCCAATTCCTCTATGATTCCGTCGATAGCGCCTTCGCCGGTGGCTATAATGAAGGGGTCAAGGCCTTTCTCCCCATTTTTGAGAAGCTTCTGGGCCCCGACGTCAACCCGGCCGACCATACGGATGAGGATCTGCTGACCGAGGCCCTGGGGAAAATAAGGCGGGATAGGCGCCGAGCGGCGGCCATAGCCATGGGAGATATCCCGGAACCCCCAACCCCTGAGCCCGAGCCTCAGGAGGGAGAGCACATTCATGCCAGCAGCCGGCCACCGTCCCCCCACATGTGCTGATTTCTTTTTTATTCTAGCTTTTCTCCCGACGGTAGCGTGTAGGCTTGTAGTTTCCAGCCGATAGTGCTGAAGAATAAAAAATCCATGTTTTGCCAAAGTTCGTCTTTATGTCGTGTTTCTGTATTCGTACCTTATTCTTAAGTACTCCCGCCGTACGTAGCCAGCTAACGCGTAGCGTACTCGTAGTTTTGCCGCCGGGCATAGTCATCTCCTGGCTTAGACGCCCGTTGCCTAGTCAGGCCTCACATACCTTGGGCACTCGGCCCCTTAGGCTGTACGCTTCCAAGCTAATCCTGCCCTCGCCACCTTAGATAGCCGATTCAAAAGGTTAACAAGGGGTCGTTATTTGTACGGGTTGCCTTGATGGACGACGGCACTGTGTCCGATGATGTTCGTCTGGTGTTGCCCTCCCAGCTTGTGGGGATCCCGGGTTCTATGACCGACTTTCGTCGTCAGACCCGAATTCTAAGTTCCGTTAGCAGCCTCTTGGCTTTCCCCAAAAGCGCGGGGCTCGAGGTGCCTTCCAAAGTTATTGCTATGCCGGTGTTATTTGGACACGTGCCAGCCTGCGGTTGGTGTCAATCTGCGGCATTTCGCTTATAAGTGCCCAGATACCACGAGATCAGTCATCATCAATTCATTTAGTCCATACGCTGCGGAAATATATTCTCTCTCTAGCAACTTCCACGAGCCGGATTTATCCTCAGTGCCCAAGCAAAAGGTACCGCTCGTCGTCATGTCCTCCGAAATCTGTTTCGACGATGGGTGTTCCTCCGGCGATGATTTGGAATACTACGAACGGGGGATGCCGCCCTGGCCTCCCCGCTTTAGTCTTAACTTCTCCTTCGTTCGGCGTCAGTGCCAACGTTTGACGAATGCCGACAAGCGCCTGATCAGCCAGTGGTTCTATCCCCCTAGGATATATGACGATCGGCGCCTGCGCAATCCCATGCGGCACCTGCCCGGCTACGTGGTGGTCCACTTGGATTCAGTCATAGCCGGGCTTTTGTTCCCCTTGCACAGCTTTCACTTAGAACTTTTCCGAACTCTTGGGGTGGTGCCCGCGCAGTTCGTCCCTGCCGCTTATAGGATCATCTCCGGTTTCATTGTCAGATGCCATAGCGTCGATGTGACTCCCACCGTGGATTTGTTGCACCATTTCTTCAGGCTGTCCCCCTTCGGACGTACGGGGTATTTAACCCTGATTGCTCGTCCGTCCATGACCCTGTTTTCTAACAATGCTGGGAATCCGGACGGATGGGAAGAGCGTTTCTTCCTGGCTGAAGTAGGCTCTCCGATGCCGTTCCCCGGCCGGTGGAATGCCTATCCGGTCAAAACAATTCCGCCGCCCATGACGGATGAGGAACTCGGCCATGCCAAGCGCATAGTTGAACTCGGTATCCAGAACCTCCGGACATTGGTGGCCGAGCCCTTTAAAGCTCAGGCCGGGCTAGGTGCGTCCATAGGACCCTGGTTGCTTTGTTGTCCCTCTGTTGTTATGGCTCTAACATCTTGGTTTCTTTTCTACAGGAGTTTACCCGTCCACAATCTCTATGGGACGCACGAATGCTAACACTGGGCGCCGGAATGGCCGAGGAGAGATGGACAGACGGCTTGTTGTTCCAAAGGTTGAAACGCGTCAGATGAGGTCCCGGACCGAAGACGCTCGTGAAGCTAGCACTTCCTCGAAGAGGCCCCGCCAGGAAGACAAGGCCATCGTGCTAACCATTGACTCTGATGGGGAGCCTGGGAGTCCCGTTAAGCAAAAACGGGCTGATAAAGGTAAGGAAACGGCCACCGTCCCTCGTCCTCCGGACGTTCATCGCCTCCGAGATGAGGAGGGCCAATCTGCCTGTCCCCCTTCAACTGTCGGGGCCAGTAAGTCCTCTTTGGGCCTCATCAAGTTCTCCGGCGTCGGTCCTCGCACGGAGTCGATGATGCTGTTCGGTCAGACCGCCTCGTCCATTTGGTGCGGGCTGAACCTCAAGGTGCCTCAAGACTTCGCCGCTCAGGAGGTCGTCGAGGATCTTCTCGAGTGCGGCCAGAGCACTCTCGACAAAGCCGGGATTTATTTCCACAGGGCTCGGATGGCATTCGAGCGTCAGGGGCGAGAGATGGCCGTGCTGCGGGCAGGGTATGATGCCCTGGTCAAACACTCTAAAGGCAAGGCCGGCTTCCTTCAGGGCAAGGCCGATGCCTTCGATCGGCTTGTGTAGGAGAACACTTCCCAGAGGGAACTCCTCAGAAAACAGGAGGCCGAGCTTGTGGATCTTCGCAGCCGGATGTGCGCCGTGGAGCAGGCCAAGGTAGAAATCCGCCGTACGGGCACGGACAATCATGTCCCCGTCTACGAAGCAGATGTTTCCAAGATTAAGGAGTCTGGCTCTATCGAGTTTCAGAAATCCAAGGCTTACACCGGTGCCATTCATACCATGGCTATGAGGTTCCTCCCGAGGTTCGTCGGTGAGTTCTTAGCCACCTGCGCGGATCCTTACGTGGCCGGGGTCGAGTTGCTGAAGAAGACGCCAACCGGCCAGCGTTTTCTCGCCGATCTCGCCGATGACACTTATCTGAAGGGCATGGTTGGTTTGGTAGCCGAGAATCTGCCCGTCTTCGAGCGTCATTTCGGGGCCCCGTTTGATCCGACGACCGCCGGGTTTGATTCTTTAATGGAAGATGCTTGTAGAGGAGCCGTTGAGTTCCTTCAGACTCAGGCTAGCTCCAAAAAGGATCCGCCATCTCTCCCGAAGGCCTGAATTCGGCCGATCGTCGTCAGCCGTTTATTTGTACTCCCGTTGTGCCATTTATTGTATACGTCCTTCCATTGTACTTTCCGGCCAATAGTGCCGAAGAATAAAATCATTCTTTGCTCCGTGCTCTTCTGGCATCTTTTTTTTTTTTTGGAGTCTTTTAGTCTTCGTTCGTCCTTGGTCCTTGGTCCTACCGGCGTCCCTACTTCGAGGAGACGTTCGGTATCCGCAGACATCGCAAGGAGGAAAACAGGTTTATCTGCATCGAGATTCCCCCTTTTTTCGTTCGTCCGTGGTCCTTTTAGTCTTACCGGCGTCTCTTGCTTCGAAGAAGACGTTCGGTACCCAAGGAACTCGCAGGGACGAACAGGTTTACCCTCACGGGTTCCCGACTTTGTTATCCCACGTCCATCGATCCATGGTCATTTGTGGGGTAAACAGGTTTATCTTGGCAGGCTCCCTTGGTTCGTCTAGCCCCCTCCGCGTCTCTACTAACCTCTACATCGAGAGGCGTTCGTCTTCGGCGGTGGGGGAAGATCTGGCACGCCCGGGCAAGATTCCCTTCCGTATAGGAGCTACCCTCCTCTTCTCCCCATCTTTTTTTTTTTTTGAGGGAGGCTTTTAGTCTTCGTTCGTCCTTGGTCTTTGGTCCTGCCGGCGTCCCTACTTCGAGGAGACGTTCGGTATCCGCAGACATCTCAAGGAGGAACAGGTTTATCTACGTCCAGATTCCCTTCCTTAACGGTCGTTGGCAAGAACATTTCTTGATGAAAAAACAGGGGGCCTTATTATTGACGACGTCCGGTCATTTTACATGGGAGTGGGAATAATACAAGGACAACAGCCTCTAACTACTGGTAGAACTTCTTCAGGTGTTCTACGTTCCACATCCCGGCATGGTTCCCCTCCAGGGTATGGAGGAGGAACGTCCCCTGGTTGTATCTTCTGATGACCCGGTAAGGTCCTTCCCAGTTCTTCGCCATTTTGCCACCTTCGAACGGCTTGCTCTTCTCTCTTTTTCTGAGTACGAGGTCCCCGACCTCTATTTCGCGGAATTTCACGGCCTTGTTGAAGTATCTCTGGGTGGCCCTGTGATACTCTTCCATGCGACGAGCCGCTAGGTCCCTCCGTTCCTCAATGAAATGGAGCTCCGCTCGTAGGTTGGCCTCGTTGTCCTCCGGCTGGTAATGCTTGGTGCGATGTGTAGGTACCAACACCTCCGTCGGCACCTTAGCTTGGAACCCATAAGCCAAGGCGAAAGGGGTTTCCCCAGTCGCCGTTCTTGGCGTTGTCCTGTACGTCCACAAGACATAATTCAGCTGCTCCGGCCAGGTGGAGGTGTAGTCTTCCAACTTTTTCTTGATCCCATCCATGATGGTCCGGTTCATGTTCTCCACCTGTCCGTTGGCCTGCGGGTAGGCCACCGAGGCCTTAGAGTGCCTGACGCCCCACTTCGCCAAATATGCCTCAAACCCCCTGCCGATGAACTGTCGGCCGTTGTCGGTGACGATCTGCTCCGGGATCCCGAAGCGGCATATGATGTTCTGCCAGACGAACTTCTGGCACTGGAATTCGGTGATGGAAGCCAGTGGTTCGGCCTCCACCCACTTTGTAAAATAATCAATCGCCACAATGACGAATTTCCTTCCTCCAGCAGCCGTTGGCAGAGGCCCCAGCAGATCTATGCCCCACTGATCGGCTTAAACTTGCAAGTGTACAAGTGCCGATGTAGTAATAAAATCCGGTAAAAATACCGAGTCGAACACGAGGAAACGTTGTTTATATGATTCAAAAATTGAGAATATAATTTGTAAAAGACTAGGTAAAAGAGTAAAGATTTTTGGTTTTTCAAGTGATAATAAAAGCAACCAAGGGTTCGGGATTACTCCTAAACGACTCCTAGCGATTAATGTATATTCTTTCACCAATTCTTATGAGTGGAATGTCGCTAAAGTATTCTAACTCCTGTTACGGCAGCGAGATTGTGATTAATTCTACGTGTGAATCCCGTCACGGTTCACATTCATCTAAAATTAACCCCATTGAAGATTAGGACATTATTACAACCACCATATTCAATTGAGGTATATTTCTATCCACAATTAGAATATGTCTAGCCTTTAAGTGCACGGTTTATAACTCAACGTTAATTGCTCAAATAAACCCAACGATATAATCATACGTTGTACACCGTAGTCATACACATTAAAATATAAAGGAAAGATCATAATAATTTGGTTGAGAACATACATCAAACACCTAGAGTGCGTAAAGTTTCATCCCTAACCTTGGCTATGGAAAATTAGCTAGAGCAACTCATAATGAAATTACAAGTATTGAATTGATGAAATACAATGAAATACATAAGAAGATAATACCACAACTCCAAAGCTATGGTGGATAATGGGATCCCCAAGTGTAGAACTTCTCCCAAGACCAAGGGGTTGATCTTGGAGTGCTAAAATGGAAGTAAAGTGTATGGAATATGGAATAATCACTTGAGAGGGCTCCCATATGCTTAAATATTGGGTCTTCAACGGCCATTTTTGGACAAGGAAGCAAGCTCCTTAATGGGGTTTGGAGCTTCTCTCGAATGATTGTGATGACCGTTGCCTGTTTTAATCAGTACCACACGAAAACCGGGCGACATTCGCAAAAGCCGGGCGGCTTTTGCGCGTTTAAAATAGCCTGCCTTCGCTCCAGGGCCCGAAAACCGGGCGCCATTTACAAAAGCCGGGCGGCTTTTGTAATTTAATTCTGAACAATTCATTCGGCGACCAAAAGTCGGCCGGGTTTTACGAAAGCCGGGCGGCTTTCGTCCTTTCTTGCTCCGGATCAGTTTTTCCAGTTTTGGACGCGAAAATGAGCTTGGGGACCAAAGGCCGGCCGCCTTTGGCATAAACCGGGCGGCTTTCGTCCGTCTTGGGCCTTTTTGTGGTCTTTATTTGTTCCTCGGGATGCGTTTGGTTGACCTTTTTCCGTCGGTTTCTTCGTGTGTATTCTACCATCCTTGTATTTGATCCAATCGTTGATTTAGAACACTTCTAGCAAAACGAGGCAGATGTGTGAAGATTTTATTCTTTTTACACATAAAAGCGTTTTAAGGTTTTTTTTTTTTTTTTTTAATTGAGTGTTTTTTTTTTTTTTTTTTTTTTTTTTTTTTTTTTTTACCCCGGAAGGCAAACCACCAAAATCAGTGGGGCAAATGCCGGGGGACATTTGCCAGAGTTTTATTAGAAGTAAGAGAAGTACAAAAAATAGAGGGGGACCAAACCAAAACCTCCCTTCAGAGGTATAGCGTTTTAAGGTGAATATATAAAACACGTTAATAAAACGCTTATCAAATACCCCCACACTTGAGCTTTGCTTGTCCTCAAGCAAATTTCGAAACTTTCTATGAAAATATTAAGGCAAAACGTTAAGAAAAGTTTCTTTTGAAAAAGGGTTTGAAGGACAAGGATTTTGCTAAAATATTTTTCAAAAAATATGGACCAAAAATGAACAAATTTTTTTTCAAATAAAAACCTTGCATATTTTTCAAGTATAAAGTCACCCCCCCACACTTATTCCACATTGTCCCAATGTGAAGCACAAGAGTAATTAAATGCAAAGCAAGAAAATAAGCAATCAAACAACACATAATAGGCACAAAAGTAGCACAAGGAGTTTAAAGAAAAACAAAGAAAAGGTGGTTCACGTTTAGTATTTTTAGTACACTTCCCTTTTCATAACCTACTCATCCCCTTCATTTCCATCTCCTTGGGGAGGGAAATAAAAGTGCGGGTCATAAGGTGGCGGTGGTGGAATGCTGAAGTGCCGCCCTAACTCTTGGCAATAGTAGTTCATGTTCCAAAGATGACTCCCCATGCCTTCAATAGCCCGCCGTTGGTCCCGCAAATCCCGCCGATGAACCGCAAGCTCCGTGTGAATTTGACCAAATTGTTCGGTCAAATAGTCCATGTCGTAATGAGCTCCGGCTTGAGGTACATGAGCCTCCTCCTCATGGTGCTCCTCATGGCCTCCCTCGGGCTCTCCACCTTGGGCTTCTCCTCCTTCCATCATTTCTTCTTCATTTTCTTCGGGCACGACTCTATGGAATCTCTCCACGCACCTCCATGGTCCTCCGTGCGGCGGTTGGACATAGCGAAGGTGTATCATGACACTATCATCAAGCACGGCGTGTGTCTCCCGTTCTTCTTCCCCTCTAAAGCTAACACCAAAATGCTCAAAAATGTTAGAAAGTAGAATAGGGAAAATGAAGGCCTTATCTTGGTTGTTGCTCAAAGCCGCGCTCCACAATTGTTTGATGATGATGCTTGATAGAGGAATCCCCTCACAACGTCCAAGCCCGGCAAGCATCCTATACGCGAAGTAGAGGTCGGCGTTTCGAATTTTGTTGTAGCCACTTGCTCTCGGCATGACGTTGAATGAGTAGAGGTACATCAAAAGCCGGGCCCGGATGTGTGGTTGACCAAGGTTCTTGGTCATAAGCTCGTGTCCTTGCAAGCCGAAATATTGCATCGCATCCAAGGGGTTGTATTCAACGTCGCTATTCATTGCTCCGGCTTGGGAAGGGGCGAAAGGGATGCCGTGGTTGGCGATGCGAAACTGAGATCTCAAGAGGTCATTTGTGATAGTGATTTTTACCCCTTTGACCCGGCTCTCAATCATCTTTCGGGGGCTATTTCCCTCGATATTTGCGAAGAATTCTTTGACGAGCTCCGGGTAGAAGGTGCCTTCAAGATGTAGCACCGGCTCCCAATCGATAGTAGCGAAGGCCTCCGTGAGCCGGTACTCGTGGTCAATAGGGGTTGACACCGTCTTCTCAACAACGAAATCGTTGTCCCTAGATTCCAAGTACCGTTCATAGCACTTGGTGTTGACAAACCGGCTAGGAGGCAAGATGGTGGAGGAGGCCGCGGGTGCCTTGTTGTTCCTTGCCCGCTTGGGATTGCTCGGGCCAGCCTCGGTGCTAACGGACTTCCCCTTTGGAGCCATTTGAGCCTACAAACTCAAACAATTCTAGTCAATTTTCTTAAAAATTTGTCAAAGTTTCCCCTAAAAATTGACTTTAATCACAATTCATCACAACCAAGACCAATATAAATACAACATTGCCTAACAACAATTAATCACAAGAATACAATTGAAAATCCCCAAATTTGAACAACAATTTCGAACCATAAACCCCCAATTTTGACCAAATAGCAAAAATTTCAAATTGATGAAAATAACTACTTGAAAAGAGGTTGAAATGGTTCATACAAGCAATATAGGCAACAAGAACAAGATATCATGCAATGAATTAGGCCTAAAAGCTATCAATTTGCATAAACCCTAAAATTCAAAATTTGGGAAGAACAACCAATTCTATCGATTAAATGAGGAAAAAGCTATGAAATTGAGTTTAAGAAGTGAAGGAGATGGAGAAATACCTGTTTTGAGCTTGAAAGAGGAGAAGAAACGTGAAGAATGGGGGTTGTCGTTCGAGCTCTCACGTTCGCCGGGCGTCTTTTGAGAGTTGTGTGCGTGTGTTTGTGTTTAACCAGAACAGGTAATAAAACATTCGTCCCCGAAAGCCGGGCGACATATGTGAAAGCCGGGCGGCTTTCGCTTAAACAGAATGTTCCCATAACCCGTAAGCCGGGCGGCTTACTCGAAAGTCGGGCGACTTTTGATTTAATTAATCTGGAATTACCTTCGGGGCCCAAAAGCTGGGCGACATCCACGAAAGCCGGGCGGGTTTCGTGTGCGAGAAAAATACCTGGGGAGCAGACCTTTAAACCGGGCGGCGTGTAGAAAAGCCGGGCGGCTTTCATTGGTTTCGCCTATTTCGCTCCTTTTCTTTGAACTTTGACTCTAAACTTGAATTTTCTTGCCTTTTTCTCAACCCCTACATTTGAATTGCATTGTCCACAAGCAATAAGAGTATAAAATCATAATGGAAGATAAACATGTAAATAAAAAAAAGATATGAAATTGGGTTGCCTCCCAATAAGCGCCTTCTTTAACGTCGTTGGCCGGACGTTCTTCGTGATCAATCCTTCAAGGGGCAAGAGATGGTGGCAGAGGTGTTGTGGTGTTCCATGTAGTGCTTCAAGCGGTGACCATTGACAACAAAAGGTTCATTGTCACCTTGTTTGATCATCATAGTTCCATATGGTCGGACTTCGGTGATGGTGAAAGGTCCCGACCACCGGGACTTCAATTTTCCGGGAAACAACCGGAGTCTTGAGTTGAAAAGGAGCACCTTCTGCCCAACTTGGAATTCCCTTCGACAAATGTTCTTGTCATGCCACGCCTTGGCTTTCTCCTTGTAAATGCGAGAATTCTCATAAGCCTCCCTCCGTAGTTCATCTAGCTCGTCAAGATGTAATAGCCTTCTTTCCTTTGCAAGTGTTGGATCATAGTTGAGTTGAGAAATTGCCCAACGAGATTTGTACTCTAGCTCCACCGGAAGGTGACAAGGCTTCCCAAAAACAAGCCTATAAGGAGACATACCAAGAGGCGTTTTGAATGCCGTTCGATATGCCCATAAGGCGTCATCAAGCTTCAAAGACCAATCCTTCCGAGAAGAGTTGACCGTCTTCTCAAGGATAGATTTGATTTCCCTGTTAGAGACCTCTACTTGACCATTTGTTTGAGGATGGTAAGTAGCTCCACTTTTGAAAAGGCACCCATACTTCTTTAGAAGACCGGTGAAGTGAGCATTCTTGAAATGCGTACCGTTATCACTAATAATGGTTCTCGGGACACCAAACCTTGAAAATATATTCTTCTTCACAAAATCTACCACCGACTTGGCGGTATTATCCGGCAAGGCTATTGCTTCCACCCACTTGGAGACGTAGTCAACCGCTACAAGTATATACTCCTTGCCATGGGATTTGGGAAAAGGTCCCATAAAATCAATCCCCCAAACATCAAAGATTTCGACCACAAGCATCATATTTTGTGGCATTTCATTCCTCCGGCTCAAATTACCGGTTCGTTGACAACGATCACAAGCTTGAACATAGCTCCTAGCATCCTTGAATAAAGTAGGCCAGAAAAATCCACATTGAAGTACCTTGGCGGCGGTCCGATCGGGACCATGATGACCTCCACAAGGGAGATTATGACAATGCTCAAGGATGGGTAGCATTTCCTCATTGGGCACACACCTTCGTATGATACCATCCGCACAATGCTTGAAGAGGTAAGGTTCATCCCAATAATAATGTTTGACATCATTCAAGAATTTCTTTCTTTGATGAAATGTGAATTCTTGAGGAAGAATTTCCTTGGCAAGATAGTTCACAAAATCCGAGAACCAAGGTAATGGTACTCCACTAACCACCATGATTTGTTCATAAGGAAAATCATCATGAATAACTTCCTTGTGGGATGTGGTGTTAGCTTCGAGACGGGAAAGGTGATCCGCAACAAGATTTTCGCTCCCCTTTTTATCCCGAATTTCAAGATCAAATTCTTGTAGTAATAATACCCAACGAATTAATCTTGGTTTTGCATCCTTCTTGCTCATGAGATACCGGATAGCGGAATGATCGGTATAGACAATCACCTTTTGTCCAATGAGGTATGACCGAAATTTATCAAAAGCATAAATAACGGCTAAGAACTCCTTTTCGGTAGTGGCATAATTTAACTCCGCATCATGGAGTAGTCTAGAAGCGTAATAGATGGCATGGAGCTTCTTCTCCTTCCTTTGCCCAAGAACAACCCCAATTGCATGATCACTAGCATCACACATGAGTTCAAAAGGTAGTGACCAATCCGGTGAGATAATGATTGGGGCCATAGTGAGAGCCTTCTTGAGAGTGTTGAAAGCTTGGAGACATTGTGGAGTGAAATCAAAGTGAGCATCTTTGGCAAGTAAATCACAAAGTGGATTTGCAATTTTTGAAAAATCCTTGATAAATCGCCGGTAGAAACCGGCATGTCCCAAGAAGCTCCGGATGGCTTTCACCGAATGAGGTGGAGGTAACTTCTCAATAACTTCCACTTTGGCTTGATCAACTTGAATGCCTTGGGAGGAAATTTTGTGTCCCAAGACTATGCCTTCGGTCACCATAAAATGACACTTCTCCCAATTGAGAGCCAAGTGTGTTTCCTTGCATCTTATCAAAACCTTCTCAAGATGAAGAAGACAAGCATCAAAAGAGTCTCCAAAAACAGAAAAGTCGTCCATGAAGACTTCCATAAAACCTCCTACCATGTCGGAAAAAATGGCCATGACACATCTTTGAAAGGTCCCCGGGGCATTGCAAAGACCAAACGGCATTCTTCTATAAGCGAAAGTGCCGAAAGGACAAGTGAATGTGGTCTTCTCTTGATCTTCGGGTGAGATAGCTATTTGAAAATAGCCGGAAAATCCATCCAAGAAACAATAAAACTCATGACCCGCAACACGTTCAAGCATTTCGTCCATGAATGGGAGAGGGAAATGATCCTTCCTAGTGCCGGTGTTCAATTTCCGGTAATCAATACACATCCTCCAACCGGTGACCATCCTAGTAGGAATTAATTCATTCTTACTATTAGCCACAACGGTAATTCCTCCTTTCTTGGGCACCACTTGAACGGGGCTAACGAAATTGCTATCCGAAATAGGATAAATAATGCCATAATCAAGGAGTTTGAGAACTTCCTCCTTGACTACCTCCTTCATGTTGGGATTCAATCTCCTTTGATGTTCAATTGTAGGTTTGTGATTCTCCTCCATGAGAATCCGGTGCATGCAAAGAGAAGGGCTAATACCCTTAATATCCGCCAAGGACCAAGCAATAGAGGACTTGTGAGCCCTTAGAATTCTCAATAATTTTTCTTCTTGCAAAGAGGTGAGTGTAGAAGAAATTACCACCGGATATGTAGAATCATCTCCAAGAAATGCATACTTGAGATGACCCGGAAGAGGTTTAAGAGTAGGCCTTGGAGCAACTTCACATGAAGATTTTTGGCTAGACTTCTTTGCACCAAGTTCTTCAAACTTAGGACGGAATTTGGTGTAAGAGCCTCCGGCTTGAAGGTACATCACTTCTTCAAAAAGTGCAGGAATTTCTTCATCTTCGGTGCATCCTAGCATGATGCATGCCTCAAGAGGATCTTCATGTATTTCCCTCTCAAAAACTTCTTGTGTCAAAGTATCAAAAATATTGATACTAAAACATGTAGAGTCATCATGGTGTTTCTTCAAGGAATCCCAAACATGGAATTCTTGCTCCTCCTCCCCAACACGGAATTTCACAATTCCATTCTTCACATCAATAAGAGCGGCCGCCGTGGCCAAGAAAGATCTTCCAAGAATCACCGGAATTTCCATTTCCTCCATCTCTAGAATGAGAAAATCCACCGGAAAATAAAATTTTCCAACCTTCACAAGAACATCTTCCATTACCCCAATAGGATAACGGATGGTTCTATCCGCCAATTGGAGAGCTATAGTTGTAGGTTGAAGTTCCCCCACACCAAGTTTCTTGAATAGAGAATGTGGCATAAGGTTGATGCTAGCTCCAAGATCACAAAGGGATTTTACCTCCCTTAAGCTTCCAATAGAACAAGGAACGGTAAAGCTCCCGGGATCCTTCAATTTTTGAGGTAATTTGTTTTGAAGAATAGCACTACATTCCTCCGTGAGTGCTACGGTAGCAAAATCCGCCAACTTCTTTTTGTTGCTAAGAATATTCTTCAAAAATTTTGCATAAGAAGGAATTTCGGCAATGGCTTCGGCAAAGGGGATGTTGATGCTCAATTTGGTGAAGATGTCTAGGAACTTTTTGTATTGCTTTCCATCATCTTTCTTCTTCATCCTTTGTGGGTAAGGAATTGGTGGAACATAAGCCGTCATGGATGGTGGTGAAATATGCTCTTCTTCGCTTTGTTTTTCAATGGGCTCTTCTTCAATTGTTGGCCCTTCCATTTGTTTACCACTTCTCAAAGTGATAGCCATAACATTCTCCCTCGGGTTGACTTCCGTTGTAGTAGGAAATCTACCATGCTCCCTAGTTGTCCTTTCTTGAGCAAGTTGGCCAATTTGAACCTCCAAGTTATGAATAGAGGACTTGGTATATTGTTCAATATTGTCCATGCGTTGATTTAGCTTCCGGTTTTGATCTTCAAAACGCATGTCAAGTTTAGTGAATTGATTGTGGAGATTCCCAATGGATGCCTCCATTCTACTATGATTTTCTTCATTTTGAGTTTTGATGCTAGCAACATTTTTTGTGAGAAGCTTCATCATCTCCTCCATAGTAGACTCTTGCGATTGCCCAAATTTGGGGGCTCCGGGTTGAAGGTTTGAAGAACTCCCTTGTGCCCTATAATTGTTTCCTTGGTTGTACCTTTGTTGGTTGATGTTGGAAAAATTATTTCCACCTTGATTTGCCCGGTTACCATAGGAATTCATGTAGTTAACATCCTCAAGATGTTGAGAGGAGTTACCTTCCGTATTAGGGACACTCTCCACATTTGCCACTTGTTGAGCCCCTCCAATAACGGCTTGTAAAGCCGTATGAATTGATGCTTGTATATTTTGTTGCATTTTGGTTTGAAACTCTTCAAACCTCTTGTCAAGTTCATGAGTGATAGAGATTTCATTCACTCCCGCCACCTTGATGTCTCCTCCTTGTAGTTGAGGATTTGAAGCAATGGACTCAAGAATCCTCAAAGCTTCCGTCTCCGTTTTGTTTCCAATGTACCCCTCCGCTCGGTTGTCTACAATAGCTTGACAAGATGGGTTCAAGCCATTGTAAAAAGTGTCAATTTGGAGGTCAAGAGGGATGCGGTGATGGGGACATTCCTTCAATAAAGACTTGAAACGTCTCCATGCGTCTTGAAAAAGTTCTCCAACTTGTTGTTTGAAGTTGAAGATTCTTTGTCGTAGCTCTTGCGTCATTGTGGGAGTGTAGTACTTGGAGATGAAAACATTGTATATTTCATCCCAAGTAGCATAGGATGCCGGTGTTTGCTCTAAAAACCACCCTCTTGCCGCTCCCTTCAAGGTGTAAGGGAAGCACTTGAGCCTTAGATCACCTTCATTTAGGCCATTCCTAGGAACACCTTGAATGAACCCATAAAATTCGGTAATGAAATTTAATGGATTCTCCCCCGGTTGTCCATAGAAGTGCGGCATAGCATTGAAGTAGCTATTCCGCAACTCATAGTCTCGTGCCGCCTCGCTAAGCACGATGCAAGAAGGAGTGGTGGCAATAACGGGTCTCTTCCGTTCATTGAGTGTGGGAAGCATTGTTGGTACTCTTGCTTCCTTCTTCCGATTCCTTCTACAAGCTCTCTCAATCTCAAGATTGATAGGTTCAAGGTTTGTAGAGCCTTGACTTCTCAATAGCATGCACTAAGAGCTTGTCTACACAACAAAATTCAAAATAATACCAAGTGAAATGTAAAGGGAAAATTCAGGAATTTTTGTTGAATCAAATAAACAAGACCGTTTCCCCGGCAACGGCGCCAAAAACTAGATCGGCTTAAACTTGCAAGTGTACAAGTGCCGATGTAGTAATAAAATCCGGTAAAAATACCGAGTCGAACACGAGGAAACGTTGTTTATATGATTCAAAAATTGAGAATATAATTTGTAAAAGACTAGGTAAAAGAGTAAAGATTTTTGGTTTTTCAAGTGATAATAAAAGCAACCAAGGGTTCGGGATTACTCCTAAACGACTCCTAGCGATTAATGTATATTCTTTCACCAATTCTTATGAGTGGAATGTCGCTAAAGTATTCTAACTCCTGTTACGGCAGCGAGATTGTGATTAATTCTACGTGTGAATCCCGTCACGGTTCACATTCATCTAAAATTAACCCCATTGAAGATTAGGACATTATTACAACCACCATATTCAATTGAGGTATATTTCTATCCACAATTAGAATATGTCTAGCCTTTAAGTGCACGGTTTATAACTCAACGTTAATTGCTCAAATAAACCCAACGATATAATCATACGTTGTACACCGTAGTCATACACATTAAAATATAAAGGAAAGATCATAATAATTTGGTTGAGAACATACATCAAACACCTAGAGTGCGTAAAGTTTCATCCCTAACCTTGGCTATGGAAAATTAGCTAGAGCAACTCATAATGAAATTACAAGTATTGAATTGATGAAATACAATGAAATACATAAGAAGATAATACCACAACTCCAAAGCTATGGTGGATAATGGGATCCCCAAGTGTAGAACTTCTCCCAAGACCAAGGGGTTGATCTTGGAGTGCTAAAATGGAAGTAAAGTGTATGGAATATGGAATAATCACTTGAGAGGGCTCCCATATGCTTAAATATTGGGTCTTCAACGGCCATTTTTGGACAAGGAAGCAAGCTCCTTAATGGGGTTTGGAGCTTCTCTCGAATGATTGTGATGACCGTTGCCTGTTTTAATCAGTACCACACGAAAACCGGGCGACATTCGCAAAAGCCGGGCGGCTTTTGCGCGTTTAAAATAGCCTGCCTTCGCTCCAGGGCCCGAAAACCGGGCGCCATTTACAAAAGCCGGGCGGCTTTTGTAATTTAATTCTGAACAATTCATTCGGCGACCAAAAGTCGGCCGGGTTTTACGAAAGCCGGGCGGCTTTCGTCCTTTCTTGCTCCGGATCAGTTTTTCCAGTTTTGGACGCGAAAATGAGCTTGGGGACCAAAGGCCGGCCGCCTTTGGCATAAACCGGGCGGCTTTCGTCCGTCTTGGGCCTTTTTGTGGTCTTTATTTGTTCCTCGGGATGCGTTTGGTTGACCTTTTTCCGTCGGTTTCTTCGTGTGTATTCTACCATCCTTGTATTTGATCCAATCGTTGATTTAGAACACTTCTAGCAAAACGAGGCAGATGTGTGAAGATTTTATTCTTTTTACACATAAAAGCGTTTTAAGGTGAATATATAAAACACGTTAATAAAACGCTTATCACCCACCTAGCAAAAGGAAGTGCGATGGTCATCGGGGTGTAGAAGCTCGCCGGTCGTCCAGGGACGGGTGCATACTGCTGGCATACTGCGCACTTCCGAGTGTGGTTGAAGCAATCTTGCTGTATGGTCGGCCAGTAATAGCCCTGCAGGATGATTTTCCTGGCCAAGGTTCGGGGACCTTGGTGGCTGGAACAGATCCCTTCATGTATCTCTTCGATCACCGCTGTTGCAAGGCTCGGCGGGAGACACCTGAGGTAAGGTCCGCCGAACGTCTTTTTGTAGAGTTGCCCATCAATAAGTTCAAAGTTAGGGGCACGCCTCTTTATCCATGCAGCTCTTCCTATGCTGCCATCCTCGTCGGGCTCAGGGAGTGTTCCATCTCTGAGGTAATCTGCTATCTCCTTCGCCCAGTTAGGTTCGGCGATGGAGATAACCTCCACCTGGATGACGTCCGTCGCCGGTGCTGGGAACACTTCCAGCCTGACGAAGCCTCTGATGTGGCGGGGGATGCTTGACGCCGGATCATCGGTTGGGGGGTTGCTTAGCTTTGATAGTATGTCTGCTTCTGCATTTTCCACTCGCGATACCTGCTCAAGGATCACCTGCTCGAACTGAGCGGTCTGTTCCTCCGCCAACTCTCTGTAAACCTTCATTCTTTCCTCCCTGGTTTCTGCAGTGCCATTCATCTGGGTTACCACTAGCTGGCTGTCCATCCTCACCTTCAGACGAGCTGCTCCGAGGGCTTTCGCGCATTTCAGCCCTGCGATAAGCGCCTCGTACTCAGCCTCGTTGTTGGTGACCTTGAACTCAAATTTCATAGAGTAGTAGGCTTTGAAACCCTCGGGGGAAGTGATCATCGCCCCACCGCCACAGCCCCGCGCACTCGAGGCCCCATCGGTGTACATCTCCCACCAATTGTCAAAGTCGTTGCTGTCATGGGATTCGTCCTCGGTGCGCGCGGTGCATTCCGCAATGAAGTCCGCCAGTGCCTGTCCTTTGATCGTTGGCCTTGGCTTGAAGTCCACGTCATACTGGCCGATCATCAAGGACCACTTGGTTATCCTCCCGCTGGCCATCGGGTTCCTGAGGACCGTGGCGAGGGGCTGCGTCGTGTAGACGGTCACCGGGTGTGCTTGGAAGTACGGTGCCAGGCGCTTGATGGATGCTATCAAGGCGAGGATCGTCTTCTCCATCAGTGTGTATCTCGTCTCGGGGCCGTTCAGCGCCTTACTCACAAAGTATATCGGCCGCTGAACGCCTTCTGACTCCTTCAGCAGCACGGCACTCACGGCCAGATCGGCTACTGCCAAATACATGTACAACCTCTCCCCGGGATCCGCTTTGGTGAGGACGAGCGGAGAGGAGAGATATACCTTGAAGTCTTCGAAAGCAGCCTGGCATTCCGGGGTCCATTCAAAGGGGTTGGCCTTCTTCATGACCTGAAAAAAGGGACTCGCCTTATCAGCCAGCTTGGATAAGAATCTGCTCAGGGCTCCCAGACGCCCGGTGAGCCGCTACACGTCTTTTAGGTTCTTTGGGGCCTCCATGTCCATAATTGCCTTCACCTTCTCCGGGTTAGGCTCGATCCCCCGCCCGCTCATCATGTAGCCGAGGAACTTGCCGCCCCTGACAGCGAAGGCACACTTTTTCGGATTGAGCCTCATGCTGGCCCTCTCCATGATGCTGAAGACCCTCTCCATGTCCTGGACATGGTCCCCCTTTTTCTTACTCTTGATCAGGATGTCATCCACGTAAGCTTCCATTGTTTTCCCAAGTACGTCCTTGAACAACATCCCAATCATCCTCTGAAAAGTAGCCATGGCGTTCCTCAGGCCGAACGGCATGACGATGTAGCAATACACGCCGTCCGCCGTGACGAACGCCGTTTTTTCGGCATCATCGGGGTGCATGAACACTTGATGGTAGCCTCTGAATGCGTCCATGAAGCTGAGCAGCTCGCAACCTGCTGTCTCATCCACCAGCAAGTCGATCCTCGGAACAGGGTAAGGGTCCATCGGACAAGCTTTATTGAGGTCCGAGTAATCGACGCACATCCGCCAAGTGTCGCCTTTTGGGGCTAGTACCACGTTGGCCAACCACTCCACGTGGACGACTGGCCGGATATGCTTGATGCTGAGGAGAGTTGCTGTCTCCTTCCTGATGAAATCACGCCGGTCGGCCGCCATATATCTTTTCTTCTGTTGTATGGGCTTGGCGTCCGACCGCACGGCGAGTCTATGGCATATGAGATCGGGGTCGATGCCTGGCATGTCCTCCGGTCCTCTGGCGAACAGGACTCTGAACCTTCGGAGGACGGCTATGACCCCCACTTTGATCTCCGGCTCTAGATCTGCACCGATGGACACCCTCCTGTCCGTCGGGTCGTCGAGCTCGATTTCTTCCAGCAAGGTTGCTGGTTCCAAATGGGCGTCCAAGTCGGCTTGCCTGGCCTTCTCGGAGATGCTATTGACCCGAGCCTCCCGCTCGTTGAGCTTCTCCATGGCCTTGGTGTAGCAGGCCCTGGCCATATGCGGGTCCGTACGTGCCACCCCCACTCCCGTGTCGGTGGGGAATTTGATGCATGAGTGTCGTACGGAGCATATGGCCCCCAAGTCTTCCAAGGCGGGTCGGCCCAAAATGGCGTTGTGGGCGCATTTCAGGCGGACCACGACGAACGTCATTCCGATCCGGGCGGTGTGAGGGCCATCGCCGATCTCTACTGGCAAGACGATGGTGCCCTCAGCGTCAATGCAGTCCCCGGTGAAGCCGGACAGCGGGGTACGCAGAGGGTGTAGCATGTCCTTCTTCAGCTTCATTCCCTCGAAAGCCTCCCAGTAGAGGACGTTCACACTGCTCCCGGTATCAACAAGGACGCGGCGGACGATGGCATCGTTCACGTCCATGCTGATCACCAGCTCGTCTCTGTGTGGTGTTGGCGACATCGGCAGATCGGCGGAACCAAAGGTGATTGCCTCGATCTTGTTGCGCTTGGTGGGGGGTGCTGATACGGAAGCCACGTAGAGTGACCTCTCAAACTTTTTACGTTCGGCGGGTGTATCCCCCGTCTCAGCGCCCCCGAAGATCACCTTGATCTCCAGCTTCTTCTTTTTGCCCTTCGGGCCGAGGGACCCCTCCGGACGTTTATCCGCACTTCGATAATCCACATCCTGGGGGTCTGCCTCGCGCCGGTCGTCGCGGCGCCATGTCCGAGGCCTTGGGTTCGGCTTCTGCTGGCTGTTTTTGTTCAGCAGCTGGGTGAACTCGCCCAAGTACCCCTGACGGATCAGCTCGTCGATTGCTTTCTTTAGTTGGCTGCAATTGTCCGTCAGGTGGCCGGCCCTTTGATGGTATTCACAATAGGCCGATTGGTCAAGCCCCATATGCTTCTTCACATCCTGTGGTTCCATCAGGAGGCCCTTGTCCTTAATGGCCTCAAAAATCTGGCTCACTGGATAGGCCAAAGGGACATAGCGGTCGTCCGGCCGCGTTTGAATATCTCCAGACGGAGTCTTCCAAGGGACCATCGCCCCGTCCGCCCTCTTCTTTTTGTTTGGGGGGGAGGGCCCAGGCCCTGGTCTGGGTCCGAGCCTGTCCGCCATCTTCCGTGGGTGGGCCGCGGGAACTCCGTCCCGCTGCCTGATCTCCTCCTCAATGGAGGCATACTTCTGGGCCCGAGCCAGAACCTCGGCGTAGCTGGTACCGGGGTTTCTCCTCAGGTCCCGGTACAGGTCTCCGGTGGTTAGGGCACTGGTGAACATGTTCGTGGCCAGGCATTCGTCCAGATCATCGACCTGCAGGACTTCGTCCCTCCACCTTACCAGGAACCTAGCCAGCGGTTCGTCCCGCCCCTGTTTGATGTGGGCGAGAGCCGTGACGTCCTTCCTGGGGGTGGTGCTGGCAGCGAATTGGGCCATGAACTGCCGGGAAAGCTGTTCATATGAGTCGATGGTGCCCGGCCTCAGCTGACCGAACCATTCCTGTGCCGCCCCCCTGAGGGTGCTGAAGAACAATCTGCAGATGGCCTCGTCCGATGCTCCCAGCATGGACAGGTTCCCTTGGTAGCTAATCAGATGGGCCTTGGGATCGCCGGTCCCATTGTACACCAGGTTGCCCGGCGGCCTGCAGTCCCGGGGAATCTCAACGCTCATCACCCGGGGGGTGAAGGGTGATGTGAGAGAGAAAGAGGGCGTGGCCGAGCCGGCGTCCGTCCGCCTGTTCATCTCGGCAATCTGCTGCTCCATTGCTTCCAGCCTTGCGTCCTGTGCGGCCCTTCCGGGGGGACACAGGGGGCACGGCTTCGAGAACAGCGTTTTGCTGAACGGCCACAGCACCGTGCGGCCGCCTGAGGATCTGTGCACCTCGCCGCTGGAATTGTCGTCCAGCGGTGTTGATCCTTGGGGTTTCGTCTCCCCGCGAGACTTGGCGGGGGACTGATGGCGTGTGCGCCCTGAAAGCAGCGATGCTGTCCTTGGTTCGCCCTCCCGTCCCACGGAAGCCTGAACCTCCACCTAGCCGCTCATGGACTGAGGGCCGGTGGTCGCTGGACCCTGTCGTATCATCGTACGACTGCATACGGCGGATGGGAGAGAGGGGTGTTCGTTGGGTGCTTGCAGAGTACACCTGCTCTTGAGCCTCCCGTTCGTCTGCCAAACGGCGCATGGTGTCAGCAAGTTCCCGCATGAGGCGGGGATCCTGCCTGGCCTCAAGGGGAATGAGGTCAGTGATACCCCCGTTTCCCCCGGAGGTCCAGATCGTTGCGGACAGTTCCGAGTTCTGGCCGCGATTCCGGCGGCTTGACTCCAGACGTTCGGAGAGGTCGCGCTGGTTGTTGCTTCCTGACATCGTGTTTTGCAGTGGTTAGATGTAGTAGCTGTTTGGGAGAGTTTCTGGAAACCTTTTGTTCAGTTTCCCACAGACGGCGCCAGTGTTGAGGTTTATTCCTTCAACCTTCAGGCCCAACACATAAGCCCAAAGATTTCGAGTGGAGTGAACGTATGAATATCTAACCCAACAACTATCAGATGGATCAGGAAACAGAGGAAATAGCAGGCAATGTAAATAGGTACTATTAACTTCGTAATAACTCCCCTAAGTACAATCTACTTGCTAAAAAGGCACGTCGGCCGTTCGTCTTACGAGATAGTGTAGATGCTACCGGTAAGAATGCTAAGAATAGAAAGTTGTCAACCCTTTACAATGAAATAAATGCTACTATTTATACCCGCCAATGGGCAATTAGTCCTGATGACGTGGAGGATTGTTAGTGGCTGTGGTCCAACCACCAAATCTCCAGCATTAAATGCGCTTCCCGCCAGAATCCGGGTTCCCCGCCTAATTCCTGACCATGATCGTCTGGTAGAACTGGGGGCAATTCTCAGCAGGCGGTGGAAGGCCGGGGACCGCTCGTCTGCGGCCCTTGATAGAGTGAAACGATCTTCTGGATTTGGGCCACCTACAGAGATGGGCCTCGGCTGACGACGTTCGTCGGGAAATATGCTAATTGCCCCTCGGCAGGGATCTTGCGCGGCTATCCGGGAAACCGACGTTCGTCCTATCTCCAAGTGCTAAGGTCACCCGTGGGCTAGGCGACGTACGTCGGTTTGGGGGTGATTGGGCCGAACCCCTGTTTGGGCCATTTACCCAACAGTACGTATTACACAATTCAACGCGTGAAATTAAAAGTTACATGTTTAATTAAAAAGTTGACTCATAAACTTGATAAATCGAAAAACACAAGTTTTATAATTGTTGGACGGTATTTATGCTTACCATGATGAGGTACCTCTGTCGACTGTATTTCAGTACGTTGGATTTAGTATAGTACCTCTGTCCAGTTGTAATCTTGTACGTAGTAATATGCAAATAAAAGAAATCTACCTACTCTGTTATTTCAAAATACTGGTAAAAAATAATACGGAGTACGTACTTAATAAGTAGATCTCATTATTAACGTTATGTTTGCCTCAAATACCTGAAATTGTAGTTTTTGTTAAAATGCCATTTGTTAACGTGATAAATTAATGTTAATCACTTTGTGTAGCTTCTTAAAAAAACTACGTATGTTTTATACTAGTATTTAAAAAAATCTTTAAACCAGAAGCTATTATAATTTATTTAAATTATACAAAAGATAGAGACTTATGTCTAGCAAATATGTAAAAGAGTTCATAATTATTTGGTAGAGTTCATAATTATTTGCTAATTATTTGGTAGAGCTAGAATTGGTTAATAATTGGTTTGATATTTTGTTTGTTTGTTTCTACTTTCTAGCATTACCAAAACAAAGAATATAAACGTAGAGCTAGAAATGATTTGATTAATGCTTTTTTATTGATTTAATTATTTGGAAACACAAATACATATTGTAGATTGTAGTGAAGAGTGAATGGTCAAAAGCTCTAAATCCGAAACAAATTACGTCGTTAAACATTACGTAATTTGAAAAAAAAGCAAGGTAGTAACGGATGGGATCAAATGTAGAATCTCTGAAATGCTATCCTAGCTCAATACATAGTTACAATAGATAGTCATTTATCAAAAATGTCTAAACGACCAAACCAAAGCGAAGATCCAGTTTTTCCGCCCATTGCTGATCTTGAATAATCTTCTGTAGCTCCATTGGCTTACAAGGCACAATGATAGCCCCTTCGCGCTCGAACCCGAACTCCTCCGCGGCTCGATCCAATAGCCTAACGAAAGAAGGGTGCGCTAGACAACTCAATGGAACCACGAACCGCTTCAGCTTACCGCCATCGTCCATCGCCATTACCGCAAAATGCCCTTCTTTAACGTCGTCGGGCACGCCTCTTGCGTTCTTCGATTCGTCGAGACGACGGAGGCGAGGCGACTCCGGGGGTGACCTTTTCCTTAAAAGAAGGCTCCTTTGGAGCTTTTCCATCACTATGTTAAGCTTCTTCCCATTCTTCTCTTGTTTGCCTTTTGTCCTTGATGTTGAGGATGCCCACTTTGCCATTTTTTTCCTTTCTTGTGTTGCTTAGCTTTAATTGCTCTTTTTTTAGTAAGTGAATCTAGTGTATTGTAGGGAACTGAAGTTGCATTATTTGACCATGATAGTATGTGGTATTTATATAAGATGGGGGAGGAATTGAATAGTGATGAGAGGGCAGTGGGGGGCATAGTATACGGTTGTCCTGAGGAGTTAGGTGTATGTAAATAATATAGCTATGGTAGGAACGAGAGGACACTGGCCTTTCCATGTGAGTTTTGTTCCATTAATTTTATCCATGCATTTAAACCTCCCAGGTAGACTTCGGTCCACTTACAGCATTTTTGAAGGAACCCCTCCCCCCATCTTTCACCCAGCGGCCCGAGGTGTGATGAAGCCAATAATTTCATCCCGAATGTGAGGGATAATACTAACTCCGTCCAGTGGCGGATCTAGGAAAAAAGTTATTGGGGGTATCATTTAAAAAGTTTAGTACAAATATTTTTCAAATATATATTATATTTAAAATCAATCTCATAGTTAAAACTTTTTATATTTTAAATATTAAGCTCAATATACACACACATTTATTTGAACAATTACATATTCCGTATTTAAGTGTATTAATTAATTATGTACATTTAAGATGTCACACTCTTGTAAAATACATTTATTTTAACCATAAATATGTAATTGTTTTTTAAATAAATGCGCAGACACGCGCACACGCGCGCGTGCAAACACACATTTGAGCTTAATATTTAGAATATATAACTTTCTCATAGTAATATATGTGTTTTTTTACGCTTAAGTAACCATGACATTATACTCATAGTAACATGATTTTTCAGAGGAAAGGTACTCGGTCTTTAATCTTATTTCCAAAACAAGGGTACTTGTAAACATATTTCCCTAATGAAGATTTTTCCGAGTATTCTTAGTTGGAAAATAAAAATCAAGAATACATATCCTCAAGATAAAAACGCGGATACTTATTTTAGTCATATTTTTATAAAATATGCAAAAATAAAATGCGAGGAAGACTAACAAAAAATAGCCTAATAAAATATCAAAATTCTTTAATTGATTAGTGGGTTTTGGATGATCAAATTAGTGACGTAGGATTCTTTAAAAAAAACTTAGTGACGTGGGATTGTGAATGTTTTGTTGGGGGCATCCTTATTTTTTAATTGGGACACTTCCACTTTTAATATTAAAATACAATTTATTAACACTAAAATTTCACATTTTATTGGGGGCATGTGCCCCCATTGAAGAACATTTAGATCCGCCCCTGACTCCGTCCCGAAAAGGTTCGTCATTTTTCTTAATCAATGACGACAAACTTTGGAAAATGATTTTAATTATTATATTTGTATATAATTTATAAATTTTATGCTTTTATGAAAATACTTTGAATGAGAAACATTTCGATATAATTTTCATATTCAAAAATAATTTCCTATTATAAAATAACATTGTTGTCATTAAATCATTCTTATTTTGTTCATATTTTATCAATTCAATATCAAATACATAAATTCATTTTTCTTAATTAATAACCACACAACATACTCATGTTAGAATGCTAGTGGGGTGGAGGTAGTAACTAATAGAGCAATTGAAGAGCACTTAGAGCCTTTGACACAACAATTGCATCAGCAAGTAACCAAAACTGTCCACCAGTCACAGGAACATAGCCAAAGTCACAGGAACATAGCCAAAACAAAATACTACAATGACATGTACATATAAAAGAATTTTTTTACACTAAAAGTATACCCTTTGATTTCTTCCGTGAGAACTTTGCGAAGTTTGATTGACATAAAGAATAATAAAATGAAAACTACATAATTGAGATTTCTGCAAATGATCATAGACATAAAAGATGGTGCACATAAAGATAAGAGTAACTTATCGAAGACTCGAAAAGAACGGTGAAACTAGATATCATCCTAGTGAGCACCAAAACGCTTTCTCAAAAACATGGAAGCAGAGCATGCCAACGCTAGTTCATTCAATAAAAATAATAGATTTGACTAAATTTTTACACGAAATATTTTACGCTTACAATCAAATATGTACCTTTTATATACCTCCAGCCTCAATAGAATAGGGAGTCCCTATGAAATGCGGAGGCCAACTAATCAACTACTAAGTCTGATGATCAAATGAAAGAGGGACATGACCTTCGGGAACTATGGGCATTGGCGCTAAACCTGCACAAATGCGGGCTCGGGCCAGGCTTTTCATGAGTTTTCTGCCCATCGTGTCTGGGCAGGCCCGGCCCGGCCCGGCCCGCAAAAACGGGTCTAACCCCATGTCCGTACCCGCCCGTAAGAGCGGGCCGGGTAGTCCACCGGGCCACCGGGCCCGGGAAAACTTTAAATTTTTCAAAATTATTTAATTTGTTTAATACTTTATAAATAATATTACAACATTTACAAAATTGCTAATACGCTTATAATGTATATAGGCCTTTCATCACATACACAAAAAATATTCACACAAAAATAATAATTAGAAAGTATATCTAAAATTTAAAATTCAATCACAAAGTATTATCTTTAAATACAAAATAGATATTATATTGGTTGGACTATTTGTTAAGAACTAAAAAAATTAAACTTAAACATAATAAACTATAAATATGTATACAGATAAATTAGTAAATATAAAAATATACATGTGTACATGTAAATAAATACATAAATTGACCTAACTGCTATTAATAGTATTAATAAATTTGTTTTTGTAATGGTCCATAGTATTTGATTTTTCATAAATAAACTCGTGACAATACCGGATGGATCATGGATGTCATACATTAATGAAACGCTATCACTATCAGACCAAACCAAACCAGTTCAGATCATGCTAGATTTAAACGACCAAACCAAATCAAATCAGACTTGACCCAAATAAACCAAACAAGATAAAAAAAAAATAGAAAATTTAAATTCAATTAAAAACATCCTAAGTGAATTGAATCGATATTACTACTGTTTAAGCGAGCTGAGTTGAGGTTAAAAAGTTCAATTGGGTATAGAACTGGCCGGTTCAGAATCCGGCCCATTTCGCTCTATTCAGAATGCTTCAACCTGAGAGAATAGGTAACTAGAATAGTCACTGGAATATTACTTTGAGAGGGACAAAATAAGAAAATGAAAATATAATTTAAACAAAGCGGCTTTGAGTATATGTCAAAGGCGTGCATATCATGCCATTTACGTGATCCGTTCTGTCGGTAACAGACAAACTTTTTCCATTTTTAAGATGAGTTATTTGTGACACGCATATAAAAAAAAAGTATGTGAGAAAGAAATTATACTCCCTCCTCCGCCCTTATATCTTTTCTAACTTTTCTTTTTGGATATGGCCGGTCCTGTCTATTGTCGGGCATATGGGAGAGATAATATTTTGGGCTTATATTCATGAAAAACAATAAACTATACTTATTTAAAACAGTAATTATTATAATCCGATGCGAGAGCAACGCTCTATAAACCTTCGGTCCTCCTAGGGTTGGCTGCCGCTAGGTTCGATTTCCGATCTTCGGCGTTTTGGCTGAGGTCGAGAGTAGCAGGTAGAAGACGAGAGGGAGGACGAGTGCATTCGGTTTTGGCTGGGATCGAGGGCAACGATAGGCGATAAGGACGAGGCACGGCGAGGTTGGGGTACCGATCTGTCGCAAGTGTCGGCCGTCGAGGGTGAGTGAAGGCTGCTTTATGGAGGATTTTACCGCTTCGTATAGGAATTTATCAATGAAGGACCAAGAGAGTGAACTTAATTTCGACGAGAAAATAGAGGTAGATGCCGAGGAGGAGCATGAACCGAAGCGGTTCCCGGCAGTGGGGGTTGTCATCACGGACCGTAAAATCAAGCTATCAGGATTTCAAGAGTTGATGACCTCACTCTGGAGGCCTGTGAAAGGTATGACTATCAAGGAAATCGGCGAACGCGGGTGTCTTTTAATATTCAATCATGTTTTGGACATGAATCGTGTGATTGAGGAAGGCCCTTGGCATTTTGAACGAGATTTGATCTTGTTAAAAGATGTCCAACCTGATGATATACCTGAATCAATGAATCTGTTTGAGGCTAGTTTTTGGGTACAGGTTCATAATGCCCCTATAAAATATAGGAATCTGAGGTCTGCTAGGAAAATTGGTAATTTTATAGGCTCTTTTATCAAGTTTGAGATGAGTCACTTTGATGGAAAGCAGAGTTCCTATCTGAGAATAAGAGTGAATTTGGATGTTCGTGAACCTCTGAAAAGGGGCACAAATCTAACGCATGATGGAGTAAAACATTGGGTTGATTTTAAATATGAAAAACTGCCCAGTTTTTGCTTTATCTGTGGTATTATTGGTCATTCTGACAAGTTTTGTCCTTTGAAGTATGAAGAAGGCTTTGTAGCTGAAAAAACATATGGGGTGGGGATTAGAGCATGAGGGAGTGTAAAGACCAGCCCTACAGGGCCTAATAAATGGTTATCTGATGGAGCCTCTTGCTCAGATGGATATGGAGGTTACCGGAAGTCTGATCTTGTTGATGAACATACGGCTGAGTCCAAGACTACCAAGACTCCACTGAATGAGAGCGAGGACAAGGAAGATCCACCTGGGGATCTAAAGCGCAGGCGTCTATGGGAAGACCATATCGAAGAGGGAGCAGATGGTGCAGGGATGGCTCTGGACGGTTCAAAAAACAGAGATGGGGCGGGTCAGATCTCTTAGACCCGCCGTGCACTTTCTGGGTGGTGGTGGAGGAGAACAATTGTTTTGGTGTTTTTTTGTTTATCTGTTTTGGTTATTTTAAATTTGGTTGCATTGTTCTATTTACTTTTGGTACTTTCTTTCATTGTAAGACTCTTGCATTAAGGTGGGGGAGGAAGAATCTGCGGTAACCGTCAATAGCTCTAAATTGCCCAATTTTGGTCTAGCGAGTTATGCTGCTGTTTTACAGGTGGTTAGCTCTCAGTCTCGGCCATGGGCGGATGGTTATTTGTGGTTTTTTCTAGTTCTGTACCCTTGCTGAATGCTATTTCTATGAATTAAGTCTTCTTCGAGCAAAAAAATAGGAATTATAATAAAATTATCTAATAAAGGTCATAAAATAAAAAAGAATCTCATTTTACTGTTATCATTTAAAATACATACATATATTTGGTGAAAAGTAACAACATAAGTATCACATAAAAGGAAAAAATTATTTAAACATCTTTCTCGCAAAATATTGTGAAGCTAAATCATCAATAATTGCTTCATAATCAGCTTTTTACAATATCTCATGCTCAATACTTAAAATTGCTAACTCATTAAGCCTTTCTTGAGACATAGTCAATCACAAATAATTCATCAGAATCTTCAACTATGAAAAACATTACTTCGTTTATTGGTCATTATTGGATTGTTTGAAGCCTTGAAAGAAGAAGTTTTTTGGTCCCCAATCGCCGTTTGGCCTCCTCGATTGGTTGGTTTCTTAACAAAGAGCTGAGGCACTCATCAACGCTTTGCATCGTTCTTTAATCTTGTTGATTTTGGAATTTGGAAACAACAAATCAATTTGAATTGGCTATGCCAATTGAGAGTTTTGGAATTGGGAGGCTTAACATAACTTGATAATATTGTAATTAAAAGAATTATAAAGCATAGAGATGAGAAGACAATTAAGACAGACGTGCCTCTTTACATTTATTTTAAAAACAAAACCTTGGGCCTAATTAAAGAAATCTATGCTATTAAACCTTTGGCCTAATTAAACCTTGAGTTTAAAAATTAAAAAAAAAGTCTAATCACACTACATATAAGGAAATATTTTTGGGCCTATTTTTTCTTGCTATTTTCTCGGGCCTAGGGCAGTCGCCCTTGTTGCACCACCCTAGGACCGGCCTTGGTGACTCCCATTAACTTTGCCACTTTCTCTTTTTAGTAAAGAATTTGTGGTTCCAGGTAATTCTCTCTCCTCTACACAAACCTCAACCACACAATTTATACTTTATTAATCTCCGTGCCGGTCAAACTTGGCAAAGTTATTAGGGACGGAGGCCGTTTGGCAACACTGTTTTTCGTTTTATCAAGCTTATCAGTCAACTTTTTCACTAAACATGTAATTTTTGCTTTCGCGCACTGAATTGTGTAATAAGCAGAAAAAGTAAGGTTGTAGTTACTTTTCTGGCTGTATTGGCTGAAGTTACTGTAGATGACCATTTGAGCTATTTTTACATATAATTTTTTCTTTATTTTATTAATGAAATATATTTAAAAACAATTTTTTCTTAAATCAGCAGAATGTGTCAATGCAACTACTTCAGCCAGAACTTCATAAATTTCAGCTGAATCAGCCAAATCAGCCGATTTTCGTGCTAGCAAGCGGTCTCATAGATAATTAACCTTTAATATTGGGAAGATTGAGTATATAATGACAAAAAGAGACATGTATATGGCGTGTACACTTTTTGATGTGTACAAAAAAAAAAACTTTTTCATAATTAATTGTGTGAACAAAATGACACCTACGAGGCTACGGAAACCATGGACAACCTTTGATTCGTACGGAGTGACGACAAGATTGACATCCGAATTTAACAAATGTACTACAAAGATGGTACTCCGTATAATTAATTTAGCTACGGAGTGTGTGAGATCCATTTATAAACCTCCCTTCAATTCATGTGAATAAAAAATAACGGGTAGAGATTGAAGAAGAGTAATTTTAAGGATTTAGGTTCAACTATCGTATATGTCTGAGATAACTTATCACCATGCACATAGTTCATTGTCACAATTCACAATATGTTCATTCCCATTTTAAATAATTGAGAGAGTAGGCCACATAAACTATACGAGATATTACCCAAAATGGGACTAAAAAAGTTTGAAAATTCCAAAATAAGACTTCCATGTTTTTATTCCCAAAATAGGACTAATTACTGTCATTTTTTGGCAGTACCAGACTTCAAACATGACAATATTTTCCAAATTTGGCAGTAATTGGTCCTATTTTGAGAATAAAAACATGACAATCCTATTTTGGAATTTTCGAACTTTTTTAGTCTCATTTCGGAAACTTTCCCAAACTATACATAGAAATTACTCAAAGTAAGAGTAAAATACAGACAAAAATAGAAGGTGAATTGACGTGTCGTTTTATTCGTTATGACACTAGACTTATTTGGAAATTAAATAGTTATTATACTCCTAGCTATTTACGGAACTTTATCAACATAAAACTGACGAGCCACATAAATATTAGGCTCAATAAGGAAAACGATGTGAGATGTTTTATTTTGAAGAAAACAATACGAATTACGGAGTATTCATTATCACAAAATTTATTTATAAATTAAAGTGAAGATAAATGAAACTGGCAAAAGTATATGATGTATGTGGAATTGAGGATACACACTTCCGGTAACCTCACTCCATATATTAGTCTCTCAAGTAGTCATGAATCGACGTAACGTAAGCATGACATCAATAATAACAATGAAAAATTGGAAACTAAGAAGAAGCTCAAATTATAGTGAACGAAACTATATATATTTCATTTTAATATTGGAAGAATATTAGTAATTGAGATATGTGTGGTGATTTTAATTATATTTGCCTGATAACAACTCATTAACATGTCTCTAATATGATATACATTCTCTAAAAACACTCACCCTCTCCCACTTTATCCAGGCTGCTATGGCGGCCCTATCATAAGTCATTGGTAAATACAACTCATTTTATTCTATACATCCAAGTTTTGCTATAACCAAACTACCAAAGCTTGTTATTTTTGGGGTTTAGTACAACTTTTAATTGAATATAGTTTTTAAATATGTGAACTTTATTAATGTATCATAATTACAGGTATAAAATCTTTAATTTAAACATGTATTACCTATACTTCGAAATTTAAGACAAAAATTCAATTCGAATAGGCCGAAATTCTGAGAATACCTTGAGTAATTATGCATGTATCATTATTTTGTTATTAATGGTTTACATTCCTAATTATTGTTAGTGTTTATTGAATGATGACAAATGAGATGTTGAAGTCTTACATTAAGAGCCCGTTTAGTAACACTAAAATTGGCTGTATAGACTGATTCTGCTGAAATGTATGAAGTTCTAGCTGAAGTAGTTGTATTGGCTGATTCTGCTGATTCATGAAAAATTTATATTTAAAATATTTTTTATTAATAAATAAAATAAAAAATTATATGAAAAATAGCTAAAATGATCCTCTACAGTAACTTCAGCCAATATAGCCAGAAAAGTAACTCTAACCTTACCTTTTCTGCTTATTACACAATTCTGCGCGCCAAATTAAAAATTACGTGTTTGATGAAAAAGCTTGTTGATAAACTTGATAAGCCGAAAAAGCCAAAGAGGCTCTAATATCTTTTAGGATTGAACATCAAATCTTGACACTACTTGTACACACATGTCACCTACGAACGTATACCACAAATGCAATGTCCAAAACAATTGTACAATTATTATTATTATTAAATTGGGTAAGTTTTGTACATACCATAATAAAGTACGCATGTAGACCGTGGTACAGTTGGACTTTGTATATTAGTCATTATTGTACTATGCAAATAAAAGAAACCTAGCTATTCCATTATTTCAAAATACTGGTAAATATAAACGGAGTAACAGATCACATTATTAACAGTGTGACACACAAAAAAAATGAAACCGGACATCAAGGGATCATAACGTCTACACGCATTGCAAAAACAAAGACAATAATAAAGGTAGAGCTTGAATTGAATTGAATTGATTAATAATTTCTTTATTGATTTAAATATTTGGTAGCACATATAAATAGTGGAGTGAATGGCAAAAACCCTAAATCCGAAACAAATTACGTTACACATAACGTAATTTGAAAAAAAACGTCACGGATCGGATCAAATGTAGACTCTCCCAAATGCTATCCTAGCTTAATTAATACAATAGTTACAATAGCTAGTTAAGAGCCAAGAGCTTTTCCACCCATTGCTGATCTTGAATAATCTTCTCGAGCTCGCTTGGCTTACAAGGCACAATGATAGCCCCTTCATGCTCGAACCCGTACTCCTCCGCGGCTCGATCCAAAAGCCTAACGAACGATGGGTGCGTTAGACAACTCAATGGAACCACGAACCTCTTTAGCTTCTCGTCATCGTCGATTGCCATTACCACAAAATGCCCTTCTTTAACGTCGTCTGGCACGCCTCTCGAGCTCTCCGACTCGTCGAGATGATGGAGGCGAGGCGATGCTGGCAGAGATCGCTTCTTAAGAAGAAAACTCCTTTGGAGCTTTTCTATCACTATCTTAAGCTTCTTCCCATTCTTCTCTTGTTTCCCATTTATCCTAGATGTTGAGGATGATGACCACCTTGCCATTTACTTCCTTCTTGTTTTGCTTAGCTTTGCTCCTTTGATGTTAGTGAAGCTAGCGTACGTATACCAATAAAGGAATTGAGTTTGGATTGCATTTGACCATACTTGCATGTGGTATTTATATAGATAGGGAAAGAGTAATGGTCAGACTTGAGAGCTGGTGGGGCCTAAACGGTTAGCCTCATGAGGTAGGTGTAAATAATACGAGTATAGGAAAGAGACGAGAGCTTTCCATGTGTCTTTTGTACTCCGGGCCATTTATTTTAGGTGACAACTCCAGTATCCTTCTAAAAAATAGGGTACTGTAGCTACCACTCATTTGATTGGATCACACCATTTTACCATTTTTAATTTAAATTTAAATAATTCAACTGCTACATTCTCATTGGTCCATGTGGACAAAGGTATGGTACCTTATGGGTACCATAGAATCTACCTTTATTTTATGGTGAGAACTCTGGTACTCATTTAAAAAATGGGGTACCGTACCTACTATTTACTTGATTGGTTCACATAGGTATATCAATTTTAATTTAGACTTAAATAATTCAACTGCAACATTTTGATTGGTCCATGTGCACAAAAGTACCGTACCTTTTGGGTACCATAGAATCTACCTTATTTTATCTAGTTTCAAATTGTCTACTTTTATCCCTAAATGTTCTTTTTATTGTTGCAAGTAGATTTTGGTAAAACATGACTGTTTAGAGTAAAAGTTGGATAGATCCAACTTTTACTCTAAACAGTCATGTTTTACCAAAATCTACTTGAGACAATATATATATATATATATATATATATATATATATATATATATATATATATATATATATATATATATATATATATATATATAGGGTAAGGTTCAAGTGAGAAGAAACCCTTTGGGTGAGAAATGAGAATGAATCTCAGCCATTGGATTCGACTAAGTTGCAGTAAAAGACACTTCATGATGCACTGAAATATGCAATCTAGCACGGTGGCATTTCTGTAAATACTTCTGAAAAAATCCGTATTACACGTGTCTAGTGCAACATGAAGCTATTTCGGTGCAACACCGTCAAATATTAGTGCAACATGAAACAGTTTTAGTGCAACATGTGCAAAATTTAAATATTACTGCAACATAAAGCCAATTTTAGTGCAACTTCGTAAATCCAATGGCTGAGATTCATTCTCATTTCTCACATTAGATGCATTTCTCACCTGAACCTATATATATATATATATATATATATATATATATATATGTATGTATGTATGTATGTATATAGGGTAAGGTTCAAGTGAGAAGAACCCTTTGGGTGAGAAATGAGAATAAATCTCAGCCATTGGATTCGACTAAGTTGCAGTAAAAGACAGTTCATGATGCACTGAAATATGCAATCTAGCACGGTGGCATTTCTGTAAATACTTCTGAAAAATCCGTATTACACGTGTCTAGTGCAACATGAAGCTATTTCGGTGCAACGCCGTCAAATATTAGTGCAACATGAAACAGTTTTAGTGCAACATGTGCAAAATTTAAATATTACTGCAACATAAAGCCAATTTTAGTGCAACTTCGTAAATCCAATGGCTGAGATTCATTCTCATTTCTCACATTAGATGCATTTCTCACCTGAACTAAAATATATGTATATATCTATATATATCCTTAGGCAATTGATTTCATTTTATAATACGGAGTAAAAATCAGAAAACAAAATCAGCAGCAACATTGGATTGTGGTTTTTGGGCTCGAGAGAAGTACCGTACGTCGTTTTGATTGCAATGTTGTCAACTTGTGATGTATAATACTCTCTTAAAAAAGGAAAGGATGATGCATGCTCCGATCCTTTTTTTTTGCGAGGGCATGCTCCTATCCTTTTATATTGAGGTTTGATCACACTCGTATAATATTTTGTAATTTAAAGTGTTGGCGTCCTAAAATAAAATAGACAAAGACCAAATATCAACCAAACAAGACCAGACATCTACAGACTATATCAAATCAGACCGGATCAGACCAAATCAGAAAATTTCAGTCCAATTAAAAACATTCTAAATCGGGTAGGTTTTGGAAACATATTACATTGTTTATGGAAATTCTTAATCATACTTTAAGTTCTATTTTCACAATTATATTACTATATAAAGATTTTAGCGATGGTAAATAAATTAATATTGTTTGGTTAAAGTTCTATGGCTCTACATGTTAATTACTACCTCCGTAACATATATATCTTCTCGTTTAAAAGTAGGTGAGATTAAGAATAGTGAAAGAGGATGTAAATTATTGAGGGTATGAAGGGAAGCTAATGAAATTGTATGGTGATGGAGTGAAGGATAAATTTAAAAAAAAATTGTTGTAATAGTGTTTTATTTTCAAAATTATTGACAATATGATGAAAAGATTTAGAAATGGAAAGATGCGAATGTTACGGCCGAAAAAGAAAACTTGAAAGATATGAATGTTACAGAGTGATTATCTAACATCCATTTTTTTTTGGAAAAACATATATATATATATATATATATATATATATATATATATATATATATATATATATATATATATATATATATATACCATTTTAAATCATGAATTATCTCCTACACAAATACGAAGTATACAATTAGTCAAAGAAGCTAATATTTGATCCGCATTAATAATTAGAACTATTGTTTCAAAAACAATAGTTTGCCTTTTAGCAACATAGCGGCCATATGCGTACTGGAAATTGTACGCGCTGAGCCGCAGAATTCAACATTCCGGAAATAATGATGAAGGTGTTGGGGTCTTAGATCTCCATCTATATATATACACCACACATCACTGTCAGTTCATTCATCCTCATAATAAGGACACGTCATCGCATGTGATGTTTGGACGGCGTCGATCTACTTATCAGATCACCAACTCAGCCATGGCCAACTTACATACGCCGATTCCTTAAAACAATTGCAAAATTTAAGATTATAGAAAACATTATCCTAAATATGTGGTTGAAGTGTCATTTGGAGCTAAAAGCGGGTTCTTTGCGAGGCATCCAATGTTTATTAGAGTTTAATTTAATCAAAGTAGAGTTAAGATGAAGTCTGGTCTTTTGGACTGAAATTTGCTGGTTTGGTCTGATTTGTTTAAGTCTGGTCAGGTCTGGTCTGAACTGGTCTGGTCTGATAAATTTTAGTCTCTGTGTATTTTATCACTATGGAAGTCTGATCTGGTCTGTTCTGTTCAAGTGTAGTCTAGTTGTGTCTGATGTGATATGTTTAAGTCTGGTCAGGGACTGAAAACTATCCAAAAGAAAATATCTTTACATACAAGTAGTCAAACAAATGGATAAATGTGATAAATTTACCATGAGTTGACTAATAAATCATAAGGAGTATGTTCCTTGTGTACGGTGGTGAATCCGAGCCTGAAATGACAACTTAAAGAATTTATATTAGAAAGATTTTTTTTGAAAGTATATTAGAAAGATTAAAACTTAAAATTTCACTATATTTTTCAGAATGGAATATGGAATTTTAATATAAAAATTGGGCCCAACAATAACCTAAAAGTAGAAGAGGGAGGACTTCAACGACTCGGTCTTTGGACTCCCAACTAAAGAGAACCAATGTCCATTAAGATAGTTAGATAGACACACGTTTCATCTTCAAGTGTCACTTAAGATATCCCTTTTGGGAGGAATATAATATAGACAGATTAGACAACGAGATTAGGATAGCTTCCCCAATCAATACCCATTAAAAGCGTCTTTATGTAGTTTTATACTAGTATTTAAAATGGTCTTTGTTTTTCTAATTAATTTTTCTTTTCTTCTTCAAAGCATATCCTCATTTACTTATTACATACGTAGTAGTATTAGTTTTGGTGAAAGCTAAGGGAGTACCATGCATAAGGTATTCCAATCTGATCCCAAAAATGTGTTTGGTGAAAGCAGTGGCGGAGCCAGAAATATATTGTTAAAGGGGTCATTCCTTAAAACTTTTACATTGCATGGGCCAAAGTTTAAAATATCGACGTATTTTCTATAGATTAAAAGTATTTATACATTATATATACTTAAGAATTTTTTCTCTTGCAGGGGCCGAGGCCCCCTCCAGCCCCTCCCTGTCTCCACCCCTGGGTGAAAGCTAACGCTCGGAGTATTATGCATAAGGTACTTCCATATATGTGACCCCAATTTTTTTTTGTGAAAGCTAAGATGCATAAGTTACTCCGATCTGACCCCAATTTTTTAATTTTTGTGAAAGAGCTAATTAAGGGAGTACCATACATAAGGTACTCTAATCTGATGCCAAAAATGTTTTTGATGAAAGTTAAGGGAGAACCATGCATAAGGTACTCCAATCTACTTCTAAAAATGTTGACTACATTTGATTTATGTTTAAAGTTTGACTCATGAAATAATACGTATATACTCCGTATTATTTTATATTGACTTTTCTCTTATAATCTCACTACAAGAGTAAGTTGAGATGTATAAATGTTCTTAAATCTTAACCATGAGGTGGAATGTTACTTTTAATGAAATTGCCAACTTTAATACGGGACATCCGGAAAAGGAACGTTAAAACTTTCCTTTTTAGAAACATGTATCAAGCAACTAGCCGGTAGAGACATGTGTATTGCACATGCAAATGACCTTTTATGGGGATTCATTTAAGCTTGTGATTATTGATTCTAATCATTAAAGTATCATACATTACCTTCAACTTACTGTCTTTTTCTCTCTAATATAATCCACTCCACACGTTGTGGGATGAGCAAATTAAAGCGGTTCATGTAATTAACCATTATTATATTTAGCCCAACTTAATTATTTCATATTGCAATTTGAAAGAGGGTGATGAGTTGAGATGTGATCTGTACGGACTAGTGTGTGCATGCGTTGTGATGGCTACGTACGTACGTCCGCCATTACTTCCTATCATCGAGCACTTTATATACACTGCAAGTTGCATTTTAAAATGGATAGCTTGCATGTCGGAAATCTGCAAACATTATACGTAGTATTAAATTAATGTCATGTACGTATGCGCCGAATGCGCGTTATATTCATACATCATAAGTTCATAACTGTACGTGCATGAAACAGGAGGCCGGATATAAAATATAATAATAACGTACTACCTCCGTTCTCTTTTAATTGCAACATTGGACTTTTTACACTATTCACATATTCTACTTTGACTATATTTTATTAATTAATGTATTATAAATTAAATTTTAAAAAAATATTGTTAAATTCTTCTCATTCTAAATTTTCAAAATATGATTTTTTTTTTAATTTTTCACTAATAAGGAATGAAATATATTAATGGTCAAACTTGTGCGTTGGCAAACGTGAAATGTTGACTGTTACAATTAAAAGAGAACGGATGAAGTATATGTTATCAATTAATATTGTAATAATTGAATATCAATTTAACTTGTATTACCTCATGGTAGTCTCATTTCTTTTGTGCTCAAAGATTAAGGAAGTGGTTGAAAAGGTAAAAGTTGTAGTTGAGATTTGAGTAGAAAAAAGTGAAATAATATGGACCATATCTTTCTTTCCAAAAAGGGAATGAGACTATCAATTTGGGACGGTCCAGAAAAGAAATATGAGACCATCAAATTGGGACTGAGGGAGTAATTCAATACCATCTATTTACTCAGTTCGGATTGCAACTGGCAGATCACCGATGGGTTGCCCGAAAGAATTACTCCACGTGCATTGATGATCAATATACGTAGATTAGTTCTTTAGGTTACGTTGATCGATGCAAATGCAAGCCCATTACATCATCTTAAGGGGTGGGGGTATCAAGTAAAAATGAGTTGTTATTAGACTTTTTTTAATATGAAGATCAGATGTAACAGATATGAACAGAAACAATATTAAAGCATGTCATGGTCACCAGGGGCGAGCATGGTTGATTAACCGTATTTTGGTTAACCAATTTATGGTTAACCGAGATTACGGTTTATATATTTATAATATCATTAACCATACCATAATGATGGTTAACCGTGTAATATTAAACCGTGATATATCATATAGGCTAACTGTTAATCGGTTAACCAAAAAATAGTCCGCGAGAAGAAGCAGCGCTCCTTATACAACAATCAGTTTCTTTGATGTCAATTTCTTGTTTTGCTCTTCTTATTCTTTTCTTGTGTCAAATCAAGATTTTTCATCTCTTTCTTTTATTTTAAAATAGCTACAGAATTAATTAATCTAATATGGAGTATTTGTTTTCAATTATTATTCTGACTCACGTAGAATTGTGATAAAGGTAGTCAGTTGGTTTAATTTTCAATTATAAATTTACGCATTTACATTTCACACGCACAACCAACCTCTGGGACAATGGCTTTGTATTTATTTTCCAGAAAACACTTCACGCTAAAGGCTAATTGAAATGTGATATGAATTTAAAATAATATCTTAACTTTGCATTATCAGTTAACTATTTAATTTCAAAATCGTAACCGTACCGTGAACCGCTTTATTCTTTCGGTTGGTTAACTGTACCACAAGTCTTTAAACACACGCTACGGTTAACAAAAAAAATACCGGTTTTTCGGTTATTTACCAAGGTTAAGCGGTTACGGGTTTTCCTGCCCACCCCTAATGCATGGTGACTAGTAACTACACTGCAAAATCTAACATGATTATGGTCAATGTTGTAGACAGAGCGATGTACTGAGGTGAGCCTATAGAAAAGAAGTTCTGGAAATTGGAGTTGAATTGGTTGTGTGAAATAATAAAGTGGCTTACCCAATACGTAGCCCTAAGAGATATATTTATAATAGATAAAGTTTTACAAATTACATAACAATCCCAATATTTATGTTCTATTACACCCCCTCAATCCGAGCAGGTGGGACAATGCACAGATTGTCACTAGTAGAAAAAGGGCCTACAGTGACACTAATTTAGTGTCGCTGAAACTTTCTGCGACACTTGAAAAGCGTCGGGGAAAGTGGGGGCTAGCGACACTAAATATAGTGTCACTGACGCGGGGACAGTTTTGTGTCAGCGAAGAATGACACTAATTTGTCGTCTAAAATAGCGACATTTATGCATCAAGAACACATTGTGACATTAATACATCGCAAAATTTAATGACACTTTTAGCATCATAGATTTTTATGACACTTCAAAGTCAGTTGGCTGGTTTTGTTTATTGGGTCTATATAGGCCTAGATTTTACTGTTTACTTCATTCATAAATATTATAACATCCAAAAATTAATGGATACCCAAAACACATCATTTAACATATAATATTAAGTAACACTCACATTCTTGTTCAATTTACATTTCCTACCGCCGGATAAAAGATGTAGCAAAATTTCAACAATATTCCCGCAAAAAAAACCGGCTATTGAATTCAGCAAAATAACTACTACCAAGCATCATTGAAGATGCTAAAATACAAACAAGTCACATTCCCAACAGGTACCAATATTTAGTTATCAAAAGTGTGACCTGCCTCTACATTCTACATACATAACATAATCTAAAATGCATCTGCCCTTGCATATCATCAAGCCTTTGTAGGATCCGCTTGCACACTACATATCAACAAAATAAAATATTACATCCATATATTATGAAACTTATTTTCGGTAAATTTTAAATGTGAACTTACTTTTTTATCAAAGTAGCAGCATACAAAGCCCACTCCTCACGCACGTGTAAAATATCATCTTCAGTATACTCCTTGACGGTAGAGAACTTCAATGTAAAATTAAATTAATTAGCACTTGCTATGATTACAAGATACACTAATTAATTAATTGCGCTCACATTCTGTTTCAAAAGATTCACGTCTGATACAATATCCTTCATGTACTTCATCACAAAGTAACCACACTCAACTCCTCCTGTTTGCTTAGGGCACTGCATATATTCAGTTTAAATAGACAATAAATACAAACTAAGATTTACTAAAAACAAAGAACAAGTTATACTAAAAAAAAATACAGTCAAGTATTGAATGGATTGCAATAATTCACTTCTTTAACTCACTTCTTTAAAACAAATTGCAAGAATTCAATAGGAGTATGCTTCATGGATTGGCCTTTCCAAGGGATTTTATTATTTTTTATCTTTTGGACCAGATTCCCTTGGTTGGTTGAGCCATGATTTTTATGCAACTTGAGTCTTGGAATGGCTATTACCCTATTTGCGCATGACATGTGAAACAGATAGATAGCATCACCATTTGATCCAGATTTTTCACTATAATAATATTATTCAATTTGGAATCTTTACTCTCCTTAATTCAGAAACTACCTTCTTCATATCATGTGCATCTACCCTCTATCATATACATTGATTTAATTAACTAACAAACTAATAATAATAGAATAATAAATAATAGAATAATAAACAAATATTTTCTGGCCGGGACAGTTCATACTGATTAAAACTTGCGGCATACAAATCACAGCCGCTAATTTAAAAACTTGCAACTGATAAATATTGTTCCTAGGGATGGAGTATCTAAAATAAGAATAGAACTTAAAAAGGGATGATATGAAGGACCAATTGTGTTTAATAATCTGTCTTTCCATATTTCAAAAATGAGGTTTGAATTATGCACAAAAGCTTAGTCAAAGGGATCTCACATGTAAGGTAAAATGTTATTCATATGAACAATATAGAATTAAAAACAATGGGTGCAAATTAAAAACAGCTCCTAAACACATTCAGATTAAATAAAGTTAGTCTGAATAATAACTTGCAAGAGATGAGTATCTAAATTCAGAAAATAACTGAAGAAACATGGTTCATAACAAAGATCCATTAATTTTTGTGAACTGCCTTTCCATACTACAAAACACCAACTCAGATTTCTGATCTCACGTACAAATCACAGCCGTTAATTTAAAAACTTCCAAATTATCCAGTCAAGAAATCTCTAATCATATCCAAGCATAATAGAGTTTACACACATATGAATGATACACAATTACACACATATATAAATTGTTGACTTGGATAAATAAATTTATACTGAAAGTGATAATAAACATCAAAGAGTACATACCATCACTCTCACCCATTTTAAATTCAACCTTTTCTTGGATTTTTGGGCATGATTAATCGTCACCCCTCTGAAAAGGAAACACAGTCATTATTAAATTCAACCGATCCAATATTTTCTCATAAAGTGTACATACAATCAAGATTTACATTTAAAGGGCCTATGTAACTTAACTGATTCACGATTTCCTCCAAATCCTTCGATGGAATTCCTCCCAAGGAATCTAGGTAGTAAATCGTTTCAGCCGCCATGTCGATGGCGACCAACACCCAATGATTCCTACATAACAGTGAAACTATATGTAATTAGAAAACTAGAAAAGCACCATTGTTTGCAAAAATACAAGTCACTTGCAAAAGAGATTACATACCCGGTATTATAGGGGATTAAAGTCATTTGTCCAAGCAAGGAAATATCCAAAAGATCAGCTATGTATTGTGACCTCCTAGTAACAGCTTGGTGTGATGCCCTCTTTGGTATTGCTATGGCAGCAGAAGTACCAAACTGTACTGGCATGTCCCCTCCATCAGCCTCCATTTTCTGATGCAGGTACCTATTAAGTTATTACTCATCAAGTTGAATTAAGTTCATTCATTTTGATGTTTATAATAAGATACTCTTACCGCTTAATACTATAATACAATAATGATTTTAATGCAACTAAATGTAATATATACCAAACGGGAACTTATTACCTCGTCCAAATTTCAACAACTGAATTTGAAACCTGCTGAAAGTTGATAACACAGCGGCAAACCTCCTTGTTAAACATAGATTTTGTTTGGAATCCAAAAATTTCAGCATCTTGCTTGATGCTGTTCATCTCTCCTAAACAATTTTCCACTAAAATGCAAAACATCGTCATGTTAGCGCTTTGTTCTTTTCTTTTTTCAGCAACGGACCTGGTCATTCGTTGTACATTTAGCTGGGACTTAGCTTTCATTCCAGTCCTTCTCTCTTTCACAAATACCACCTCGCACCCCTGTTTTTGTTTTCCCTCCACTCGGTCATTCTCCATATTTGCTATTGACCGATCTTTTCCCTTTTCGGGCTCTGCAAGAGACTGATCTTCCTCTTCATTCATATCCTGTATGTAGCATAAAGTGTGCATGTAATTTACAAACATTACTATCGTATTTAATCAAAAAAACATATGCAACTGGACGTCTAACCATATCATGGGAGTGAGCATTGGGTTGTCCTAAAGTATCCTTGTTTATGTGCTGAGGGGAATTTCTGGGAACGCTTCCAAATAGCTTCTTCCGATGAGTAAATACTGGTTTTTCCACCTCTCCAACAGTCTATATCATAGAAGTTAACTATTTATTAATAACTATATCTCATTAAACATTCACTTAAAGATGTAGTTGTACATACCTTCTGCATTCCACGACTCTCACCCTCGGGTTGTTCATTATTACCCTCCATTTTAGCATGTTTTGACTTGAACCTGGGAGATCTTCTGGGAGCACTGCAGCGTTCCTTCAAAGGATTAAGTATCGACTACTCAAACTCTCCACCAGCCTTCAAATGATAAATACGTATTAATAATAAAAGTGTAAATAAGGTGCAAAATTATATACTAAAGTTATGTGTGTACCTTTCTTTTCTGAGATTTATTGGCATCGCTGCAACTACCAATTTCACTAAAAGCATTGGACACATGATCTTTCATTTCACTAAACTTTTGCAACATCATTGCATACCTTCTATCACATACGGCTTGTACTTTGTCCTTCTCGGTTTTGATTGCCTTTGGCGTGTGAAAGTATCGTGTTGGGGTAATGAAGTGCCCCAAACCCTGTACTCTACTGCCATTTGGTTTTTTCTGAAGAGCAACTGAGAGCACATCATTGTCTCCATGAGGCACAAATGATCCTTCCTTCACCTTATTCTTGAGCTCCTTCTACACAAACAAACATGTTACATCAGAGCATTACTAGAGCATTACCATATTGTGTCAAACACCATTTTTTTTGTTCTAAAAAGAGCATAAAAAGAGTCAATTAATTGACCTCAGTACACTGGGAATCATTACTAAAAGAAGCATGTTCATATTCATAAAATTATTACAACCCTTACTATTTCTTCTGCAACTTTCAAAACCTCAGGATCATATCCATCATCTTTTCTTTCTCTTCCCCAGAGCCATGTATCCGCTCGATCAATGTCGTTGACATTACTTCCAAGTTGTTCTTTCTTTCAGTTTTGAAAACAGAAAAGGTAAATCATGTAAATACTCATATACACAATCAAATAATTAAAAATGGAAGATTAGAACAAACCTTATTTATAAGTAACCCTCCATAACCTGTTGAACCTAATCGGTGATTATATATATTCTTCTTTCGATTTTCACTTGCTTTTTTGCATTTTTCCTAAAAGCATTTAACAAAGTTATTACATATATTCACAAATGTTTCTACTTATATGAAATGCATTAGTAAGTTCTATTACCTGGAATTCATCTGTAAAGCACCACTTCACAAACATTCTCCATTCATCAGTACCAATGTGCTTATATTCTTCTGGAGGTAAGCTTAACTTCTCGGGCGCATCCATGTGTTGTGCAATGAATTCAGTGTACAAAGTGCACCTAAAATTTTTATGTGCAGCTGCCATTGTTTGGAGTATATGTTTCTCCGAATTAGTAGGCAACACAAACAGATCCTACATCCAAAAGAACATTAAATTATTGAAAGAATAATAAAATCATAAAGACTACAAATAAACTGAAAGAATTAAACACTTAAAGACTAAAAAAGTAATTGACAAAGTTAATAGCAGCACACATGCATACAGTTTCTTACCTGAATATGCATCAACATATCATTTTTCAACTTAAGCGGGACTCTTCTCCAGTCATGGTACAGAATGGGCACATAGTCCCTGACTATAACCCCAAGGTAATTAGACAGTTCCGTCCAACCCTTACCTGCTAAAACACCAACACTACTAGAAAAATGCTTTACAGTGACAATTTTATAGTGACACTTTTTGATAAAATGACATTAATGACATAAAAGTGTCACTCTTTTCAAACAAAAATACATAAGCTCCCTTTAGTGACACTTTCATTTTTTACGGAGTATATTTGCAGGCCCGCGTCACTATTCATATTACTTACGGGCCGGCCTGCTAGAGTTTATTATACGGAGTAATATTACACTTCTCATTTTTTCCCTCTCCCGTTTCAGACTTAACACACATCCCGCTCAGCTTTCCTTCTTCTTCTATGAACCCTAAGCTAACTCCTCGATCGATTGCCTGCTTTTTTGCCCTGCCGCTTGACTCCATCTCCTCGCTACGTAATCTAATACCCTAATTCCATGGGCTGCATATCAATCGGCTTCTTAATATCAATCTGCGATCAATCTTGGCAGAATCAAAGTAGTGAGAAAGAGCAGTTCCGTATTGCTTAAGAGCAAGCTTCGCATGGCCTATGTTGCCTTCCTGGAGCATGGAATCTCCTCCAGGAACCAGGATGTTAACTTCACCCAATCAATTTCTATCTTCTCTCTTCTGCGTCTTGGCGGAATCAGAGTAGCGAGGAAGAACAAAGCCGTATTGCTCAGGAGGCAACTTTCTCCATCGTCTTCATCATGTTCGCTCATCAACAACTCTTCTTCTTCGCTCATAGGAATCAATCTGAGTAGAAAAGAACGGAAGTAACTCTCCATTTGGGGTTTCAAGTTCAGGTTTTGATTCCCGTTTTACTTTTCTCTGGATTTATTAATTTGAGTTCTTGATTCATATTTAGCTATTGATTTAAAGTATATAAGAGCACGGAATATGAGTTATGATATAACATTCATATAATAGGAAATTATCATGGAAACATAGAACAGGTTTAAAGTGTAATTAGCTATATAAGAGCACACAAGTTATTATATATTTACACTATCTGATTCATTTAGGATATTGAAATTAATTTTAATCAAGGCACTTGATGCCACTGGATATATTCAAATCATGCCCCATGAAGGGTTCCAAGTTCTTATTATGGAAGGAAAATGCGGAGCTAAAAATAATAAACTTGAGCTGAACTGAAGGGCAATGTTCAATTCTGTAATGTTTCTTTTCCAAGTATCCAACTATTTTTATTAGTATGGTTCTTTGCTCTATCAGTTTATTAAGTGAGTACTTTTCAGTTTGAAAATAACTTACTCACACCTGGATTAGTAATGTTTTTTGGTGGAAGTTTGCAGTTCACAGTTTAGTCAATCAAGTTTCTATTTTTATTAACTAAGATTTATTTTGAAGTTTGCATTTCACGCTTTACTCAATGAAGTTGCTATTTATATTTTTAAGTTTCCTTAAAATGGTAGATGGCATTTTAAATCCTTCTGAGAGTCAATAAGGGTATAATATTCATTACAGAAATCCAAAACAATGTCAAATACTACTCTCTAGCATGGGTTGGTGAGTAAACTGGACCTTTTTCAGTACAAAAAGTGGAACAGGTTCTTTTTCTTGGTTTTGTTTTAAGTACATCTCTTCCAAAAATGCTTATAAATTTATATTGATAGGGACATGGAGGCTCACTTTGGTTGATGCATGGACTGTTCAATTCTAACAGTGGGTGTGGTTATGTGGAGAAACCTGACTTTCTATTGAAGCATGGTCCTCATGGTGAGGTGTTTGACCCTAGAGCTACGTTACCTGTAAAGACAACTTTGAAGGTGTGCCCAATTGTTTGACATATACTAATGATTGAGCTTTCTCTAGACAAAAATTTGTGGTCCTGCTAAGTTCAACTTAAGACGAATAACAATAGGAAAATCATATGATTCGTTTAGTTCAATAATATTTTTGGGTTTATTTAGGGTTTAAGTATCATTACAAGCACTTTGCTAACAACTTCTTAACTTACAGGCACTTTGCTAACCAGAGGCTCATGTTAAGAGATCATGTTGAAAATATAAAACACTTTTCTTCGCATTGAGTAATGATGGTGAGGTTAGGGAATCCAACTCATCTTGGTTGCCTTATAATTATAGGGAAATATTAGTATTTGGATGACTATTTAAAGCCTCAAACCCGTATATGAGATATTATTGTTGTGTTTGTAATTTCCTGTATGGAGTATTATTGTTGTCATTATTCTTTTGCCTTCTGCAACCACATTCTGACCGGCCTTGTTGTTTCCTTTGTTTCAGCAACGGAATGGGTGAAAGAGAAGCAAATGGAAAAAGTGCTATCCATTAAGAACACTTATGTTCAGGGCCAGCCCTAGGGAGGGTTAGGCCGCCCAACTGCACATTTTTTGGGCCCAAAAAAATAAAAATTAGTACTAGTATTATCAGTAGTCTACTGCTCTCCAATAGTTGGCCCAATATCAAATTAAAACAAACGAATGGTGTAGGGTTAAACTGTGAAGCAAAGGGCGAAGCTTAACTCTCCAGATGATTCTAAATGGCCCTAGTTTAAGCTCCCCCATATTAAGAATGTGAAGCTTAACTCTCCAAATTCACTCAGTTCTGCCCATATAATTACCAGGTTTTGTCGACCTAATTTTTATTATATATTTTGCACTTCTCTTATGCGTTCTAATGTTTTTTTTGGACCTTCACTTTTTTCAGGGCCCTGTGTCTGTGCACTGCCTACAATTGCTATGGGCAGGCCCTGATAATCTTCATCATCATCATGTAAGTATACATTAGGATACCAAACCAGGAAAATGCATAGAATAAATTGTTTCCTACAATAAATGAATTAAAAAATATAATATAACTATAATTTTTTACATATTCTATACCTTTATCCGCATCATAGTTTTCACTATTCGTATTATATTGCTCCTCCATATCTGCAAGATTGAGTCTCCAATAAATATTAAATAAATACAATACATCTCTCTTTTGGACCGTCACCATTTATCTAACACGCAGAACTAAAATGATTCAAACTGTAGCTACCCGGCAGTTTATATACTGTAATATAAACATTAGAAGCATGTAATGTTATTTTGGAAGCATGTATGGAAGCATAAACATTAGACCGTCATCATTTATCTAACAAGAAGAGAACTAAAGAAGTATAACAAATCTTTTATCATGCTCTTAACAAGTCTCTGAAAGCATCTATGGTATTAAATTGTTATCGAAGTGTGTACTTCATAAACCACCCATAAGGCTTAAACCTCTAATAGAGTAAACAAGGCTGGTGGCTCTAGTTTACTAAGGCATAGAGGCACATAAGCCAAAGCTGAATGTGCAAGGCCGTACAAGGAGCTAGTACACCTTGATTTTTAATAAAACTTCATGTTATTTTGTGTTGTTTGGCATGCTGTGATAAAAAATGGAGCTGCAAATTTTTAAAATTGAATCAATGGTTCATCATTAACACTAGTAATTCAGTATTCATTGGGCTTGTTTCTAGATATGATTTATCAGTTTACTGAAATTCTTAATATTAACAAGAATCTTTGTTCCCAGTGACAGAGATTTTTGTGCTTGTTCCCAGCTTTACCCCCCTTTTCTCTGTGATACTAGTATTTAACAAGAATACTAGTATTATTCTCAATCTGATTTTTGTGCTTGTTTTTCTTCCCAGTGACAGAGATATGGCTATCTTCCTCCTTACTGGCTTCCTGAGGAAGTACATCAACCTCAGCATTGAAAGCCTCAGAATCTATCTCCAGTGTTACTGTCTCAGGTAAGGATTCAGTGTTTGGCTGATTAACCACCCTCTGACTTCCGGTATCCTCCCTTGCCAACTTTACAGCCATAGCATGAACTTTGGATCTGATGTTTTCCCACCCTTCTTCCCAGTTATGCAATGGCTTGGAATTATATTTGTAATCAACCCTCTCCCAATCTGACAAAGTAGCTTTAGCAAGAAGTTCAGGGTCAAGAGATGCATTTTTATGCATCAACTGTAGGTGGAAGTCATCTTTAATAGTTGAGGAAATTATATGTGTTTTGTCATCCAACCATGGAATGTTCATTTGCAATAAGACTTTGAGTTTAGTATCTTTTGCAGGATTATAACCCTGCTCCTTGGAATACAACTCAGTCTCCTTCTCCTGGGAAGCAATTGGATTCCCAGGTACCAAATTCTCTGACCCATCTAAAACCACCAAACCATCTTGAATGATAACCTTGCTTGACTTGGCTTCCTTGTAAAACTCCTCTTCACTTTCAGATTCTGCATCCAAGGCTCTAGATGAAGATGGAATGCAGGTTGTCCCTTCGGGGACATCCGATAAAATTGGAAGAGTGGGCTACATATGCAGCTACTTTGATAACAAGTACGTTTATAGTTCAAAAGTGAAGAACATAATTTAAGTTTGGTACTATATATGGATGTTAGTTGCCTGGTTGGGCGATATGTACTTATGAACATAGTGGTCATTTTTCAGTGTTAATGAATGCGGCTGCTAGGAAGACTTGATGATGTGAAGCTGGCTGGGCGATATGTACTTCTGAACTGTTATTGGCGTTGTATGTACGATGTGTAGGATGCTCACTTTTTTGGACAAAACTATGTAGTTGCTTAGAATTCTATTAACCAATAGTTGCTTAGTGGTAAAGTGATCACTTTTGTGTTGGAACATGTTGGAATTTTTGTCATGTTTTGTCCAGCATACCTAGAATGCAAAGTTCAACCACAATTTAGCTTGGAGTTTGACATGAATATTATGCTTTAAATGTTCCATGTATGTTTTGAGATTTATTGACTTTATAGTTTATGGGATTAGATAATATTCAATTTCAATTTTTTAAATATAATTGAAATGGATTTTCTAAATTACCCATGAAATGGAATGCTGAAATAATGCAAACCAAAGTGATACCAAAGTGTCACTAAAGTATGATACCGTAGTGTCACTAGAATATGTGATGTAAAAGTGTCACCGAAGAGTTATGTCTCCTATGTATCACTAACTGGTGATACGACAGTGTCACTAGAATGTATGATGTAAAAGTGTCACCGAATAGTTATGTCACCTATGTATCACTAACTAGTGATACCATAGTGTCACAATTTTGTGACACTTGTAGTGACACTTAAAAAGTGTCACTATTTCCCACTTTCATTGACACTTTTTTAGTGTCACAGAAACTTTCAGTGACACTAATTTGGTGTCACTGTAGGACATTTTTCTAATAGTGCAAGCTCATTAACTTCCACAATCACTCTATGATCACCACTTTTCTTCAACATCATCTTCTTCTTTGTCTTTTCCCGCCTACGCGGCCTCCCATCCAGTTCATCCATATCAACATTGTCCATGTCTCCATTGTGACTCTTCATATCAAACTGTATCCTACATAATAACAAGATTATACATACAAATAAAGTTATTTTCCTTTGAATTGAATTACAAATCACAAATAATACATAAATGAAGTAAAATAAACCAGAAAGTTATGTAAAAGTAATACTTACTGAAACGTAGCAATGAATTCATTTCAATTTTGACTAATTGGATTTTGAATTCGCATCACAAAGTACTCTATCATAAATCCCATCATCATCTGGGGTTTCCAAATCAAGAATATGTGTTGGGTAATGTGAAGTTAGGGGATCATGTATAACCATTTCATCACATCCAGCGTCTGCAACGTGATTAACCTTCTGACCAACCGAACAAACCACTGATTTTCTTGGATGAAATTGATCTTTCACATAAAAAACTTGTTTGGCATGCGCAGCTAAAATGAAACAATCATTTTTATGGCCTATCTTATTCAGATCAAGTATTGTGAAATCCAACTTATCTTCTTCTACATGCCTATTATCTACCCAGTCACACTTGAAAACAACCCTCTTAGTCATCAGATAGTGAAGGACCCAAATTTCAGTTAGAACGCCGTAGTAATTCAAGTCCGCTACAAGACTAACCCCACTATTTTCTGTAACACGACTTAAATCCCGCTCCTTTGTAGCAAAACTAAATCCATTTATATTGTACCCTGAGTAAGTTGTCACTGTTGTGTTTGGTTTTTTAGCTAGCCATCTGACAGTTTTGTCCACATCAATTCCATTTGCAACATCATTTAGAACCTACAAATTATATGCTAAATATTCAGTATATTTATGTATCATTTTTAATATGATCAGTGACCATAAGTTAATAACGAGTAACCTTCTCTTCAAACCACTTGACAAATGTCCGATAATGGTGTATTTCAATACAACCATCATCATAAAATGATTGCAGCTCCAACATATGCTCCCTATTTTTTTAACAAGAAGAGTTAGATTATATAGTATACACAAATAGACAAAACCGAAATAAACAATGGAGTGCTTACTTTATGGACGGCTGAACTTCAGGCGTATTAAATAGAATAGTACGATGTGCTTGCTCAAGCAGTGAGCAATCAACTATTTTAGTGTCCCCGCGTCCTAAAGGCCTTTCAATTGGGTCATCATTATCAGAATGTGTAGGCAATCCAATCGATTCATGGTTGGAAATATACTCAGCACAAAATTCAAGAGCTTCCTCTACCACATAACACTCGGCAATGCATCCCTCAGGATGGTAATGATTGCGGACGAACCCTTTTAAGAATTTCATGCTTCTCTCAAAAGGGTACATCCAACAGAGAAAAACTTGGCCACAAAGACGCACTTGAGCAACAAGATGGATTGTCAAATGAACCATTATATCAAAAAATGATGGTAGAAAATATTGCTCAAGACAGCACATGGTGATGTGGTGACTGGACTCTAAATCATCAAGTGAATCAGGATCTAGGACCTTCTCACATAGTCTGTTGAAGAATAAGCACATACTAGTTATCGCATTGGTAACATTTTCTGCCACTGACATGTTCCGAATGGCCAAGGGAAGTATTTGTTGCATCAAGGTATGACAATCATGAGATTTAAGACCTTGAAGTTGACTGTCATCATCAGAAACTATGCTTTTCAGGTTTGATGAATAACCATCAGGCACTTTTATTTGCAGTATGATTTCACAAAATTTGGAATTCTCTTTAGGAATTAAGTTTTTCCTAATGTTCAAATGAGCAAGGTCATCTCGAGCTCTAGGTCCATCTTTTGTTTTGCTCAATTGATCAAGAAGCGTTCCATAGATGCTCTCACACACATTCTTCTCTATGTGCATCACATCTAATAGATGACGAACCAACAAATGCTTCCAATACTCTAGATAAAAAAATTGATTTGCGCTTGAACAATCTATCGTCTCCATCATTGTGATCATGCTTTCTCTTTCTTTTGCGGTCCTTGCGCTTCCCACTTTTGTAATTTATTCCTTCAACCAACTTCAGAACATCTTCACCGGAGAGGGTTGCCGGAGGTCCCTCTCTCTCAACTTGATTATTGAAGACTTTCTTTAAATCTCTAAACTTGTGGTTTTTCGGTAAAAAGCGACGATGGCTCATATAAACACATTTCTTACTACATTTCAGCCATATTGAACGAGTGCCTGACCCACAAATAGGACATCCAAAATACCCCTTCACGGTGCTACCAGACAGTTTACCATAAGCATGGAAGTCACTTATGGTCCACATCAATATAGCTTTTAACCTGAAGGTCTCCTTTCTAAAACTATCGAAAACATCTACACCATCATTCCACAGGGTTTTTAGGTCATCAATCAGGGGTTGTAAATAGACATCTATATCATTCACAGGAAGTTTAGGACCAGAAATTAAAAGAGACAACATCATGAATTTTCTTTTCATGGTCAACCAAGGGGGAAGATTATAAATGACTAACTGAACAGGCCAACAACTATACGAAGAACTAAGTGAACTGTGTGGATTTACTCCATCACTTGAAAGAGCTAACCTCAGATTCCTAGGATCTTGACTAAACTCAGGCCACATTTTATCAATGTGATGCCAAGCTTGAGCATCAACAGGATGACGCAATTTACCATCTTTAATGTGATGGTCTGCATGTGTTGAATATATGGTTTTGTTGATGACTAACCATATAGGAAGAGAACCGCTCCAGGTTCATGATGAGCAAAGGATAGAACTATTATTTCACTAACCATGCAGGTGTACTAATACGAGTTCTTAACTGAACTACAGATGGAACTCGTATGCGTTCTGAGCTTACGATTTCGGCTTGCATAAATATATTGTCCTTTATAAATTAACCTTTTATTAATTAAGTTTTTATGGGAAGAATCCTTGGTCATAAAGGGTTTGTGACCGTAGTCTTTTCTTGGGTTTGGAAAAGTAGTGATCCTTAGTTAAAGGAAAGTTTCCTTTGATAAAATACTCGAATATTCTTGCCACCTTTACATTAGTTGACCAGATCATGTTATATGGACATATAAAAGGGTTTTCTTACTAATTATATCAAATGGGATATTTTCGGTGGATTGCCTAAGCATGTGGGTTGACCAATCATGGCCAAATTGCTTACCATAATCAGCCTTTAGTAATTAATCATTTGATTAGATATTTTGAATAGTGGTGTCTAAATATGACCCGATTAATCTCACAAAAGGCAAGTAAATTAGTACCATTCTTTAGGTTGCTGAATAAGTTACTCTCCATAATAAGCGTGCTCGATAATTCAAAAATGCTTGAAGTCTTTTGATTATGACTAACGAATGTTTTTAGCTCCAAAAATGATAAGTGATAAATAAGGAAAGGAATTCAAAATTCAGCATAGCAAGGAAAGGAGCCAACGTTTATCAAAAGGAGAGCTATATATATACACAAGATGGTGATACATTGAAGAGTGCTCGAGCAGAAAGAGATTGTAAAGAATAATCACTCAAGAGAAAAGATCAAGTCCATAGTGCCTGAAACTGCCTACACGGAGTTCTAGATAGAGTTTTTCTTTTCCCTTTCATATTGTACTTGGAATATTGAGGCTTAATTGGCTAGTGTAGCTGCCTCGGGTTAAGTGTGTGTGAGAGCTTTGTGATAAAGCTGAGAGGCTCTCTACCCGCAAGGTAGAGATGCATAACTCTTCCTAGAGAGGATAGAGTTGGGGAGGCTCAAGGGTAGATTAGGAGAATCACTCTTGTAACTCTTTCAAAGGCTTGTTTAGTGAAGTTGTTTAAAATTCCTCCGAGGGAGGTCGAGGTTTTTTAATCCCTTTGAGCCAAGGGATTTTTCCTCGTTAAATTCTTGTGCACTTTACTATTTTGCAATTCCCTTTATCCCACACTAGAACTCGGCGAAAAACTGCCACGGTTCCACACACACACAATTCACCCCCCCCTCTTGTGTTGCTAACCGTTTTCATCAATTGGTATCAGAGCCGGTCTTCACCACATAGAGGCTAATACCTTGGGAAGAGATCCGGCAAAATGAATACGGTTGACCGATTGGAAGAAGGGTACTCGACTCAACGACCACCATTGTTCAATGGCAAATACTATCAATTTTGGAAGAGTCGGATGGAGAACTTTATCAAAGCCGATAACTATCAGGTTTGGAATGTAATAGAAAGCGGTGATAATGCCATCACAAAGAGAAACGCCGAAGGTAATGTTGTTCCTAAACCTAAAACCGAATATACTTCTGAAGATTATGAGAAACTCGAGCATAATGCCCAAGCCCTTAAATATTTAATTTGTGGTCTTGGTCCTGCCGAACACAATCGGGTTCTAGGATGCAAGACTGCAAAACAAATGTGGGATTTGCTCGAGGTCACTCATGAGGGAACCTCACGTGTAAAAAAATCTAAGATTGACATATTCATGCGTAATTACGAATTATTCGTAATGAAGCCAAAAGAGTCAATTAAGGATATGATTACACGTTTTACTAATATTATCAATGAGCTTTCAGCCCTTGGAAGAGAGATTACAGTAGAAGATCAAGTAAGAAAGATCTTGAGAAGCCTTCCCCCTATATGGAAGCCTAAGACCACCGCCATTGAAGAAGCAAAAGATCTATCCACCATGACGCTTGAAGACTTGACCGGATCACTCTTAACATATGAACTAGGTCTTCAAGAAGAACAGGATGCCGAGAATGCTAGACGAGAAAGAGGAATAGCTCTAAAGGCTCGAGAGGAAGAAGAAGAATCCGAAAGTGAATCGGATGATGAGATGAGCATGTTTGCAAAACAATTTGGGAGGATGTACCGAAAGTTCAAGAACAACCGTACCAAACAAGGTAAAAGGAATACTCAATCCTTTAATAACCAAGGTTGTTTTGTTTGTGGTTCCTTTGAGCACAGGGCTAAGGACTGTCCACAAAAGAAAAATGAGAAAACCTACGACAAGAACAAGTCCAGTTCCAACCGGAGGTTCAGTGAAGACAAAAGCTTCAATAGAGATCTCAAGAAGGCAATGATGGCCGCATGGGGAGACTCATCCGATGAAGAAGAAGAAGAAAATGATAAGAACTCTAATCATGCGGGTCTATGTCTTATGGCACTCTCCGACGAGGAATCCGACCAAGAAAGCTTTGAGGTAAACTTTGAAAATTTTCTATCCAAGTTTGACTCTCTATCCAAAACCAAAACTCGGAAAATTTTCAAAAGGTTGACTATTGAGCTTAATGAAAGTCTTTCCGAAAATGATCACCTTAAATCACGTATCACTGAGCTTGAGTCTAAACTCGAGGAAGCCACGAGAGCCAAAATAAGGCTTGAAACAAAAGTGGGAGAGTTAGTAGATGAAAGGCTGAAGTACAGTGAAGTGGTTCTAGAACAAGATCAAATTATTTGTTCTCTTAAGCTCGATAGTATGAACAAACAAATTGATCATGATGAAAAGCTTCTCTCAAAAATACCGAGTGTTGGTTGTTTAATTGATCATCTTCATCGTCTTGTTGCCGAGTGCACTGATTTTAAAAATAGACCGGAATATCAATCCTATAGTGCAACGAACAAAACCAGGTCTAGACATCATTCTGGAACTGGTCCTTCTCAGCACAATAAGAAAGTAAACGAGACTGCAGGTCTCGGATATGTTCCAAAGGATATCCGATCTAATCAAAAAACAAATTTTCAGAACCAACCCTTTAAGGATAAAAGAACCCAAGGACAACCCAGTTCTAGACCATATCAACAGCCACCTAGAACTGGACCAAACTGGTTCGATAGACTGGTTCAGAGACACAAAAACGGTTATGGACAAACGCCTAACCGGACTTTTTACAAAAGAACTAGAGGCTTTCACGGTAAATGGAAACCCAAATACGTTGATACTTATGATAACCGAGTTTGCATGCATTGTGGCAAAATCGGTCATCTTCGGTATCAATGTTACTCTCGGCAAAAGACCCTAGATAGATGCTATGATTATGTTAGATCTTCCTCAAATAAATACAAAATGGAACCCAAGCAGGTCTGGGTTCCACGCACTAAACCTTAAACCTGGAACAGCGCCAAGTGAGGGGGAACAATCACTGGTTCCTTGACAGTGGTTGTTCTAAGCACATGACGGGAGACAAATCTTTATTCCTCTCACTTCGGCCATTTAACGGTGGAAAGGTGACATTTGGAGACAACGGCAAAGGAGAAATCATAGCCGTGGGCAAAGTTGGAAAGTCACCTAGCCATGCTATCGATAATGTATTTTTAGTCAAGGGTTTGAAATTTAACTTACTAAGTATTTCTCAATTTTGCGATCGAGGTAATAGTGTTGTTTTTGATCATAACGTTTGTCGCATTATTAATAACGAATCACAACAAGTTATACTTGAAGGCAATAGGCTCGAAAATACATATAAAGTAGATCTTGATTCATTGCCTAATATTAGTATGACTTGTTTGAGCGTTATTGATAACGATCCTTTGCTATGGCATAAAAGGCTTGGACACGCTAGTTTTTCACTAATAAATAAACTTAAAAATGGTGATTTAGTCATTGGACTGCCCAATTTAAAATTTTCACTTGACCATGTTTGCTCGGCTTGTGCCACCGGAAAACAATCTCGATCATCCTTTAAAACAAAGAATTTGGTGAGCACAAGCAAGCCCATAGAACTGATTCACATGGATTTGTGTGGTCCAATGTCAGTCCGTAGCCGAGGAAATAAAGAATATGTTCTAGTTATTGTTGATGACTTTTCAAGATTTACATGGACTATCTTTCTTGCTAGCAAGAAAGATACTTTTAATGAGTTTGCTATTTTTGTAAGGAAAATTGAGCATCAAACGGGTCTACAACTAATCAAGATCCGATCGGATCATGGAACTGAGTTTGACAATTCTCTCTTCGATGCCTTCTGCAAAGAACGAGGGATAGACCACAACTTCTCCGCACCTAGAACTCCACAACAGAACGGAGTGGTAGAACGGAAGAATAGAACTCTGGAGGACATGACTAGAACTATGCTTATTTCCAGCGGTCTAGCTAGGAGTTTCTGGGCCGAGGCTCTAAACACAGCATGTTATATCATCAATCGAGCCATGATTCGCCCACTCCTAGGGAAGACACCCTACGAACTGCTCAAAGGAAGGAAGCCCAATATTAGTCACCTAAGAACCTTTGGATGCAAATGTTTCGTCCACAACAATGGGAAAGATAACATTGGCAAGTTTGATGCTAGAAGTGACGAGGCAGTCTTCCTCGGATATTCTCCTCATAGCAAGGCTTACAAAGTTCTAAACAAACGCACACAATGTGTGGAAGAAAGCATTCATGTAATCTTTGATGAAGCACTTGCCTCAAAGTCAATCCAAGCCGATGATGGTGAGCTAGGGATTACTCGCAAGAAATCCCAATCTCAAGGAGATGAAGGAACTAACAATCAAACTGGTGAAGTACCTCTAACAAAAGGAAGAGAACAACCTGGAACTGAAGGAGAATCCGGACAGAACACTGACACTGGACCTATAGAACCAGTTTCAGAAACTCTCTACAATTTGGTGGATCAATCCAACGCTCCTAGGGGTTGGAAGCTTCATAGATCACATCCGCTGGATAATCTCCTCACCGATCTAAATCAGGGAGTAACAACTAGATCTAAACTTAAAAATTTTTGTGCTTTCTCTTCTTATTTATCTCTTATAGAACCGGAGAACCATGAAGTGGCTCTCTCCGACACTGACTGGGTTCTAGCCATGCAGGAAGAACTGAATCAGTTTGAAAGAAATAAGGTGTGGCATCTAGAACCGAGACCTAAGAACAAGACTGTGATAGGTCTCAAGTGGGTATTCAAAAACAAGCTCGATGAACATGGTCAAATAACAAGGAACAAAGCTAGGCTTGTTGTCAAAGGCTATAACCAACAAGAAGGGATAGATTTCAACGAAACATTTGCACCGGTGGCAAGACTAGAAGCAATCTGAATGCTCATAGCTTTTGCGGCTCATATGGGTTTCACCCTCCACCAAATGGATGTCAAGACGGCCTTCTTGAATGGATATCTAAAGGAAGAGGTATATGTAGAACAACCACCGGGCTTTGAAAATCAAGATTTTCCTAATCATGTTTTCAAATTAGATAAAGCACTTTATGGCCTCAAACAAGCACCTCGTGCTTGGTATGAACGTCTATCCAAATTTCTTTTGGAAAACAATTTTGAAAGAGGAAAAATAGATAAAACTCTGTTTCTAAAAATAAAAGATCAAGCCCTATTGGTTGTTCAAGTTTATGTTGATGATATTATTTTTGGTGCTACTAACGAATCTCTTTGTGATGAGTTTTCTTCTCTTATGAGTTCCGAATTTGAGATGAGTATGATGGGGGAACTTAATTTCTTCCTTGGCCTACAAATCAAGCAATCAAGCAAAGGAACTCAAATATCTCAACAAAAATACCTCAAGGAACTCCTAAAGAAGTATGGGATGAGTGAAGGAAAAACTATGACTACACCCATGGGGACAAATGATAGGCTGGACGCGGATGAACAAGGAAAAAGCATAGATCAAAAGATGTATCGAGGAATGATCGGGTCCCTACTGTACCTCACTGCCAGTAGACCTGACATTGTTTTCAGCGTAGGTCTATGTGCTCGGTTCCAGGCTAATCCCAAAGAATCTCACCTCAAGGCTGTGAAAAGGATCCTCAAGTATCTCAAAGGAACGGCTGATTTATGCCTATGGTATCCACGTAATGAGAATCTTGAACTAATTGCATATTCAGATTCTGATTTTGCAGGTGATTTATTACATAGGAAAAGCACGTCTGGAACTGCTCACTTCCTGGGTCCTTGTCTAGTTTCTTGGAGTTCTAAGAAACAAAATTCAATAGCACTCTCAACAGCGGAGGCCGAGTACGTAGCCGCTGCATCATGCTGTTCACAATCATTATGGATCATGCAACAATTAAGTGACTATGGAGTTGAATTAAAGTGCACACCAATTATGTGTGATAATACAAGTGCCATCAGCATCTCCAAAGATCCAGTCATGCACTCTCGGACCAAGCATATTCATATCCGACACCACTTTTTGAGAGATTGCGTGGAAAAGGGGCTGGTCAGACTAGACTACTGCACCACTGATAAACAAATTGCCGACATTTTCACCAAACCCTTGGGAAGAGAAAGGTTTGAAATCATCAGACTTGAACTTGGCTTAATTAATTCCTAAAACATAGTCTTATTTTTCCTTTTTTTCTTTCCCGAACATGTTGGTAAATTTCCCCTTCCTTGTTTAGTAAATCTTGTGGATTCAAATTTGAAATTTATGGGGGCCGATTTTTAAAACTAATAATTACTTGTCATAATGATCATCTCTTTCCAAGAAAAGGCATCTTCCAGAATTTTCTCTTTTCCCAAACCATTCGGCCGCTCATCTCTCTGACTTCCCTTTTTCTTATTTTACTACTTAAAGATTTCTTTCCATCCTAAAAACAATGGTTAAAACAAGGGGGCGTGCGAAACCACTTCGTCGTTCTGGCCGAAACCAAACCACCCGGAAACCACCATCCTCCGCCACTCCAGCACAAATTAACCTTGAACATTCCTCATCCTCCACCGCAATGGCCACGAAGAGTCAGGAGGTCAACATGCAAGAAGGTTCTCCCTCCCCTGTATCATCTCAGGGGGAACATGAATCGGAGGCAAAATCATCTCCACCGCCTACTCCCTCCACACTACTCAAAGCAAAAAGGAAGCCACTAACTCGAGACGGGAAGGTTCTCCCACGGAAGGTCCCTCGCACCAAAGCTATCACCATGGGAATCATTCCCTCCGATAAGCCCGTCAAGGTGTACCCCAAATTGGGTAAAGTGGCGGAGGCAGACGCTGCGAAATTCAAGGCAGATTTCCTCACAAGGAAACACATCAAGGTACTAACGATACCTTTTGAAACCTTCTCCAATCTGTCCTCTGATTTCATTGACCTAATCTCCTTCCAAAAGTGGAACAATCTGTTTGACTCTAAGTCATGTCTTCCTGTCTACCCTGAACACATGTCCGACTTCTTAGCTAATTTAATTATTAAAGACAATGTCATGGTCTCAAGAATCAATGGTGTAAAGTTGTTATGTGACACTGACGATTTGAGCTCGTTGTGGAATGTTCCCTGTTCTGGGACAAATTCGTATCACAAAACTGAATGGCCTTTAACAGATGTTACTCATGAAGAAGCACTTAGTTATTTCGGGTCCAATGATGGGTCTCCATTACATGTTGCTAGCTTGTCCCCCATTCCAAAACTCCTGTTCTACTTCGTACATCACAATCTCGTACCTAGACTAGAGGGGCGCAGCTCACCATCACAAGTGGAACTGGCCTACATGTATCTGCTTGCCAACAAGATCCCTATAAACCTACCCGGTCTCATACTTTCTCATCTCAGTTTCGTCATTAGTTTCTCTTCTAGGAAAGTTGGGATACCCTTTGGCCCTCTATTCACCCTCTTGTTTCAAGCAAAGAACATAAATCTCACTGAAGTTGCCCCTGTGTGTGTTAACAAACCCCTGGACTTGAAAGCTTTACAAACTCTAGGTATAAAAATACAAAATTCCAAGTTGGTCAAGCTAGTTCCCAAAGAGTCTTCAGCCACCACTTCTGAAACTAAACCATCCAAAGCTAAACCTGCTCCTGGTCCATCCTATGATCCTATGCAAATTGTCCCTCTGATCAAGGATCACTTGGATTCTATAGCCCAATCCTTCAAAGAACATGTCGCTGCCTCAGTGTCTTCACTTGCTGGCAAAGTGGATGGTCTGACAACGGAATTTCAAAACTTCAAGCAGCAGGTCATGTCAAGATTGGAGGAACCCGGCATAGTTCATCGTACCATTATTCCCTCCTCGGATGATGAGGAAGACCAAGACACCTAATTCAAAAACACTTTTTAAAACAATGATGTGGGCTAGGAAGTAAACACTAATGGGTATTTCACTGCTGCTTCACTTATGGCACTGTTTTGATTGTTCCTGTTTCCTTTTGGTTGATGCCAAAAGGGGGAAATAATCAGGTGCCTTTATTTTGCTACTATAAGACTTGATTATGCTGGATATGCTGCCATGAGTAATTTTGCAGGAAAAGCACCTATGGTTTGTCATCAACAAAAAGGGGGAATTTGTTGAATATATGGTTTTGTTGATGACTAACCATATAGGAAGAGAACCGCTCCAGGTTCATGATGAGCAAAGGATAGAACTATTATTTCACTAACCATGCAGGTGTACTAATACGAGTTCTTAACTGAACTACAGATGGAACTCGTATGCGTTCTGAGCTTACGATTTCGGCTTGCATAAATATATTGTCCTTTATAAATTAACCTTTTATTAATTAAGTTTTTATGGGAAGAATCCTTGGTCATAAAGGGTTTGTGACCGTAGTCTTTTCTTGGGTTTGGAAAAGTAGTGATCCTTAGTTAAAGGAAAGTTTCCTTTGATAAAATACTCGAATATTCTTGCCACCTTTACATTAGTTGACCAGATCATGTTATATGGACATATAAAAGGGTTTTCTTACTAATTATATCAAATGGGATATTTTCGGTGGATTGCCTAAGCATGTGGGTTGACCAATCATGGCCAAATTGCTTACCATAATCAGCCTTTAGTAATTAATCATTTGATTAGATATTTTGAATAGTGGTGTCTAAATATGACCCGATTAATCTCACAAAAGGCAAGTAAATTAGTACCATTCTTTAGGTTGCTGAATAAGTTACTCTCCATAATAAGCGTGCTCGATAATTCAAAAATGCTTGAAGTCTTTTGATTATGACTAACGAATGTTTTTAGCTCCAAAAATGATAAGTGATAAATAAGGAAAGGAATTCAAAATTCAGCATAGCAAGGAAAGGAGCCAACGTTTATCAAAAGGAGAGCTATATATATACACAAGATGGTGATACATTGAAGAGTGCTCGAGCAGAAAGAGATTGTAAAGAATAATCACTCAAGAGAAAAGATCAAGTCCATAGTGCCTGAAACTGCCTACACGGAGTTCTAGATAGAGTTTTTCTTTTCCCTTTCATATTGTACTTGGAATATTGAGGCTTAATTGGCTAGTGTAGCTGCCTCGGGTTAAGTGTGTGTGAGAGCTTTGTGATAAAGCTGAGAGGCTCTCTACCCGCAAGGTAGAGATGCATAACTCTTCCTAGAGAGGATAGAGTTGGGGAGGCTCAAGGGTAGATTAGGAGAATCACTCTTGTAACTCTTTCAAAGGCTTGTTTAGTGAAGTTGTTTAAAATTCCTCCGAGGGAGGTCGAGGTTTTTTAATCCCTTTGAGCCAAGGGATTTTTCCTCGTTAAATTCTTGTGCACTTTACTATTTTGCAATTCCCTTTATCCCACACTAGAACTCGGCGAAAAACTGCCACGGTTCCACACACACACAATTCACCCCCCCCTCTTGTGTTGCTAACCGTTTTCATCAGCATGCCATGTCATGTCTTCAGCGGTTTTAGTAGACTGGAACATACGTTTGAACCTAGGAATTGGAGGAAAGTACCACAATACTTTCTCAGGAATTCTACTAGTATCTGTTATGGATCCATTCTTTGTCTCTTTCCACCTAGACTCTCCGCACGTAGGGCATTTTTCAAGATCACTGTGTTGCTTATGAAAGAGGATGCAATCATTGCGACAAGCATGTATCTTTTGGTAATCCAAACCTAACACCTTCAATATTTTTTTAGCTTCATACATTGACTTGGGAATGGTGTTATCAGTGGGTAGCAGACTCGAAAGAGCTTCTAATAAAGCTGAGAACCCTTGATCAGACCATCCATATTTTCCTTTTACATTATACAACAACAATAATCCTGAAAGCCTTGTATAACTTGAACCTGAGTATAATGGTTTCTCAGCATCTTCAACTACATCCTTAAACCTTTTTGGGTTACCATCTAGTTCTTCATAAACATCGCCTAACATGTCACCAATTTCATTTTGATCATGAAAATTTGATTGAGAGGGATTAAAGGTTGGATTTTTTCCAGTCTCTCCATGCCTAGTCCAAACAACGTACATTTCCAAGAAACCAACTTTTAACAAATGTACTTTTATTTGTTCAGGCTTATGAAATTCCATGTTACAACAAGTTCTACACGGACACCTAATTGATCTACGATTTTCTGAGTTAAGCATAGAAAATTGTAAGAACTCATCAACTCCGTTTCTGTATTCTTCAGACAACCTGTTACCATCCTTTATCCAAGACCTATCCATCTTTCAATTCCTGATAATTATTAGATCCCAACAAAATATTTAACATACATGTTTAAATAACATATGCAAACACTTGGAAGAAATCAGGGGGAATACTTTAACCAAAGAACTATGTTTAGTTTAATGTTATTACTTTCATATTTTCTACACATTTTAATATTAACCAAAGAACTTTAGTTAACAAAACTGAAAAAATATGTTTAGGAACTTCGTTTTAGTCTATTTAGTTAAGGTATTGAGTACTCTGCTAGTTTAGATAACAAACTAAAAAGATTTGTATAAGAACTTTGTTTTGAACTCACCGATAAACTAATAATGCCTTGAATGAATAGTAGAATTCATTTTCATTTACATCTTTGTTGGACCAATAAAGAATCAAGAAATAGTAGAACTCACAAGAAAATGTTAAAAACAGGTCCGCCTTTAGAACTTTGGAGGCCCTAGATGAAAAAAAATAAGATCCATAAATTATGTTAATGTCATTCTATAACAAAAAATAAAATATATATAGATATTTAGTTTGGTCTTCTATATTTTTTAGTGAGAATCACAAATCAAACAAAATAACTAATTTGTTATGATCACCGAAAGATAGATAAATATTTATATTGGATGGCACCATCTAATAAACGAAAGCTAAAACTACTTTATGTATTTAATAAATTATTTGATTTATCAAAATAGAACACTGGAATAAGCAATATTAAGTTACTAACCCAATAATGTATATTCAATGATCTTTAATCATAAGCCCAAGTGCCTAATAGCAGTAACTTTTATCTTTTATAGTTTATTAGTTTTATTTAAGTGTAATATTTACATCAAGTAATCAAGTTGTATAGCAGGGAGGTCTTTGATGCATCCTCAAGTAATTTTTTCACACTATGGAATCATTTATCCAAGACTTATCCATTTGAATACTAATACCTAGTTTAGAGTACAAACAAAAACTCAAAATAGTATACATAAACGACAAAACATGAAAATTAGCTCATAAATATTTTAATTTGGAGTTCTACGTTTCAGTTTAATGATATAGGAAATAAATATATATAAATCCTCAAAAACTGAAGCACACATTTGAATAAACAAAGGAAAACAGTTTTCCCCCCTCCCAAGTCATACCAATATCTAAAAACTTATAAACACCAATGATGGTTAGGGCATTTTAGGAATGATAAAAATGTTGGTGTAACATTAAAGCAAGTTACACTTATACAATTTGTTTTAATTATTGTACCTTTCATCATCACTCTTATTTCTACTACTGACTCCGTTACCAACTGTTAAGTACGTTTCCTATTAATAACATCCTATATGTGGCTTTGGTATTTTAATTATTCTATGTACTTAATGGGATTGATTTTTATGTAATGTTTTCATTTAATTTTGCATTTTAAAACTTTTCTCTAGGTCACCGTATATGTTATGTAGAAGATGAAATGCTCCTTTGTTTAAATTACATCTTATTAATAAAAAATTAAGAAAACATTACCTGAAAATAACTAAAATAGTATTCCACAGTAATGTTAGTCAATTCAAATAGAAAAGTATTGAATTATTTTCCAATTGTTTCTACTTTAAACGGTGAATTTTTAGTGATTTTTGAAAAAAGTGTTTAATAGTAAAAGTTAGTAGTGTTTGAAAAAAGGTGTTTCTAAAAAGTAAATGTTGGTGGTGTTTGGTAAAAAAAAGTGTTTTTGTGTAATAGAAAAGTGAAAAGCTCTTTTAGAGGCCGTTTGGCAACACAGTTTTCCGGTTTATCAGGCTTATCAGCCAACTTTTTCACCAAACACGTAACTTTTGCTTTCGTGCGCTGAATTGTGTAATAAGCAGAAAACGTAAGGTTAAGTTGAAGTTACTTTTCTGGAAGTATTGGCTGAAGTTACTGTAGATGACCACTTTAGCTATTTTTACATATAATTTTTTCTTTATTTTATTAATAAAATATATTTTAAAAATATTTTTTTTCTTAAATCATCAGAATCATCCAATACAGCCACTTCAGCCAGAACTTCATAAATTTCAGCAGAACCAGCCAAATGAGCCGATTTTCGTGCTACCAAACGGGCTCTTAAGGCCCCCCTCCACTTATTTCTAACTTTTAGCTTTAAAGTGCTTAATTTAAATAAAAGTTTTCGAATTGTTTAATAAGCAGAAAACGTAAGGTTAAAGTTACTTTTCTGGATGTATTGGCTGAAGTTACTGTAGATGACCACCTTAGCTATTTTTACATATAATTTTTTCTTTATTTTCTTAATAAAATATATTTTAAAAATATTTTTTTCCTAAATCATCAGAATCAGCCAATGCAGCCACTTCAGCCAGAACTTCATAAATTTCAGCAGAATCAACCAAATCAGCCGATTTTCGTGCTACCAAACGGGCTCTTAAGGCCCCCCTCCACTTGCTTCCAATTTTTAGCTTTAAAGTGCTTAATTTAAAAAAAAGTTTTCACTTGAAAAAACTCATTTTAGCCCTTTTTAAGCCAAAAGATGAAAAAGTGCGTGTTTGGTAAAAAAGTTGGTTGATAAGGATGATAAACTAAAATTATGAGTTACCAAACGGGGTCAAAATTAATTATAAGTTTGTTTCCACATACTTGTTTGTTTTTACACCTATAATGCTAATTTAATCCCTATTCAATTATATATATTGTCAAATTGTTTGTGGTATTGGAACCATGTGTTTGGAGAATGGTTCTCCTTATGTTATTGATATGTCAATGAACGTCTATTTTGTGGTGAAACACTTTGCTATTTTTGTTATTGGCTATGAAATAATGTTAATCGCTAATGTTAGTTTGATCTTTTTCTTTGTCATTGTTGCTCTTAGATGATACACTCAGAACGGTGCAATAATTTATTTTATTTATGACATGACTACTTTGTTTTGAATTGTAATTTGAAATAAAAGTCCACCTCATAGTCTCATACACTCATATATGTAACTTTTTTATGTATATATTTGACTTTTTTATTTATCCACTTTTTTTAAAACTTTGCGTTATTTCTATTGTTCTTGAATGGCTATAGTTCTCATGCATCCATAGTAATACGTACTTCCAAACTCTTAAGAGATTGTTAAAGTCAAAATCTTGACACCCAGATATAAATCCACTCCGTTGAAAAGTTAAATTCACCTCCTTTAGTACTAGAATTTTAGACTATAATACTCTTTCATCCTCTGCAGTTAGTGTCATTCTTACCATTCGAAACCCCTGACCTTAAGTACCACATTTAGTTTCATTGTTTAGCCGTCAATTCTTTGATTTAGTGATTTGAATTAGAGGTGATAATTAACCCTTGTCTTTATACGAGACGAGTTAGTAGTTATTTGTTCTGTCTGATTCAAATAGTTTGGTTTCAATACTTAGAAAGTTTATAGTAATAATTTTAGTGATAACTAAAAAACAGATTTATAAACGTATTGGGCATTTGCTCAATCGCGCAACGCGCGACACAAACACTAGTCTATAAATAAACAAAGCAAATCAGTTTGGGATATGTAAAACAATTATACATTAATCATATTTCCTTATTGAATTAGAGTTGCAATTTGATATAAATGAACTCAAAAATATATTCTAATAGAGTAATAGTGTAATGTTAAAACAACTTGAAACTAAAAACTAAAATATTCTGATGACATTTCATACATACAACTCACTGATGTTAGGCTTCTCAATTCTGTGAGGAGTTTTGTCAAACACATTGTATGCAAACAAGAATATTGAGTTGCTTCATATTTGTTTCACAAACTACTTAATATATATCGAGCATGAGTTTCATCACACACATTCATATGTAGAAATGCACTCAGATGTTTACTAAGTAACCAAAATCAGTTTCTATGATCATATATACTTTGGGATGTAAAACACAAATCAAATCTAAATATTATAGAAAATAAGAGATAATATTGATGAAAACTGAAAAAACAATGAAGTGGTGGACTAAGTACTTACTGGAGTTGTACGTGGGCGGCTAGATAAGAGAACGAAAGAAGCGACGGAGTACAGGGACGGGGTGCTGCAACGGACTCAATCAATTGAACTGTTGAGGGGTGCCATGGACTAAATCGATCAAACTCGGGTGACGGAGTATGTGCTCTAGATTTGGACGAAGAATCAGCCGGTTGAGAAGGATATTAGCGAGAGTATGGCAGCGATCGGAAGAAATTAACGATGGAAATCGATAGGAAGGTAGCTAGGGTTAGTTTGTGCGGCGGCTCTAGCTCTGGAAGAAGGCATACATGGATCGATGGAATTTTCCTTTTGTGGGATACGATAGGTTAGCTAAGTGTGAAAAAAACAAGTGTTAAAATTAGCTAAGTTAAAAAATGTTAAAGCACACACCGGCCTACCCAGCCCATTAAGTGTCACTATTAGGCAATGATGTTTTTTTGTTAGAAATTAGTGACACTTCTATGTCATTGGTAGTATTCTGTCAGAAAAGTGTCACTACGAAAGTGTCACTGTAAGCCTATTTTTTACTAGTGCGTCTTTAAGAAAATGAAAACGCTGAGAAGATAAACTTTTGGTAAGAATATCTGCCAATTGAAGCTAAGTCGGAACATATTCAACCACCAAGTCACCATGCGACACCCGTTCCCTCACAAAGTGATAATCAATACGAATGTGCTTGCTTCGAGCACATTTAATAGGATTAGCGGTTAAATAAGATGCAGAAATACTATCACATTTAAGCTTGATAGGTGCACGGACTGGGAAGCCGAGCTCAAATAAAACAGACCTGATATGCAATGTGTCCTGAACAGTATAAGCAATCGCCCTGTATTCAGCTTCAGTGGGGGATTTGGAGACTGCGAGTTGCTTCTTGGACCGCCAAGACACCAAATTAGGTTCCATAAATATGGCATAACCGATGGTAGAGCGGCTACTATCTGGACAACCAGCCCAGTCTGCATCTGAATAGGCTATGACTATCGTCGGGTCCTTCGTAGGGCGAAGTAAAAGACCGTGATCTTATGTCCCCTGAAAGTACCTGAAAATATGTTTAACTGCCAAAAAATGTGAAGTGCGGGGGGCATGCATAAAATGTGAAACTAAGTGTACCGCATATGTAATATCTGGACGCGTCATAGTCAAATATTGTAAAGCACCAACCATGCTACGATACTCTATAGGATCTGCTAAAGGTTCCCCATCAGTGAGGTATAAGGTGGTACGAGAAAGGAGAGGAGTGCGAACTGGTTTGAGGGTATGAAGATGAAATTGTTTAAGAAGAGCAGTAACATATTTACGTTGGGAGAGGAAAAGACCATGAGAAGTGTGGAAAGACTGAATGCCAAGGAAATCGTGTAACCGACCCAGATTCTTCATAGCAAAAACCTGAGCTAGAGTAGCTAAGAACTTATTAATAAAAGACTGAGAATTACCGGTAATTATAATGTCATCCACATAGACAAGAAGATAAACAATGTATTGACCCTGACGAAAAATAAAAAGAGAGTTATCTGACCTGCTACATAAGAATCCAGAACTTAATAAGAAGCTGCTGAAACGACGAAACCAAGCTCGAGAGACCATAAATTGCCTTACGCAGGCGACATTACATAATGGGGAAATTGAGGGTAAATAAAACCAGGAGGCTGACGCATGTACACTTTCTTAGTTAGATGACCGTGCAGAAATGCATTCTTGACATCTAGCTAACGAATAACCCATCCAAAAGAAACAGTAATGGTGAGAACAATACGAACAGTAGTGGGTTTAACAACTGGGCTAAAAGTGAGAGAAATCAACACCAGTTTGCTGGTTAAAACCTTGTGCAACTAAAACGAGACTTATGACGCTCGATAGACCCATCAGAAAGGCACAGTTTTATAAATCCATTTACACCCAACCAATTAAATTCTTGGAAGGATTAATTGGCATTAAGTCCCATGTATGATTAGTGATGAGTGCGTTAAATTCTTCTGTCATGGTCTCACGCCATTATATTTTAAATCTTTATTTTCTTGAGAAAAACAAGTAGGATCAGGCGCAGTAATAACCGTATTAAGATTAAAAATTGTTTTTAGTTTGAAAATACCATATTTAGCGCGAGCATGCATAGGATGAATATTCTGACACGGCGGGGAAGGGGAGGCCGTCACAATAGAGGAAGGGTTGGGTGACACTAGGAGAGGCCGATACACTAGGTTTGCTGACTAATCGAGACGTAGACTGAAAAGAGGGAGAGGCCGAAGCTGACAGAGGGTCACAAGAGGAGGGAGCGGGCGAAGAGGGTTCTATGGGAGAGGTGTCAGGTGTGTACAGGTGGAGGAGACGCGGGCAGTGAGGGTGGAGAGGGGGCGTCTGAGAAAGAAATGGGCAGTGGTGACGTCGGGAACTGCCTATAATAGAACAAATATAGGTCGTTGCGTGCGAATCCCGAGTCAATCAAAAAGAAGGAAAATGAAGTGTGAATGGAAGTGCGGGAAAAAGTATATGTATAGGGAAAAAGAAGCAAACGAGACTAAAACACAAACATGATCAAGAGTCTATGCTAAAGAAGCTGAGCTAAACTACGAAATAAAGATGCAAAGGGGTGTCGGGAGCATGTTTGGAACTCACATTGCAATTGAAGGTTGGACAAAATAGTATTAGAACTTTATTGCAAGAAAGAGCATGCACAAAGGTTCCTCCGCCACTCTCGTGGTCGTAGGATCGGTCAATAAACGGTGTTGACCACTCTCATGGTCCGAAACCGCCTACCGACACCAACAACAATAATAATCCAAAGCAAAGGGGCCCCGTTGGCCCGCCACTCTCATGGTCGTGCCTAGGTGTGTGTGAAAGGAGGCAAATGAATATTCGATTCTCATCTAAATATTCCCAAATAATTAAATACAAGATTTCAAAATTGTATTAATTAAAGTCATTGAAGCATTTTCACAAACACATTTCAAGCAATAAAATTCAATACTAGTCACCCAAAAATTCAATCACATAAAGAAGCTCCAAACTGCCCCCTAACCATCTAACTACTCATGCATTGTAAATAAAATAAATACATAAACATAAAAGTGCAAAAATAAAACTAAAGACTAAAACATAAATTTAAATAAAGTAATAAGTGTAAAATACCCCTAAAAGATGAGAAGCAATCCATTGAAGTGCAAGTAGAAAACTTGAATCTTGGAGATAAATCTCTACAAATCTACACTAAAATCTAGAGAGCTAAAATGCAAAACCCTAACTAAAATGTGAAAACTATCTAAAATGTGTCTAGAGGGGCTTCCTTCCAAACTGATCAGCAAGGCTTGTATTTAGTCTTAAAATCGGGCTGAGCAAAAGACTACTAAGGGCAGCATTTTCCAGAAATTAAAAAAAGGCTAGCGGGGGCATGTCTGTCATTTCGTCTAAAATCAGACGAGGGATTGAGGGCAGCAGCTGGACAACCTTTCCTCTCCTTCGTAGTTCTTACGCAGCAGCAGATCTCCCTGGTCTTCATCTTCACACAAGCAGCACTCCAGGGTTGCAATCGTCGGTCTCAGATCCGGATTCTAGGCTCGCCGGCGATAGGTCAGTTGGAAAAGATGGTTCGCAGATCTTGTTTCTTCATCGTAGATCTCCGGTGCTGATATCTCTCCCCTTCTCTGTTAATCTGGGGCGGACGGATTCCGGCGTGGCTAGGAGGCGGTGTAGGCTCGGACTCCGGAGACTGGGGCTGTTACTCTTCCTCTCTGACTTGCCGCTAAATTTCCAGCGGATTGCTCGCGGCGATAGTTCCCTGCTTGTTGCTGCCTGATTTGAGAAATTGACCGGAAGGGATTGACTAGTTTGACTCCGGATTGACTTTTGTATTCTCGGTCTTCCACTTATGCCTCGGGATGCTAAAAGATGTCTAAAACCCGTGAAAAACAATAAAAACGTTAATAGCACCCGCTAACAAAATAAATCCGAGAATACAAACATTTAAAGCACAATTATACCCGAAAACCAGTCAAATGTGATACTAAAGTGAATGGATAAAATATAGAAAATGGAAATTATCAGGCAGTGAGGGAGGAGAGGGGAGAGAAAGTGGGTGCAGGGAAGAGTTGGACAACAGGCAGAAATCTTGGGTGGGTGATTCGGATGGGCAGGACACGGAGGCAAGGGAGGGATTGGAATACTCAGTTTCATGAAACCGAACGTGTCGACTAACATAAATACATCTGGTTTTAGGGTCATAGATGTTCGCAGACTTTACGAACATTGATAAGTTATTCCGGTAGTTTGCTTTGGATTTTTCTATCATAGACGATGCATTCTTGAACTTTAGTCTCCGCCGGCGAGCTCTTTGAGCTAGGATTGTTCACTTCTGGCAACTCTGGCAAACAGTATGTCGGGATATGGTACAAGAAAATAAAACAAAGAACAATCGTTTGGATCGCAAATAGCTTAATTCTTATTTTCAATTTACATAACTCACAGCTTCATATGGTGTGAGTATTCTTGCCGAGCCAATTCAGCCAAATAATTGAAGAAGCCTTATTCTCAAAGCACACAACGCCAATTGGGAGCATAAAGGTGATGTTATTGCTGCAATAAGGCACTTGCTCAATACATCAGTTCCCTTTTGAATTAATTTTTGTTCTTCCTTTCTTTTGTATTGTTGTAAGTCTTAGTGTGAACCAACAGTTAGAGCCAGTGGAGGACCTAGGGGGCCTACCGGGGCAAGTGCCCCGACTTCCGGCCAAGAATTTCACTACTAATACTTAGGGTAAAATAGGTGCCCCTGCTTCTGGCCAAAAAATTCAGTACTACTACTTCGGGTAAAATTAATGCCCCAACCCGTACAAAAAATTATTAGTATTAGATAATCAAGATACTAAAATGTTACGGTTATATAAATTAGGAACATGAGTTTGGATAACTTTGTAATTCGGACTAAGAGGTCTTTAACTCGAAGGGATAGTTCTTCGAACGTTCCTAATCAGTCTATCTCAAGCAATGCAAATGTTGTTGCTTTGAATGTAAGCATTGTCCGAGATGAGTCTAACGACACCAGGGGAGACAAAAGAGCCCGCACAGATAGTACGTGTGAGTAGGATATCATTAGCGATCCCGCATTACGAAAGCCAATCATTGAATACGAGCTTCGAGTAAGAGATGACGTGATGAGTGTGTATGTCGTTAAAGGCGCTTGTCAACCGTTGTCTCATGATTTTCCACAAACTTTATTTGGGAAAAAATGAGATGTTTTCGAGCAGAGTGGTTTAAAAATTGGGAATGGTTGGAATATAATATTTCTAAAGATGCTACATTTTGCTTTTGGTGTTACCTTTTCCATAGGGTAGAAGGGAAGAGATTTGGAGATGATGTATTTGTGAGGATCGGGTTTAGCATGTCTTGATCTTAGATATATGTTCTGCAATTTCTGTGAGTCAAAGCTACTGAACCTCACGGAATTATATTCATGCGATTTTTCATCTGTTGATCGAATAGAGCTGAAAGAGTAACTCCAGGTGTGGATATATGAAATGAGAACAAATGAATTATTTTCTGCCGTACAGACTATTGGTGAATTTTGCAAAAAGATGATTGAGCTTAAAGTTCACAATTCTTTTCACTTGGTATATCGTCTGATTGAGTTGACTTTAGTATTACGAGTTGCAACAACCACCGTTGAAAGAGTCTTCTCTGCGATGAATATTATCAAGACAGATCTTCGCAATAAGATGGGAGATGATTATCTTACAAATTTACCAACATTTTCAGAATATGAAAACTCGTAGGCTTGATTTACCAAAGTTGCAGAAATGAACTATTTCATATGTAATTAACTACTCTGTATAATAACCAAGCATTCCAGCCCAGCTGGTTGCGAGGTTACCATGCCAAGTGGGAGGTCTCGAGTTCGAATCCCGCTAGGCACAAAAGGGTTTGAAATTCAATGGAGTCATTTCAGCCCTGATTACTCCAGGCTCCCCCCAGACCCCCTCCCCCAGATCCCCTGGAGTAAAAAAAAAAACTACTCCGTATAATTTATGCTATTGCCTTACTTTTTACCATCTTTATTACATTTGAAAATTTTATTATAGAGTAAGTTTAGTGTCTAATGTGCCTCTGCTCTGACAAATCTCTGGGTCCGCTACTGGTTAGAGCATTTCTTTTTTTAGGCTCTTAGCTTGTTCGAAATTACTTCCCTTCGAAGTAGATCTGATGGTCCTAAATTGAGAGTGCATGGTGGTGAAATTATGATGTATATATTCTGATTTTCTGCTGAAGATAATATTGCATCGATGAAAATTTGTCTACAAAAAAAAGAAGAAGCCTTCTTCTCTCTATTGAGATAGTTGAGACTCGAGAGTCTACGCTGTAGTAATTAATTTCAAGAGTGTTTTTAGTAACAAGGGCATAATAGGAATTATAAAATTATGTGTGTGTTTAGTAAAAGAGGGATTGTAAATAGAATTTTCCTATGATTAAAGCTGCAACTAACATATACTCCGTACAACTTACATATTTAATTTATAGCTTCCAAAAAAGGTGAAAATTCCTTCATTTGAATGGTATCAACCGATTCATTGTTGAGGTGTGGTAGGTATTGAGAAAATTATGCCACTAAGATTCACCGGTGCGGAAACCTGTCTAACATTTACTTCGTATAATATATTATGTACTTCTTCCATTCTTTTTTAGTTGTAACACTCAACATTTCACATCTGTCAACGCAAGTCTTTGACCATAATTATTTCTTAATCTCTATTAGTAAAAAATATTTAAAAATTAGATATTGAAAATTTGTAATGAGATGAATTGTATTGAACAATATTTAAAAAAAAATCATAAAATAATAACATAAAATGTAGTCAAAGTAGAACATGTGAATAGTGTAAAATTCAACATGTTGCGATTAAAAAGAGACGGATGATAGTATAATATATGTATCAATTATATAACTCTCATTTAAACTATCATTTAACTAAGCTACATTCAATTCGGGTATATTGTCTAATATGATCTACCATTTTCACTCTCTATGAAGTTAAATTTCGACCCCCTGAGTCATTTTTCTGGCTCCGCCCCTGACTCATATGTCTTATTTTGATGCCAAAAATGGAAGGTGCTATTGCTAGTTTTATTTCTAAACTCAAATTTGATTAATTCTAAATTCCTGTATTTTACCTTTCTACATGCACAGTTAAACTGGTTTCGTTACTTCTAAAGGAATTATGCATCGTTTTAATTTCTTTACGTTATTTTTTTCTTTTTTGAAATTATTTTTAATAATTTTTAACAGATAGCGCTTTCCTTTTTTATTTGTCCTGAAATATTCACTTTCAATTTAATAAATGAACATTTCCGGTTTCATTTATTTCTACTCTGCACAGAGTTTTTACTTTTCTAATTTCATTCTCAATATGAAGTTGGTAAAGTTAAATGGGACAGAGTAATATTTTATTTTATTTAAAGATTAATCAATTTGTATTTCAGTCCCTCTCGTAAGCAAGTCTGTTTTGACGGTGCAATGGGCTGCTTTCTCAAAAACTAGCGAAGAAACTCAAAAGATGTGGCATAGAATCATTCTCGTTTCTTGTAGTTTTTATAGTAACCTTTCTTGAAATAAGTCATAGTGACATGATAGGTTGAACTTAGTTCTGCTATGTATTTTTGAGTTTTAAATTTGGCTTCGTTTGATCAGTTTTCTTTTTAGAAATATAGAAGTTTGAATGCTGACTCTTTATGATGTAGTTGCATTTTTATATTCTTGTTTCATGGGAAATGTGTGTGGAAAGTTGAGGTATCTTTCGAGCACTCAAATCAGAAAACTCTCAGTTCACCACAACCTATTTAGGTTCATCAATACAAATGCACTTCGGATTTAGAAAGCCAGGGAGGATCTACGTGGGATATGATGATGGGCTGAAGCATAGATTAACTTAATCTTTTTTCAGTTTTGTAGTGTAATATTTTCCATTTTTCATACTTAGTGCACCCGCAATTGTTAGCGCACCTCGTTAATGTTTAAGTCTAGTATAATTGCTGCGGAACAAACCCTAGGAGAAGTGGCTGCCAACCCTGAGGATTCCATGATCTAGGCTGGTGTTTGAACCGGAGCGAGCTTGCGTAGGGGAAGGGGAATGCTGCCTCGTCGCTGCTTCGCTCTCTACCTAGCCGAAGTTTCATTGTGTGTTCGGTTTGTTTGTTCTCTTTGATTTTCAATCTGTTGGCTTTACGGTTGTTGTAGTCCGGCCGGCAGCCACTATTTGTTTGTCAAGGTTTTGTCTTACGTTCCTTGTGAACGGGTTTGGTCCTTTTTCTTCTGTTTGATTGCTTACATGAGAAGGATTAATCTTCTTGGCTTGAATCTATTAGCTGCGGTGTGGGTCTATGTTTTTTTGCACTAGTGTGTGTTAAGGATTTACGTACTATTTTAGTATTTTTACCCTCTATAATCTTAGTGGCTTTGTGAAAATTCTAGTTGAGGGTTGTAGGAGAATTGCTATTCGTTCCTGTGGAATGGCTATAGAGGAAGAAGAGGATTGGGGACTGGCTTTTTCCAGCGATGCTGTGGGAGAAGGAGACGAAGTGAAGGCGGTGCCACGTTTATTGACGTTGGCGCGCGAGCGTGGTGACAGACAAATCAATCCGTCCCATTACATTTCGGGCAACCATGGTGATGGTCTGGAGACCGGTCAAAGGTGTATCACTGTATCAATCGAGAAATTGGCGACTCAAAATTTATGTTACAGTTCTACCGTGAAGGGGATATGAATCGGGTACTTCGGGGTGGACCTTAGACCTTTGAACAAAATTTGGTGGTAATAAGGTGTTTAGGGCAGGCGGATAGACCACTTGAGATGGCATTGAACAGTGCTGATTTTTGGGTTTAGATACATAACCTACCTTTAGGCTTTATGACAGAGAAAGTTGCATGTGTGACATTCATGTAATTTCCATGTTTATATTTGTGTTTTTAATTAGTTTAGAGTGATTGTTACTTTGGAAATTACACACTTTTGGTGTAATAGTTTAGTTTGTAAATTGTTTAGATTAGGTTTATTCTGAGCTCAAACAGGTCCAAGATCACTCTAGGGACCATTGGTGAACATCACAAGTGGAAGGAAGGTGCAAAAATTCCAAGAAGAAATGAAGATCCTGATTTTTGGTATTGTACCCGGTCGAGTATGCCCTATACTCGATCGGGTAAGTCACTGAAAAATCAAATCGGATCAACCCGGGAACAAGGCAACATGTAGGGGAGATTTTGACCACAATCAAGTGTCCATACCCGATCGGGTGGCGGACATACCCGATCAGGTATACCCCAGTTTTTTACACTTCTGCGAAGCAACCGAGTACGCGATCGAGTGCCCTTACAGCCCGATCAGGTACACGACCCTGCAAGCCTAAAAAGCCTATAAATACACCTCATTTCCTCCACAATAAAGCACTTATTCCTATATACTTCTAAGCTCAGTTTAGATAAGTTATTTCTTTATATTTTCTTCATGTTTAGTCTCCAAATGAGGAGTTAAACTCTTCCATCTTGGTTTTGCTACTTTGAAGCTTAATGAATTGTAAGTTGTGAGTTATTTTCTTTAATCTTCTTCCTTGAATATTAATTAATTCCTATTCCTATTACATATTAATATTTTGAGCATTACTTAAAGGATCAACTAGTTTTGTTTCATATATTAATTAATACTAGAATCGATCGATTAATACGCTTGTTATTAATTCGGTCCTTTCACGGTAGGAAACTTGGGTTGTTAATGCATGCGTCTCATGGTTAATTAATAATCTAAGGGGAATTAATTATATTGATTAAACCGATAAACCGCTTGTGTTGAGGTTATCAATCTCAATCGTTTTCATCTCTATTTTATTGCTACTATCAAGTGAATATATGGCGCGTGTTCTATATTAACTCGGTAGTAAGTTTTATTAATGAACGCGTCTCGTTATTAATAACTACCCTCGATGAATTGGATATACTCCTCGATTGAGTATTCGAGAGGAAGATAGTTAAAGATATAACCGGGATCGACGAACATTTCATTAAGTGGATAAAAGCAAAGCCAAGTCCTCTTCTCATTAATTAAACCACATAAGTCGTTCATCTTTGTGTTTAAATACAATTTAAAATCATCAACCAAACATAAAACCCCCCTTGTTACTTATTTATTTCTATAAAAAGAGAAGTGTTCCTTTCCCTGTGGATACGAACCTTACTTCAATATACTACGTATATTTGTCGTATTGAATATTTATTTTGAGTGCACACCACGACAAAGTGCACGTCAACGTGGTATCGGGAACACAATTGGTTCGTTCATTGCAGTTCATGAGCGCACATTGGGAGGTGTTTGGAGATCCATCTTGTGAATTCAGGTGACCATCCATGAATATCAAGAAAGCAATAGTTCACAGACTACAGATAAGGAAGGAGGCCAGGGGGTAGCTGGTTCTGGGCAGAGTTCAAATATAAGCGTCTCTCAAAGTTCTGCTTCATTTGTGGAATTCTAGGACATGTTGATCGTCTTTGTCCATCTAATACTCACTCCGAATCTTGGACTAGAGAGAAGCCATATAGGGCTTGGATGCGTGTTGATACGAAGAGAGGAGAAGTGCATTGGGGCAATAAGGGGTTGATCCTTAGCGGAAGTGGGACCAACTCACGTGGTGAAGAGATTGAGAAGGTTATGGGAAAGAGCAGTGCAAGTTTTGAGGAGGCACACCGTTATATCATGGAACGATTGCTCCCTATAGGAGAAGGCATAGAGCTGATTTCCAAAAGAAAGAGCCCTGGAAGCGCAAAGTGATAGAACGAGATATCATAGAGGATACCCAAGCTAGCACGACGGTATATGAAGAAGATCCAAAAAAACGGACAGGTGGCAGTGCCTGGGGAAGACACCGCCTGTCATATTTACTGAAACCCTTCCAGATGAGAAGAGTTTGATGGTCAAGCAAGAAGAAAAACTTACTTTTGAGTAGTGAAAAAGTGATGGTTGACTCTATCAAGCCAGTGACGGGTGACCTCTGTGACAACGGAGATGGACCTTTGACGGGGGCTGGACAAACCGCACTTTCCTTGCCAATGGATGGAAAAACTAGATCTCGTTATTCTTATTTTTTCTCTTTTTTCCCGAACTGTACTCTTTAGTTACTTTTATCATTCATTCTAGTAGCAGGTGCAACATTAATTGTTGTTAGTGGAGTCTACCATCTTGTGGGGTTAGCGAGTTGGGTCGCATTTCAGCGATCTTCCAGCTCTGTGTCTCGTCCCAGTGTAGCCTTCAATGTGGCGACTTTGTATCTGGTCCTCGATTTTAATATGAATTAAGTTATCATTTGCCAAAAAAAAGTCTAGTAGAATTGTTCATATAGCTCCCTAACTTGATTCCAATTTACATATAGGTATATCGTGTTTGACAAAACACAAATCACACTACAAAAAAACACGGGATTGAGAAGGATTTTTGGCAGGGATTTCTCAAAATTGGCAGGGATTTTGGCAGAGATGTGTCAAATCTGTGCCAAAAACAGTTCGACATGAGTTATTTGGCACGAAATTTTCGGTAAATCCGTGTCAATCCCGTAATTTTTTGTAGTGTTACTTTTATTCTGATATGAAACAACAAATCTGATAAAAATATAGAATCACACTTACAATCAATTGAAGTGGTATCGAGAGGTGGACGAGCTATCAATACTGTTATAGACGATTTGAGAAAAAAGATGTCATCTTAGAAAAGCAAATTTGGTCTAGGACTAGAAGAGTGCCTTCAGTAACAATTAAACTATAGTATAACATTCTGTAATGTAGCAATTCACGCCCCTAATTTCAGTTGAAACCGCTCATAATAAAATGGGTTATAAAATTGATGTGATCGAGAATAAGAACCATAGACACACTAAGGAATAAATCACCGCTCACACGAGCTTCAAATAACTTGTTAGACCTTTTCTTAGCAACGAAGAAGATAACAAACAATATTTCTACTCATAGTAACTTTAATCACATATTTAATGAGTTTTGCTTGGATAATACTTCCTCCGTAACTTTAAAATGTTCCCATTTCAAAAGTAGGTAGATTAAGAATAGTGAAAGATGATATGAATTATTGAGGGTATGATGGGAAAATAGTGGAATAATGTGGTGGAATGTAGGATAGATCCAAAAAAAGTAGTTGTAATAGTGTATTATTTTAAGAATTATTGAGGGTATGATGGGAAGATTTAGAAATGAGAAGATCTTTTTGTTACGGACGAAAAAGGAAAGTGGGAAGATTTTTAAGTTACGGAGGGAGTATGTCGTACGATAGTATATTAGAAAATACCTCATATATTAATCAAGAGTGCTCTTCATGTCAGGCCGGCCTGACGGGCTGCCCCGTCCGGCCGAGCCCGTTTGGGCACCTTCCCGGTGGAATTTTTTGATGAAATTTTTTGAGCATGTTCTTCATCAAGTCTAGTTTGTCCATACCAAATTTCAGCTCAAAATTCGATCGGGAAGGTCGTCAAATGATTTTTGCAAGTTAACTGGTCCGGAAAATACATATTCAGGACCAGTTAACTTGCAAAAATCATTTGACGACCTTCCCGATGGAATTTTGAGCTGAAATTTGGTATGGACAAACTAGACTTGATGAGGAACATGCTCAAAAAATTTCATCAAAAAATTCCACCGGGAAGGTGCCCAAACGGGCTCGGCCGGACGGGGCAGCCCGTCAGGCCGGCCTGACATGAACATTCCTCTATTAATCAAAATATGAAAATGTGTCAAATAATAAAGAATATCATAAAGAGCAATGCGTGATGTGTCAACTATGGTAGAACAGTGAAAATATGTAAGATGGAGCATTGAATTATATCTAAATGTAGAAGTAGTAATGGACATTATTGTAATGGTGACAACTCCAATACTCATTTAAAAATGGGGGCATCGTACATCTCATTCACTTGATTAGTCTACATCACTATATCATTTTTAATTTAAATTTAAATAATTCAACTGCAACATTCTCATTGGTCTATGTGGACAAAGGTATGGTACCTTATGAGTACCATAGAATCTACCTAGTGTAATATTCACAATTTCAAATAATTAACAGGTGTTTAATAAAAAGATACTATCATATGAGTTATGAGCAGACGAGTGAGCGAACGTACATGAAACTGTAAAACGAGTGATCACAAAGCAAAAATGTGACATTATTTTTGATCGGATTACAGTAATACTACGTGTATTACACAATGAAGGTAAGAAAAATGAACTCTGTGGGCAATTTTAGCTTTTACCTATATCTAACTCTGTTTTTCTCTAATAAATCTCTAGATAAAGTACGTTTTTGAAAAATAATGGAGATGTGAGTTATATCTTGCCAAAAGTTTGGAAAGATTGCTGATGTATTTACTAATACGGAGTGGGGTATACATAAGTGTAATTATCAAATTTGTAAATCTCTAGCAAAATCGAAATGTTTAATTCGATGATTACATTTGTTAGAAAATTAGAACCAACCATCTTCCTCACATCACAAAATGCTGCACGCATTAGCATTCTCATCACTCCACAACTGAGAAGCATAAGGATAATTACAGGGGCATGGGCCGTGATGCACAAACCCCATTTCCCCAGCATTTTTGTTGCCTTCACCTCCGCCCTTCTTCTCCCCTCCGCCGCCGGCAGCATCCTTCTTGTCACCGCCGCCGCCGCCTTTCTCCTTCTTCGGCGGCACAATCTCCACATTTCTCTTCATTTGCTTCTTCAAATCATCCGCCAGAGCCTTCGCGTCCACGATTCCGGTCACCATCAACTGGTCCTTCTCCCTCTCAACGGACATCTCCATGTACCCTGCAAAGCCGTTTCGATCTACTAACTCAGTTAATCACTTCGAATGAGTTCATTATTATACAGATTTATCTGGCTAGCTTTATCTCATTCTGGCCAGGTAATCAGGTTATATATGATCGGATTACCTTTGGTTTTGCTAACAATTTTGTAAATCTTGTGTAGACATCCATCGCAATGAAGGTTCATTTTCAAAGTTGTCGTCGTCACCACCTGCCAGAATTTTCCCCAAACAATACCAGCAAAAATGTAAATAAACATCTATTTCGCTTAAAGCTAATCATAAAAAACTACAGAACAAATCGCCTGCGGTTTATTTCCACAATACAGTACTTCGTATTATAAAGCTCAAGATGAGAAACGTTGTATCCGGTTTTTTCGGGAAGAGATAAATGTAGATATTCGAAAACAAAAATCGAAAATCAAATCAAATCAGAGAAGAGCACTATGAAATTATGAATATGATCGATAAATCTGAATGCTAAAATGCAGGAGGAATGGAAACAGACAAAAACAGAGCATCTGCAGTACAGAGTGTGTGGGCGAAAAAAGCGACACGATGAAAGCAACCGCCGGTCGATCGTACTATTGATCGATCTGCTGCAAATAGTAGCAGGCCGGGGCTGACAGTGAATACTATATATGTGCAAAAAGTAACCGTGGTACCGTCTATACCTGCTTCTTCTTGTCATCACAGTTCCCGTCATTGTCACCATCTTCTCCTCCTCCTTTGGCTCCCTTGGGCTGTGGACAGACGAGAGCAATTTTTTGGTGTAGTTTGGCCTCCAGTTTATCTCTGAGCTTCGCCGGATCTACGCTGCCGATCACCGTCACCTTGCCGGCGTCACGATCGAAAGTCACATCGTCCACGCCTTTAGCAAGCAGCCCGACATGTAAGAAAAGTGAGAAGAAATTCAATAAACAAGCAGCCCGACGTGTAAGAAAAGTGAGAAGAAATTCAGTAAATCCAGTCGGAGCTCAGGTAAAGCACCGTGGATTTCATGGATTTAGATGATAAAATAGTCAAATGAGGACGGAAAATCAGAAGAAAGTAGTACCGTCATAGCTGGAGATAATGCTGGAGATCTTGGAAATGCAGCCGGAGCAATGCAAGTCCATCTTCAGAACAACATTACTGCTGCCGCCTCCACCTCCGCCGCCGCCATTTTCATCCTTCTGGTGGTCTCCTCCGCCTCCGCCTTTGTTCTTCTTCTGCAAACGGCACATGCATCATTATACGTATTACAATAATGAATAATCCCCAAAATAAAGCATAACCATTTTATATGAACGAAGATAGAGATGGAGAAGGGCTAAAGAGATCTTACCCCCATTATCGGATTCCTGCCTTAATCCTCAGATATTTGGAAGATTGTTGAAGGTTGAGAGTTTTGATATGATCAGTGGTGAACGAAGGAATGTGCGAGTATATAGGGCTCGGCTCTGGGCCGGGAGAAACAACAGAGGAGGTTACTTGTGGGCCTGCGATCAATCCACGATTCCACGCCCACCTTTTGTCTTTTTCGACTGTACTATTTAAAAGAATGAATTTTCCTATCTTTCTGTAAAGCAAAAAGAGAACATCAGCCCGAACCGGCAAGTTGACCCGGAAAGAGGCTACCTGCTTGAAATACTTGACCCGTTATTTCTAATTAATCCGTAAACAAGTTAAACCCCGTCCAAATCCGACCCTATTAAATTATAGTGAACGACATTTCAGGTAACGAATTTTTGATTAATTGTGATTATAGTGTCTAATATGTATACACCGTTCCAAATGTAGGTAAAAATTATTTAAACTGTGTATAAGGATTTTGAATAACCGTCCAATAATTGCTATTGTCTAGGTACCTCTAGTGTATTTTAAAACTTGTTAAAAACTACTATCGTATTTAGGAACAATGTTTTTGTTTTCTATGCTTATTATTACTATTATTATAATCAGTATTATACTACGGGGTATAATTATAAGTGAAGATTTTCTTTTCACAAATTTAATCTGATAATTATCTAATTATACATATTTTATTTACTAGTATTATTTCTTAGCATATTTTAATCGGGTGTATTATTAGTTGACCGGGCTGACTCTCTGTGTCCGAGTTGACCCGTGACCCACCCAATCGCCTTTTTGGATCACATTCCAATCCGATTTTGAGAATGCAGGTTTATATACTTGTTCATCAGTTACGCCAATCCAACCCAACCCGACCCGACCCGACCTGTAACGGGTTATGCTTTATGTGGGTTGGGTCGGACCAACCCGTTTAATGACGGACCAGAATTTCTTCAACCCTAACCCAACCCACCTAACCCGTGGATAAACGGGTTGGCCCGCGGGCCAATGTAAAAAAAATATATAACAAAAAAAAAACTTTAAAAATAATTACCCGGAAGTATATATTTATATTAGTAAGTAGTAACAAAGGAAATTTTGCCATTACGCTTGGTTCAATAAAAGATTGGATTTTCCAAAAAAAAGTAGTAACAAAGGAAATATAAGGAATCAAAATACTAAAAATTCAATACATGTTAAGTTTAATTAAAATATATTAAATACTAGTTATACGAGAATTTGAAAACTATAAGAGGGCATGCGACAAAAATACTCATTGTATAAAAATAAAGATCTACACAAACCTTATGATTGATTATTTGTAAATAATGACTACTAATTGTTAAATACTGTATCAAACTTCACATAAAATATACTTTTCAACATTTTATTTGAATATTTATTATAGAAATAAATATTGTTTTGTCATGGTTGTAATTTTTTAATTGTAATTATAATAATATTGATAGTTAAAGAACAATATTTATGATAATAAAATTCAAAACTATATTTTTATATTTTAGCCCGCGGGCCAACCCGCAACCCGGTGGGCCAACCCCCTTAAACCCGCAACCCGCATGGGTTGACCCGCGAAACCCACGAACTAAATGGGTCAGAAATTTTCAACTCTAACCCACCAATAAATGGTTTTAAACGGGCCAGCCCGCGGGTTCCGGCCCATTTGGACGGCTCTAGGGACATATTGAAATACAACCCCTTTCATATAATATTTACAAATATAATCACATATATGAAATTATTTGTAAATTTAGTCCTTATAGATTGTATCATTATTATATAATTTGGCGAACCATGATAATTGATAAATATATCTAAAATCACACTTCATCCCGTTTAGAGGTTCAATTCCCTCGGGGTTTATGGTGTTTGACTGGCAATAAAGTTAATTGATCAATGTCATTAATAAGATTAGTTTTAATAAGTAAAATTTACACTTTCAAGCTACATTAAAAGTTTTATAAATTCGCAAAAATAAAAATCAAATTTGATAAAAGTTGGATATATAAATTCAAGATTAAGAATCATTTACGTTGATCGGTGAATAGTGGACGGTAAAACTTTAAGTGAGATGGAGGTAGTATCACTTAACTATGAAGCATGATACAAATGTAGTCTTCAATTATGCAGCACGTTATAAATATAGTTCACGCGCTCAATAATGTAAGAACAAAGTTACTTAAACTACTAAGAATGTGAGTATGTGACTACGATTACAACATGTTACGGACTTAAGATTCGCAAAAATTAAATATAGAGACTGCATTTCACTATACTGAACAAATGAAGTACCAAAATTTCAAATTCCCGTAACAAAAGTTGACCGGAAGGGATTTTCCCTTACTTAATTACACTAGTCTCACTACAATTATTAAATAATCCTTCAGCTTTTTGAGAACATAAAAAATCTTTAACTGAGTTATACTTTTCATTAGGCTATGTTTTGTAGTGTATTCTGGATAGGTAGATATTGTTTGAAGCAGGATTTGACAGTGTCTAATCTAAAATGCAAGGTAAATTATAGAGGTAAAGAATTTAATGTGTTTGGAAAACATAAATCCGCATTAGAGATGAGAATGTTGTTGGACATGTTTATGGTGAAGCAGCAATTCCAGCAAAGACAAAGAAAGCAAAACGCTTCACTGATTCATACGAGGATATATTACTACTAGACTTGCGCAAAAACGGGCTCGGATCGAGCTTGGGTCAGAATTTTTCTACATTTTCAACCTATTGATGTGGGTCACTACTAGACTTGCGCAAAAACAAGCTCGGATCGATTTTGGGTCAGAATTTTTCTACATTTTCAACCTATTGATGTGGGTCCAGGCCACACCGCAAATGTATACAAGTATAAGAGTTTATATCAAAGGATCCAAAAGAAGATCTCTAAAACTTAAATAAAAGAACTTCCATTAATGAATATACACCACACAAAAACATGAGAATATAGGAGGTAAAATTGCAAGTAACCCATATAAGTAGTACTCTGCAAAGAAAGTTGGTGAGAATGAAAGAACCCTAGCCGAGCGCCGCCCTTCGGATCGATCGATCGTTGGAGGGCTGATTCCTGGCGTTTCTGATTTCATTTATCTTCGGCTTCAGGTTGCCTCTCATCGTTAGCTTTATTCTATTTAAGTTTCTTTGCCTTCTTTTTGTTTGAGTTGCTGTCACGAGTTTTGTGCTCGTTTTTCTGGTCCGGCACTTTGTTGCTGTGTGGACGATTTTAGCTTGGTTGCTGGTTCTTTGTTTGAAGGTGAATTGCCTTCCAGTTTCTGCTAGAAATCAAGTAGTGGGGTAAAGGCTTGAATTTGTTTTAGACATTGTGTAGAGGCTCCGGTGTTGGTTTCATTAGTTTGGTTGCTTCTGGTATATTGATTTATTAAATGTTGGTATCCACCATGGATACGCTTGTTGTGCCGTACAATAAAATCTCTATTGTTGAGGAGGAAAACAAGGGTTTTGTCTTGAAAGCAGACCCGGTCGGGGATAATGGAGAAGTTGAGGGGGGAATCTATTTCTTAGCGGTGGCAAGGGTGATTACAGATAAACCTGTCCGGCCAATTTCTTTTCGTGAAACTATGGACATGGTTTGGAGGCCGGTTCGGGGTGTCACTATTGAGGAGATTGGTACTGCTAAATTTCTTATCCAGTTTTATCATGAAGCAAACATTAATCGCGTAGTCGAGGAGGGTCCTTGGTCTTTTGACCAGAACTTAGTAGTGATTCGGCGCTTAGGGCGTACTGATACGCTTTCTGGATTGTCCTTGGATTGTGCAAATTTTTGGGTACAGGTTCAGAATTTACCTTTGGGGTATATGACGGCTAAAGCTGCCCGTGGAATTGGAAACACCATAGGGAAGTTTGTCATAGCAGATGAGCGTTCTCTTGGGGGTAAACACAGATTGATCTTGCACATAAGAGTTACAATTAATATTAATATATCTTTGTCTCGAAGATTGCAGGTTAGACAAGAAGGAGATAACTGGACATGGGCAGATTTTAGGCATGAGAGACTTCCTAAATTTTGTTATGTATGTGGTTTACTTGGCCATATTGACCGTTTTTGCCTATCTAATTTACACAACTGTCACTAAACTGGGGAGAAGCCATTTGGGTCATGGCTACGTGCTGATATGAGAAGATGTGGAGTGCATCCAGGGAACAGGTGGTTAATAACCAAGCAGGGAAAGGCGGAAAGTGTGTGCAACTCGAGAGGAGATATGGTAACCCTGGGTAGCTATGTGGTACAAGGCTTAACCTCCAATGGTGAGGAGGTAGCGCATCTTAAGGAAGACCACAAAAAATGTAAGGCGGTAGAAGTGGCCATTGAGGAGGACATCCAAGAAAACAGAGATGAAAAACTAGCAAGTAGAGAAGAAGTGGCGGTTGACTCAATTAAGCCAATGATGGGGGACCTCTATGACAAAGAAGATGAACCTTTGGCGGTGGTTGGACAAACCACACTTTCCTTACTAGTGGCTGGAAAAACTGGACCTCGTTTTTCTTATCAGTGCTCTTTTTTCCAGAACTCTTTAGTTACTTTTATCATTCATTCTAGTAGCAGGTGCAGCAGTGTTGTTAGTGGAGTCTACCATCTTGTGCGGTTAGCGAGTTGGGTCATTTTTCAGCGATCTTCCAACTCTATGTCTCATCCCAATGTAGCCTTTAATGTGGCGGCTTTGTATCTGGTTCTCAATTTTAATATGAATTAAGTTCGTTATCTGTTTTTTAAAAAAAATACACCACACAAAAACAACATTTTGGTCACGGATTTTGTCACAGATTTGTAAATAATTCCTTACAATAAGATTTATCACGATTTTTATCACGAAAAAATATGTGGCATCACAGGGGTGACTAAGTTTGTTTCGCAAAATAATCCGTGACAAAGATTTGTCACGAATTTGTGACGGATTACATCTTTGACAACGATCAAATTTTCGAATGGAACTAGCAGATTTTGTCACATATACAGATTTGTGACAATGATCTAATTTTTGAATTTGTCATGGAATACATCCCCGAGCCTAGGGCATTTTAATTTTTTGGATTTGTCACAAAACTGATGTGTGACAGAATTGTGCAAAATGCTTTTTAAAAATACCACAACTTTTTAGCGTAAATTATCTATGACAAAACATTTATTATTTTTATGAAAATAATTTTGTCGTGGACAATAACAGTGATAAATTAATTCAGTATTTAAAAGAATCCAGTATTTAAAAATTTATTTAATTCTACCTTTTTACAGTTTTACAATTTTTAGGATTCAAAGTGTATTCCCTCTACGGTCATATGTATGTTTTGACTTGACTGCAAAAGTTAAAGTCGTAGAGAAAACGAAGGTGATCAACTTTGCTTTCAGCAGCTATCTCAAAACATGTTTTGTTTTACGAGCTATGCTTGAGATTAAGCAAACTGAAATACATACATAGTGGCAGGTTGCTGCTGTGTTCTTTTAAAGAACCAGTTTGACTCTTTTGTGCGTACTTTTATTTTGTTTCTTTTTGTACATCTTCTTCTTTTCTCTTTGTAGTACTCTTTCTTCTTTTGTTTTCTTTGATCTTTTGAGTACTTTTCTTTTGATGATTTGGATACAGTAAGAAAACAGTTATTAAAATCCAAGTTCTCAAAGTGAAATATAGTTGCATCATCAAAATCTAATCTAAGGGGACCTTACAAAGTAGGAAATAAAGCTGAAAGCAAAAGAAATAAAGCTGCTAACTTGTGCCACCTATCTTCAGTGTTCTCGGTGTGCCTATTGTCCAGAGATAGCTCCAGCCCCATTATTTTTTACACATATGGTTTCAACCTTCATCATTGTATGTGCGCCCATATCAATCTCCTCTCCCACGCGACGTTGTTTTTGCTCGGCACACTGTTTTCCTTCCTTCTGCATCCTTGGATCCTTAGTCTGACATGCAAAAGTATCAAAACCTGATCACATATCCACTATCTCCCTCACCAGAGTGGATACCTCCAATCCCATATCATGATAAAACCTCTCTTTATTTCATTTCTCTATCACAAGCCACTCATTGTCACCACCTATACTACTACTTCCATTGCCTGCTCGCAGCCACGAAATGGACTCCTTCACTTGTTCCGCATTTGATTGCGCTAGAACCAGAGGTCATAACTTATCTTTGTGGCCGATAATACCACAAACAAAGCAGAAATTAGGCAGTTTTTCATATCTAATATATACCCTCAAACAATTCCCATACATTATTTTTTTGAACTCTCAAATTTTTCCTAAGAGGTTTCCTAATATCAAGGCAAACCCAGGTCATCAAGTAAGCCCTCCAACGTCCCTCAAATTGATTATCATCAAGCTTGACAAAACTTTCAAGATTATTGCCAATAATTTTTACAACTCTTGAAGTCAAGTAATCTAGTGGCAAATTATGCACTTGAGCTCAAAATTCCAAGAGATGTAATGGAATATTCAGAGGCAAATCATCAGAGTTTAATTCATGCAAATTAACCCAACAAGGTTATGACCATAAATCCATGTATCATATTTTATGACACGTCCCATATCAGCTTTTTGAAAGAAAGAAAAGAGATACTTTTTATCGCCGATCTCTTTAGTTGATACTCCTCTGCTAGGTCTCCAAATCGAGATCATTGTATCCCTAAATGGCGATTTGCGCGTATAGTTAAACAACTCATATTTCAACTATGATCACTATGAATTAAGTCAAATTGGTAATTGATTTATGAGAAAATAGTCCTAAGTAGGACTCGACTAATCCCTAATTGCGCAAATAGGACTATGTTAATTATTTTTCAAAAATAGGACTAAAATATACCCTATGTTCCTATTCCACCCTTACCATAACTTAATACGGAGTAGGATAATAATATTTTAATTTGTAACAACAAAAAGAATAATAAAATATATTTGAACTTATAAAAAAATATTTTAAAAAATATGATATATATTTTTAAAAAATATTAAAATAATAAAAATTCAAACAATTTAAAAATTTTGAAAAAATAAAAAAAACCTTGAAAATGAATAAAAATTCGGTGAAACACATTAAAAAATATGAAATAAATATGGAAGCCTTTCCCGCAACCTCACCCACCTCCTAGCAATGTCACCTCCAAACAATTTCATTTAGAAGCTATCGAGAGAATGAGAGTAGTGTCTCAACAAATATTTAATCTTTCAAAACAGCTTTCAAACAGTGATCAAACATACAACTTAAAGATTTTTTGACATTTTATGATACAGAAATCTAAGTCATCGAAGGAGTGTTTGCATTTACTTCTAGATGTTACTTCCTTCAACTCATCGAGATTGTCCCATTTTTCCCTTGATATGTACCATTAAAATTACCTCATATCAAATTAGGTGATATTTATGTGGTTCTAAACGGTATTACTTTATTCTTAGCTTACCAATAATTCGAACAACCTAAATTCAATTGTCTTAATAAAGACATCATCATGTATCTAACTTAGGGGGGACAAATGATGTATGTGATAAATTTTTAATAGTAAAAATAAATTAGTTTTTAAAGATACTCCCTCCATCTCACTAAGATTTTCCTTATCTTTTCTTTTTTGTCGTCACATTAAGATATAATGCTTTCGTATTAAATTTGGTAATGCTTGAATGATTTGACATCATTTTTACTTTATTCTCATTTTATGAGTTCAATATCAATCACAAAAACTCATTTTTTCTTGATAATCACACTATCTTCTCTTGTATAAAACTTAACGAGACAAAAGAAGTAAATGATTTTGAAAAAAGTAAAAATCAAAGCGTGTAATGATTTTTTTCATGAAACAGAAAAATGGAAAACAATTTAAATCACATTCTTCTTGCTTCTAACTTTAGATAATTAATTTAAGAAGAAGCATTTGTTTGATAGCATCACTTTTACAATTTTTACAATAAAAAGGTGAAAATGTTTTTGTTTTAGTTTTTAGAAAAACTCATCAAATTATATGACTACTAAATTTAAATTAACCAAAGTAGGGAGTACTATATTAGAGCATCTTCAATGCTACAATGTGCACGGTGCACATGCAACATGGGAGATAACCACATAAATATTAGCAAATAAATTATTTCTCTCTTTATTTGAATGATTTTATACAATTTTGGTAAGGTTTTCTCCACAATGTCAAGAAAACCGTCTAGTTGTTGACATTGTGGTTGACATTGCCGAGAAAAACATATCAAAATTATATAAAATCATTCAAATGTGGAGAGTGATAATTTATTTGCTCATATTTATGTGGCTATCCCTTGTACGACATATGCACTGTGCACATCGTAGCATTGGAGATGGTGTTAGGGCATCCACATTCATGCTTCTAACATAATCTGATTTTTTGTGATTCTTACTAATGGTTGCCCTAGAAACCAACTGAGTCCCAAGCGAGGTAAAAGTGTGTGTGGGGGGGGGGGTGAATAGACTTTTAAATCCTTTTATTTTTCAACCCTTTTTCCTCTAACAAAATGAGTTCCAATATCTTTTGAGAAATATTGAAACATGCAACGGAAATCTTGACCTCAAGAGTGTGACACTTTATAGAAACAAAGGTTATGGCCCTTTTAGTTGTGATGGGATGGATGAAACCTTGTGCAAATGTATTTGCCAGAAACAGATGACTCAAGGAGTAGGCTGCCGAAATCTGAAGGAGATGGCTGCCAGACAGTTTCGAGCTGGATGCCAAATCCTCTAGGAGTAGGCTGCTGATTTTAAGGTTCTGCTTCAATTAGTTAAAATACAACAATGAACTATACTCTAACATATTGATAGGCTTTAGAACTAGCTAGTCTTAACACATATGTATAAAGGATTTACACCTATAAAAATAGATCACTTTGATGATCAGAAAACAAGGAGTTGACTCACAATGAACTGGAGTTTGATCTACTTGCTTTGTTCCACTTGACTGAGGCAGCATGGTTGATCAGCATGGTTTGATTCCCTTCTATTCCGATCCACTTGACTCCTCTTGTTTTACCACTCTTGGTATTCCCGCACTCCTGTATTTATAGACTTGATCATTAAATCTCCATCATTGGCTGAGGAAGTCTTGACTGTAGTTTGATATACTTGCTTTGTTCCACTTGACTGAGGCAGCATGGTTGGTATTTGTCTTGTAGTGACACAGATCAATAATCTTCAGCTCAACTTGTTTCCACATTTCAATGCAAAGATAAAGATGATTTATCTTTATTCTTTTATGCGTATAGATGTAGTATAAAAGCTGAATGATGTTTCAATGCTTCCATACAAATAACAAATACTTGCTTTTAGTAAAATAAATTTATAAGAAATTTATAATGTGATAAAATCTCTTATAAATTTACTTTTCAACAATTTGTTATTTTGACTACAAGTTGGTCTTTTGTTTAATTGTTTTTGTGCTAAGAGAAGAGTGAGTGTATTTCGGATGAGTGAAATGGAAAACCAGTTTTCAGCTGGCTGCCAAGCATTTCAGCTGGCTGCTGAATTCTGGTGATTTAGTTCACTTTTTCCACAATGAATACCAATTGCCCCTCTCTTTTGCGTACATTTTCTTTTTGATTCTTTTCTTTTTGTTTTATAGTACGTTTCTTCTATTTTAAGTACTCTTTGCTTTTCTTGAGTACTTTACCACTAATTTTGGAGCACATTACAATAAACAAAGTAGAACAAAACTAGAGAATCTAGTGTAATACAGGATAAATAAAAAGATGTGGCATCATCAAAACTATTACATTTAATCATCAAAATCTAGGGAACCTAACACTTACCTTTTAATATTTACCACATAAATGTTTTAGAAATAATCGCATGCCCTCCGAATTACCCTCAATCATCGTTCCGAAATAATCTGATCTTTTGTGGGTCCTATATTAACTAATTAACTCTAATTTCATAAATAATCTCAAAATAATCTGGTTTCATAGTTTGATCTCAGATTATTCTATCAATTAATTTCGTCCAATAATCTCTCTCACTCAACCATGCTCCGTGAAATAATCCGCAATGTCACTAGAATAATCGCCTAATAATCTCATGTATGTAACCAATCATTTCAGTCCAGCTGATTGTGAGGCTACCGTGTCTAGTAAGAGGTCTCGAGTTCAAAATCCGCTAAGTACATAAGGGTTCGAAACTCAATAGAGTAATGCTGATTGCTCGAGGCTTTCTCCTCCCAATCCCCTTGAGTGAAAAAAAAATGTCATGGATGGTCATACCCTCCCTCCGTAAGCACGAACTTTCAAACTAAATATTTCTTGTGAAAGCAAAAAGTAGTACTCCACAATCTACGCAGTTGACAATTGGGTATTACCAAAAGGAAATAAAGTCCCCAACAAAAGGAATCAAGGAAAAACAAAACACAAAGAGAATTTCCTCTTCTATCATTTTGCTGTGTATTACCGTATTCAAAAACGCTTGGGCAGGCGAAGGTTGGTTGAAGATCGAGGGGACGAACGAGCAGTTGAATCTCTATATGCAGAAACATCACACCAAATACTGGTTGCTGTAGTTATTTTATTAGTTCATAGCGTAGATTTGGAGTTGGAAGTGAAGTAGAAACAGAGCTAAGAAACTAGTTTTTGTTATTTTTTGCTCGGAGAAGAACTAGCGAAGACCTGATCATTTGCTTTCTCCCCACAGAAATTCATTTTCCGGTATCAGATTTCTCAGGTACTTATCGCCATTTTTCTTCTCTAACCCTGTCTTTACATATGATTCATAAATGTAGGGAGAAAAGAATTGACCTAGTTGTTTTCCTGAACTGTTGAATTGGTATAAGAATTTTAGACATACCCTGTAAACTTGTTGTTAGTATTCTTCTAAATCCAATGGTAATTGTTTAAGAAAGAATGGAGGAAGATTGGTCTATTTACTCACATAGTCCAGCACATTTGGCTGTGGCTAGAAGAGACTACGCTGCTTTAAACAGGATTATTGCTTCATTGCCCCGTCTGGCCAAGGCTGGGGAGGTGAAAACAGAGGAGGATTCTCTGGCTGCTGAAAAAGAAGCTGATGCCCTTTCTTCAGTGATTGACAGTAGAGATGTCCCGGGTCGGGAAACCCCTCTCCACCTAGCCGTCAAATTAAGAGACCCAAATTCGGTCGAGATTCTAATGTCTGCCGGGGCCAACTGGAGTCTCCAAAACGGTCAAGGGTGGAGTGCCCTACAGGAGGCTGTGTGTTTAAAGGAGGAGAAAATAGCCATCATCATTGCCAGATATTATCAACCCTTCGCCTGGGCCAAGTGGTGTAGAAGGCTCCCTATGATTTTGGCAACCACTTCACGGATCCGTGATTTTTACATGGAGATCACCTTCCATTTTGAGAGCTCCGTGATACCCTTCATTGGTAGAGTTGCCCCATCCGACACCTACCGAATTTGGAAACGGGGAACCAATCTCCGTGCTGATATGACCTTAGCTGGATTTGACGGGTTTCGGATCCAACGGTCGGATCAAACCTTTCTTTTCCTCGGTGATGGGTATTCATCAAAAGATATATCTTTGCCTGCGGGATCGTTGGTAGTTCTCTCCCATAAGGGGAAAGTAATAAAGAATGCTTTTGAAGGTGCTGGAATCCAGCCCACAGAAGATGAAGTTGCCCATGAAGTGTCTTTGATGTCCCAAACTAATATGTACAGGCCAGGTATAGACGTGACCCAAGCTGAATTGGTCCCTCTTTTGAATTGGAGGCGTCAAGAGAGGACCGAAATGGTTGGTGAATGGAAAGCAAGGGTTTATGATATGCTTAACGTGATGATTAGTGTGAAGTCAAGGAGGGTCCCGGGTGCAATGACAGACGAGGAGCTATTTTCTCAAGAGCAAGCAGGAGACGTTCATTATTGCGAAAATGACCTCACGGCTGAGGAAAGGATGCAGTTAGATTCTGCACTTAAGGGTAGCCATTTTGACAAGCTTGCTGATAGTGAGGAATCCAATGGTATTGCTAAAGAAAAGAAAAGTTGGTTTGGTTCGACTAAAAAAAATTCAAAGAACGGGGAAAACCATAATTTATTACCATCAGGTGTTTCTAAGGAGGGTAGTGGCGAAGTAAAAAAAGGGAAGGATAAAAACGGGAAAAAGAAGAAGCAAGGGACAACAAGTGAGTCAAAGAATGAGAGCGAGTATAAGAAGGGATTAAGACCTGTTCTATGTTTGACACCGGATTTTCCATTGAAGACTGAAGAATTACTGCCGTTACTTGATATATTAGCCAACAAGGTAAAAGCTGTTAGGAGAATAAGGGAGCTTTTGACCACAAAGCTTCCCAATGGTATGTTTCCTGTAAAGGTATATTTTTTTTTTTATTTCTATCATTCACCACATGTTTTTATATATCGTTCTTTTATTGCTTCTCCAACAAGTAAAATTTATATATTATCTGGTAAGTTAATATCAAACATATAATTGTTTTTTCTTTCTTCCTTCTAAATGTTATGAAATGCTGGGCACCTGCATAAGCTGGTAAAAACCTAGTCAATAAGGCTAGATTTGGATCCCAAAAGTTCTAAAGAAAGGAAAACAATTGCGAAGGGAAGTTATATGGAGTGTTTAGCTTTACTTTGAAAATGTAAAGGAAAATGAAGTGTGATTAATTCTTTTTATATATGTTTCACACATATTTAGATTTCTTTGTGTTTATTTAATAGAAATAACTAAGAGTTTGAAGTTTGAACTAATGTAAAAAAATATTCCCTTTCATGTTTCGTCCATGTTCTCTTTACCTAGCAGATTCCAAGATCGAAACTTTCCCTAAGAAATCTACTTTGTATGTGAAAAACTGAAAATCTATTTCATACTTGGCATCGTTTTGTCCGTTTCAAACAAATTTTTAAAGTTTAAAGAATCCAGCAAGATAAGAAAATAATGTCCATCAAAGTATGTTTTCGGAAACAAATTGGTCCTTGCAGCCTTATAGGTGATTGCAAATCTTGTTAAGTAATGATGAAATGATGATTATTGCATTGCAGCTTTCCATCCCTCTAGTTCCAACTATTCGTGTTGTGGTCACATTTACAAAATTCGAGGAACTTCCTCTATTGGAAGAGTTTTCAACTCCCCTCTCCAGCCCCACCCATTTCCAAGATGCCAAATCTAAAGAATCAGAGACTTTAAACTCCTCATGGATTTCATCATGGGTGAGAGGGAGTAGTGGCCAACAATCTATTGACAGTGAAAGTTGTGAGGAGATTGACCCTTTCCACATTCCACCAGATTATGTCTGGGTTGATTCCATTGAAAAGAAACGTCGAGTGAAATCCAAGAAAGGGAAGCACAAAAAAACAGACCGAGGGGCGCCAGATGAGTGATGCCTGGTGGAAATGAAAAGGGCAGTTTTGCCTTTTCCAATTAAGAGAGGTAAGAAAAGGTTCGTTTTGCACATACAGGCTCTCATAGGCTTCACTCCTTGTGCTTTGTTGGACATTTTTCCACCTTTAACCACTCACTCACTATGGTGGCAATGACGCTTTTGGGTAGTGTGTCTTAAACTTATGTCATTCGACTGTTGTGATTGAGATACTTTTGGAGTATATTTTCAATTTTTTACACTCTTAGTTCTCTGACTGCCATGGCAATGACATTTTTGGTCCTTCAATCATTGTGACAATGACATTTTTGTCCTCTAACTATTATGGCAAAATTTAAAGACATGTACCAAAAGTGTCAGTCTTAAATTGTCGAACAACTGAAAGTGGAAAAGTTCAAATTTGGATATTAATAAGTGTTTTGTCACGAAAATCCGAAGATTGAATGTAGAAATATTCAAAGATGAGTACTAACAGTGCAATTGACATTGAGAGGATTAAAAGGAATTGTTGTGATGTTATACTCCATAAATTGTTTTGTGTTTATATACTTCAAAGTATATGTTGTATCTACTTCAGAATTCATTAGTTTCATGAAATTACTTTCGATTGTGAACTGTCTTCTTGTGCCCTGATAAACGATTGATCGATGTTTGGGCAAATATGGATGCTAAAAAGTTCTGAAGTTTTGAACAATACTTTTCTTCATTTCCCATCACTAGAGAAAATATATTGACTTGCAAGTCGAGTGTGAGCACAAAGGAAATGTGTGAGAAATATTTTTGTACTTATAGTCAAACTGAAGATGCATGAGTTGAGTCATCTGGTTGGTGTTCATGTAGAGCATGCTGGCCTGGCATGCCCCCTCCCCTCCACAAAAAACAATGGAGTACAAAAAGAAGTTGTAGATCTTCTAGCTTGTTGTAGCAGCTGCCTTGTTTTTGTTTACCAAAAGCTAGGATGTTCAGGTGGGTCTGGTTGTAATAAACACAGCATCACCTGCTTCTATGCTTTCTCTGTCCAACCCATACTCTCATATGAAATGGTGGACTTTTTTGTTGAAAAACTCATTATCACTTAGATAGTTAGATCTATCAAATGACTTAATTTGGTCTAAACCGATTTAACCCTTAATTGAGTACGTATTTTTTGGGTTTGGATGAGCAGCTACTTAATGATGGATAAGATATTCAAACCCTAGGGATGGGCAAATTTTTAAATGAATTAAAAACCTTTGCAAATATGTGCGTCAAGCGACTCAAGCATGCAAAATTATTATATGAATTCTCTTTTACTCTAGCCCCCTCATTCTTTACACTCAATACTAGGGATGGACTGGGATGGGTCGGCCTGACCCGGGCCCGCCACTGTTTAGGCCTGGCCCGGCGGTACCGGGACTGGGACTGGGGCCTGAACCGGGTATAGGGGAGGGCGGGCTACGGGTCTAGAAAATAGGTGACCGGTCGTCCCCCCCCCCCCCCCCCTTTTTTAAAAATGACCGGCCCGACCCGGTCCCGGTAGAAACCCGGGCTGGTACCAGGCCTGCAACCCAATATCCTACTCAATACACCTCGGTGATTTTTAAGCCTCCTACGCTCCAAAACGTGAAGCATCGGCTCATCCCTAGCTTGGTGACCAATACCATGTCAATTCTCTTTTGCCTTTTACGTACTTGAAAAAACTGACTAGGAAAATGGCTTGTCTATATATTCAGACTCGTAGTTGAAAATATTCAATAGATATTAAAAATTATCTAGTTTTCGAGCCCGTTTGGAGAACTCTGTTTTCGGCTTATCAGGCTTATCAGCCAGCTTTTTCACCAAACACGTAACTTTTACTTTCGCGCGCTGAATTGTGTAATAAGCCGAAAAAGTAAGGTTGGAGTTACTTTTCTGGCTGTATTGGCTGAAGTTACTGTAGAGGACCATTTTAGCTATTTTTACATATAATTTTTTCTTTAATTTATTAATAAAATATATTTTTAAAATATTTTTTTCTTAAATCAGCAGAATCAGCCAAAACAGTCACTCCAGCCAGAATATCATAAATTTCAGCAGAATCAGCCAAAACAGCCGATTTTGGTGCTACCAAACGGGCTCTTCATCATCCAGCAAAAACATATCAAACACAAATGTACACGACGTACAAAACAAAGGTTGCCTTAATGAGAAGCCATTGCAAAAATTAAAAATTACTCCTTCCGGTTTTTAATAAACTTCACACTTTCTTTTTTGGGACGGTCTAAAATAAACTTCACACTTCCTTATTTCCATTTTTGGCAAAGAAATCTACATCTAAACAGTGCCAAACAATGTCAAACAGTGTCTCAACAGTGCAAACAGTGTCTCAATGGTGCCAAACAGTGTCAAACAGTGTTTCAACAGTAAAGTCAAATTTATTTCCTTATTTTGTGTGAAGTCAAAGAGTGAAGTTTAATAAAAACAAGAGAGTACTTACAAAAAAGTTACGAATCAATGTACAATTCAAATGAAAGGATGCTTTAAATGAGAAATGGGAACTTTTAACTCATGCCTCGCTATAGTGCACTTTTAAATTGAAATATTATACTTTTCAAGATAATAAAAATGTCGTCTTAGAGTCTGTTTGCAATAGCTTCTGTTTTTAAAAAAGTGCTTTTTTTAGGGTTGGTTTGCAACTGCTTTTAAAAAAGCACTTCTCAGCTTTTGGCTTTAAAAAAGCACTTATTTTCCCAAACACTACAACTTTTATTTTTCTCGGCTTCCGCGTCAAAAGTGCTTTTACTTTTTCTATTACACAAAAATCACTTATTTTACCAAACACTACCCACTTTTACTTTTCAAAATCACTTTTTTTTCAAACACTATCAACTTTTATTTAATCACTTCTCCCCATTTCATAAAAAAAAGCACTTTTTTTAAAAGTAGAAGCTGTTGCAAACAGACCCTTAATGAAATGGGGAGAAGTGGTTAAATAAAAGTTGATAGTGTTTGAGAAAAAAGTGATTTTGAAAAGTAAAAGTCGGTAGTGTTTGGTAAAATAAGTGTTTTTTGTGTAATAGAAAAAGTAAAATCACTTTTGATGCGGAAGCCGAGAAAAATAAAAGTTGTAATGTTTGGGAAAATAAGTGCTATTTTTAAAGCCAAAAGCTGAGAAGTACTTTTTTAAAAGGAGTTGCAAACCAACCCTTATTGTTTGCCAAAAAAAATGTCGTCTTATTCATCAAAGAGCCACCACATCATTGACCCAATCTTCGGAAATCGGAACCACATACACTTTAGAAACAAAATTTTCTCATTAAGATGACCTCCTATTTGATCATATAGGATCCAAGTGGGCAAGTGCCTTTGAATTAAAAAAAAAATAGTACACTTACTACACACTATTTTAATGTTAACATAAGGTTAGTCATTCTTAAACTCGTACCCTAAGTTAATTCATGTGAAGGATTAGTAGACTGTATAAGCGTTTCAAGCCGGCCTCTCTAAAGAGATTCTGGCTGGATATTTTCTTTAATTATATCTTCATTTTTCTTTTATATTTCATATAAACACACCTAAAGGTCCTAAAGGAGTATACTTGGTATGTAGTGGCTGTTCTATCTTTACTAAAATCGAAGTATATGAACTGCAACTTTGACCTTTGATCTGGAACCATAATCACATGATCCCACAGACCTCCTGATCATCATGACTGGGGCCACCGCACTCCGCCCAGTGAGGCTGAGGCACGGCGGCGAAAACCTTCTTAGCTTCTTGATTCGGCGGCGGCACAATAACCTCCACGGCACTGTTCAGTTTCTTCTGCAGAGTCAGCCTCAGCTTCTCTGTTTCCACATTTTCCCCTTTCACAGTCACCAAATTCTTCGTCCTCTCTATGTTTATCCCTTGAAATCCTTCAAAAAGATGTAAAAGTTGAAATCTTTCTTTACAGCTAAGCTACTAGGTATATAATATGCTTGGAATCAAGAATTGAAAAGTTGTAATCTTTTTTTATAATGTTCAATTCAGACATCAGAACCAATAGTAAAAAATACAGGGTATTGATTTTCTGAAAATTCAAATCTTATTAAACATAGTATAAACCAATTGTTGACTGTAATTATACATTCTCTACTCGGGGGATTAAATGATAATTTACCTTTGCTTTTGCTCACAACGTTAAGAACTGTCTTGACACTTCTGTTGCAAGCCAGATTCAATCTGAACTGGGTATTTATAGGCTATATATGTAGAAATAAAAAATTAGACCACCAATTAGAACAATAATGATAATAAAAATTACGGATTACATAAGAAAAGGTGAAATCTTTCTGGGTTAATGAGTTTTACCGTGTCCTCCTCATCAACTACAGAAACGAGATTCACTGTGCTTCCAAGTTTATTCTTCATCTCCTCCAAAATCTTCAAGGGATCAACTTTACCCACAATTGTTATCTCATATATGAACCCATCTCTCTCTATCTTTAAAGATTCAATCTTCTCCAACCCTACATTTACAAACAAAAACAGTCAGTTAAAAACTTCAATTCTGTTCAATATTTTATACTATGATGATGATCTTTAAAGGTACCATGAAGGTTTCCAACACATAGACTAGTTTTCTCCAAAGAGTGATGGTAATCACACACTTCTACATTGAGAACCAGAGTAACTTTTTTGTACTCATGATCATCAGCCTTCCCCTTGCAGCGGAGCATCATTTTTTTTTTTTTTGCAAATGAAGATGAAAGTCTTTACCAGTATATATGCACTCACTTTTATGAGGAATATGCGTATTTATAAATACTGTGTGATGCATGAGCCGTTGATCAAGCAACCCCAGGCTCCGGTTATTATCTTTGGTTTAGTTATAGTTATTTTTGGGTATGCAAGTAGGGACACTAGTATTTCAAGTGTTGGCCGCATTGAGGAAATGTTATGTGAGATTTTACCCAAAGACCAAAGTAGTAATTAAAGACTAATTTTCACTATGCCTCATAATTAAACTTTCAAAGGAATAAAAATATTGTTTCTATACACAGTAATACACGGTAGACTGGTAGAGTTTTAGTACAAATGTTAGAAAAATATAAACGGCATACACATTTTGGTGTACACCTTTCGTACGTTCGTCTGTCTTACGCACAAACAATTGTTTGTCCACAGATAAACTGTAGAGTTGTCTATGGACATACAATTGTTTGTGCGTGAGACAGACGAATATATAAAAAGTGTACACCAAAATGTGTATATCAAGCATTTTTCAAATATAAAAGTAGTACAGTGGAAAGAATCAAATCTAAAGAGAATGTCATTACTAACTAAATATTATACCGAGTAATATATAGATTGACGGAATTGAAATTCCAGTTTTTGATATATGTATTGTGAAATCAAACCCGCATCTACATATTCAGATGTTTTACACAGCTTAATTAATGGACAAAAATGTGATCTCATGTACAAAGTGACTATATTAGTAACTATTAATAGCGATGATTATGTTTGATTTTATGTTGTAATGATCATGGAACTATAGTTTTAGTAACTTTATCATATTCATGTGGTATATTAACTTCGTCACATGAGAAGGGGGTGCTATTATTGCATTGTACTCCATGTGATAGTAAAAAGGGGTTGACTTCATGGTAAAATTCTAACCACCAGGGCCGGTTCTGAGTGGGGCAAGAGGGGTGACCGCCCTAGGCTCGAAAAAAGTAGAAGAAAAAATAGGCCCAATTTTTTTTCTTTATATATAGTGTGAGTAGGCTTCTTTTTTATGCTCAAGTTCAATTAATTAGGCCCAATATTTAATTTTGTTGACAATTTTAAAATTTAAAACATAAATACAAAGCGAAGTTTAAAAAATATATATACATTAATTTTAAGTAGGATTTATTGTAGTTTTTAAGAGCAACATAATTGTTGCTACATCAATAAAAGACACACATCTACAGTCTTCACATCTCTTAGCCTTTAAGGCTTTTTATTCATTTTAATTATAACATAACGAATGCATATAATTATTTTAGTGCCTATGTCTCCAAAATCTCATCTCAATTATTTATTTGTTTCCAAATTTCAATAAACTATATGTGGGTTCATAATAGTAGTTTTAGAGGACGTCAATTTGGCAGTCTTCTTGCGTGAGTCTTCTTGGCGGCCAAACATTTTGTCTCTTTGAAAACCTTCATTATATTCTTTCGAGACTTCAAACTTGAGACTCCCATCAGAGGTCAATAAATCATTCTCAACTTATGAAATCAATATGTAGTGATATTTCTTTTCATTTGTTTAACCTTTCAAAAGAAAGTTTAGTACGCGCTGTTATATGTGACAATTTTATTGTTTATCACATTTATTAGTATAAAGAACGTTGTCTATGAAGCGATTATTGATGATTTGCTTCACATTGTTCTACTATAAATGTTTTATGTAATGTTTTTTTCTTTCCATTCGAAACTCGTGCTATTACTTTTGCCCAAATGTGGGGGGTGCTTGGAACTGATTTTGCTTCTACTTCTTTTCTAAAGTACAATCGGAATCAGTTTTTAGAAGTTGGTCTCCCTAGCTTCTAAAAGAAGTGCGTCTAGAAGTAAATTAGAGCACGAGAAGTACTTCTGCACTTTCATCCAAACATTCGAACTTCTGCTTTTGTTTCCTGACGAAGCAGATCCATACACCCCATATGTAACTTAAATAATAAAAAAGTGATTCTCACCTTTATTTTATAAACTTCATTAGATACTTTTATTCTAATTCATATTTCAGATAAGTACATGGTTTACTGTTTGTTTTTTATATAGGCCCAGAATAGTGTTACGCCCATAGGCCCAGAAATATACAGGACTGGCCCTGCTAACCACATATTCATTATTTGTTCAAATATAAAAAAGAAAAAAGTCATCTTCCATGAGCATGGGGCTTGAGATCCTATGATTCTAATCATGTCAAAGATGCATCGATAACTTAGTTAAAAGAGAGGGTGATTTTTAACTAATAAGTTCGAAATTATTTCGTTGGGCAAGTAAAAGTGCAACCTTGATCTAGCATGTTTAACACTAACTTCTTTATGATTATGTATATCGTTTGAAAAACTGACTTCTATATTTTGGAAACTGCATCCGGCAGGGGTAGGCTTGGACTCGGGCCGGGTCCGGGTCGGGCCTAGGCCCGGCGGGCTTTTGAAGGTTGGGGTGAAGACCCGGAACCGGCCCGGGTTACCACCGGTTTTATTTGTTTTTTATTATTATTTCATCCCCTACCCCCATCCCCCAAACCCATCGGAAACACCCAGCCCAGCCCATCTAAACCCAGCCCAAACAAAAATAAAATAAAAAATAAATAAAATGGCCCGAACCGGGCCCGGAACCAGTCGGGCCGTTCACCTTTCCCTAAGCCCGTACCCGCGCCCGGATACTCCAAAAACTGGGTCATGACCCGGAACCGGTACCCGGTTTCCCGGGCCGGGCCCAAGCAGTGCCGGTCCGGTTCCCAGGCCGGGTGGCCCGAACCGGGTCCAAGCCAAGGCAGGGGTTAAAAAAGTACTAGAACTAAAAAATGGAATGGAAGGAAAGGTTAACGTACAAAACATATGAAACTAATTTGACATCAACGAATTAAACTGCATTGGACGTCATCCAGCCATCCAGCCTCCCTCACTCAGGGCACTATTGAGGAAAGTAATTTGGGGTTGATTAGCTTGTAGAATGATGTCGGGCCTAGCTTACCAAAAACCCAAGCCTAACTATCAAGGCTTGCAAGTAACAAAGTTCAACACTGCTGCAGCTTATGATTTTTGAGACGTAAAGTACAAATGTCTATGTGGCCTAAAACTGTTTCGAACAACAATTGTGTACTCCTAAACACTCCTTTATAACAAACAAGCTATCAAGAGAATCGTAATGGTAAAGGGGTTCGGGTGTGAGCTTGTGAGCCACAAATCTTGGCCATCGCGTCTCAGTTTGGTAGCCAAGGAACATGATCATCATTGGGAACTCTCAGGTCTAGACAAATGTTTTTTCCCACTGCCCACATCTTTCAGCTAATGAGTATTGACTTGCTACATCAGATGGTTGTAAGTTGGGCTGTTTAGTCGGGTCTGTTGTACTAAATGTTCTTTGAGCATTCATGGAAACGAGTCTGGAGTCGCGTTATGGGAACCAAAACTAATACATTCTCCGCTATAAGATTATGGAAAGCATAAAAGAACACCATCAAGTGAAACATAAGCACCCGATTTTATTGAATCTTGACATATATTAGCTAATAAAGGCAGTAAAGTAAAATCAATTGACCGTATTTGATCACATCAATTAGTCATATCACTCTCCTAAATCTTCTACTGAAATGTTGTTTTATCAAAATAATCATACATTGTGTGCTGAGTGATCGGAAGTAATCCTCAAAGAAGATTTTATACTGATGATTATGTTTTGAGGAGATGACACAAATGATTTGCAAAGATTTACCAGACATTTGTCAGAGGAATCTGAAGTGGCTCAACCTAAGAAAGGCACAATTATCTACTGTATGCACAAAGCTTATAAATGGACACTTTTGTACACAGGGTCATGCAACTTTAGCTTATACATAGCTACTAAAAATCTAAAATGGACAGTGTTGTACACATATTAAGCTACTTCTCTGGCGAGGAAGAAAATGCAGGCGTCATTGTGCATGTTCTTTAAACAGAATGAAAAACCAAGTACTAGTCATCAAGTTTATGAATTGACAACTCATCTGCCAGAGTCACCACATCATAACATTTGCGTTTGTGGATGAGGGCCCTGAGGGAGGCTGGCTGGCTGGCTGGCTGGATGCCGTGAATTTGCCCCAGAGTCAACCTCAGGGCACAAGAGAGAACTCTCGCTCCTAACCTTGCTATCACACAGTTACTTTCCTTCGCGCCCGCAACCTCACCCGACAGCTCACATAGTTTCTGTGTTGTGCCGCTAACAGGTAAATGCTTGAGCTTCTGGTCCACAAAGAAGCTTCTGGTCTTAGCCAACACAAGAGAGAACTCTCGCCTTGCGACTTTCTATGCTCTACATGCGCGCCACGCTTAGATCCTGGATGAGGGCTTCAAGAGGAGTAGACGCTGCTCTCTCTAACGGTGTCGCTTGCCCCAAACCCCACATAGTCGGTGTATTCTTCAATTGGCCCTCTGGTTTTGATGCGATTCAGTCCATCAAACCTTCCTGCTATCTGTAATTCGGTCAACAGATAAAGGCTTGTGATTCAGAATCTGGAACTAAACTTCTGGAACACCACCAAGGAGGCTTGCAGTTATGGTGAAGGCAGGGCCAGTTTCCAGACAGATTCATCGCCTCCTCCATTTTTCTCAGGAACACCACCAGTCAGGGCTTCTAATCCGCTAATTTAAGATGCACAATTTGGGCATGATATTTTTGACCCGTTAACACAAACTCTAGAAGCTATAGCACCACTGTCAGTCTACCACCATCATCTCCACCACCACTACCCTCGCAAGGAGGGTGTGGTATAAACCAGCTCCTGTGAGGATTGAAGGCTTCAACTGTAGAAGGAACTGCAACATCTCTGTTGTAGCCTAGAAGAATGGTTGCAGAACAAGTTATAGATTTTTTGGAGGTGAGAAATCAAAAGAACCTAAAAGTAAACCACTTAGTTTTAGCTTGTGATGCATATATAGCGAGATGAGAGTCATTGACAATTAAAATGAGTTTTTCATTGAAGAGTCAGGGTCTTGATGTGCATATGTAATGATGTAATGATGAGTTGATGTGAGGTTAAATGTTCATCAAACAATACAATACTCCGTAATAATTACCAAGAGGAGGAATTAAGTCTGTGGAAATATACTACCACTCGTTTTTCAATTCATCTTTGGACATGGTTATGTTAGGGTATTTTTTTCTTGTTTCTACCACAGGGTAAGATTTGGTTTGGGAGTTTTCTTGAGGGCGAAAATTTGAGATAGCGCTTCTATCTTGTAACATTGTTACTCCATTACCCTTCACTGTAATTGTAATATGAAGGACATGAGAAAATGTTCTTTTTCACTTTTCTGGTGTAGCTAGCTATATATAATAATGTACTTCCTATGGAGTATTTTGTATTGCCCAAAAAATAAGAAACTTCTGGGCGTCCGTAAAATTCAGCAGGGTAAGTGTTACTATTGAATCAAATCTAACAACAAGCGATGAAACCAAATACGGATAAAGCCTCTAAACTATACTTTATTGTTCTAGGAATGTGATGTTGGTTTTCATCTTTGGTTTTGTATGAGTAATCTGGTCATCTCTCTGTAAGTGGGACTCTTGATTCATTAGTGGTGAAGTTTTTATTTATTTGTTCCTTTAAAAATTTGCTCAAATGTGCCCAACTGTTTTTCTTCACCCCAATTCTATATCCGTGCTTATAACTTTACAGTGTGAACTGTGTGGTACGAGTGCTTGTCAAATGCTAGGTGAAGCAAGCAAGCTCTGAAATTTTTAGGTTTTAGGCTATGTTTGTTTCAAGGAGAACATAGGAAATTTTTAGGCTTTAGGCTCTATTTGGTCATCCATATCAAGTTATAATTCCCAGAATCTGGAAATTGAAGAATTAGCTTAATCAGAAAGAGGGCATTAGTAGTAAGAAATAAATGACAATCAACATCTAAATGGATAAAAAATCAAACCCAAATTTGATTTCATTTGCACTTAAGAGATTATGGTCATATGTATGTTACCTAGCAAACAGTTTGAAGCATGTAGAACTCCATCCGTCCACTAATAATGGGACAAGAGAGAGTGACACGCAAACCAATAAAAAGTAGTTTAAATGGTTGATATTGAATTGATAAAGTAAGAATAAAGTAAGAATTATTTAGAGCCACACAAATTTTACCAAATTTGGTATGAGACAATCTTAGTGGGATGGATCGAAAAAGTAAAATCGGACAATCTTAGCGGGACGGAGAGAGTATATGATTTATTCTAGCTTGTTTGTCTGAGTCGATTAGATAATAGGTAGTATGTCTTGGTCATGTTCTCATTCGGCTTCTATTAGTCAATTTATTTTAAATTATCTAAACTTCATATCAATGTGCAATGACAGCCTAAATGTTGGTGTTATTGTCTTGAGCGAAAAAGGTTGCTATGTTTATCTCTTTATTTTAGTTTTTCCCTATTCTTTCACTAATATTGACATGTTAAGAACCTATGTGAGATAAAGAACATTCCACACTCCCATGTTTCTGCATAAATACAAATAACAAATAAATGACATGCTTTAACTAATGCCCTGAACACCTTTGATTCTAACTCATTTTCCCTAGCGTATAAAACGTCAAATGGGATGATTATGACCATCATTTTTTCCTCAAATGTTATACCTTTTATCCATTCTGTTCGCCTTTACATTATGTAATAAAGAGTGATGTCACCCCCAAAATTGTAATTCACCATTATGTTTACATCTAAGATGATCCAAAAATATATGTTTGTAGGTGTATTTTACAATTTTTGAACAACTGAAATCTTTTCTTTGAACTAACTGTCACTAGACATTGTTATTAGTTTCTTTGAAATACATAAAAATACTATGACCCATTTTCTTAATGCAAATGAATAATGCGACAGTTGTGGGAATGCTCCTCTTTGGCACCTATATATTGATTATTATTCTTTTCTAGGTTGTATGAGGTAATAAATTTTGATAACACGAGTATCTTAATTGTGCTCAAATAGGCAACCAATCAGCACATAATATGAAGAACAAATAATACAACAAAAAAATCAAGGTAAAAAAGAAGTGGCGGCAAAGTAGTGTAGTGGGTTTATTGAGTTGCTTTGTTTTTCTGAACTGTGATTTCAAATTTCATACTATAATTGATTTTGTCATGTAACATCAACAATTACCGGAGCTTGTAGTTTCTTTGTGTGAATTTATATTCATGTGCTAATTGCCTAATTGAATGGAAATGGTACCATTTTGGACAATGTTTGTTTATTTTCATTACGAGTACAATATTTGGCAAGTACATTGCCATCATGTTTATTAGGCAATCTATTATATATTACCTCCGTTCCATAATGTAAGATACATGTGGCCATGTGAGTTTGGTGTGGGTTTAAGAAAATAAAAAACAGAGTGATTGTTCTACAATTTTGAACTCCAAAGTGTAAGAAAAAGTAAGACGAGTTTACAAAAAGTAATGAATGAAATACTAGATAAATGTATAAAGTGTGAAAGTAAAAGGTTAGCGGAGTTTAATTTAGAAAAGTGGTCATATTTTTGTAACAACCCAAAAAGGAAAATACATCTAAGATAATGGGAGAGGGGAGTACATGATTTAGTCACTTGAAAGCCTTTGTCACAACTATTGTGTGTACCTATCAAGCATCATATTGATTCGAACAACAACACACATCATATATGCAATATTGGTATGAATCAATTGCCCTAATCAAAACAATATGTCAATGATATTGGGCATTATCATAATCGTGCATCGCGCGACACAAAACTAGTACCTTTGATAGAAGTTATATAAGATAAAAAAAATTAAGGAAGGAATTAATAGTTAATAATATAAAAGTTAACGAATTAATATAAAAATCATATGGTATCAACTATCAAGTGCTATTGGTTGTTTTCATCATAGTTTCATACTTGTCTCATACTTCCATAGTTTATCGCCACGAAGCTGTCATTTTTTATTTATGGTGGTTGAGCTATAACTTATATAAGTTATCTTATTGATTATATTAGTTAAAATTTGACAATTTTCAATGGAAGAGACATTCCTCACATGATCTTTTCCCTATATATAGATTCCGGATCAAATAAAAAATTCCCTTTACAGGAAAAGTAAGAACAAGTCCGGTGCATCGAATCTAAGATCTAATAGCTCTAAATATGTCAAAAATGCATTAAAGTGAACAAAATGCAATGACATTTTTGTAAGTAAATCAAAATCTTCATTCTTTTAAAAAGAAGACTCCTTATGTGCAATAATGTATCGTAAATGGTCAAAAGTGGATGTAAAAAATCATTTAAATGTAATAGTGCACCTTAGATGATCAAGAGTGGAATCCTTCACACTTTGTATTGGAGCTGGACATTATGTGTGTGTGTGTGTCAAGGCTAGTGAAGTGCGAGACAATAGGAATTTAGTTCAAATTAAGCTCAATTGTTTAACCAACCACCTTGAGTTCAAGCTTGACGGACCTCTAATCGTATTCTGACCGAGCACCTTTTTCTTGACTTGTTTAAACCTTAAATATTACACGTTTTTTTTTGTTTCCTCAAATAACTAGAGCCAAAAGTGAGAAACTTTGAGTCTCAATCATTTTTTCGGCTTATCATGCTTATCAGGCTTATCAATTAGCTTTTTCACCAAACACGTAGCTTTTGATTTTGCGCACTGAAATGTGTAATAAGCAGAAAAAGTAAGGTTGAAATTATTTTTCTGGCTGTATTGGCTGAAGTTACTGTAAAAGACCATTTTAGCTATTTTTCAGATAATTTTGAGTTTTTTCGCAATTAATGCTAATTAAAAAATATTAACAAAATTAGGGTCGAGTTAAATCTATTTACCAAAATTCTGCTGGATCTAATCATGGTAAATCAAAGTCGCCAAATGAAGTGGCGACTTTGTCGCTAACTTGTTGGGTGACTCTCACATGTGAAATACGTAACACGAAGCCAAGGCATCAAAAGAAAGAAAAAAAGTATTGGGCCCATGGTACAAAAATCCCTTTTTTTAAAGATCCATAACTTTTTCTTTTTTGCTCCACTTTTTATAAAAAAAAAATATAAATTTTTTATTATCTTTCATTTAACACCAATATTGAATATATAAACTTTAAAAAAAATTAAAGGCTTATTAAACGACCTTCTTATTTTCCAATCTCCATACAGACTATTTCAAGAAATAATTACATATTTATGACTAAAATAAAGATGATTTACAAATTTGTGACTAGTAACTAGAATAGTAATGTAATTATAGCAATTTATATTCAATTTTTAAATTTAAGTAAACATGACACTATATGGTACTAACTATTAGTTATATTTGTGTAAATAAATTTTATTTTATTAATATTTTTGAAACAAAATTTATATTGTCTTTTATTATGCGCAGAGAATAAAAATTTATGTTAACAATATTTTTCTGCGCATAAATTTATGTTATTATGCGCATAATAAAAGACAATATACAATTTGTTTAAAAAATATTAATAAAATAAAATTTATCTATACAAATATAACTAATAGTTAGTACTCCCTCCGTCCCGGGGAGAAGTTCCCGGGTTGACTTTCACACATTTTTAGGAAATAAAGTTACTGAGGGGTAAATTTTACTGTTTTGCACTGTTTCGACACTGTTTGGCACTGTTTCGACACTGTTTGGCACTGTTTTGCACTGTTTGGCACTGTTTTAATGTAGGATAACTTTCCATTTAGGGCAATGGGAAGTTTCTTTTGGGACATCCAAATAAGGAAATTGGGAACTTCTCCCCGGGACGGAGGGAGTACAATATAGTTTCATGCTAACTTAAATTTAAAAATTGAATATAAATTATTATTGTTGAGTTTAATTCAGCACGATATAATAAATATAGATATAATTTGGTATGAACACTCGATCTGTACGTGGAAATCCGAAAGGGAGAAAAGCACGGGGCTCTTTTAGGCTGGGCCAAAGTGGCTGGATGGCCGAAATGGGCCGAAACGGGCCTCACTGAACGGGCTTCCGTACTGGATAATGCCTTCGTCCCCTGATCAGTAACAGTCCGGGATAATATATCTCAATAACTATAATTCCATTATTATTCTAGTTACTAGTCACAAATTTGTAAACAATCTTTATTTTAGTCATATATGTGTAATTATTTCTTGAAATAATCCGTATGAAGATTGGAAAATAAGAAGGTTGTTTAATAAGCTTTAAATTTTTTAAAGTTTATATATCCAATGTTGGTGTCAAATGAAAGATAATAAAAAATTATGAATTTTGGTATATTTTTTATAAAAAGTTAAGCAAAAATGAAAAAGTTATGGACCTTTAAAGAAAAAAAGGGATTTTTGTATCATGGGTCCCATACCTTTTTTTCTTTCTTTTGATGCCGTGTTGTACTTCGTATTTAGCATGTGAGAGTAGCCGAACCTGTTGGGGACTTGAGAGTTGAGAGTCCCTACTTAGTTTGGTGACTTTGGTTTATCATGTGTTAAATAGTTTTAACCTGGCCTTAATTTCGGGGTAATTTTTTTATTTAGCATTAATTACGAAAAAAACTCTATAATTTTTTATTTTATTTATTAATAACAAATATTTTAAATATAATTTTTTCATGAATCAACAGAATCAACCAATACAGTCACTTCATCTAGAACTTCATAAATTTTGACAGAGTCAGCAATACAGTCAATTTTAGTTTTACCAAACGGGCTCTTTATGTAAATAAGGGGGGTGTTTGGAACTGATTCTGCTTCTGTTTCTTTTTTAAAAGTAGAAGCAGAATCAGAATCAGTTTTTTGAAGCTGGTCACCCCAGCTTCTAAAAAAAACTTATTCTAGAAGTAAATTTGAGTACCATAATCACTTCTGCACTTTCATCCAAGTACTTCAACTTCTGTTCCTTAACACCCCAAAGGTATCACACCAATTTGGCAATTCTATTGAATAAATTTTATGTAGACGGGGCCAGAAGCATTGAAAAGATATCTAAAGCCCAATGGTTTAGACCTTAATTGTACATTTCGGTAAGCAGATCATCCGGATCCACTGGGTGAGAGCTTCCGTTTCTGAAGCCCAAAAATGGCTACTTCAGTCTCCAGAACCATCTTTCTCCTTCGTTCAATCACTCATCAACATAGAGCCCCCTATCTATCTCCACTATCCAAATCTCGAATCCCTTGTTTGTTTGCCCACAAACCCAAGGTCCCTACTCCTTGAACCCATTATATTTTGTCTCCAATCATTTCTTCTTAGAAGTTAACACGACCAGTTTTTTGTTTAAATTTGCAGGTTCAGATTAGCCGCTTGTTTGCATCTTCATCGATGGCTTCCGGGTCGAAAGAATCTCCTTCCAATAACCCGGGCCTTCAGGCTACCCCTGATGATGCCACCAAAGGTTACCTCTTGCAGCAAACTGTAAGCCCACTCCAATTATTTGGCTTATGTACATTGTCATCAAACCAGTAAATTTTTGTGTATTACTCTTGTTTAACAAGCTTTATTATTTTATCAACGCGCTACTGTAGTTGATTGCATTACCTGAATTGTGTGAGCTTGAAAAGCATCACACAGTTTGCATAAAATGGTTTAAATGAAGTGAAATTACATTTGGCATGATTTTTTATACCCCTCAGCCAAAAACTTCGTATTATATTTGACTTGGCAATTGGCATGCTTATTGAAAAAGTAAAATTGAATGGTTGTGGTTGATGTAAAAAAGATAGAAACAATATCAGCCGCTTAAATCTTTGAAATTAAAAGATCATTTTGGGGCATCCCTATAAAGAAATTTGGGAAAAAATATGGGATAGAGAGAGTACTATTTTATTTAGTTTATTAAAACGAATACATTTAAAAAAATTAAAGACACTTTAAATAAAATTCAGCTCATCAAGCAATTCAACCACATTATTAGCATAATTAATAGTTTCCACCTAATTTCCCTCGCTGAACATGGTCAATATGTTATTCACTATATTTATTGATTTTCCGTTATTCTGCTACAAAATACTACCCTCTGTCCTCTTAACTTTGGTACAATAGGAGGTGGTGCAGTTACCAAGAAAAGTGTTTATGTGGTTGATATAGAATTCATAAAGTGAGAATAAAGTAAGAATGATTTAGAATCATATAAATATTATCAAGTTTCTTTTCCATCATTTTCAATGGAGCCAAAGACTCCATAGGAATATGATGAAATAAAGCAAAATGGCTCATTAAACTGTCTGCGCTTCTTTGTTAAGAAGTAACAGTCAGTCTATTCAATTTTCGACGCGATTTTCACTATGGGTCATTCAGAAACAGTCTCTCTATGCTTTAGTATAGGGGTAAGATTGCGTACATCCGACCCCCCTTATCCCACCGTAGGTGGGAGCCTTTGCGGCACTGGGGTAATGATGATGATGATGAAACATTATCAAGTTTCGTATTGGACAATCTTAGTGGGATTAACCAAAAAGGAAATATGAGACAATCTTAGCAGGATGGAGGGAGTAATAGCTAGTGTCTTCCTAAATTGTAGCTAAAATCGGACAAGTCCTAAGAATTTATTACATTACATTTTTCCAGCACACCAAGAACTGTAGGTATAGAAGGCATCGTATTGTAATGCCCATACCAAAAATATGTATTTTTTTTTTCATTTTTTGCTCCACTCTTGCTTGTTTGTCGTTTTCACCTGTTGGACTAACCGATCAAGAAATCACATAATGTTGACATATTCCTTTAATTTTAATGATATCAGATGTTCAGGATTAAGGACCCAAAAGTCAGTCTTGAGTTCTACTCCAAAGTGTTGGGCATGTCGTAAGTCCTCTTATTGCCTTTCCCTTTGACTTCCTGCTGTCCTGTGTGCTTAGGATTATGTTCAGCCTAATGGGGACTTTTAATTGCCCATACTGTTCAATTCAGTTGTATAACTTTTTTCTATTTGATTGTTGTGATTATAGATTGTTGAAGAGATTGGATTTTCCAGAGATGAAATTTAGCCTATATTTCATGGGATATGAGGTGAAGAACATAACCAATTTTGCGCAACCAATTTGAGGTGTGATTACGAGCTTATTGATTTTCTGCAATTAATGGTTTAGGACACATCATCAGCTCCCACTGATCCAGCTGATCGTGTTGCTTGGACTTTTGGTCAAAAAGCTACTCTAGAGCTTACACAGTAAGCATCACTTTTCTTTAAGGGTGTATTTGGTTCAAAGGGAGGGAGTGGAGGGGAGGATGAAATTTTGTCCTAAAGATGGAAATTATATCCTGTTCGTTGGACAACCGTATTGAACCGCTTCGGTCAAACAAAGAAAATTGCATTGACTGGGTAACAAGCACAAGACAAGGAACAACTATTATGTTTTTATGGCTAACGAGGGAGAGTGTGGTTCTATATATAACTGCCTCAATACCCATCTGCCCCAGTACGAGTATATGTTTTTGGCTACCGATACCATTAGTCCATTACCCACACCATTTACCATCCAATCCATTTGAATAATATAGTAAACTAATAAATGATTATCAATGTTATATTTAAATATGTGTAGGGCTACAATTAATGTTGTGGTTAGAATTCTATACACATAAAGCCCCATGCCTCATTGTTGCCTGATTACCGCCCCAATTATTTTGGGTACCAATATTGTTATCTGCACCATTAACATTTCAACTCATTTTATTAATATTATAAATTAGTAAATTATTACTCCCTCCACCCTCTATCTTTTTCCTATTTTACCTTTTTCGTCCGTCCCACTTAGTTCGTATAGAATTTACCATGTTTGGTAAAATTTGGGTGATTACAATTCATTCTTACTTTATTTACTCTATCAATTTAACATCAAGCTCACAATTTCATTTTTCTTAATAACTGCACGGCTGCACCACTTCCTTTTGTCCCAAATTCCCAATGTTGGAGGGACGCAGGTAGTATAATTTATCTATATGCGCACACACATATATGCGTGTGTGGATGGATTTGAACTCAGTACATGAGTAATTGCACACAAAGACACACACATACCTGCATTTTTTTTCATTTAAAAAAAATGCAGGTATATGTTGTTAAAGCACAAAGAACTAAAGCAAAGATAAACAGCAATCAAGCAAGAGCACAAGACAACGATATACGTGGTTCGATCAATATGATCTACATCCACAAGGGGTGTTGGGAAGTCTTATTAACCCGCAGTACTAACATATAGTGGCTGAAGTAGTATATCTAAGAAATACAAAGGGGCCACAGGCCATAACAAATGGGCCTAAACAGAACCTAAAACGCAAATGGGCCTAGCCCAGCGAGAACGGGTTTCACCCAACAATTCTCCCACTTGAAAACTGTTCACAGCACACACCCAATGTCCAACAAACACAGATTATTAAAACTCCACATATGTGTGTCTTTGTGTGCAATTACTCATGTACCGAGTTCAAAGACACACATATACCTGCATATATAAAAAATATACCGGCATATATAAATCTCTATTTTTATATGATTTCGAAATTCAAGTATATAATCTTTAATGATCATAAATTTTATCCATTGAAACAATCATTACCTAGGCATACCTTATACTTGTTGTGGAGGCTATGATTTGAATAAAATAAGCTGTTGCATAATGGGGTGAACATGCTTAGACATAACTACATAAGTACATAACCGTCACAGATCCACCTTGTTGTCATCTCTATTATGGTTTTCTTCATAACTAATATTTCAAAACAAACATGGTGAAATGAGATGGTTCCCTCCTTCAACCAAACACACCCTAAGTCACCCAGCATTGTTATCACAAGTTTGCATCTGCCAACAGGCAAATTTTCCTTGTAGTAATTGGGGTACTGAGAGCGATCCAAATTTCAAGGGTTACCACAATGGAAATACAGAGCCTCGTGGATTTGGTATGGAATTGACATTTCATATATCTTATATCTTAAGTTTTAAGTATATGTTTTGTGTATTTTTTCTGCATGTATGTGTCTTATTTTACTCTTAAAAAGACAAGTACGTAACACACACAAGCTTGTGTGTGTGTGTCTGTTCTTGTTTAACTTTTTTTACCTTTATATTTTGAATATTTCATGTGGACTGCCAGTTAATTTGTCACCTGCTATGATTAACTTTTGGATTAATTTTTTCTCTGCTTCCAGGACACATAGGTATTACTGTTGATGATGTATACAAGGCTTGTGAGAGATTTGAGAAACTGGGTGTGGAATTTGTAAAGAGACCCACTGATGGTAATCTTGCCTCCATAATTTCTTTGGGCCGGTTTAGATTACTGTTTTGCACTAGCAGCAACAACAATCTTACCCCAATGTCGTAAAAGATCCCATCTACGGTGGAATAAGGGGGGTTGGATGTAAGCAGTCTTACCCTGTGCTAAGCACAAAGAGACTGTTTCCGGATGACCCATGATGAAAATCGTGTAAAAAATTGCTGACTGCTACTTAATAACAAAAAAGCACAGACAGTTAAGTGGGTCATTTTGCTTTATTCCATCACATTCCAAAGCCAACTACCGTTATGCACTAACAATGAAGTTAAAAATTGAATGTGGATGGACACTAATGTGTGTTCTCTCACACTTAAATATATGTCAACAGTATCGTCTCCAAAGAAACGGAAAAAGAGAATTAAGTGTTAGTTAATTTCAGCAATCAAATTAAATAAATAAAATGCGAATTGTGCGAGATTAATTTTTGAAATAAATTGCAGTGAAAGAGAATTAAATTAATTGGTTCTAACGAATTCATGACAAAAAGGTAATAGGGATTAGTTTCAGGGTGACTAGACTTCAAGAGTGATAAGACTAATTCAATTCTAGTCCGTATTTCAAGCTATATGGTTCTGCTCCAGATTACTTCTTCCTTAAAGTTTTTGGTTGCTCTTGTTATCCATTCACTCATCCATATAACAATCATAAAATGGATTTTCATTCTGAAGAATGTGTCTGTATAGGCTATTCCTCCAGCCACAAAGGCTATAAATGTCTCTCTCCTTCTGGAAAAATTTATCTCTCTCGAGATGTTATCTTTCATGAATCCAAGTTTTCTTACTCTACTCTCTTTTCTTCTACAACCTCTATGTCACCCAGTGTTGTCAATCCCGGGTAGCAGAGCGTAGCGGCCAGCCCTGAAAATGCTAAAGCGGTATAGCGGATAGCGGGATGACCGCTATTCATACTACTTTTAAGTATAATACATGATGAACTAGAAGCATATAATTACATTACACACACATTAGTAAAGTGTGATATATGTCATTGAAAGTTGCAAACATCTTCACATTTTTAAATCCTAAATTACTGGGAAATATTCCTTAATTTCATGAGCAAAACATACAATGCTATTAATGATTAAAACATCTTAAGTTAAAACATTGAATCAAAAACGAGTTCCTGGTTTAAGCCTTGGTAAATTAATAGTCTATCAGTCTACCACTGGAAAAAAAATAAAGAGGAGTGTAGCATGTGTCGTTCTTGTACAAAATGGAGGACAGGTCGTTCTTGAAAAAATGGAGTAAAGATCGCTCTTGAAAAAGATGGAGCAGAAATTTTGTTGAAGCAAAGGTCATCGCAGAGCAGAGAGAATGTTGCTTACTTGTGCGTTTTTAAGGGTTCTACACTTCTGCGTATATGTACAACGGTTTTAGGTTGCTTACTATTTAGTTTTAAAAGTCTACTTTACCCCTGTCAATCTGCAGTCAATGAATAAACGCAGAAAATCCCTAGCAGACCTTCGATCGCAAAAAGCGTTGCTATAGCGTCGCCTCTCTACTTGTATAGCGCCCACTATAGGCTATAGCGCCCTCTATATCCGCTACACCCAAACGCCCCGCTACAGTAGGTCTAGTAGTGCCAGACCTCTCCTCTGCTCTGCTGGACTGCTATAGCGTTTGATTAACATTACTGATGTCACCTACTGTTCCCACCTCCATTTTTGCTCCTATATCTGTTGTTCATCCATCCCATTCACCAATCTTCACTAACTCTTCTTTCTATCGTTCTACTGAACCTTCCTCTTCAGCTTCTAATGAACAATCTCAATCTGCTTCTAATGAGCAATCTCAATCTGCTTCTCATGAATCATCAGTTCCATTACCTCCCTCTCCTGGTATATTAACCACTCCTATCGAACAATTTTCTTTATTACCTCTCCACTTTCTTTAGTTCTCTTGGCTAACACTCATTCTATGAGAACACGAGCCAAATCAGGAATAGTAAAACCAAGACTAAATCCTACCTTACTGTAGGCTCATACCGAGCCCAAATCACTTAACAGGCTCTCTTTTCTCCTCAGTGGTTTGAGGCTATGAAATCTGAATATAATGATTTGCTCTCTAACAAGTAACAATACTTGGTCTCTTGTGTCTCTGCCTTCAGATAAACAAGCTATTGGCTTTATAGGTTAAAGAGAAACCAGATGGCTCTTTAAACAAGTATAAGGCCAGATTGGTAGCAAAGGAATTTCATCAAAGATTTGGTTTTGGCTTTGGAGAAACATTTTCTCCAGTTGTTAAACTTGTCACTATTAGAATCCTCCTTACACTTGATGTTTCAAATAAATGGTCAATTCAGTAACTTGATGTCAACAATGCTTTCTTAAATGGAGAGTTTGATGAAGAAGTCTGTATGGTGCAGCACTGCAGCCCCCAGATTTTGAAGTGGAAGATACTTTGGTCCGTAAACTCCACAAGTCCCTATATGGCCTCAAACAAGCTCCTAGAGCTTGATTTCTTAAGCTCACTTCATTTCTATACAGTGCTGGGTTTAAACAAAGTGTGATCCCTCTTTGTTTATTTTTCTGTCCTCTGGAGTTCAATTATATATATTGATATATATTGATGATATATTAGTAATTGGAAATAACTCTACTACCATAGATTAGCTTATTGGGCATAGAGGCACACAAACTATCTGATGGCAGCTTACACCTCTCCCTAGCTAAGTATATAAGAGATATACTTAATCAAGTTGGTATGCTATTCATCCAAGGGAGTCAAAACACCCATGGTCAATACTTGTAAACTTACCTATGAAGGCAGTAACTATCTTCATAATCCTTTCTACCTATGAAGGCAGTAACTATCTTCATAATCCTTTCTATTACATATCTATAGTTGGAGTCTTGCAGTATGCCACTCTAATCAAACCTAAGATCTGTTATGCTGTTAGCAAAGTGTGTTAGTTTATGGCTGCAGTTAAGCATATTCTCATATACTCCCTCCGTCCCGAAAAGGTTGGCCAAAGTTGACTTTCACGTTGATTAATAAAGTAAAAACTGTGTGGTTGAAATTTGTGCAGAGGAGAGAGAATTCACTTTAGCCACATATTCCTTACTTTAAATGGAAATGACAAATCTTTTTGGGACATCCAAAAAGGAAATTTGGCCAACCTTTTCGGGATGGAGGGAGTATCTTTCTGGCACCATTACATCAAATATATGGAACTTGATCTCTTCTTTGTTCATGAAAAGGTTCACTTGAAGCAGCTTAAATAAAGTCTACCACATTCCTGCTCTTCATCAACTTGCTGATATATTTAACTGAACCTCTTTCTGGCTCCAGCTTTCTTGACCTAAGAACCAAACTTAGTGTGATTGACATTTCACATCAATCACCCTAACTTTGAGGGGGGATGTTAAATATACACTTTTTAATATACTAGTAGTTGATTATAGCTTCGGTTAGGTTTGTTTAGTTTGTTGTGACTTAACTGACTCTAATTATTCTGTATGGTAGCTCATATCATCAATAAGATCATTCATATCAATATCTTTAATCTCTATTCATATTCCATTATTTATGAGTTACTATTGAATACTGATGCATTCAACCTAGTTCCTTTTAATCTCTATTTTTTGTATCAAATAAAACTCCAGCAAAGTGCTAAAAGAGTGTGAAAAAAAACATAAACATTTTCATTGTTTACCTTTTTGTTTTTTCATATCTAAAAGACACTCCTTGCAGGAAAAATGAAGAGTATAGCATTCATCAAAGATCCTGATGGGTATTGGATAGAGATCTTTGATACTATTTCTATCAAGGAGGCTACATCTGATGCTGCTTGATTCGCTACCTTCTGCATCTCAGGCAACCAATCTTCATTCATTAATCTGCATGCCTTCCCTTCCATAATCCGGGAGAGTCCTTAAGAGTTATGACCTCCACTTTCATTCACACTGGTTGAAGAATTATTCTTCTTCTTTATTTTGCAGGAGTAAGAGTTGAATAATCAATTCCCAGACTTGTTTGTTAGTTGTCACTGTTATCTTGAATGGGAAGAGTGGAGATATTTGAATAACATCAGGATATGTTTGAATGGACCAGATGAACCGTGGAGAAATTACCGCTTACCTGCCTTATTTGGGGCAAAAGTTTACGTAGGTGTAACTTTGTAAGTGTGATCTGTGATGAGGAATTGGAGGAAGGACCATATGAATATATTACTCCCCTTTCAAGATGAGAGATTTTTAAGCTCAACATTCTCTGATGTAAAAGTTTTTAAGAAAAAAGGAAGAACTACCAAATATGCCCTACTTATTACTCCAATACTGCAGTCAACTAAACCCTCAACATTCCAAATGACGATTTATCCGGTGAATAATAGGCTTTCCGGTGAAGATGTTTGCAATTTTGCATGGCATTCATCTTTTCTTATTCTTTTTCCCCCTTTTCCCCCAATTCTTTTCCCTTTGAATATAAATGAGCTTGTGTCTCACCTGATTTGCGAGACGCTGAGACTTATGTGCGGCGCGGCGTAGGTAGTTGTACAGGTGGTTTTTAAGTTTAATTTATTTTTTCTTTCCTTGAGTTTTTTTCAAAATATTATCGATATAATATTTTTTTTGCAAAAAAATGACTAACAGTTATGTACGGAGTAGTATACTATAGCCTGATATAGTATAGTGTAAAATTAAACATAAGATATACTCCGTACTATGGTAGAGAGCTGAAATATACTCAATGTGCACAAAATGCCAAAATGTGTCATATATTTCAAGAATTTATTTGACTGTCTTTCCGATTAAATTTTGAGTTGAAATTTGGTATGGATAAACTAGACTTGATGAAGAACATATTAAAAAAAATTCATCAAAAAATTACACCCGGAAGGGCCTCTAATGGCTTTGTCCGTACGGAGTCCCGTACATCCATATGTATATGATCATTCCTCTATTATGGTATTTATTACATTTACAAAGTCACTTTGTAAATAAAATTCATTTTAGTCATATACGTAGTTCTACCTAGATATATACAATTATTTTTCTTTTCCCTTTTACTCTTACACTACTTTTCTATAGTCCATTTTCTTACTCCTATTTTTCATCCTTATCAAGACCTTTCTTCTAGGAAGCATTTTTCGTTGTCCCATATTTATTGTTTTTCTTTTTCATTTTTCTCATCTTTTTGTTCTATCTTCTCTATCTATTTCTTTTTCATTTTCTTCTCTCTCTTTTTCATACAAACTTTTTGCTTCTCTGTAAAATCAAAATAAATTTTGTTAGATCTAACAAGTATCAGACTCCATGGCAAAAACTTCTTCGAATCACCACTGAGTTCGAACAAGTTTTAGGTCTAATCATTTTTATGATATGTTTATATCAACACTGTCCAAATCATCTTCTCTATCATGTGTAGTGGTGGACCGGTTCCGGGCCGGGCCCGGTTCGGGCCTTGAACCGGCCGGGCCTCGGTTCAAGGTAGGGGAGGCCCGGAACCGGCCCGGGTAACCCCGGGTCCGGTTCGGGCCGGGCCGGGCCCGGTTCCGGTTCTATATAATTTTTTTTTTGGGTTTTCCTAATCTACCCCCTACCCTCCCCCTCAACCCCAAACCACCCCAAATGGCCCAAAATAACTAATCCAACCCAAAAACTTAAAAAAAAGTTCAAAAAAACAAAATTAAATCCGGCCCGAACCGGCCGGGCCGGTTCACCAAAATGAAGGCCCGGGCCCGGAACCGGTAGCCACCGGGCCGGGTCGACCCGAACCGCCCATGGGCCGGGCCGCCGGGTCGGGCCGGTTCAAACAGTGACCGGGCCGGGCCGGTTCCGGGTCGGGCCGCCCGGCCCGAGTCCATCCCTAATCATGTGATAAGAACAACCAAATAAAATAAAAAAAAAAGAGAAAGAAGATACATCATAATCTCCATGGAAGGAGATGTAAATGTACAAAAAAAATACACCCTCTGTCCCTGAATTTAGTCATTTCACTTTTCGAGAGTCAACTTAAATCACTCTTAAACTCTTAATTTTTGTATCTAAACTTTATGAAAATTGAATTTAGTCATATCGCTTTTCGAGGGTTTAATGTAGTTTCTGAATATGTAAATTTTATTTACTAAAAATAATCCGAGTTTTCACAGGGATTATTTAACTTTGTCGTCGGTCAACCTTTGTAATCCGCAATTGGAACAACATTCTGGGACGGAGGGAGTACAAAAGTAAGAAAAAGATTTTTTTTTTAAAAAAAATGGAAATGTCAGCAAATAGGAATATTCTTAGAAAAGCAACATGTTAAAACTAATAAAATACAAAGCAAAATACGGAGTAACTGATACGGAGTATTAGATACTATCTTGTGTTTCTTTTTATATTATTTACATACATGCTCTACTTTGACTATATTTTATTTATTTTTAAATTCCTTAATTATTCCAATTACAAGTTTTTAATATCTATTTTATTTTTTATTTTTTACTAGTAAATAATTAAATACATTCAAAGTAAAAATTGAGTGTTGGCAAAAGTGATATAGCATGAAAATAATCGAGGAATGTATCATACTCATCCACATGCAAAAAACACATATCTTATAAATTTTGTCCCTAATTCATTAAATTTTAATAATATAATTTAACTGTTCATATTCCGTATTAATTTAAATAGCCTTGAGGATGAATTGACCTTGACTCTAGTTAAACATTTTTTATGTGATAAGAATGAGGAGTAAGAACAACGACACAACGTACGTGGGGGTTATGACAGCATATATTTATTACGGAGTACTACGTATTTGCTAGAAAGTGAGATCTAAAAAGACAGCAATATGTTACTGATTATTATATTATTTAGTATGCCTTTTGTTGAATTTATTAATTGAAAAAAATCTGAGCTGAAAGGATGCCAAAATTTTATGCTTCTCTGTTTGGGCATAACCTTCAGACCTTTTAATTATTAGTAATATTATTTAATCTTATTTCTTTTGGGGGTTTCTGTCCTCACGAGTTGACAAGATCACAAATCACACGACTGGCCAAAGAGATTACTGTTCCTCAGTTTTAGCTATATATATTCCACCAACAGGTGTCAGTTTGTCAGCAAGGGTTAACACCACCTTTTGACCTTTTACACTTCAAGAAAAGACATTCTCCCATCATTTTTAAAACTTGTCAAACTTAATGCTTTTTTATTAAAAAACGGGTCTAATAGATAAAAAACCGAGTAAAAGACTGAAAGCTAAAAATTCAATTTATAAGCTTTTAATCATTTACAGTTTATAAAATGCATCAAATTTCTCTGTGCGTGAATAAATTTAACAATTTTAAAATCATTTTTTTTAGTAATATACTACCCCCGTTCTCTAATACTCCTCTCATCCCTAATAATTTTGCCAAGTTTGATCGACACAGGGATTAATAAAGTAAAAATTGTGTGGTTGAAGTTTGTGCAGATGAGAGAGAATTAACCGGAACCACAAATTCTTTACTTAAAAAGAAAAGTGACAAAGTTAATGGAACATCCAAAAAGGGAAAGTGGACAAAGTTATAAGGGACGTGAGAGTATTATAATCCAAAAGCCTTATATACCATACAACTTTAGCCCATTCATTAAGAATTTAATATTGAACACTATGTAATTATTAAAATGTGAAATAAAATGAAAATATTATGGCAATGCAATAACACCGATAAGAAATATCATCATGAATATTATTGCTATTTTGTAATATTATTTTGAAAATTACTAAAATTAGTCGTATTTGGAACATTAATACTGATATATACGGAGTATGAGTGTATATGTATATTTGTGTGCATGTATACATATTCAAAATAATAACAATAGAAGTTATCATATAAAATAATAGTTATTGTACTTACCAAAAATAAAAAACATGTTGCGGGAAAGAACTAAATTAAATTATTTAAATACATACATATATACATATATATATATATACATACATACATACATACATACATACATACATACATACATACATACATACATACATACATACATACATACATACATACATACGTACGTACGTACGTACGTACGCACATACATACATACATATATATAGCGGTTCCAATGAGAACCGTGCTTAACGTGAGAACCATGCACATTTAACACAATTTGGTGCACTATGAAGTTCATCTATTGCACTTTTTAAACTTTGGTCAAAACTTGCCAACTTTAAATAAATGTGGAGGCAGATTCGTAATTATTTTGTAAACACGAAAATGTGCAAGGTATAAACGATATAGTGCATCACATTTGCTTAAAAGTGGAGTTCTCACGTTCTCACGTTAAGCATAATTCTCATTTGATCCAATATATGTATATATATATATATAGGGTGCGGTTCCAGTGAGAACGATGCTTAACGTGAGAACGTGAGAACACTCACAATTAACCCAGCGTGATACACAATTGAGCCCGTCAGGTGCACATTTGGGTTTAGCTCAAAATAAGCCTATATAAATAATGACGGTGGCATTTTAGTAAATACTGTGCCGAACGCGAAAATGTGCATTGGGCGAGCCTCATTGTGCATCACATTTGGGTAAATGTGGTGTTCTCACGTTCTCACGTTAAGGGTTGTTCTCATTTGATCCTAAATCTATATATATATATATATATATATATATATATATATATATATATATATATATATATATATATATATATATATATATATATATATATATATATATATATATATATATATATATATATATATATATATATATATATATATATATATATAATTAGGTTCAAGTGAGAAAATGATCTTAGGAGAGAAATGAGAATGAATCTGGACCGTTAGATTGTAATATGTGAAATTGAATGTGCATTTAGTGAAACTGAAATGTGCATTAGGTGAAATCGAAATGTGCAACACAGAAGGTAAGTTGAAATGTGCACTAAGTGAAACTGAAATGTGGTGATATTTTTTTTAGCCTTTTATTCTGCACATTTCAATTTCACGAAATGCACACTTGAGTTTTACTTTTCATTCTGCACATTTCAATTTCACTTAATGCATATTTCAGTTTTACTAAGTACACAGTTCAATTTCACATCATACAATCCAACGGTCCATATTCATTCTCTTTTCTCTCCTGAGAGTCCCTTCTCACTGGAACCCTCCCCTATATATATATATATATATATATATATATATATATATATATATATATATATATATATTTTGGTTCAGGTGAGAAATGCATCTAATGTGAGAAATGAGAATGAATCTCAGCCATTGGATTTACGAAGTTGCACTAAAATTGGCTTTATGTTGCAGTAATATCTAAATTTTGCACATGTTGCCCTAAAACTTTTTCATGTTGCACTAATATTTGACGGCGTTGCACCGAAATAGCTTCATGTTGCACTAGACACGTGTAATACGGATTTTTCAGAAGTATTTACAGAAATGCCATCGTGCTAGATTGCATATTTCAGTGCATCATGAAGTGTCTTTTACTGCAACTTAGTCGAATCCAATGGCTGAGATTCATTCTCATTTCTCACCCAAAGGGTTCTTCTCACTTGAAACTTAACTCATATATATATATGAGTTAAGTTTACACCTTAACCATTAATGTGAATGAGTTAAGTTTTTATTGAAAGAAATACCGCTCATTTTAATATCATTAGGATTTGGATCGTTACAACAAACTTAAAGAGACCAACGCTGACAACAACTATCTGTAATCAACTAGCACTATCAACCCCGTGGCTAGACTTAGAAACTATCACCCCTTAAAGAGCAATACGAATCAGTAACCACCAAATGGGTGTGACACAACAATCACTGGCTATAAGATCCTTCTAACGGCATAATATCTAGCAGAATTGCTAATCCTTATTGTAGACCTAAAACTAAAGACAACAACAACAACAACAACAACAACAAAAGCAACATAAACAAACTTAACGCGAAAACAAGACTATAAAATATAATTGACAAATACTCCAAGCTCCTTGCTTTTATTATTCTTGAAGTATCATCTTCCAAACCCTAGCACCTTTGTCGCTCCAGGGCGGCGGTTCAGGAGGGGGGAGGACTACTAGTCTGTCTTCTCCCTTACTCAGAACTCGATCCAGAAATTGCCAATCGATTTTCCAATCGAATGTATCAATTCGCCATAACAACACATCCAGAAATATTAACCATAGAGGAGCAGACCATGGAGAGGCAGAGCGTGGTAACAATCGTCCTCCCACTATCGCTCCAAATCATTCGCCAGACAAGAAACGGCGCAAGCTGCCTGCCGAAAAGACAAACCCTAGATGGAAGCTAGGGAGAAGACCACTTCTACGCTGCTCTGAGCGTTAGCACAGAATTGCCGGAATAGGGAGGGCCGAGGGGCATAGCCAACGCTATGTGAATGACGAAGTTATATACTCCCTCCGTCCCTAACAACTTTGCCAAGTTTGACCGGCACAGGGATTAACAAAGTAAAAACTGTGTGATTGAGGTTTGTGCAGAGGAGAGAGAATTAACTAGTACCACAAATTATTTACTTAATTAAATGGGAAAGTGGAAAAGTTAATGAGTCATCCAAAAAAGGAAAGTTGGTAAAGTTATAAGGGATGGAGGGAGTAACATTTTAGTTCAATCCACTAATAATGACAATATGTAAAAATAATTAATAGAATTCGTTGATATCATTATGCCGCTAGAATCAGCTATCAACTAACGAATATTACGTCTATAGTTGATTATCAAACACTTTCTAACTTGTAGTGGCATACGTTAGTACATACTCCCTCCGTCTCATTAGGAGGTTCCAATTACGGTTTACAATGCTTGACTGACGATAAAGCAACTCAATCTCTATTCACACTTTGATTGTTTTTAGTAAATAAAATTTACATATTCAAAAACTACATTAAAACCGCTACAAAGCCTGACAAAAAAATGTAAATTTGATAAAATTTTGATATATAAAGCAAAAGATTAAGATAAGTTTAAGTTGATCATGTGAATAGTGGACGGGAACCTTTAAATGGGACGGAGGAAATACTAATTTTGAATGTGTTTGATGATACCCAAATCGACTGTATTAGTCAACTTTCTTGAATGCCATTAAAATGTGCAAAAAGAATTATGGATGTGCAAGGATTAAAAATAACATTGTTCAGTTAGCACTAAACTGTACTACTCCCTCCGGATCTTTTTAAACTTCACAGTTTGACTTCACATTGATTAAGGAAATAAATTTGAGATACTGTTGAGACACTGTTTGGCACTGTTTGGCACTGTTGAGACACTATTTGGCACTGTTGAGACACTGTTTGACACTGTTTAGCACTGTTTAACACTATTTTGATGTAGATTTCTTTGCCAAATAAGGAAATAAGGAAGTGAGAAGTTTATTTTGGACCATCCTAAAAAGGAAAGTTTGAAGTTTAAAAAGAACCCCAGAGGGAGTACTTGCTTTGAATAGCTAGGAATGGAGTCATTTTTCCTAACAATGCTTTTATTACTACAGATATAATGGAACAGAGTCATTTTCATTGACTTTTGAAGGCATGTCTGTTGGAGCTTTGTTAGATTTGGTTTGGGTCACTTAGAGCAAATTGTTGGTAGTAATGCTAGTGAGGCGGGAGTATGCACTGAAATGGTGTGTATATACATCTTTTTATACATCTTTTTATACACATCATTTTACACATGTTTATACATCTTTATACATCTTTTTATACACATCATTTTACACACGTTTGTGAACAGTCATTTTTGTGTGTGTGCATAGTCTATTCACAAATAATAAATAACTTGTCACCAATTTGTGTAAGATGATGTGTACAAAAATTAGTAAAAAATATCAGAGTATATGTTTACCTTTCATAAAAAAAAGATTCTCAAATGTGATTCCTCTTTTGAGGAAAATAGGCAACAACTAATATACACTGTCCTGGTGGATCATTGCCTCATACGTACTGCGACAATCTACATTTACTCCGGGTGTTTTACCAAATAACGGTAAAAGTTGGATGGGAGTGCCCTAAAAAGGGGGAGTCGGATCAGCCAATTCCGACTAGGCTTAGGTTTTTTGAAAAATAACAAATCCCCTCCTGTCGGATTAGCCAATTCCGACAAGGAGTTTATATTTAATTTTTTTGATGGGCCGAATTCTTAACTTTTTGATTCAAAACAAATAACTAAAGTTTTTATATTTAACTTTTTGGCCAAATCCCCTACTCGGTTCAAGAAAAAGTTTTTAAAACTAAAGTTTTAAATTCTATCAATTCCAAATTTAAAAGTGTTTTTAAATTCCTGCATATTTTTTAAAATGAAAATAATGCATTTTTTTTAGTAACAAAACATTTGATTGCTTTATATTGTTTTCTACTCCATTTGTGTTGTGAAATTTTTTTTAACCCCATTCGTGTAATTTTAAGTGCAATTTTGATTTAATCCATTCGTAAAATGATATACAAATTTGAGAGGGATTTAAGTACAATTTTTGTAATTTTAATGGAAGTGAACAAAACAACGAATGGACAGTGATTTATTAATGAATAGACAGTACATACGATATAAAATTTAATACTACATCTAACGTTGCATGCTCGGGCCTGCTCCGTCCCCGCCGCCAGTGTTCCAATTCCCCGTTGTGTCTCCATAATAAAACGACGAATTCAGAAATGACTCAACATAATCATCCGCCTGTGTGGAGTACTGATAAGAATCATAATACAGCGGTGGTTGATCAAATGAGACACCTTGATTGCCGTGATTATCAGTACCCGGCAAAGGATCATTCGGAGTATCTTGCCTTATATGGAACTGCCGAAGAAATCGGTCGGGGTAGTGCCTTTTGGTCATATTGCAAAATATGAGCATGACCTCAGCCGACCAAAGCGGAGCGTCATTAAGGATGATAGGTGGGAGTATCTCGGACGCGTAGGGAGTGAAATCAAACTGTAAAAAGTTTAAGCACATTATGTTAAAAACTCCTATTTTTATAATCTAAAATAACTTAATAAACTTATGTGTAAAATATTACAGTAAATTATAGTCATCCAAATTTAACTATTAAAAGAAGACATTTAGTTCAATCAACATGCAAAATTATAGACATTTACAATTGGATGGATATTAATTAACCTGGAAACTCGACGTTGGATGGAGCTGAGCGTATAAAACACCAAATCCTAGCCGTGTGATTTACCAACTAATTTCTAATGTACTCCGTATATGATTAGCGCAGTCTGATTGAGCTGGAGAATTAGGATGGCCATTTAAAATGCGCTATTTACAGGGATCAGTTAATTTTATGGTCAATCAAACGTCGTGAACCGTGTGGGAACATTTAAATGGGACGGAGGGAGTAATAAATATATGCATACAATAATAACTTTAATACTACATATAATCAGGGCCGGTCCTAAGAAAATGGAGACCCTGTGCAATATCAAAATTTGGGTCTTCCTTTCTGACATAAATATTGATCGACAAACAGATGTTCTTAAAACATAGCTGCAGCAATTATAAATTTATTAAATATAAATAGCCTAATTAACTCATCAACTAATTACATTTAATTCTAAATAACAACCAAATTTTTAAATTTCATTATTTAATCAATTCATCATACATTATTACATTAGTAGAGTAGTAGTACTACTACTAAAAATTTTATTTTGGGCCCTCAATTTTTTTTGGGCCCTGTGCGGTCGCACACCCTAAACTCCCTCTGGGCCGGCCCTGCATATAATGATAAATAATGTCACGGTTTGCGTCTTCGTCTTTGTTCAACGATAGGTTGGGTGCTCGGACCGGACCCCCACTGTCATGATTGGACCCGCCAGTGTTCCAAACCCCCGCTGTGTCTTCATGGTAAAATGAAGAATCCGGAAATGTGGGAAAATATGCATCCGGCTGTGTAGAGTACTGATAAGAATCCAATATTTATAAATTTATAAATAATTTTCATATTAAAATCAATATTTTAGGATCATTTACTGTCCAAGGGTTCTCAACCCCAACCTGGAGTATTCTGGATCATTTACTGCCCAAGGGTACTCAACCCCAACCGGGAGTATACTGGATCATTTACCGTCCAAGGGTACTCAACCCCAACCTGGAGTATTTAGGATCATTTACCGTCCAAGGTTTGTGTACATCCCTTGGGGGTAAAAACTACCCATTTCAGAGGTCATCCTAATATGTCCCAAAGTGTACATTTGACCCTGAAAGCTGTATTTCAATTCTCGGACTGTTTTTATTATACTTCCTCCGTTCCCTTTTAATTGCAACAGTCAACATTTCACGTTTTACCAACGCACAAGTTTGACCGTTAATATCTTTCATTCCTTATTAGTAAAAAATTTTAAAAAATCATATTTTGAAAATTTAGAATGAGAAGAATTTAACAATATTTTTAAAAAATTTAATTTATAATACATAAATTAATAAAATATAGTACATCAATGAACACAAATCAAAGAAATCAATAAAAAAATTCGAACACCCCCTAGTCGGATCACACAATTCCGATTAGGTTTTTTTTGTTTTTTTTTTATTATTATTTTTTAATTCCTTCCGATTACACAAATAAAATAATGGAAAAATTAAAAATTTCGAACACCCCCTAGTCGGATTACACAATTCCGACTAGGTTTTTTATATATATATTTTTTTATTATTTTTTAATTCTTCGGATTACACAAATAAAATAATGGAAACTTTAAAAAATTTTGAACACCCCCTAGTCGGATTACACTATTCCGACTAGGTGTTTTTTATTTTGTTTATACTTTAATCCTTCTTGTCGGAATTGGAGAATCCGACTCCCGTAAATTGGTAAGGAAGTCCCGTGTTTTGGCTTGTCAGTCCCAAAACTCCCGTAATCAACTAGCACTATCAACCCCGTGGCTAGACTTAGAAACTATCACCCCTTAAAGAGCAATATGAATCAGTAACCACCAAATGGGTGTGACACAACAATCACTGGCTATAAGATCCTTCTAACGGCATAATATCTAGCAGAATTGCTAATCCTTATTGTAGACCTAAAACTAAAGACAACAACAACAACAACAACAAAAGCAACATAAACAAACTTAACGCGAAAACAAGACTATAAAATATAATTGACAAATACTCCAAGCTCCTTGCTTTTATTATTCTTGAAGTATCATCTTCCAAACCCTAGCACCTTTGTCGCTCCAGGGCGGCGGTTCAGGAGGGGGGAGGACTACTAGTCTGTCTTCTCCCTTACTCAGAACTCGATCCAGAAATTGCCAATCGATTTTCCAATCGAATGTATCAATTCGCCATAACAACACATCCAGAAATATTAACCATAGAGGAGCAGACCATGGAGAGGCAGAGCGTGGTAACAATCGTCCTCCCACTATCGCTCCAAATCATTCGCCAGACAAGAAACGGCGCAAGCTGCCTGCCGAAAAGACAAACCCTAGATGGAAGCTAGGGAGAAGACCACTTCTACGCTGCTCTGAGCGTTAGCACAGAATTGCCGGAATAGGGAGGGCCGAGGGGCATAGCCAACGCTATGTGAATGACGAAGTTATATACTCCCTCCGTCCCTAACAACTTTGCCAAGTTTGACCGGCACAGGGATTAACAAAGTAAAAACTGTGTGATTGAGGTTTGTGCAGAGGAGAGAGAATTAACTAGTACCACAAATTATTTACTTAATTAAATGGGAAAGTGGAAAAGTTAATGAGTCATCCAAAAAAGGAAAGTTGGTAAAGTTATAAGGGATGGAGGGAGTAACATTTTAGTTCAATCCACTAATAATGACAATATGTAAAAATAATTAATAGAATTCGTTGATATCATTATGCCGCTAGAATCAGCTATCAACTAACGAATATTACGTCTATAGTTGATTATCAAACACTTTCTAACTTGTAGTGGCATACGTTAGTACATACTCCCTCCGTCTCATTAGGAGGTTCCAATTACGGTTTACAATGCTTGACTGACGATAAAGCAACTCAATCTCTATTCACACTTTGATTGTTTTTAGTAAATAAAATTTACATATTCAAAAACTACATTAAAACCGCTACAAAGCCTGACAAAAAAATGTAAATTTGATAAAATTTTGATATATAAAGCAAAAGATTAAGATAAGTTTAAGTTGATCATGTGAATAGTGGACGGGAACCTTTAAATGGGACGGAGGAAATACTAATTTTGAATGTGTTTGATGATACCCAAATCGACTGTATTAGTCAACTTTCTTGAATGCCATTAAAATGTGCAAAAAGAATTATGGATGTGCAAGGATTAAAAATAACATTGTTCAGTTAGCACTAAACTGTACTACTCCCTCCGGATCTTTTTAAACTTCACAGTTTGACTTCACATTGATTAAGGAAATAAATTTGAGATACTGTTGAGACACTGTTTGGCACTGTTTGGCACTGTTGAGACACTAGTTGGCACTGTTGAGACACTGTTTGACACTGTTTAGCACTGTTTAACACTATTTTGATGTAGATTTCTTTGCCAAATAAGGAAATAAGGAAGTGAGAAGTTTATTTTGGACCATCCTAAAAAGGAAAGTGTGAAGTTTAAAAAGAACCCCAGAGGGAGTACTTGCTTTGAATAGCTAGGAATGGAGTCATTTTTGCTAACAATGCTTTTATTACTACAGATATAATGGAACAGAGTCATTTTCATTGACTTTTGAAGGCATGTCTGTTGGAGCTTTGTTAGATTTGGTTTGGGTCACTTAGAGCAAATTGTTGGTAGTAATGCTAGTGAGGCGGGAGTATGCACTGAAATGGTGTGTATATACATCTTTTTATACATCTTTTTATACACATCATTTTACACATGTTTATACATCTTTATACATCTTTTTATACACATCATTTTACACACGTTTGTGAACAGTCATTTTTGTGTGTGTGCATAGTCTATTCACAAATAATAAATAACTTGTCACCAATTTGTGTAAGATGATGTGTACAAAAATTAGTAAAAAATATCAGAGTATATGTTTACCTTTCATAAAAAAAAGATTCTCAAATGTGATTCCTCTTTTGAGGAAAATAGGCAACAACTAATATACACTGTCCTGGTGGATCATTGCCTCATACGTACTGCGACAATCTACATTTACTCCTCCATAGTTGCATACCGACAACACGTGTAACATATTTTTGGGGCTATAAAACTTTGTGCGATTATTGCTTTTGGGCCTAGGCCTAATGCCTCACTAGCCTTGGCATTGGCAGGATGTCATTGGGAGCACGTGAGGACGAGAAATTCTAGGGAGAAAATTATTTGAGGCCTGCTAGGGGTACACACTTTTTGTACACAAAAAGTGTACACTCGTCTGTCTCCCACAGACAAATTGTCTGTCGCGAGATGAGTTGTCTGTCCCACAGACAACTCATCTCGCGACAGACAATTTGTCTGTGGGAGACAGACGAGTGTACACTTTTTGTGTACAAAAAGTGTGTACCCCAATCTTTTTTCAAATTATTTACTACCTCCGTCCCTGATTGTTCTTCCAAATTAAAGTGGCACGGTGATTAAGAAAGTGAGAATTGTGTGGTGGAGAATTGTGCAGAGGAGAGAGAAATGCTGTGAACCACAAATTTTTTGCCAAAAAGGAAAAGTTGAGTTCTTTTTGGGACGGACGAAAAGGGAAAGTTGAAGTGAATTTAGGGACGGAGGGAGTATAAAATACACAGAGACCAGACATTTACCATGCCAGATCAGACTAGTTCAAATCAGACCCGACCGGCAAATTTCTGTCCAAAAGAAAACATCCTTAATAGAGGTACTAGTTTGCTCATACTCCGTATATAAAAAGAAAAAATGTTTTAATTTCGTCCCTTATAATGTTATCAAAACTATAAATTTTATACTTTTATGTGAAAGTTTTTTTTTTGAATAAACTTTTATGTGAAAGTTATTATAACAAATATCACTTCCATAAGTAAAGATGTTTTTGAGTGTCTAGTCCATGTGCATTTTACAATTATCGAAGTCTAGTCTGATATGTTAAAGACTAATTTAGTCTAGTCTAGTCTAGTCTGTTTACGTTTGGTTTGGTCTGAGACTGAATCAAGTCTAAGTAAAAATATCCTAATTTCGTATAAAAATATACAGAGTATCATTGATCCAATTTTAATCTAATTAATCAAAAATTTTAAAGATGACAAAATTTTGAATGACAGGAGTACTACATATATGTAGGCCTGGACTCGGGCCTGGGCCCGGCCGGGCCTCGGGCCAGGAAATGGGAGGCCCGGGCCCGAACCGCCGGTGGCCGGTTCCGGTCCCGGTTCCGGGCCAAACCGGGCCGGGCCGGGCCGGGCCGGGCCGAACCGGCCCACTTAATTTTTTTTTTTTGTTCTCCTATTTAATCCCCTACCCCTCCCCCTCAACCCCAAACCACCCCAAACCACCTCAAATGGCCCAAAATACCTATTCCAACCCAAAACTTTAAAAAAATTTCAAAAAAAAAAAAAATTAAAATCCGGCCCGGACCGGGCCCGAACCGGCCGGGCCGGTTCACCATTTGGAAGGCCCGGAACCGGGAACCACCGGGCCGGTTCGACCCGAACCGCCGGTGGACCGGGCCACCGGGCCGGGCCGGTTGCTACAGTGGCCGGGCCGGGCCGGTTCCGGGTCGGGCCGCCCGGCCCGAGTCCAGGCCTACATATATGCCATAGCGGAGTTAGGATGTTTTCTTTTGGACTGAAATTTGCTGGTCTGGTCTGGTCTGGTCTGTTTAAGTCTGGTCTGGTCTGGTCTGGTCTGGTCTGTTTAAGTCTGGTCTGGTCTGGTCTGAACTGGTCTGGTCTGGTCTGGTAAACGTCTGGTCTCTGTGTATTTTATAACTACGGAAGTCTGGTCTGGTCTGGTCTGGTCTGGTCTGTTTAAGTCTGATCTGGTCTGGTCTGGTCTGTTTAAGTCTGGTCTGGTCTGGTCTGTTTAAGTCTGGTCTGGTCTGGTCTGGGACTGAAAACAGTCCAAAAGAAAACATCCTTAGATGTTTGTCAATGAGGGGAAGGTTAAAAATTATTGCATACTTGATCAAAAGACAATAAAAATAACAATAACGTAATATATTTCCAGTTATAGTTCATTATTACGTATTACTTGGCTCATTTATGCAATCTGAGTAGATAAAATGTACAAGCTTCAATACGTAGAAAATGTTGCATAGTAACTTCATTTTCAATTGTTTGAGAAATATCTCTTTTGATGTAGCATTCTAAGCAATCTATAAGAAAGTCGTGCATCATCTTAGTACGAATCGAAGACCTGTCTTAGTAATATTCATCACATAGAAGGTTTTTTTAACTGTGTCTATTGTAATTGTTAATATTGAAGTCAACTCGATGACACGATATAACAAGTGAAAAGCTAGATTTGTGAATTTTAAGTTCAATAATCTTCTTAGAAACTTCACAAATACTTTGCAAGGTAGAAATTATTTTATTCTCTCATCTCATATATCTAGATCTATAGTTATCACTTATCTTTAAGCTCCATTGGCTCTATAGTTGAAAAATCACATTAACATAACTACACAAGACTGAGTAGCTTTAATTCACATAAATTACAAAATTTAACTTTAAGATCAAGATAAGCGGAACACGTGACTAAACCTAAATTTCACTCACTAAAGTGATTCTCCATGCCTTCTTGAGATTAGTGTAGTCTATACCCTATAAGCTATAATGCCAACCTGGTTTTTAGTCAACTTAAAAGAAGTAAGAGAAAAATGTAATAGGTCTCTGTATTTTTTTCAAAAAGTCAATTGAGTTATCATATTTTTATGCGAGTCAATCAAGTTCAAAAAGTATTAAAGAAATAGTCAAATTAGCTATTTCACAAATAATTACGTAGTATTTGGTTTCCCAGTTGACGGGCCTGTGTGGATGCCTGGTGTATTTTTTAAAAAAAATCTTTTTCTTTTCCTTTTCCTCTTCCTCCTTTCTTTCGTTTTCTCTTTCTTCCTTTCTTTCTCTTTTCTCCATATCTGCTCCTTTCTCGTAGTTCTTGTTCCCCTTCCCCACCATCTCCACCTGCCACCACCTTCCCCATTTCTATATTTTCGCTACCACCTCCCTATCTACCATCTTTGTGGCTTCATGGCATCCACCTCAACCAACTTTCACTGGTGACCTCCACCAGCTGACCTCCATAGCCGCCACATCTGCCACCCATCATCCATTGCCGCCACCTACGCTGCCCGACCTCCATAGCCATATGTAGATGAAAATTTTGAGATAGACTCAGAGTTGACAAATTTAATATAATTCTCTGAAGGGTTAACAAACTCCATAGGGTTAAACAACACAGAAAGGGTTCTACGGTTTCAGCCATTAATGTTAACAACAACAGCACAACATGTTAGGTTGTGGTGTCAAATGACACCACAATTTTTTATATAAATGGGATCGATAAATAAAATTTATTCTCTATATCTCACAAGTGTTTTCGCTTTTCATATGTGAAAATTTCTAAAAATAAAACTATGTTACAATTAATTAGAATGTGAAAAAATGTAATTCAATATTTCTTTTTACAATTATTACTAGCATGACAACGAGAGTGAAATTCATTATAATTAATCATGCTCATTAATTATAATTAATACTATGCTCACTGTGAATGAATAGTATCATATCATCTATTATCAATTTAGTCATATTTTTATCATTATATTTTACATACAATTACTTTTGTAATATTGCGAACTTTCCTTAAATAATCGTAATATAGTGAATATTCAAAAATATGTGACAATATTTTCCCCAAATATGAGTAAATTAGTGCACTTTTGAAATCATATTGCCATCTTTGGCATTATCTGACATTAATAAGACATTATCATTGACATAATAAACATTATTTTCCAAGTACGATAATATCATAGGGAGGAATATTGTATTAATATTTTTTGCACTCTTATTTAAGAAAATTTTCGTTGTAGTATTACTTTGACACCACTCATATTGCATTCTGCCTCCGTCAATGAATGTTAACAAATTTAATATAATTCCTTTAGTATAAAATTTCCAAAGGGTTAGATGACACACTTACACACAGAAGGTATTCTTCGATTTCTGCCATTAATGTTAACAAATTTAATATAAATCCTTTAATAAGAAATTTTCACATTATATCTAGACCCATATTACTCAGATTTCTCCCATTAAGAATAGAATCTAAATCACTAGTTGCCAAGATGGAGGTAGAGATGTAGGCCACAAAGACGGTGATTAAGGAAATAAGGGTGGGGGAGGTGGAGGCCACGAATGGAGGCCCGCCGGCGGAGGTCGCCCAGTGGATGTGTTGGAGGTGAGACCATGAAGGTGGTGGATATGGAAGGGTGACATATATGAAGGAATGGGGAAGAGGTGATTGGTTGGCGGTGGAGAAATATAATTGAAATGTGGGAGGGGGCTAAAATAAACGGAGAAAGGAGCGGACAGGTAGAAATGAGAAGAAAAGAAGAAGTGAAAAAAAGGAGGAAAAAAAGAAAGAAAAGAAAAACGAAAAAAGTAAAGAAAATACAAAACACTAAAAAAATGTCAGCTGGACATCCACATAGGCCATTAATCGGGAAATCGGATGGCTACCTATGATATATCTAATTTGACTATTTTTTGACACTTTAAGAATTTGATTGACTCGTTTAAAAATACGAGGATTCAATCAAGGACGGGGCAGGATGTGAGTGTAAGGGGGCCAAAATGCTAATATACTGCTTCTTTTTAAGTTGATTATCTTCCCAATTTTTTCTTATATTTTTTTTATATCGGACACTTTAAGTCAAATATTTTTAATACTACTCCATAATATATTGTTACGTACGGAGTATTATTTACGATGGAATAACTACTCATTCAAAATACAGTGTTTTTACAAACTTAATATTTTCCAAAATAACTAATTAACTACTTCTAGAAAATTGATGTGATTTTTCTCGCACTTAAAAATAGATCGTAGTATAGGGTGTAAGTACGAGTATCGTCTCCACAGGGACGGACAAAAGGGAATCAAGAATTAATTAAATTCAGCGATTAAAAGAAAATAAATAAAATAAAAATGCAGGTGTGCGAGATTGATTGGTGAATAAAAATTAAACTAATGCGAATGAATGAATAAAAATAAAGTTTGGTTTCTCTCTAATTAACGACGAAGGGAACAAGGATTGATTCCGGGCTAACCAGATTTCTGGTAGATCAGGACTAATTATATGAAATTAATTTAATTGAGCCTAGCTAATTGAGGTGGATGCCTTGAAGCCACAAAGATGGCAGATAGGGAGGTGGTAGCGAAAATATAGAAATGGGGAAGGTGGTGGCAGGTGGAGATGGTGGGGAAGGGGAACAATAGGCCTGGACTCGGGCCGGGCGGCCCGACCCGGAACCGGCCCGGCCCGGCCACTGTAGCAACCGGCCCGGCCCGGTGGCCCGGTCCACCGGCGGTTCGGGTCGAACCGGCCCGGTGGTTCCCGGTTCCGGGCCCGGGCCTTCCAAATGGTGAACCGGCCCGGCCGGTTCGGGCCCGGTCCGGGCCGGATTTTAATTTTTTTTTTTTTTTTTGAAATTTTTTTAAAGTTTTGGGTTGGAATAGGTATTTTGGGCCATTTGAGGTGGTTTGGGGTGGTTTGGGGTTGAGGGGGAGGGGTAGGGGATTAAATAGGAGAACAAAAAAAAAATTAAGTGGGCCGGTTCGGCCCGGCCCGGCCCGGTTTGGCCCGGAACCGGGACCGGAACCGGCCACCGGCGGTTCGGGCCCGGGCCTCCCATTTCCTGGCCCGAGGCCCGGCCGGGCCCAGGCCCGAACCGGGCCCGAACCGGCCCGAGTCCAGGCCTAGGGAACAAGAACTACGAGAAAGGAGCAGATATGGAGAAAAGAGAAAGAAAGGAAGAAAGAGAAAATGAAAGAAACGAGGAAGAGGAAAAGGAAAAGAAAAAAGATTTTTTAAAAAAAATACACCTGGCATCCACACAGGCCCGTCAACTGGGAAACCAAATACTACGTAATTATTTGTGAAATAGCTAATTTGACTATTTCTTTAATACTTTTTGAACTTGATTGATTCGCATAAAAATATGATAACTCAATTGACTTTTTGAAAAAAATAGAGACCTATTACAATTTTCTCTTACTTCTTTTAAGTTGACTAAAAACCAGGTTGGCATTATAGCTTATAGGGTATAGACTACACTAAGGGAGTGTTTGCGATTGCTTGTGCTTTTTAAAAGTGATTTTTTAAAGAGATTATTGGAAAAGTGATTAATAGTAAAAGTAGATAGTGTTTGAGAATAGAAGTGATTTTGATTAAAATGTAAAAGTTGGAGTGTTTGATAAAAAAGTGATTGTGATATAATATTTTTGTGAAAAGTACAAAAATATCCTTGGATATTTGGAAATCCTGCTCAGCCATCATCCCTAGGCTCACCAGAGGACAGCCATTCTTCATTGCAATAAAGTGGAGGAAAGGGGATAAGGAAAGAAATTGATTAAAATAAAGTGGTCAACTGGTCAATTATATTGGTGATGGACTGGAGAAGGAACGAGCATTAGAAGGGGGAGAACTGTTACGGCGGCGATTGAATTCCTCCTTTTATCTCATCTCTATCGCCTTCTGTCGCAGAGCACTGATTTTGGATTGCCGTTGAGCACAGATACGGGGAGCACTTTGGGTTGCTGGGGAGCACTGATTTTGGAAGCGAAATGGAAGAATGCAGAGATGGCTCATGCGGTGGTGAGCAAAAAGAAGAAGGGGGCAGTTTGGGTTTAATTGAAAATTTTGATCTAATAATTATCCATAAAGTTTCATTTATTTACTAAAAAACCTAGAAGCACAAAGAAGCATCCCAATGGCTGCTTCCAACTTTTGGTTTAAAACTGCTCAAAATTAAGTGAAAGTGTGTGCTTGCAAACACCCATTTGAGCTTATTTTAACAAAAAAGCTGAGAATCACTTCTGGGTAGTGTTTGCAAACACTCCCTAATCTCAAGAAGGCATGGAGAATCACTTTAGTGAGTGAAATTTAGGTTTAGTCACGTGTTCCGCTTATCTTGATCTTAAAGTTAAATTTTGTAATTTATGTGAATTAAAGCTACTCATTCTTGTGTAGTTATGTTAATGTGATTTTTCAACTATAGAGCCAATGGAGCTTAAAGATAAGTGATAACTATAGATCTAGATATATGAGATGAGAGAATAAAATAATTTCTACCTTGCAAAGTATTTGTGAAGTTTCTAAGAAGATTATTAAACTTAAAATTCACAAATCTAGCTTTTCACTTGTTATATCGTGTCATCGAGTTGACTTCAATATTAACAATTACAATAGACACAGTTAAATCTAAGCATTCAATGTGTCATTTGGTTCGCCAATCCAGTGTGTTATTTTGACTATCTATTTTTCTTAAATATTACACTGTACTAAAACGTAACTTGTGGATAAAATATTACTCCCTCCATCCCAAAATGATGGTCCTGTATTTCCTTTTTGGGATGTCCCAAAATGATGGTCTTGTTTCCCTTTTTGGTACAGAACTAAAAGTGGATTACCATTTATACTCTCCTTTTTAATGAACAGTAAAAGTAAAATGATTAACAGTACAATAAATTAAGGTTCTTTAGTCTTTCTACCACACTTTCTTAATCTTTGTGCCCAAAAGAAATAAGACCATCAAATTGGAATGAAGGGAGTACTAAAGCTACTATGAGTATATCTACATAATCAATATGGCATAAAATTGAGCTTGATTAAGGTCCCTAAATTTACTAATATTGTCTTAAAAGTATAAAAATCACATTTTTGTCCAATATATTTAATTACTTTATACTCATATTTATTTCTTTGTTTTAATAAGCAATTTATAATTATGAGAATTAGCTCATGAAAAAAATTAAGTGCCTTAAAAATTACAAGGTCAGCGTTGTCTACTAAGTTCTATTGAGTTCAAATTTTTAAGTGTTGTAAGTTCTATTGAATTCATTTTTGTCATCAAATCTTAATTTACCTGTGTATATGGAATCTAATTCATAGATTTTAAGACGTACTATTCTTAAAAAAAAAAGATTTTAAGACGTACTATATATATGAGCGTCCGGGGCAGATCCAAGAATTTGGGTTAGACTGAGCTATAGAGTAATTATACTAGACTTAAACATTAAAGGAGTGAGCTAAATATCATAAATGAAAAAAACTACACTAAAAAAATTGAAAAAAATAACTTGCCCCAGACTTCAGCCTAGTATAGCCTATATGTAGATCCTCCTCTGATTTGTTAGGAATTAACTCATGCAACACGAAGAACAATAAAGAACACACGAAAATTTGGTAACTCAATTCGCCACGAATGACTACGTCTGGGGGCGCTACCAAGCCAGGAATGTTATTAATATTTTCGGATCAAGGGATTACAAGGGAGAAAGGTTATATTTATAGAGAGCAAAAACATAACCCCTAATTAAATTAGGACGCGCGTGGCTCACTGCCGTACGGCCCAATCTTTACGGAAACTGTACGGAAAACTTGTTTGTCAAAAACGGACCAAAAATTTCGGGCGGTGGGCTCCCCCCCCCCCCCCCCCCCCGTCCAACTCCTCGTCGAATTGGATCGACGGATAAGACTTGGTTACACAGTCTCTAACACCTTAAATGCAGGAACAGATGTATGTGTATGGGTAGGGCGGCCATGGCCCCTCCCAACTTTTATATTTTTTAGTAATACTACTATTATAAATGAAATAATCAGTAAAGATTGGGTCAAAACTACTCGATAGAAGCTTTTATGTGAGATGCTTTCGGGTAGAATTTTTTGATAAATTTTTGTGAACATGTATTTCATAAAGTGTATATTATATCCATCGTATTTCAGCTTACATGCAATTGGAGAGTCAATTAAATAAATTATGGAAAAAGACTGAGTTTTTATTTATATATTTTTTGGTACAGTGTTTTTTCAATAATTTATTTAACTTATTTGTCGATTGAATTTTAAACTGAAATTAGGTGTAAATAATCTACACATCATGAAGAATATTGTCATAAAATTTCACCCAAAAAATCCATCTGGAAGCACATCAAACACAGACATCCGGATGGTGGATCCCGTCATGTAATTCTGAAAGGATCATTCCTCATTAAAAATATGAAAAAATATGTTTTACTCCTTGAATAGATCTTCTTTAGTTCTATTAAAAATTATTTGATTAAAGTTTGCCAAAATAGGAGTCAATAAGTCTTATTTTGAGATTATAACAATGATAATCCTGTTTATAAACTTTTTTTGTTCTATTTATAGATTTTTTTCTTTAGTGTTTGTGTTTCTTCTCGGCCCCTTATGACTGAGTTCTGGCTCCGTCCCTACTTACATGATTGAGTGCAAGCCTCGTGCTTGGATTATACGAAGTAAAAAATGATTCATAAATAATGTCTAATACTCGGTAAGTATTTGAATGTTTCAAATATGTTGACTGTTAACACTATGAAATACTCGATTACTTCGTAAATTATAAATCATGTCAACCAAAACCCATCAAACAGTAGACCAGTAATAATCGAGGACTAGATGAAGATTTCAACAGTTGAGATGATGCAGCTTTGACCATGCATCAATTCATTGGCTCTTTCAAACTTGGATACTCGCTCGTTCGTATGAATCATAGGCAAATACGTAGTACATCATCTTTATTGTTTGTAATTGTATTTATGAGCATTGTAAATTGTAATTGTGGTTTGGTGTAAGTACAAATTCCAAAATCTGATTTTCTAGTTTTCTCTTTTTCAATATGAAGAGTCTTGGAAGATAGTGATATTTTGCGGACAATAATAGATTGAATCAAAGATCATTCTATATATATCTCCGCTCTTTTTTAATTTCTAATTTCGAAGGCTTTTGTTCGGTTTCTTCGTTGGTCGAGAGTTTTGTCCAGTTCAGGTAAACGTGCGTATGTTATTCTCCTAACAATGTCTAGAGGCTGTGTGTATGTTTCTCATCGGTGTAATCAATATATATGAATATTCACTGTTCATGGTTGACAAAAAAAGTTCAACCCTGTTGTTCTGAGGCTTCAAGTACTCACCCTTCACCTGAACCACCATCTCGCTCTGGGAGAAGAAAACACTTAATTGAATATTCTTTTTGTTGGTTGGTCAAATCAATGATTCAGAAAATTTCTGTTTGACTGAATTTCCTTTGTTGGTTGTTACTCAAATCAATTCTCTCTTTCAGTGGTTGTTGAAGTTGAGATTCTTGATTTAATTTGTTTCCTTTTTAGTTGGACAATTTATTTTCTTTCAATTGCCTTTGGTAGCAAGGACAACAGTGTTGTTAGATTAGTCTACAAAGTTGCGGGTTTAGCGAATTTGTTAGATCCTGGAGGCCATCCGATTCTATGTCTCATCACAGATTCACAGTGTAACCTCGAGCTACTGTATTAATTTATATCTTATTACTTTTATCTTTAATTTAATAAATAAGTTTCTTTTTTGCAAAAAAAAAGAATGTGTCATTTGTAATATTGACATTACAAGGCTGTCCTAAGAAAATATAGCCATGCGCGCAACAATAAATATTAGACCTTTTCCTGCCAAAAAAAATTATTAGACCTTTTCGATACATCTTAAATACGTAGTAATACGTTAGCGGCCTAATAACTCAATAATATCAATTTGTTAAACTGAATTATATAATTAAAATCTAAAAGAAAATGTCCATGTAATTTCGAAACTCTCTGGTTTATGAATGTGTATATTACATGGACCTAAAAAACTCTATGTGATTTACATGTCCATGTATAATATCAAATTAGTTTTCTTTTAAACAGAGAGCTGTTTATGTATATATTACAGGGATTAAAAAAATGGTTCACATGGACCTAAAAGAAATTGTGTCATATTTGCGGGGCTAAAACATATTTAGGCCTAGATTCTATCATTTGGATGCATTAATCAATGAATAATTTGTTACCCGCACGGGTAGTTCAGTTGGTTGAGTGATGGGAAAGTTGGAAGAATGATCAATGATCGAAGCCCGCAGCAGCCGCGTGCTGGGCTGAACCTCTGGTGCACACGGGTACAAGGTCTACCGCTATTGGACCGACTGAGTCACCGTGACTTAAAACCCCAAAAGTCTTGTCGGATCGAGGCGTGGGGGCCCTTGGGGGTTGGGGATTCAACCTTTTGGAAGAATTAATGAATGATTTGTTTGTGTAATGCACCGGTCCGTACATAGAAATAATTTAGGATGTTTTTACTTGAACTGTAATTTGCTGGTCTGGTCTGAACTGGTCTGGTCTGGTTTCTTTGTATTTTTATAACTACCCAAGTCTGGTTTGGTCTGGTTTGAACTGATCTGGTCTGGTCTGGGACAAATTACAGTCCAAGTAAAAACATCCTTAATGAACGACCAACAAATATCAAATTTGATATTCTTGATTTGATATTCGATGTAATAAAACTTTTCTATAATGTACATGCTACGTATTTTATATTCTTATGTACAAAAAGAGTACATTGTCTTTGGCAATAGGACAACTAGATAGTGATTAGTCAAAACTCAAAAGTAATACGATTATTCTATTTTACCATGAATAAAACTTGGTGGTGTTAAGATGACTTGGGCGGTCAGGTAGGCTATTCCAGATGGAACTGAATTATACTGATTTTTGAGTCCAGACTCGCAAATCACAATCTACCTTGAGATTATATATATTGAATGATAATAGAGGATTGAGGTCCATTGTACTCCGTATGCATTAGTGTAACCCAAGAAAAGGACAAGGGTTCCTGGGTTCGACAAGATGCATGGCATATGATATTTACATAACATAATTATTTAAAAATGAATGCAAGTAGTACGGATTGAAATAAACTTTTTCCCACGAAAGTTTTAGCTCTTTAAATTATTTTTCCATTGATATATACTCATGATCAAATTTTATCATATGTCACATTCATTGAATAAATACTCATGACATATCTCATATCCTCTTGTCATGTTAGATCTTTAAATATAGAACGTTAGATCTTAACATAGCATCAGAGCTAAGCTTGATTGTGATTTCACTATTTGTTTAACGCTTATGATTAAAGATAACTTGTTAGTTGTTAAGAGCATGTTTGACCCAATTTGGCTTGAGGGGCATGTTAAAGTATTTGTCTCACTTACACTAGAAAGCTATAAAACATTTTATTAAAAAATAGGTGTCTGAGTTACGTTACTCCTATCAGATTGACCTTTTATGATGTAAATTCAGAACTTAACAAATATTCAATTAAAAATAATAAAATATACAAAAAGACTTAGTTTTAGATATGAAACTAGAAAATTAAAATATTTGAATACTAAATAAATTAAAATAAATATATGCCAATATGCCATGCTATGCCCTAACTCACACCAATTTTTTTTAAAAAAAATTATTACTAATGTAAGAAAGATAATCATATCAGAATTACCTGACGGGATTTTTGTTCAGTAGTTCTTATTTTTAGTCCAAAAATAAAGTTTTTGGTCCAATTTTTTTATGAATTAGAGTTCACTGTTAGGTTTAACTGATAGATTATCTTAATGTTATTTGCAATGTTTAATAAACCTACCCGGCCAGGTCAACTCAGACTAAAACCTGCTTCGGGTAATTAAAAACCCGGAAATGGTCAAAAACCGGAAAAATCCAACCGAATCGGAAAAACCCGGTCCAAACCTATACCCGAAAATCCCGACAACTCTAGAAAACCTGCAATTGGTTGTTTTTTCGTTTGTTTTTTAAATTTTAAAATATTTTTAACCAATAAATTTGCAATTTCAATACACTAAAAAGAAAACAATATGTAATATATTTATATACTACTTATTTATTAAAGAATAAAAATCATGTCAAATTATATAATAAATGTCTAACAAAAATTAAAAATATGGAGTATCTTTATATATTTAAATAAGATCAAAATGTTATTTTGGAATATATGAGACTTTTTTAACTTTTATGTGTTTAGTAAGTATTATTATTAGTTGATTTTTTTATCATCAAAATGGCTTTTCATTACAGATTTGGTCGTAAGCCCTAGGAATAGACTTAGAGTCAGCTATCCATGCAAAGCAACCTGACACGCTAGACACAAACGGGCAAGAAGAAGCCTAAAACAACCGAAAATGAAGCATTGCCTATCAAAAGTTCTTCAAAAATCAAAATACTCCAACCATACTTGCTCGAAATGAAATAAAAATAAGTACTACGAAAGGAAAAATAATACTAAAATAAAAACATTCCCCAAATTGCTTCCTCGCACGGAGGTGGTTCCGGAGGAGGGTGAGCTGTTGTAGTATGGTAGAAGAGAATTTCAACCCCGAGAAAATTCGTCTGAAACCTTGTCCTTCTTGCGCTCGCTAATTTACTCTTGCCAATTTGCTTCTTGAGATTTGACATTGAAATCCATGCCCGAGGTGTAGAAGAAAACTGTATCGTGTTGTCTTGTGTTTCTTCGCCCACAAAAATCCAAACTGCACCCCACCGCCCTTGCGTTCCACTCACGTTCTGAAACTCCCAAGCCGCACGAGCGAAGCTCGGCGGAACAAAAAACCCTAACTATGTAGAGAGAAGGCCGCTCTTTGACAATATCGATAGCAGAGAGGAAACCCTAGCGGCGGCGAATCACCCTAGAGAGAGAGTATTTGATCGGATTCTTAGAGAGCTGTCTGATTATTAGTTGATTATTATGAAATACCAACTTTTGTTTTAATTTTGTATACAATTATATACTATCATCTGTATCATAATAGTTGTAACATTAGAATTTACACACTATTCATGTACTCTACTTTGACTACATTTTATTTATTAATGTATGTCAATTATTTTTTAAAAAAATATTGTTGAATTCGTCTCATTACAAAGTTTCATAATCTGATTTTTAAAGGTTTTTTACTAATAGAGGATTAAATATAATGACAGTCAAAGTTGTGCATTGGCAAACGTGAAAAAGGGGACGTTGCAACTAAAAAAGAACGGAAGAAGTATTTATTATTGTTTAATGGTTGACTGGATTTATAGCGTTAACCGGGTTGACTTGTGACCCAGTCACGCGACCGGATCACTTCCCAGTCTGACTTCTTAAGCATAGGTTATTTGAAGGCAGTCTTTTTATTTTACGGTTTATATGATTTATCATAAAAATCATATTAATATAGTCAACTCTGAGAAAACAATTGGATCGTAAACTTTGTTTTTGGCCTAAAATGAAGAACTATCTAACTGAAATGGGAGATTTCAACAAGTAGGACTTAATCATACTAATTTTCTAAAATTAAGACTATAGATTAGCCTAAAACTTAAGTACACCTGCTTTGACCAAATTGCCCTTCCTTTAAATCCCATGCACCCAAATAAACTCTAGGTCTCCATCGATCGATGCCCTGCTCGCACTTCAGACCCATTCCCCTGCGCACTTCGACTTCAGACCCATCACCACCGCCGCTGATCGACTTCACCGTCGCCGACGCACCAGCTCCATCGGCCGCCGCCGCCAGAGGTTTCTTCTTCTTCCTCCTCCCTCCTCCTCCTCCTCCTAGTCTTCTTCTTCTTCTTCTTCTTCCTCTTCTTCTCTTCTGATTTTGGACATTGATTTTGCCAATTTCGAACTTCTATTTCATAATTTCACAAGGCCACCAGGTACTCTGCAAAACTTGTGAAGAAACCAGATCCAAAATCAAACTTGCAAACACTAGACAATACATAGACAGTAAGTAGTCAGTAAACAGACATTAAGTTCTAATAATAGCTCAATAGCAGACAATAAATAGACGATAAGTAGTCATTAAACAGACTATGAATAGAGACTATATATACTCTGTATATCATATGAAGAGATTCTGGTTATGAGAAAATGCGCCTGGTTTTGCTCTGTTATGATGATTACACAGGGAAAAAAACTTTCTTCTCTGTCAAGCTTGCGAAATCAATACTGAGATCAAATGAATAAATTCATACAATGAAGAAAAGAATGAGGATTGGCAGTTGGAGATAGTTCGAATGAAATTTTAGAGAGAGAAGATGGTGGGGAGTTGTTTGACTTATTTCTTGAGAGACGAAGAAAAGTGGAAGATGGTGAAAAGGTCGTTGCTGGATAGATCTCTCTACGGAAAGTTTTCATTATAAAGTGGAAGGGTAAAATCGGAAATTAAAAACAAGCTTTCCTAAAACAGATGTAAATCAATCTTATGGATGGAAGAAAACTAAGTATTCCCTCCGTCCCAATTTGATTTGCAAAGTTAACATTTTTTTGTCAACCAATATTAAAAGTCAATGCTCCCTATCGATAATTAATTCAATTTTTAAGAATTAAAATTTACAGTAAATATTCAGAAACTTCATTAAAATATCTTCAAAGTTACAAACTTCAAATTAGAATATAATTAAAAATTGGCATTTTAATTAAGCGAATAAAATGAAACTGTTTGACCAAGAAAAGTCAAATTTGCAACTCAATTTGGGACGAAGATAGTAAGTCCTACTTTTATAAACTTTGTCTGTTTTGGTCTTACCCGCAGCAATTTTCTCAACTGAAATCCCGTCAAGTAGTTCGATCATTGCTCACGAAGTCACTTATATGTATGTAAATAAAGTGTTAAAATGGTTAGTCGGATAAATAATAGTACTTCGTATTAAGAGTTCTCCCACGTTTGATTTGTACCAATTGCCAAATTTAAAAAAAAATGCGAGTGAAACATAAAATGAAGATCTGAAAACCTTTGGAGGACATGAAGAACATTTTGATCAGAAAGGTGGTGTAGTAAAATATTGGAAGAAAAACAAGAATCTGATTCCCACCTGTAAAGGTAATCGGATACAAAGGATTCCAATATATTTCCAGTTCGTATCATCAGACACAAATAGATCTTTCTTTTAATAGACGGTAGGTTTATGAAGCAGGCCGTACGGATTCCTCAAATTATCTTTGGGAATGAGAGTACCATTTGCATTTATCTATGATGTCATGGCTGTGTCGTTCTTAATTACTAGGGTTGCTTGCTACTCTTCTTCTTGCACCGGCTAGCTAGGGCAATCTGATATCCTACCTTCCTTTTCCAGGTTATGTTATTTTGTAAATTATGTTTCCATCACGGTAACTTTTTATGCTTCCATCACTGTAACTTTTTCATGCAAAAGTTTGCTCGTATTAGGTTTAAGTATGGGTTTGTCTGATACAACTTAACCATGGGTACATACATTATTGTTATTATCATAAAAAAAATCCCATCATTGGTTTGAGTATGTGTGTTTAACATTTAGCAGTTAGTAAATTATCGATAATGGATTTGACTTGCGAAATAAGTTGGTGGGTTATCAGAAGATGTTGAGAGAATTCCCTGAATGAGAGTAAAAACGTTTTGAAATTCCAAAATAGGACTATCATGTTTTTTATTCTCTGAATAGGAATAAATTTCTGCCAAGTTTGGCATTACTAGGCTTTAAACATGACAGACAGTCCTATTTTGGAATTTCAAAACGGTACGTTTTTACTCCTATTTAGGGCAATTTCTGAAAGATGTTTGATAATTTAGCTATTTGGCCATAAAATTAATAGAAAATGTCATATTTCAAAGCTCTCTTATTTGCACCGTTTGCATTTCAGCGTTTACGTTCAAAAACGCTAGTACCGAACAACTATTTACCAAACAACTTTTTTCACTTAATGAAAACGCTAAAAGTGGTTAAACCACCATTTTTCAGCCGAAACGTCATTTACCAAACACCCTCTTTGTCTATTTTTTTTGTACTACGTAATTGTTATCATCCAAACACATAAACGAATTAAATGCACAAAAAGAAATACTATCGTAGAAAGCCTTTATTTACTACGAGTATATACGAAGTATGTATTGTCAATTCAAAACAAATTAACAGTTTTTAATGATCATTCATCCCACTGAAATCCCATCATCTGAATATACATAGCATAATAATAATAGTAGCAATAATAACAATACTAATAATAATAATGATAATATAATAAATTAATATTCATAAGTAACACATAAACCAAAGAACTGATCTGATAAATCGGGAATTCAGCTGCCATGCAATCCCCACCCATACCCTATGAAATCTTGTGATTCTACTTCTCTTCTGGATGATAAAATTGGCAGGTACTCAGTAATGGTAATAGTACCTCATCATCTCCGTCTCATCTATCCTGGAATCTATCTTCCTTACATTTTCAAGACAATCATTGTTAAAACTAATGCAACTATTCCCAAAATACCCCTCACTGTTTGGAAGCTGATAATGATGATGGTCAACACTAGCACTAGCAGCTCCTGCATACTGTAGCAAGACCTTGTGGCCCTGGCTGAGCTGACCCTCTTCAAACCCACAGCTACTATTATTATTATTCCCAAACTGCCCATATGTGGGCTCTAAACAAGTGTTGAGTAGCTTTTGCTGGTTGTGATCACCATCAGCTTCTTCTTCCTTGATATCTGGTTTGGTTCCACTATAAGATGAAGAACCACAAGCCTCACTAGTTCCCCCAAATGTGGCAAGATTGATATCACTACTGTTAATTTCACTACCAAAGTGAGTGAGATTAAAGAAACCCTGATGGTCATGGCTTTGGAAACTGCTACAAGAGTAGGGTTGATCTGAAAAGCCAGAAAATGAACTGTTTTGAGGGGTATTTGTGTAAAAGGTGAGTTCTTGGGGGGCTGAGGGTGCTTGAAGAGCAGTAGGTGTAGTTGAAGAAGAAGAAGACTGAAAGAGTAGTGAAGATGAAGTTGATTTCTGCTGATTTGAAGAAGCTTGGTTATTATTTGTGTTATTATTACTGAGCATAACATTAATGAGTTTCTTCTTGAGCTTGGTGTTCCAGTAGTTCTTGATATCATTATCTGTCCTTCCTGGTAATTGAGCAGCTATTACTGACCACCTGCAGCATGCCATTCACATTTTTAATCATTTCCTAAGTTTATCCATATCAAGACTATACTAAAATATATGGGGTTTTAAGTTTTAACTTCCTGTTAAAAGTTCCAAAATATTGTATTTATAAATGTGTGTTTTTTTATAAAATGAATACAGGAAGCTAAGCTACTAGACTATTAAATGCTTCCATTGCAAAAAAAACACTTAGATTCATAAGCTAAGGAAGAATATACTTCACCAATGTTTCACTATTGACATGGAAAATAGATTCTCTTTCTTTGCTTCTTTCCCTTTATAGTGGAAACACAGGGAGAATGGAAGCTAGTACAGTAGTACCCATAGATCCATCCAGTCCAAAGATAGATCTACACACATATATAGACTTATACAATATACCTGCTTCCAATGGTAGCATAAATGGAGCAAATGATTCTATCTTCTTCATCAGAGAATTCACCATGCTTTATGTTTGGCCTAAGATAGTTTAGCCATCTCAATCTGCAGCTCTTTCCACATCTCTTTAACCCTGAAAACAAAGTTCACCTTAGCTTGAATACATCATCAAAATAACTTCTTTGTAAATAAAAAGAAGTTAGCTTCTTCATATCATGCAAGTGATTTTTGAAAATAAATCCAAGAAAATGGAGAGAAAGAGAAAAAGGTACCAGCTTTATGAGGGAGAGCAATCCAGTTTCCACCAGTGCCAAACTTGTGGATGAAGTCCTTGAGCTTGGCGTCTTCTTCAGGTGACCATGGCCCTTTCTTCACATTTGCTTTATCACAGCAAGGAGCTCTCCCCATAAGTGCTAGATCTCAAGCTAGTTTTGAGTTTTGCCTTTCCCCTTCTTTAATGCAGTGAGGAATAGGGAAAGCTAATAATAACTTGTGAGAGTCTGTGCTGTGTTATGTGTAAGTGACGCCAGCTTATATAGATGGATTGATAGGGAGATAGAAGAATGAATTAATAATGACCCTTTTGCAAATCCTAGAAGACCGAACTTGTTTGAGATTACGTCAGAAAGTATTTCATCTCTCAATCACTTTACTATTCATGGACTTAATGTATTTGGTTTTTTAAATTTAAGTAACACATTTTTATTAAAATTTGAATTCGGTTTATTCCATTCAATAGGGTTTTACATAGAGGTCTTCTAAATTAAAACATTACTTTGTAGTAAAATAAATTTATGGATGAAAATGTACTTCATACTCTTATTACGAGAACGTCATTATTATAGTTATTACTATGGAATGTTGAACATATTCACATAAATCACCAACAATTCATTGTTTGGTCACTTGATTAAAAAGTCGTATATTTGTTTGACACTTGCAATAAAACACTTGCAATAAAAAAGTGAAAAACACTTTGGTTGAGGTCGTGGAGAACCGCAGATTGAGAGATTAACAATTAACAATAACGAAAATAACAAAAATAAATGCATCACTTCAAAAGGAATGTGGTGAAAAAGTTATAGTCAACTATGAAAACGGGCAAAATTGAGAGGGAGAGTATTATGTTTTTTTATATGTAGTTTAATATCAATATTATATGATTTATTGTCTTAAATTTGGTATGATATATTTACATCTAATCAAATGATTCAAGTCAACTACTTTGAGATGAAAAAGTAAGAGGACGTTTAGTAGCATTATGCATAATTACAATGCATAATTTTACATCGTATATAAATGCATGCGGATTTTTTTTATTAATGTAAGTCTAACACGCTTTAGAACATTTTGCATTGTATGATCTAAAATATTTTATGTGAAGGTAGTACTTATAAAATAAATTACAAAATCTAATCAAATAATATATTCTTAGTTAATAGGTACGTATATAAAATGATTGTTTTCGTAAGCTTTGTGTGCAACAGTGCAATCATTGTATTTGTAAAATTTAATGTGCAAATTATCAAGAGTACTAACAATAAAACAAACTATTACTCAAGAACAAATTTGGGACCAATGTAGTTTAGAACGTTTTTAATTAAATTAGGGAAAGTTCCTGAAATGGGACCAAAAACGTTTGTAAATTCCAAAGTAAGACTGTCATGTTTTTATTCCCAAAATAGGAGTAATTACTATCAAGTTTGGAAAATAATGTCATGTTTAAAGTCTGGTACTGCCAAAACATGACAGTAATTACTCCCGTTTTGGGAATTAAAAATATGGCAGTCCCATTTTGGAATTTATAAACGTTTTTAGTTCTCTTTAGGATAAATTCTCATTAAATTACAATATTTTTATCCAGTGTGGTTTGTTTAAATCTGAAATGTTTAAATTTATTATGGTCTGATAGACTTCTAGTGTATGTATGCTTTACTATTGTCCAAGTCTTACCTTATTTGCTTGATGTCACATGTGGTGTCTTTAAATTTGATCTAGTCTAATTTGATTTATTTGAGAGTGAAACCATTTCAATTAAAATATCCTTAATAATTACGGTTGAATAAACTTTTACTCCGTATTAACTGTCTAGAACTTTTACTTCCTCCCTCTCAATGTCGTGTTCACTTTTAGTATACACTATACATATATACTGATTTATACTCCGTATTTATTAGGAATGTCAGTTTGTTGTTGTTGAACTTCGATTCTTTTTACTAATAATTTATTCGTGTGTATACTTGTATGCTCATAAAGTGAGTTTTTTTTCTAATTAATGTTAATTAATTAATTAATTACGAAGTTAGGGCTGAGTTAAAAGTATTTACCAAAATACTGCTGGATTAACCATGGTCGGGGTAAGTCGCCCAACGGTTGGGCGACTTATAAGTCGCCAAACGGTTTGGCGACTTATAAGTCGCCCAACCGTTGGGCGACTTACCTATTAAATAGGCAGACGGGTTGGCTCGCAGACAGAACGCGTTTATTCCCCCAAATCCCCCCAAACCTCTGCTGCAGCGACGACGGACGAGCGACGAGCGACGAAGGACGACCCATCTCCAGCTCCGGCGAGCCTCCTTCTCCGTCAACCCCATTCCGGCGAACCTCCTTCTCCATCTTCATCTCTCTTTCTTCTTTCTTCTAGGTAAATCAAAATCCATTTCATCTCATTTTGAACCTAGGGTTTTGAATGTTAAAAATTTCGAATTTTTGTATTATGAATTGATTGTGAATTCAGTTGTTGTGAAATGTGGATATGTATGAAATGTTGAAATTTGATTTTAAATTGATTGTAAATTTTAATGTGTATTTTGACATTTGGGCATTTGGATAGACTTGATTTTAGCTAAATTTGGATATTGAAATGTAGACGTACTTGAATGTAGTTATCAAAATTTGGGTAGTTTCATATTGAGATGTGAATTGTTGGTCAATTTCGACTTTTGAATATATTACAATTTTGGTAGCTTTTTTATTTAGGAAATTTGAATGTGTATAAAGTGTGTATATTGATGCGTACTCAATTGAATTTTGGACAATGAATTGTTATTAGAATATGGATTTCTCAAGCTTCCCAATCGTGTGTCATTGGGGAGGGAACTATTATGAGGATGCTGGGCAAATATGCCATGAAGGTGGCAGAACGAGCTTTGTCATGGTTTCTCGTGGCGCTTGCATGGTCGAGATCCTTCAAAAAATACATGCAGCGACAATGATTCATCCCGGCCGTTCATTGCGGTTGAAAATGAAATTTCCCATGAACGGGGGAAAGTACATGCTTATGCCGCTCATTGATGAGCTAGCTATAACAAATATGTGGGGCATAATTCAGATGGAGGATATGTCGTCGCTGGAGGTATACATTGAGGAATGCTTTGACGCTAATGCTACTCAATCGACATCAAATGCTGGTGTATCTAGGCATGATGTCATTGCAGGGGTGAATGCAGGGAAGTCGTCAAAGGTTCCTGTACTAGACATGGTTATACAGGAGGATGGCAGGTATTTGCACAACGGTGCATCATTTGTGGATGGGCAGGGAAGTGATGATGATGCAGACGAGAACATCAATGGTGACGACATGACAGAATCTGATGAAGATGATGGTGATACTGTGACATCAACTGCCCCGTCTAGCCACTTCACTAGAATGTATGATCTCCCTGAAGGTTTTACTGATGCGTGGATGAGTGGATCAGGTGAGAAAAGGTTTACCCCCGATGGTGAGTTTGAGGTCGGTCAACAGTTTGACAACAAAGAACAAGTCATCAATATGGTGAGCTTGTATTCTATCAAACGGAACCAATTCTATCGGGTGATAGAGTCCGACAAACACAAATGGGTGGCACAATGCAAAAGGAAGAAAGAATGTCAATGCCCCTGGAGAATACGCGCCACAAAGAATAAAGGCAACCTTGACACCTTCACAATTGTGCGTTATTCTGGACCTCATTCTGCTTCTTGTGTAGGCAACATCGACACTACAGATCACGTGGCCTTGACATCAGAATTCATCTGTAAAGATGTGGTTGACATTATTCGCACTGATCCTTCTCTTAAAGTGCATACTATCATCGAGATGTTGAAGGAAAAATATGGGTATACGGTATCTTACCGGAGAACATGGATGGGGAAGCAAAAGGCCATAGCACAAATATTTGGCGGTTGGGAAAAGTCATATTTCGAATTGCCCCGTTTCATGACAGCGCTCCAACATTCTAATCCAGGAACTGTTGTTCAGTGGTACCCACCCCCCAATGGTGCGACAGGTTATATGATGTTTCAAAGAGTTTTTTGGGCATTCAAGGCATCAATATCTGGTTTTAAGCATTGTCGACCCGTACTTACTATTGATGGCACACACATGTATGGAAAGTACAAGGGCACATTGCTCGTGGCCATGAGTTGTGATGCGAACAACCAAATTTTCCCAGTCGCCTTTGCAGTTGTTGAATCCGAGAATGGAGACAGTTGGCCATGGTTTATGGCATGTATTAGGCATTTTGTGACTAACAGGGAGTTGTGTGTCATTTCAGATAGACATGGAGGTATTGTTAGGGCAATGAATGAGGTTGGAAGTAATTGGGAGGAGCCTTATGCGCATCATAGGCTATGCATCCGTCATCTTGCTTCAAATGTGCACACTCATTTCAAAGACATTCATTTAAAAAATCTATTTGTGTGGACCGCACGGCAACATCAGAAAAAAAAATTTGATGGTGGGTTCAAGAAGATAGGTGAAATGAGTAGGGATGCACGACAATTTTTGGCCAACATTCCTCCAGAAATGTGGTCGCTGCACCATGATGGCGGGTACAGATACGGTACCATCACTTCAAATCTGGCTGAGGTTTTCAATAGCGTGATGAAAAATGCTAGATATTTGCCCATTACCGCCTTGGTCCAGGTGTCTTTTTACCGGGTTAATGCGTACTTTGTGAATAGGCGTGAAACTAGTAAGTTGAGGCTCACACAAGGCCACGAGTACTCCCCATACATCACAGATTTAATTGAAAAAAATAGAGAGAAGGCAAAGCATCACATTGTCACTCCTTTTGATTTAGGGCGAGGTATATTTCAGGTGGAGACCGGTTGTGGTGGCAGAACGTTGGGAAAGGGTGGGAGAAAACAAACTGTCCATCTACAACGGAAAACGTGCACTTGCAAAAAGATGGAGATATACAAGATTCCTTGCTCCCATGTATTAGCCGTGTGTAGACAACGTAGTTTGTCTTATGCTCCATTTGTGGATAAGTTCTTCTCTTCTGACCAATACGCCGCCACGTATCATAGGGTGTTCAAACCGATTCCTGATCGTGATTATTGGCCAAATTACAATGGACCCGAAATCGTGCATGATCCATCCATGCTTCGGGCGAAGGGAAGACCAAAGTCGACCCGTATTAAGAATGAGATGGATGAAGGCCCACGAGGAACGGTTAGATGTGGAAGATGCCACCAAACCGGCCATAATAGAGCGACATGTGCAAAGAGATCATCTAGACAAGCGGGGGGGTCCGCTGGGTATGTGTATATTTCGAGTCAATCATAATTCATTATTTCCTTGCATGGAAAATTAATAAATTCAAAAAAGGAAGTTAAAAAAAATGTAATACATTATACAATTACAACTAATACAATTAGAACTAATACAAATTTTGTTTGTAGGCATGGAGGTGATAGCGGATCCTGGGCCGAGTGATCCTTCTGTCCTGACACTGCAGGCCTCACACAGGAGTGAGGATGTTTGGCTTGGCATGGATGTGCAGGTTGATAGGTGCCGCGAGCATCTGCGGGGTTTGTCCCATTTACATGTCGACCCCAGAGTCCTAGCATATGTTCGTGCAGCAGGTTTTTTTACACTGCACAGGTTAGTGGCTACTGTGCCTTTAGATAGAGCCCTCCTCACTGCTCTACTTGAGCGTTGGAGGCAGGAGACACATTCATTTCACCTCCCTGTTGGTGAGGTCACTGTGACATTGGGAGATGTGGCTGTACTGACTGGGTTAGAGGTTGATGGGAGAGCTGTTACAGGCACTGCTTGTCGACAGTGGGTGGATGAGTGTGAGAGGTTGTTAGGCATCCGCCCCGTTCTTAGGGCTGACCTTCAGGGGTCATCTCTTAGGATGCCATGGTTGAGGGAGCACTTCCAGGCCCTTCCTCCCGACGCTGATGAGATGATCATCCAGCAGCATGCTCGGGCGTATATATTGATGATGATGGGAGCCTCCATTTTCGCTGACAAGAGCGGAAATGAGGTTCAGGTGCTACACCTGCCTTTGCTGGAGAGGTTTGATGTAGCAGCACAGTTTAGCTGGGGTAGTGCCACCCTGGCTTATCTCTACAGGCAGCTGTGTCGCGGGTGCCAGAGAGGGAGCACAGAGCTGGGGGGATTTTTGCTACTCCTCCAGATTTGGTCATGGGAGTATATCCACATTGGCCGTCCCATTATAGTTGGATATCATGGCATTGATGGACAGCCACTGCCTGATGAGCCTCCACGTCTGCTAGGACCACATCATGTACGGGGCGTGGACCCTCTAGGCCGTCGGTATGTTTTCAATCGTTTGTATTTGTGTTAGTTTTTGTTGAATGAAAATGCATTAATAAAATCCATATTATTGATATTGTAACATTAATGGTTAGGTGGCTATATGCTGGTTTATCTCGCATGTCATCCGCTACTGGTCTCGGTGTGTACAGGGATGCATTGGATCGGATGTCAGAGGACCAGGTATGGTGTGTGTAGTATAACAGTAACTAGAATAGGTGTAGAATAAATACTAATTTTGTATGTTTACGAAACAGATCACATGGATGCCGTATAGACCTGATATGTTAGCAGAGTTGCCCCCAGCTGGACGAGAGCAGACTCACATATGGCGAGCACGTGTGCCGCTGATATGTTTTGACATTGTTGAGCTTCATTTGCCTGATAGAGTCATGCGACAGTTTGGGTTTGAGCAGGTCATTCCACGTCCTATCGACACTTATGTAGAGCTGCATAAGCTGGATAGGCGTGGGAAACATACAGAGGATTGGGCACTCAGACATGTCCGATACGTGACTATGTGGGATAGGAGAGCTGAGCTAGCCGTGGCTGGGACACCCACATATGTGCCATCAGTTTCAGGAGATTACATGGGATGGTACTACAGCATCACTCGGTTGTTTGTGTCTCCTTCGTTCAGACTCCCTACTCATCATTATCAGCCTAGCTCATTGGCATTGCATCTTACGGTGAGTATATTACTAATTAGTAAAGTAAGTCATTTTATTTATGTAATACTTGTATGTATTTGAATGTAATTGTAATTGTGTTTCGTATTTCAGACCCGAGCTTTGCAGCGCATACATCAGCGGGCTACTGCCACTGTGACTGATATTCCTGATGTGGACATGTATGGACAGACTCTGACAGGCATTGCCTCGTTATGCTCAGATGTCTTGGGTCGAGTAGACTACGGACATCTTATACACATGCCCGCATCTCAGGAGATGGCATCCACGTCTAGTGCAGCCGCGGGTTCATCATCCCAGACACAACATGAGAGAGTGGTTCTTCAACCACGACAACGCCGTAGGCGTAGACATGAGCAGCAACATCTCCATGACGAAGCTGATGATGGGAACTTGTAGTTTGTCTTTTGTATTATAGTTTTTCTTATGCAATAGATGTTGTAGGAACAATTTACAAGTTTTGATGTATTTTCTCTTGTTAAGTATTCTATGTTGTATTGATGTGTTCGAGTATGAATATTACATGATTATTTGTTATGGCATATATGATGATTGAACTGTGTTATACCGGTTATGATTTGAAAGTTTTTTAGCGGTGTTTATAAGGTGTTTTTTATGTTGTTGAGAGTATGTGATTATCATGTGTTGTATCTAGTTTGTAACACTTCAAAAGGAGAAAGGAGACCTTATTTGTAGCAAACAGATCGGTCTGGATTGAACCGGGGCAAAAAACAAGCTGATTTGGTGTTTTAGGTAATAGGCACGATCGTGCGTAACGAAATACGCACGATCGTGCGTGGCCGGCAGTAGGTGCTCGGTTGAAACCATATTTCAGGGCAAAGTCGCCCAACCGTTGGGCGACTTATAAGTCGGCAAACGGTTTGGCGACTTATAAGTCGCCCAACGGTTGGGCGACTTTGTCCTGACCACGGTTAAGGCCCAGCAGTATTTTGGTAAATACTTTTTTTCCAGCATTATTTCCGTAAATAATTAATTAATTAACATTAATACGGAAAAAAACTCTCATAAAGTGGGGTATTAATTCCCTTTATAATAAAATATTACATTTATTGGAAAGAAGAATCTAATATGGGATATCGTATAAGAAAAGCGTGATCGAGTATCTAAAATTTATTTTTCAACAAGTATTACAGAAAAAGATGCCTAAGAGGCTAGGAGCAAATATTTTTTTAATGGTAGGCGTTTTAGCAAAAATAGTACGGTCTAACTTTAGAGGTGGTTTGGTAACACCGTTTTCCGGCTTATCACTCAACTTTTTCACTAAACACGTAACTTTTGTTTTCGCGCGTTGAATTGTGTAATAATTAGAAAAAGTAAGGTTGGAGTTACTTTTCTGGCTGTATTGACTGAAGTTACTGTAGATGATCATTTTAGCTATTTTTACATATTTTATTAATAAAATATAATTAAAAAATATTTTTTCTTAAATCAGCAGAATCAGCCATTGCAGCCACTTCAGCCAGCACTCCATAAACATGGCAGTATATTTTCCAAATTTGGCGGTAATCACTCCTATTTTGGAAATAATAAAAAAACATGACAGTCCTATTTTGAAATTTTCAAACTGTTTTAGTCCTATTTTGAGAATTTTCCCTTCTTTAAAAGAAAATGAAGGAGAGAGCCCATTTCATAACAGTATAACTCGTCCCGTTACTGGCGTTCCTATAGCTTGCATGAACATTTCATCATCTTCATCAATATCAAACTCTGCAGTATAACTGTTGTCTTCTGTTCTTTTATTTCATCATATTTCCTCTAAAATAAAATTTTATCTAATTAATTTTTCTTTAATTTAACTTATGTACTCCGTAATATTATATTTATAAATTCTTACTTGAATCTCCACAATTTGTGGGAGAGCCTCTCCCGTCTTTGGAATCCAACAAGTTTGCAACAAAACATATTTTTTGAATTTTCTTTTCAATGTTGCACCCTACATAAATTGGGTCAATATTATGTTTTGAAGATCGAAGAGACCTTTGAATAACATTTAAAGATCGAAGAAATCTTTGAATAACGTACATAGGGTATAAAATTGAACATAGTCAAGTTATACGGAGTAATTATTATTTAATCACTAGGGAGTACTATACCATCCTCACTATACTTAGGAGATCATATGTTTGTAAATACTTCCCCCCTTCTATAATTCTTGCAACATTGTGATTTTTACACTATTCACAGATCTTATTTTGACCATGATTTTCTACTAATATAAATAATCAAATTATTACGTATACAATATTATTGAACTCTTATCAATGTGAATTTCCAAAATATCAACTTTTTATAATGTTTACTAATACATAATTAAATATAATTACAGTCAAAATTGTACATTGGCAAACGTGAAAGTCAAACTGTTGCAAGAATTATAGAACGGAGGATATTAACATTTATGTAAGCCATATCTTCGTGTATATATATAACTACTCTCTCCGTCCCCAAAACAACTTTCTGATTTGACTTACACACATATTAAGGAAATAAACTTGTTATGGGGTAAATTTTACTATTTTGACACTGTGGCACTGTTTAGGGCTGAGCATAAACCGACCCAACCCGAATACCCGACCGGGTAGGGTCAACCGACCCGAAATGGAAACCCGGAAACCCGCCAGGCTAAAGCCTGGATATTATTGGGCCGGGTAGGATTTGGATTTGGCCCAACCGACCAGTCCGAAAACCCGAACCCCCAGCCCAGTACCCAGCCCATATATATTTATATATATACTCCCCTAATAAACCCTAACCCATTTCCGCCTCCTTCTCTATCTCTCTACTCTGATTCTCCGATTACTCTCTTCGCTGACCTTACTCAGTTACTCTCACCCTCTGTTCCAAATTCTCCGCCTCTCTTGACCACTTCATCTCTCCGGACTCCGGCTGTGAGATGGTGACTCTATGAGGGTCTGAGTGTGTTCGTCATTTACTCTCACACGCTTCTTGAGTTCTTGGTTTGAAGTTGAAACCCTAAAGTCATCGGATCGGACGTTGAACTGTGGAAGCATTGCCCCTTTTCCGGTTGGACCTTCTGGTAAACCTAACCTCTGTGCCTCTGTCTCAGTCTCCCAATCTCTCATATCAGTCACACTCACGCGTGAGGTATAACTTATATTCTCTGCTTGATGAAGAGTGTGTAAATTGTGGTTGTGACTTACTGACTTGTGAGTTGTTGTTTATTGTGTGACTCGAGCAGCCTTGAATGTTGAAGTGTGGAAGTAAAATATGATGTTGAAACTGTATTGTTGGCATGTCTGTCCGAAACTGTAATTATGTATAAATTATGGTTATGTCTTTGCTTGAGGTTGTGTGTATGAATGTTGCCTATTACATGTTGGTTATTGACTTATTGTTATTGTAGAAGTTGTGTAAGGTTGTGTGTATGAATGATTTCCAGACTTCATTTCTGTGACTTGATTTCTATGGTTCCCTTGACTGAGAATGATTTGAAATGATGAATGAATGATTGATGATGAAAGAATGATTGCTTCTTTCTGAATTGTCATAGTGGAAGTTGTGTAAGGTTGTGTGTATGAATGTTGCCTATTAAATGTTGGTTATTGTTGATGTAGAAGTTACATGATTGACTCAAACACTCAAGCTGAGTAGTTAGAGTTGACTGGTTCTTCTAAGTCTGTAGAGAATAGTTAAGCCTACTGCTTATACTATTCTGTAAATCACCTTGGTGATTGTTCCAGATTTGATTTCTATGGCTGCCTTGACCGAGAATGATTTGAAATGAGGAATGAATGATTAATGATGAAAGAATGATTGCTTCTTTCTGAATTGTCATAGTGGAAGCTGTGTAAGGTTGTGTGTATGAATGTTGCCTATTAAATGTTGGTTATTGTTGATGTAGAACTTACCTGATTGACTCAAACACTCAAGCTGAGTAGTTAGAGTTGACTGGTTCTTCTAAGTCTGTAGAGAATAGTTAAGCCTACTGCTTATACTATTCTGTAAATCACCTTGGTGATTGTTCCAGACTTGATTTCTATGGCTGCCTTGACTGAGAATGATTTCAAATGATTATAACTATGTACATAAAAGAATGATTGTGGCCCCAAAGAATAATGAATGAATGATGATGAAAGAATGATTCCTTTTTCTTTCTGAATTCTGATTGTGGAAGCTAAGAAAAGGTCCCTAAGTTTCATGTAATGGTTTATAGATGGAATCCCAAGACATATCTGTATATGGTGCTCAACCTCCTCCACCCCAACAACCTGCAGTGGAAGCTGAGAATGTGGAAGCTCAAACTCAGAATATTGCTTCAACTACTGGTGTTGGACAAAAGAGGAAACAGGTTGAAACTAGATCCAAGATATGGGAACACTTTCACAAAATGTATGATAGCAAGGGAGTCCTTGTGAAGGGCAGATGCATATATTGTGCTAAGGTGTACTGTTGTGAGTCTAAAAGGCATGGAACTTCTTCTCTGAGAAACCACATGCTTAGTTGTCTGAAAAACACCCACTCTAAAGAGACAAGACAAGCCTTATTAACCTTCCAACCAGTTGTTAATACTCAAACCACCTCTCCAGAAACTATTGGGGTTATAGGGACCTGGGTCTTTGACCAAACCCTAATCAGGAGAGCTTTTGCAGAAATGTTAATAATTGATGAACTTTCTTTTAGGTTTGTTGAGAGGCAGGGGTTTAGAAAGTTTGTCTCTGTAGCATGTCCAAGGTTTGTTGTCCCTTCTAGGTGGACTATTGCTAGGGACATTTACCAAATATATCTAGATGAAAAGCTGAGCCTGAAAAGGTTGTTCAAAGAGACCACCCAAAGGGTCAGTATAACCACTAACACATGGACCTCTATTCAGAGGATCAACTACATGTGTATTACTGCCCATTTCATAGATAGTCAGTGGAAGCTACAGAAGAAGGTGATTTCATTTGTGCAAGTGTCTTCCCAGAAAGGGGAGTACATTGCCAAGGCCCTAGAAAATTGCTTATTAGAGTGGGGATTGAAGAATATATTCTCGGTGACTGTTGATAATGCTAGCAGTAATGATACTGCAATAGGATTTTTAAAGAAAAAATTTATGTCATGGGGTGCTTCTCCTGTCAGAGTGAAATACCTACACATGAGATGTATTGCCCACATCTTGAATCTGGCAGTCCCAGATGGGTTGAAGGATGTTGATACATCTGTAGTGAGGGTTAGGGAAGCAGTGAAGTATGTTAGGAACTCTCCTAGGCTCCAAAAATTCAAGGATATATCTGATTTGATAGGAGCAGAGTCCAAATGTGGCCTGCACCTAGATGTTCCTACTAGGTGGAACTCCACCTATATGATGTTAAAGTCAGCATTATCCAATGAAAGAGTTTTTGAAGCATATGAGGAGAATGAGAGTTGTTATGGGTCTGATTTAGGTACAGAAGTGCCTGATATTGGTGATTGGGTGAATTGTGAATCCGTAGTGTCAGTTCTTGAAAGTTTTTATGAAATGACCCTAAGGATTTCTGGCTCTTTGTATGTTACTTCCAATACTTTCTTCTCTGAAATTTCTGATTTGTTTCTTGTGCTTCAAGACATGATGAAGTCTCCCAAGGCTTCCACAAGTAAAATGGGCTCTACTATGAAATCCAAACTGGACAAATATTGGGGAGACCCAGAGAAAATGAATTTTCTGATCTTTTTTGCAAATGTGCTTGACCCAAGGGACAAGTTTGAATACAATCCTTTTCAACTGAATGCCCTTTATACAGAACCAAAGGGTGTGAAGTTCTTTGAAAGTATCAAGCTTGCTTTGCATGAGTTATATAATGATTATGTGTCCAACTACTCTGATTCTGGTACTGGAAGCATGATTTCAAGCTCAACTCCCTCTCAAACACAATTAGAGACTGTGTCTGCAAGACCTATCTCCAAATTGAAAGCCCAGCTAAAAAAACAGAAGTTTGAGAATGGGCAGTTGGGTTTGAAACAAAGTGAGTTGGAACTGTACTTGAGTGAGGCCATAATTGAAGAGGATACAGATTTTGACATCTTAAGGTGGTGGAAGTTAAATAGTGAGAGGTTTCCTATCCTCTCAAAAATGGCTAGAGATATTCTTGTTGTTCCAATCTCTACTGTTGCTTCTGAGTCCACTTTTAGTACTAGTGGTAGAGTGTTGGACTGTTTCAGAAGTTCATTAAGTCCAAAAATTGTGGAAGCTTTAATCTGTACTCAAGATTGGCTAAGAAATCAAAGCCACCATATCTCAGTTGAAGAAAATATAGATGAAGTGCAAAGGCTGGAAACAGGTCAATTTAAACTTCTTCATTTTTGTTTTACATTTTATGTACTTCATATGTTTTCTTTGATATTAAACAGGCTGATTTGTTAATTTTTTTTGCTGAATTAATTGATGGTAGTGTTACTGGTGGTCCTGATGGCTATGTTGGTGGATCTTTGCAGGATCCTATTGCAGTAAAAATACTGCTTTTTTTACTTATTTATTGTTGAGCATTATATATGACTGATTTTGTTGGCAGATTTGATTGTGAATCACTGAATTGTACATGAATGATGGAAGCAGTTACATAGTTAAGACTGGTAACAAAAGCTTATTGCCCATTTGCCCCTTGTGAAGTTATAATGAATGGTATCACAAGCTTATTCTCCTTTAATCATTTAAATCATTTCTTGATTGATGGGCTAATGGCTATGATGAAGCTTCCACAATAAACTGATTTTGTATGGGTTGGTGTTGTTTTAAGTGATGGCTAGGTAACTATAGTTGCCGCCATTTACTTCAAATCTGTATGCCCCCATATAAATTTTGAATGTGAAAATAAGCTACCTGAGCCTATGCCCCTTGTGAACTGTGTAATGGTAATACATCTATACCTGTTTATTCTCCCTTTATCATTTCAATCATTTTCTTGGCTATGATGAAGCTTCCACAACAAACTGATTTGTCGTGAGTTGGTGTTCTGTTAAGTTATAGCTAGGTAACTATAGTTGCCGTCATTTACTTGATATAATATACCCCCATACAAAATATGAACTGAAAATAAGCAATCTGAGCCAATATTTATGCATCAGTGTGATAATCTTGTTTTAAACAATACTATTTATTTAGATGTTTGACATAGTTGTATTTTTATAGGTTCAAGTTTGAAGGCAGTATGAAGAAGTGCAGACCTCAAGAAGGAATTGAATGGGATTGGTTGCTTGCGAAGTGTTTTTGTATTTTTGCTTTTATTACTTTGCATGTCAAAAACTTGTATAATTGCACAATTGGTAATCTGGTACTGTGGTACATGTCACGCCCCAGACCGCAATCCAAGCGCGTGTACAACCGCCGCATAATCAAGTGACGTCACCCGCGAGTCAACCTCACTTGATTACACAAGGCGTTCGAGAAAATAATCCATCCATACTCAGTGGTAAACATACATAACAACATCACATTTAAACCAATGAATAGCGGAAATATTCAACGGTAAGTCATAAGCCACAACCGGCCAATATCATGGGCATGCAAGCCCCAAAAGAATAGTTTATGACAATAAAAATATCCATGAGCAATGTTTGGTAATTTGAAATAAAATGAGGAAGCACGAACCACGTCTTCCTTGATTGATGTCACCCGTAGAAAGGTGCAGGTAGCAAGCCCTAGCTTCAACCTGAAAATGGTGGGGCCCCCCGAAGGGGTCAGTACAAGTACCGAGCGAGTAGCAGGCTAAATATAGAATAACTAGCGTTTCAAGTATAAGACCCAAACATAGGATGATACATATACGTATAGTCCTTCCCCCAAGTTTGAAATACATATTAGTATACGTACACTTGGAAATACCCGACCCGTAGGTCATTGTTTATTTGGGAAAATAATAGTAGTCAATATCCTTGACTTAAATCCCAACCCACCCATATACCTATGAGTGTATAGAACTCCTCCTTGGTCAAATAATTATCATAAGGACACCGCCCGGTCCTAGATCATTAAATGTAATCTATGAGTTTTGAGGATACACGCCCGATCCTTGGGTACTCCACCCTATAATTGAGTTTTGAGGATAACCGCCCGATCCTTGGGTACTCCACCCTATATAACCGAGTTTTGAGGATAACCGCCCGATCCTTGGGTACTCCACCCTATATAACCGAGTTTTGAGGATAACCGCCCGATCCTTGGGTACTCCACCCTATATAACCGAGTTTTGAGGATAACCGCCCGATCCTTGGGTACTCCACCCTATATAACCGAGTTTTGAGGATAACCGCCCGATCCTTGGGTACTCCACCCGACCTATGACTTACCACATATCACGCTAGATAGGGTCTATATCATATTTAGTCATTCATAACTAATTCAATACATAAAACTTATGTATCACATTCCATGCAAAGCCATGCAATTATGTAAATGTACAATTAATTAATATCGACCGGTATTAATTAATCCATTATCCACCGGTCAACGTGGTCGTTGACCGCCATTACAAACCTTGTACAAATCAACTTAATCATCACATAATTAAGTTAAAATATTCATTTGTGCTTCTAATACACTTCAAGCAAATATGCATTCTATATAATTCTTCATATCATATTCTATGCATAAACAATCTATTTCTTTCATACAAACTTAACCCTATTGGCTAATCACATGTTTAAATATCTTTTAAACATCATTATGAATTCATATAACATTTATTTAGGTAATCTTATAATTAACCCAAAAGTTATAAGATATTAAGCCGTCCACTCACCTTGAACTAGCGTTAAGAAGTTCTACCCTTCTTGGTTGAACTCCGGTGAAACTCCGGTGACTTTTGGTCAACTCCGGCGACAACTCCGGCGACTTTTCCAACTTTGTGAAATCACTTGAAATACCTTTCACAAGTTCCTAACAAGGTTTTAACATCATAAAACCTTAATCAATACAAATAACCTATAAAAGGTTATTTTCCGGTGAACCGGTATTTTTTTGGTCCCTAAGTCCGTTCTTGGACATAGAACCATCTTCCTACCCATAAATCCATACTTATAACATGTGGAACCATACTAAGGGTCCTTAACATGATATATACCTCATATGGTAGAAGAAAAATAAAGGAGAAGTTATAATAAGGTCATTACCTTAATTATTCACACTTTTCCCAACTTTTTCCCTCTTTAATCTTCCTTCTTTGAGCACTTATGCTTGAGCTCGAATTTTGCAGCTATGGAGGATGGTTTGAGAGCTTCCCTCTCCTTTCTTGATGGGGTTGGTCGAAAATGGGGGTGGAGGTGAGAGGAAATGCCACCTTTTGGCTTATTCCACCATGATAACATGGCAAGGACCCCCCATGTGTCCTTTTGATGCCAATCCCCTCAAGTCAACCACTCCCACACCCCTCCTCTCCAATCAGCCAGCCTCCCCTCCTCTCACAGCCCACAAAAAAAACGTGGGGTGGCCCCCACTCATGTGGGAGGTCATCCCTTTGTGTCCCGGTGTGTACAATCGGTCCCGAAAGTTGTATTTTTCGGGCTGTTTTAAATATATTTTATTTCATCGGGTCAAATAAAACATATTATGTGCTCTTACTCATTATGACATGTATAATGAATATACATTCCCCAACTTTAATTTATAAGCCTCCGAAATTCAGTTCGGGCTGTTATCCGTTAAATTACCAGTACCGGTAATTTGGGCCTCTTTTGACCGATCGGTCAACTCTGGGCCTTTCCATGGCCCAAATGAAATATCCACCAATATATATTTATTATCTAGACCAAGATGAATAAAATATATGGTCTCGGGAATGTCGGGCAGCCCCCACACTCGGTGTGGGTCCCACGTGCAATTTACTATTCACGCGAAAGAAGTAGTAAAAATTTACAACTTCGTAAATTCATTAACCCTTTAATAAGGTTCAATACATTATTTACATAAAAGTAAATATATTTGGGGACGGTGTTACAGTACAGATTGTATATTTTGTTATGTGTTACTTGTTAAACATTAAAACTTGGTTAGCCATTAGCCAACTTATCAGGTTATGAACTTGTATGTTCATAAAAACTGTTAATTTATGAACTGGGTCTGGGAAATCCCCTTATATTGTGTAATTTCTGTTTATCCTGTATAAATCTCAACCAGTTGTGAAAAGAAATTAAATTTTAGCAGTTAAGTAATATTTTTTGGATATCCGAAATATCCGATATCCGACCCATACCCGAAAGCAACCGAACTTCAAAATATCCGAAATTTTTACACTTAAATATTTATGGGTAGGGTTACAGAATTTAACCCCGATACCCGAACGGGTTTACGATTTAAGAACCCGACCCGCGCTCTCCCCTAGCACTGTTTGACACTGGTTTTTGCACTGTTTGACACTGTTTGACACTGTTTTGCACTGTTTGGCACTGTTTTGATGTAGATAACTTGCCATTTAAGAAAATGAGAAATTAAATTAGGGACATCCAAATAAGAAAAGTGAGAAGTTGTTTCAGGGACGGAGGGAGTATTTCATAATTTTTTTGCATATATGTATATGTATATTGATATTTAACCCGCACGACTAGCTCAGTTGGTTGAATCGTGAGAAATTTGGAACAATGACAAAGGTGCGAAACCCGCAGCGACCGTGTGGGGGTAATACCGTTCATGCGTTCTGGGCTAGATCTCTGATGCACATGGGTATAAGATCTACCACTATTGAACTGATTGAATCAACGTGACTTACTCTTAACTCATTCTATTGGATCGGGGTGTGGGGGCACGCATGAGATGGGTGATTCCACTTTTGTCCAAAAGGTTGAATCCCCAACCCCAATGGTACCACCTTTGGAAACAATGTACGAGTATATTGATATTTAAGAGAATTGTACTAATAATATTTTAATTAAATGTAGTTTTGTTTTATCGTATGATGACACGAAAGGATCATGTATGATCCATCCGCATGTTGGGGTTCAAACAGTTGACCAAATGAACCTACAGAAAGTACTCATAACATAGATAGAGAGTCGTTTATACGGAGTATGAGCCAAGCTAGATTTTGTTTTTCCGTAAATGTAACTGTGCATAGATTCAATTGAGTAGATTGGGGCAGATCAGATGTAAATAAATAAAACATTTTTGAAAAAACTCATCAGGTGATCCACTGTGCATGATATTGGTATCGTGACTAATGACTGATCATAATGATTATACTGTTTAGCATTATAATTTACGTACGTACCCTATATATCCTATACATGACCAGATTGATCCCTCATTGTTTTTCCAGTTAGTTTCCCCTTCCATATTTGAGCAATATAATGCCAATTGCCAAGTAGCTAGCTAGAGGGTGGATTCGGACCAGTTCCAGTTCAGTATGGGCTCTAAAACTTCATCTTTCCATTATCGTGCAAGGGCGGGATCCCTAGCCTTGTGGGATATCTTAATCCAAACCAAATGATTGTCTCTCGTTTTGAACTTTTTTGTTACTCTTTTATCATTCTAACCTCGTCCCCAAGTACTCGGTAGTAGTTTTTGAGAATGTTATTTGGGTTTAATGCACCAAACCCCCATGATAAAGAAATTCAGTGCATTAATCTTCTGTGATTTAAAAGTGCGTCAAACCCCCTTGTGTTTTAATTAATCATGCACAAAACCTCATTCATGAATAAATTTAATGATTTGAAAATCACTTTTCGTAATATTCTAATTGAATATGCAAGTAAATATGTCTAAATCATACAAAAATGTTAATCATTTTTCTTTTATTTGACAATTAAATTTGTTAGTAGAAGGGATTTTGCGCACGATTAATTAAAACACGAGGGGGGTTGACGCATTTTTTAAATCACATGGGGCTAATGCGCCGAATTTCTATATCACATGGGTGTTTGGTGCATTAAACACATCCTATTTAGGGCTGGTTTTGTAATTGAAATTGACTGAATCAGGTGAATCTATTGAAATTTATGAATTTCTAATTGAGTCGGCTGAATGTGGTTAAATTTATGAATTTGTGGTTGGATTGACTGAATCTGCTGAAATATAAAATGTATATTCAAATTATCAAATATATTCTAATGATAAAATTAAGAAAAAATCATATGAAAACATATATAAAATTGTCTTCTATAATAGTTTCAATCAATCCAGAAAAGTAATTTTAATTTTACTTATTTTTATTATTACATCATTCAGCGCACAAAGGAAATGATTAATAAAATTGATAAGTTGAATTATCAAGGGAAAAATAATTGAAATACCCCAAACTTTGAAGGAGTGTGAGATAAACACTTCAAACTTTCATATGTAACTTAAATACCCCAAACTTTATACAAAATTATTTTAACACCATGATCTTGTATTATTTCTTTCAAAAATGAATTTTTTTTGTGTTAATTTCATAATTTAAAATAGCAATTATATAGAGGTGTGGGGGGAGGATAATACTATTTATTTTACAATTCAATGGAATTTTAGAATGTTAATTACGTAGTATATCTTATTGAATGCTAAAATATTTTAAATTATGCAATAAATTTACAAGGTCATGGTGCTAAAATAAATTTTATATAAAGTTTGGGGTATTTAAATTACATATGAAAGTTTGGTGTGCTTACCTCACACCCCTTCAAAGTAGGGGTTTGAGGTTTTTTAATTATTTTTCCCTATTATCAAACACTAACGAAGGAAAACACTGATGAAAGAAGCAATGATAAAGAAATACAAAAGCTCTTAATTTGAACGTAGTTTCGTCTATTTGCTTTCTCATATGCCACCTGTATGAACCACTCATCACCGTGGTCTGATAAGTTAATTACTAAAGATTTAAGTTGAGCTGGTTGTGAAGCACTCTGATATTTTTTCTTGTTGTGAAGGACTCTGATATTTTTCCTTGGAAAAGTAACTTTAAATAATACCAACTATCACCCATAAACTAATAATAATACATACTTTGAAAATGGTTTTTAATAATACCAACTATATGAGTATAAATCAAAAATAATATCGAGTCACTTTTTGACAAGAAATTCAATCATTTAAGACATTAAAAACTAATAAAAAAATTATCGAATAAATGATATTTGGAAATACAATCACTTATTTGATATTTTGATACTATTTTTTGATGAACTAAATTACTGAATTTTCATTGAAAAATTGCTCTATATCACTAGCTACTGATCTATATTTAAATTGTTGGTATTATTAAAAGTAATTTCTAAAGTACGTATTATTTGTAGTTCATGGAAGATAGTTTGTATTATTTAAAGTTATTTTCCCTCTTTTCTTTGGTTTTCTATCGAATATTCAGGCCCACCGTTCTAGCCACCAATATGGGCAAAAGTGAGAGAGCTCAAAAAGTTAAACAAATTGTGGTAGTCTATGAACCCGTTAACTGATTCTGCTAGAATTTATAAAATTTTGACTGAAGTGAATGGATTGGATGATTCTGGTGATTTATGAAGAAAAAAGTTATATTCAAAATATATTCTATTGTATGAATAAAAAATATATGAAAAAATAACAAAAAAACCATCTACAGTAGTTTCAGCCAATATATTCAGAAAAGTAATTTTGACCTTACTCTTTCTTATTATTACATAATCCATCTCGCGAAATCAAAAATTATATGTTTGATAAAAAATGACTAAAAGTCTGATATGTCAAAAAACAGAGTCACAAAAAATGTGTGTACTTCATTCTCTAAAGTGTGTGATGTGTAGGCCGAAAGAAAGAAAGATTAAACTTGTTCTATAAAGTGTAAAATTCTATTGAGATTGTTTGAGCGCGAAATTTTAGGTATACTAACATTTTCGGTATGATAAGGTACCGTACCGAATTACTTTGTAATGGTATCAGTATATGTTTTGAAAATAAAATGTATTCCAATATACCATTTGATAGAGTATATGGGCCTGGACCCCATGGCCCACATACTCAAACGGCCCAAAAGACACTAGCAGGGCACCCGCACCGGCCAGAGGCACGCGACGTCCAAGAAAGAAGACATCACCCGGATTCTTGGGGCAAGGCCCAAGATCCGCATCGTCCAGGGATCGCATCATCTATGGACCGCATCGTCCATGGACCGCATCGTCCATGTACCGCGTCGTCCATGTACCGCGTCGTCCATGGACCGCGTCGTCCACGGACCGCATCGTCCGTGTTTCGTCTAGGCAGAATGTATTTTTCCTTGTATTTATTAAGTATTGTACACAGCCCATTAGTGGCTTTATTTCGCCCAAAGAAGGCATAATTATTGTAATGGGCCTCCTAAGCCCAAGGCTAGGGGCCCAAATCCACATTTTTACCTATAAATAGACCCCAAGGGGCTAGTTATAGGGGGTTCCAAGTTGAGAAATATAATTACTCACTTTCTCTCTCTAGCTCTCACTTCTCTCTAAAATTAATACGCTATCATTTGGTGCTCTCGTTGAGAGCTTAGAACAGATCAAGTGAGTACCCCTCGTCGCTACTAGACGCAACAGAATGACAAGGACTAGGTCAAAGAACACCGGTAGGAATGCCCCACTGAACCAGGAAGGGCGAGGAAACGTTGCTGACAACGTCCCCAACGATCCTATCATCCAGGATGAGGACGCCCAGGAAGTCGAGCACGCAGCGGCCGACCTTCGCGTCCAACTCAACAAGACTGCCCCAGACGCCCGCATCGGGCTCGAGGACAGGCGCAATGCTGATCGCGCCTCGGGCCAACAGGCTTCTCACCCTGCTGCCCCCCAGATCAACCCGGCCGCACTATCGGCCATCGTCGCAAGTATCCTCCAAGACCCCAACGTGGTCAGCGCTCTCGTCGCAAAGACAGGGGAGAACAACACTCCGGCAACTGGAGAGGTCGCAACGGTGCCACCACCGCCACCTCGTCCGCAAGGCGTTACCTTCTTCGGTGACAACGAGGACGTCCTCGCCGTGGACACCCATTCCCACACTGCCTCACCTACCTGGGATACACCGGCCCAACCTCGCGGTAAAATCTCAGCCTTCAACAGGCTGGGTGACATCGCGAGCCATCGGGTACCTACGGGAGGGGTGGCGGGTCGGTTGGGTGGCCGCGAGCCGGGGTCGCCAAAGGAAAGCTTCGGGTCCGTTTCCCGGACTACGGACCGGCCCCAACCAGACAAAGGAAAACGAAAGCTGAATGATGACGATGCGCGCCACCAAATCAACCTCGCCCACGCGGCCCGGATCCAGACCCCTCTAGGCGGCGCCGCGGCCAACACAGACCCAAGGGATGAGATCATCGCCTGCTTGGAGAAGCGCCTCGCTGACATGGAGGCCCGAGAGGCCGCAGGGCGCGCATCGGCCCAGACATACCAGCATCCCAACTACGACGCGCTCCTGAGCAAGGTCAGTGCTCTGGAAAGAGAGTTGGCTGACCGGCGCGAGGAGCCCATCATCCAGATACGGACCAGAACCCCCTTCTCTGCGAGGGTGCTCTCCGCTCCCATCCCGGAGAAGTATAAGGGAAACCCGATCAAGCCATATGACGGTCGCACTGATCCCCAGGAGCACTTCACCCGTTATCAGAACAATATGATGATGACCAACGCTTCGGAGGAGTACATGTGTCGCTGGTTCCTATCCACCCTGGAGGGACCGGCGTACGACTGGTTCAACAACCTTCCGGAGGGGAGCATCGACTCATGGCAGGACCTCGCTCAACGCTTCCTCACCCACTTTGCCGGGAGGAAGCGCGCGAAGAAGCATTTCGCTCATCATCTCCTGACCATCAAGCAACAATCGGAGGAGACGCTCCGAGCCTTCCTCAATCGCTGGACGAGGGAGGCGGACGAATGCGAAGGAGCCGATGAACGCACCCTCCTGGCCTTCCTCCGCGGAGCACTCCGACCGAGCCACTTCGCCTGGAGCCTGTTCACGGAGCCTCCGCGGTCATACCTCGCGGCGCTCCGACGCGGAGATAGGCACGCTGATGCCGACGAGCTCCTGAACCAGAAGAAGGGTGGGGAGAAGCAACAAAAGAAGGACTCCTCGTCCAACCCCCACCATGCGCCAGCCAACAAGGGACAGAACCATCCGAAGAAGGCACACCAGGAGCCAGGCGGACAGCGTAGAGAGGATCGTTCATGGCGTCCAAAGTTGGAGGCACAACGCATCCCCCTCACCCACCCGGTGAGCGTCGTCCTTGACCACGCCGAGGCGCAGGGCCTCATTGTGAAGGATCCCAGGTCAGAAGAGGAGATATTTGCGGTCCACAAAGGAGGGACATACTGCAAGTACCACCGCCAGACATCCCACAAGACCGAGGATTGCACCACCTTGAAGAGGCACATCGACGGCCTCATCCGACAGGGGGAACTTTCCCAATTTGTCAAGGGTGCCCCCAAGAGTAACACTTGGGTTAACCCTGGCAAAAGGGGGGAAGGATCCTCCGGGAAAAAGAGGGAGATCGGCGCCCTCAGTGAAGATGAGGACGAAGAAGAGCCCCGCCAGAAGAAACATCACATTCACATCATCTTCGGCGGAAACACGGGGGGGACTCGGCTACCCAACGGAAAAAATGGGCTCAGTCCCTATACGTTGGTGAGGTGTCCCACCCCCCCCCCCCCCTCAGCCGAAGCGACGGAACGTGGAGGCCATCACCTTCACCGACAAGGACCTCCCCTTCGGCCCCTTGCCCCACAGGGACGCCCTCGTCGTCAAATGCGAGATCGGCAACAACATCATCCACCGCAACTACATCGACACTGGCAGCTCTGTCAATGTGATGTAAGTTGACACCTTCAGACAACTGAAACTGAAGAAGTCCGAGCTCCGTCCGATACGGACTCCGTTATCCGGCTTCACCGGGGACTCTATCGACGCCGAGGGCACGATAGTGCTTCCCGTTGTGGTCGGTGACGGTACCTGTCAGGCGAAGATTGACATGGAGTTCGTGGTCGTCAACCTGGACAGCGCCCACAACATGATCTGGGGCCGACCGGCTTTGGAGGACCTTGAGGCTATCATCTCCATGAGACATCTATGCCTCAAGTTCCCCACCAAGGACGGCGTCGGCTACGCCAGAGGGAACCAGAAGATAGCCAGGGCTTGCTACCTGAAGCTCACCAGGAAGATCAATGAGGCCGAGGAGCGGATAGATACCATCACCAGCGCCTCGGTCGAAGAAGACACACCGAAGGCCGAACCGGTCGGAGACGTGGAAGATGTTCCGTTGGACGTCTCCCGGCCGGAACGCATGCTGAAGATTGGGACACAGCTCCCCCAACAAATCAGAAGGGACATCCTCTCTGTCCTGAGAGCGTACGCCATCGTCTTTGCATGGGGACCAGAGGACATGCCGGGCATCAGCCCGAAGGTAATCACACATCGGCTATCGGTGAACCCGGCCTCCTCCCCCATCAAACAGAAGAAGCGCTACCTCTCAGCTGACAGGAGGGAATTTGTCAAGGCCGAGGTGGCCATGCTGCTCAACATCAAGCACATCAGAGAAGTGAAGTACCCCACGTGGTTGGCGAACGTCGTCCTCGCCCCAAAGCCGCCTACGTTCAGAATGTGTGTTGACTACACTGACTTGAACAAGGCGTGCCCAATGGACCCATTCCCTCTCCCCAACATTGATCAGTTGGTGGATGAGACGGCGGGGTGCGAGTTGATGTCGTTCCTCGACGCGTTCAGAGGGTACCACCAGATATCCATGCACGAAGATGACGCGGAGAAGACTGTTTTATGACCCCGGAAGGAATTTTTTGCTACCTCGTCATGGCCTTTGGGCTCAAGAACTCCGGCGCCACTTACACAAGGATGGTAGCCCGGATTTTTAGAGCAGTCTTAGGTCGGACGATGGAAGCATACGTCGACGATATGATCGTCAAGAGCAAACAATCCACAACCCATGCCGACGACCTCCGGGGCATCTTCGAGATCATGAAGAGATACAACCTCCGGCTCAACCCAAAGAAGTGCACCTTCGGCGTCCAGGGAGGTAAATTCCTGGGGTACCTGGTCAGTCGAAGGGGCATCGAGGTGAACCCGGAGAAAATACAAGCCATCATCAATATGGAGCCACCCCACAACATCAAAGAAGTACAACGGCTGACGGGACGCCTTGCGGCCCTGAACCGTTTCCTTTCAAAATCCGCGGAGAAGTCGCTCCCCTTCTTCCAAATAATGAGAAAGGCCGCTAGCTTCAAATGGACGACGGAGTGCCAACAAGCCTTTAACGAACTGAAGCGATATCTCGCCTCCCCACCCGTCCTATCCAAGCCCCAACCCGGCGAGACTCTCTTCCTTTACTTAGGAGTGAGCACGTCGGCTGTCAGCTCCGTACTCATCAGGGAGGATGACGGGGTACAAAAAGCAATATTCTACGTCAGCAAGACGTTGCGGGAGGCCGAGCTCAGGTACTCCCCCATTGAGAAGACGGTGCTGGCCATCGTCCACACGGTGAAAAAACTTGGACACTACTTCCAGGCTCACCCCGTCCACGTCCTCACGCATCAGCCATTGGGCGCCCTCATGAGGAGCCCAACCAGCTCCCCAAGGATGATCAAGTGGGCAATATTCTTGAGCCAGTACCAGATTGAGATCAAGCCGAGGCCATCCATCAAAGGGCAAGCCTTAGCTGACTTCGTCACCGAGTGCACGGCAAGGGAGACGGCCGTTACCACCACAGGAGCTCAACCGGACGAAGCCTGGACCCTCTACACGGACGGGTCCTCGGCCACCAAAGCTTGTGGGGGTGGCGTCGTCCTCATCTCCCCGGAAGGATTCAGAGCGTACTACGCCATCCGCTTCAACTTCAAAGTATCCAACAATGAGGCCGAATATGAAGCGCTCCTCAGCGGACTCAGACTAGCCGCTGGCCTCAAAGCACGCCACGTCAGAATCAAATGCGACTCCAAACTCGTAGTGAGCCAGATGGAGGGTTCCTACGAGGCCAAAGAAGGGAGGATGAAGCAATACAAGGAGGCCGCTGCGGAATTGCTCAAGGCGTTCGATACCTACGAGATCACTCAGATCCCAAGGGCGGAGAATGCCGAGGCCGACATACTCTCCAAACTCAGCTCCGACACCCCTGAGCACATCTCCAAGATAGCTAAGGTGGAGGAGTTGAGCATGTCAAGCATTCACGCCAGTCCCATACTCTCCATACAACATCAGCCGGAGGATTGGATCACCGACATCGCAACCTACATCACCTCCGGCACATTACCCGAAGACGAGGAGAGGGCCAAACTCGCCAAACTCAGGGCGCCAAGCTATGTCATTGAGGGTGACAAGCTCTACAAGAGATCGTACAATGGCACCCTCCTCCGGTGCCTACACCAGAATGAGGCCGAGGTGGCCATGGAAGAAGTCCACTGCGGTGTATGCTCATCACACCAGGGACCCTTCAGCATGTCGCGCCACCTTGTCGTCCAAGGCTACTTCTGGCCGACGATGGCGCGTGATTGTGCTGAAGTCGCCCGCAAATGCACCGCATGCCAACATTATCAAAGGGCACCTGGCCGACCGGCCGTCAACTACGCCCCGGTCAGCACTGCCATCCCATTTTCCAGATGGGGCATCGACCTCGTCGGCCCGCTACCAAGGGCTGCAGGCAACAACAGATACATCATCGTCGCCATCGACTACTTCACCAAATGGGTCGAGGCCGAACCCCTCGCAAGCATCACCGGAGCGCGGTGTCGAAAGTTCGTCTACAAGAACATCCTCACCCGCTTCGGCGTGCCCCAGGAGATCGTATCAGACAACGGCACCCAATTTGAGGCCGAGCCGTTCCAAAGCCTCCTCCAAGAATGGGGCATCAAACATCGTTTCTCCTCCGTTGCCTATCCTCAGGCCAACGGGCAAGTTGAGAACGCCAACAGAACCATCTTGGAGGGACTAAAGAAGAAGCTTGAAGAAGAAGGCGGAAGTTGGGTCGACGAGCTCCCCAACGTCCTATGGTCCTACCGAACTACTCCAAGGAGGGCCACCGGGGAGACGCCATTCTCCTTGTGTTACGGCTTCGAAGCCAAGGCTCCCACTGAAGTCACCCTCCCCAGCCGACGGGTCACACAATACGACCCCGAAGCCAATGAAGAAGCAATGAAGATTGACTTGCACCTCATTGACGAAAGGCGGGAGATGGCCTACCTCAGAGCGGAGAACTACAGACGACAAGTCAAATCCTACTACGACGCCAAGGTCCGCTCCCGCGAATTCCAAGTGGGGGACTACGTCCTCCGCCGAAGGGAAGCAAGCAAACCGACGGAAGGAGGAAAGCTTGCCGTCAAATTTGAAGGGCCCTACATCATCAGCGCCGTCATCAAAGCCGACACCTATAGACTAAAGAACCCTAATGGGTCAGATGTACCACAATTGTGGAATGTACACCATCTGGTGAAATTTTACCAATGACTCGAGAAGTGGTGAAGTGGGCAACGTCCCCCACCCCTCGGCTTATTGGTTGAATAGAACACCCTCGGCCTAGCGCCACTTGTTGAATAAAATAATGTTTCATCCAATCTTTTAAGATTTGAGCAAAGGGAAACCCAAGGACCGTATCGGCCTAAGCGGTGCAAACACCCGGGACCGATGCGACTCAAAGCCGTCGCAATAAATGACGCACTCAAAGCCGTCGCAATAAACGACGCACCTAAGGCCGTTGCGATCCACAACGCGCCTACAAAGCCGTTGCATAGACAACGCACCTAAATATCGTATCGGCACAAGCGGTGAAACACCCAAATCGGCCGACGATATGCAGGACGAAGGACCTGTGTGCATGGTCCAACGTCTTCAAACGGAGAAGCATACCGCGTCGTCCGCGCGGAAACCGCAGGACGACAGGTCTGAATTAAGGCTGAGGTTACAAAAACTCCACCCGTCAGTAAAATTTCGCTCAGGACCACAAAGGGCGGCCGTCAAGAGACGATGCTTAGTCCGGTCCCTCGTCGACGGTAGACGTGGAAAGGCCAAAAAAGATGCCACTGACACCAAGCCGAGGGCGTATTTACTCCCTCGCACTAATCCACGCGAAAAGCGTAGCGGACAAACTACCGCACATGGACGAGGGGACAATAACCCTTCGACCACCTAAAAAAAAAAAAAAAAGGGAAGCTGACGGACCGCGCACTCGCCGGCCTCGAGCATAAAATAAAATCCCCATAAAAAACCAAAGCCTCAAAATCGGCTAAGTACATATCAGGTTTTCACCTAACAGGAATCCGAGGTGCACGCTTCGGCCTCAACCACAGCTTCATAAGAGGGAATCGCTCCGGTTTCGGTTATACGAAACTACATTCAAGTGTTTGGGCGACGGGGGCGCATCGTCTCCGAGTAACAAATCCCAAATGGCGAACCGAGGCAAAACACCTCCATCAAGTCAAGTTTGACACTGAAAAATTTTCAAAGACACACTCAAAGGAAGCCGAGGCGCTACCTGCCCATATCTAGGTATCGCTTCGTCCTCAACAAACCAAAACGAAAGCAGCACACCAAGGATTGACGAGGTGCAGCGTCCCCGGTGATAACAAATGGAAAGAGGACCGCTACGTCTCAGCGGACGGATGTCACAAGATAAACTCTTGGCACTTAGAAAGATTTCAGAACTTTGGGGCCATGCCTTACCTAAGACGCAAGGGACGTAGCGCCGCGCCAAGGAAAAGTTTCAACATTTGGTAAATTTTTGAAACACATGTTCTAAACACAACAGTTCAGACGAAGGGGCGCATCGTCCCTATTATAAGATGCAGGGAACACGCGCAACGTCCTCACACACATACCAGTGAGGCGAGGGTGCGCCCACATCAACACAGAGGAAATGATGGAACGCATCGTCTCAAAATTGGCAAATTTGCCAAGATAAAAACTTACGAAGCAATGTCACTCAGACGACGCGACACCGACAAACCAAACACCAAACATAAAAGAGAAAACGAAGCGAGGAACAACATTCATACTTAGAACAAAAAAGTGTTATCATTAATGGTTCAAGATTAGGGCGCATCGGCCATTACAAAAGGGCGCTTCGGCCATTGAGACTACTACTACAAATGAAAAAAGAAACTAAGTACAAGGAAACATCAGGCAGCTTGTCCCTGGCCGCCTTCAACGGCCCCACTGTCAGCGTCGTCCTCAACGTCTTCTACAGTCTTCGACTTGGCTGAGCTCCGGAAGAGGTAGTCGTCACTCTCAGTCCAGGGCCCGTCCTCCTCGCTCGAGCTCAGAATGGGAGGTTGCCTCTCGGACAGTGGGAGCTTCAACTCCTCCTCGGGGTCCTTCATCAGCCGGGGAAGGCCGATACCCCTGGGCTTCAGATTTTTCACACGCCGGCGAAGACGGCGGTAGACCAACATCTGCATACGCCTCTGGCCGAGGTCGTACCAGACTTCAAATTCCTGTTTGAGGCAAGCTCGGCCAGCTTCCTCCTGAGACCACGCTTCAAAGCGCTCCGCCACGACGTTATAACTCCAATCGCGTCGGGTCTCGTCTTTCCACCCTTCGGCCATGAAGAGCTCAATGGCTTTATCGGCAGCCGCAGTCACATCGGCCTCTAGCTGTGCAGCCTTTTCCTCTGCTAGCCGACGGGCAGCCGCTTCTTCGTCCAACTGAACCTTGAGGCGCTTCGCCTCGTCCTCGGCAGCAACGGCTCTCTTCTCAGCCGCATCGGCCCTCTCCTTCAAGGAGTCAGTCTCTGTCCGGAGCTGCTCCAACTTGGAAAGCGCCTCGTCAGCAGAGGCGGCTTTCTTCTCAGCTTCACGAAGGCGTGCAAGCTCCTCGTCCTGCCGCCGCCGCTGCTCCATGAGCATGAAAGCACCCTGCAGAAACATGTAACGTTAGAAGAAAAAAAATGGGGACAAAAATTACTAAGTACCAAGTCAGAAATTTACCTGGACGACGTAGTCCAATCCACCATCAAAGAGACGCACATCCTTGCTCTGCCGACGTAGGTACTCCCTATCGGCATCGGGAATGGTCTGGAACAAGACGTCGTGCCCAGAAACCTTCTCGTTGAATAAACCGCCCTTCGGCGGATACCGCACCGTCACCTCATAAAGACCGGAGGTCAGGTCTCGGTCAGCACGAGCACTCTTCTTTGCAGCAGCCCCGGACTTGGTAGGAACTAGGGCGGACGAGGCGACGTTCAACGTCAGATCCTCGATGATGTGCACATCAGAAGCAGCTCCCCCTTGAACCGATGCCTGCGTGTCGGCCAAAGCAGCGTCATTGAGGGAAGGGTTCGGCTTCGTCTTCTTGGCGCCTTCAGCCGGCACCAGACCCGTCTCGGTGAGAGTACGCTGGCCCTCAGCGGCCTTTGTTGGTCCCGATTAAATAGTAATCAGTCTAGAGGGGGGGGGGGTGAATAGACTGATGGGTTTTTCAAATTTTTCTCTAAGTCCAAACTGACTTATCAGAGAAGGTCTTACTCTGGTAACAGAGGAAGGCTGGTTCTGATATCAGAACTGGCCTTGGCAGCGGATTCTGATCTGTCCGGGTAGCCTCAGAAACACTAAGGCAAATGCCTTTCTGATAACTCTGAAAACAAGATCTGCTGAACACAGATTCCAAGTCTTAGAGTTAATCAGTTAATGTCCTAAGTGCAGAAATATAAATTGCAGTAGTAAATGACACCGGATATTTTTATAGTGGTTCAAGGAACAACGCGTTCCTCTAGTCCACTGTTCCACTAGCTTTGAAGTAGATCGGTTACAAAGCTTAGTTCCTAGCACTTAAGAAGTTCTCCACGCCTTCTTCAAGCCTAGCTGCCACCCAGGATGCAGTTCCACGTCCTGATGGCTGGTCCTTTCACTCAGCTTCCCGGAAGTATCACCACTTCACTACTGCAGTTACTTGGACGCCCTTCTTTTCAGAAGATCCTTTGAAAAACAAAGTTTTTCCTCCAACTTGCTTCGTCACAAATGATATTTGATGAAGTTCTTGAAGAGTTGAAGAACAGGATGAACTTTGCTCTTGTTGGGAATGAAGATTGTGAGGTTGAATCTTCCCAACGTAAGCTTTTTCTTGTTTTTGTGTTGTGGAGTTTGAATCTCAAGAAAGCTTGTAGTATAATGTGCAAAAGTTGTAGCAAAGTTCTGCGAGAAGTTATTTTCCTGTTCTTCGGTGAGTAGCTTATATACTGAGGTTGTCTGCCCGTTGGAGGAGGAGACAACTGCATTGAATGCGCGTACAGTTGACTTGACCCACTAATTTGGAAGCTTTCTATTTTTATAATATATCTTCCAGATTTCTCGGTCAATCATTTGCAATCAATCCAAAGCGTATCAAGCTCATTTAATGAGCATTAAATGCTTTCCTTGGACGGAATATCTTCTAGCCGTTGATGAAATTCCCAGCCGTTGGAAGTAGCCTTGAAATTCTTCTAAGTGTTAGTCGGATTCTGATACGTTGGATTCTGATGACTTTCTGATGAGTAGCTCTGATGTAGTTTCAAGTCGAGCTCTGATGCGGGAACTCTGATGATTGTCAGATGTTGAGTTCTGATGCAGTTATTCATCGAGCTCTGATGCTTCTCTGATGAGCAACTCTCATGAACTGCTGAGAGCAACTCTGATGGTTCTCTGATGAACGACTCTGAAGGTAGTTCTCTTATAGCAGCTCTGATCAGATCCACATAGCAACTCTGATAGTCGACTACACTAATACTTACATCAGAAAATTCTAATACATGAAATCTAATTTGGGGGTACTTAAAAATTCTAATCTAAATAAACCTAGCATCATCAAAATCTAATTACATTTATTCCTTACAATTTCCCCCTTTTTGATGATGCCAAAACCCTTAAACTATTTCCAGAGAAGTGCCTTTCACCATGAAGGAAAATAAGTTAAAAATAAACTTTCATTCAAAATCTTGGTGGGCACTTGGCATAGGAAGATAGCAAGAGTAAGATACAATCAATCAGATAAGTCAGATAAAAAAAATCAGAGCATAAATAATCAGAGTGCAAGTAGAAATACTTTGAAATTGCCATGCAAATAGAGGCAAGCAGGTTATCTTATTAAAGAAGAATATAAAAAAAACAAGAGGATAAAGTTTAGATATCTTCCTCTTCTAGTTCAGCTTCCTTTGCTTCAATTTCCTTCAGATCAGCATTTATTCTGGCTCTGATTGTAGCAAGGTGCCTGGGATTCTGATATTCTGACCAAGCAGGTGCAAGCTGGCAATCTAGATAGTTTCTGATGGCTTCTGATAGGTCCTTGCCAGGGATCACTTTCATTCGCCACCAGTCTTCTGCTTCTTGCATTGTGCCACCATGGTTAATAATAATCAGCCCATCCTTATCTAGGATCAGATTCTCTTGTTGTATTGGGGTCATATGCTTCTTCATTTCTCTGAATTGAGCAGCATCAGGTTTAGCCAGATCACTATTGAGCCATTGAGCCAGAGTGAAAGAGGAGGCTTTCTTCTTTCCTTTCTTAGGACGAGGGGGAGTTGGCCTTTGAATACCAGCAGCAATCTGTTTCTGCCTGGCTCTCTCAAAGTAAATAGCAGGATCAGGAGTACCAGAGATGGGAGTCAGAGCTCTGATGCTTGATCCTTCTGTTCCTTCTGCAGCTCTGATAGGTTTAGCAGGTTTGCTTTCATCTTCCCCCTTTTTGGCATCAGCAAGATCACAAAGAAGGAGTTGAACCTTAGAGAATTCAGTGGTTTGACTTTCTTTCAGTGCTTCAAGAGTCCCTGGGAGTGTCTGAGTCACAGAGGCCAGGCCTTCTATCAGCTCTTTCTGTTTATCAACTGCAGATTGAATATCCTTAGTGGTAGCTTCAAGTAGAGTCAGCTTGTGATCTCTGTCCTTTCCACTATTGATTAACTTAATGGCGAATTCTTTAGTGTCCTTGCAGAGGCCTTCAACATCTTGAAACTCTTGACGAGCTTTATCAGAGGACCACTGGAGATCATCAACTGAGTCAGAGATGCCCTTGATGGCTTTGTCTTGCTCTTCAAGGACCTTAGTGTGATGAAATAACACTGCGGAGATTCCATCCACTTCCTTAGCAATGCTTCCTAGACTCTCAGCTGTTTTATCTTTGTGAGCTTCAAAGGCTGTGGCAATGATGCCTACATGCTTCAGCAATAATGAGATGCCCTTAGATAGATGGTTGCTGACATTGGTGAGATGAGTGTCAGTTTCATATTCAGCATCCAAAATCTTGTCCATGCCCTTGGCTATTTGATGTCCAACCTGCTCGATGTCTGCCATGAAGGATTGGAATGGGGCAGGACCTGTGGCAAGAGTTTGCACTGGTATCGTGGAGGGGGTAGGTGATTGTTGTGGTGGTGCAGGTGGTGAGCTGGATGTCTGAGGAGTAAAGTTCTGAAGAGGTGAGGATTGGGGTGAAGATATTGGTTGTTTTGGAGAAGGAGGGGGTGAAGGGGATCGGTTTCTGATGGGGGTAAAGGGTTTGCAGGGTGAAGGTTGTTTAGGAGAGAGCTTCTTGGGTGATGGGGTTGGTGTTTTCTTGGGTGAGGGGGTTTTCTGATGGGTTGGAGATGGGGTTTTCTTTGGGGATGGAGTGGGTGAGTGTGATGGAGGTTGGGGTGATGATGGTGGAGTGTATAGTGGTGTTGTTGGAAGTGGTGTAGGAGAGTTTGAGGGAGATGGAGTAGGTTGCAAAGTATTCAGAGAAACAGGGGGTTCAGGTATTACCTCTAAGGTTGTTTCTTCAAAAGAGGAGTTTCTCCATTCCTTTATCAGATTCATCATTGCCAGAGCTATATTGTTGGCAGTAGATGGTTCACCTTCTTCTCCAGGAATAGGTCTCATTTTGATCAGGGATTCCTTCCTTTTCTTCTCTAATAGCCATTCCTCAAAGATAGGTATCTCAGCTTCTGCAAGAGCTTTGACTGGCTCTTCTGATGAGGTTTCAAGCACCCTTTCTTTGCCTTTGAAGCTTGCCTTCTTCTTATCAAAAACAGAGTTAAGGAACTGAAGGTCAAAGCATAAGGAGACATCATCAGTACCTGCCCATTTGAGGACTTCCACTTCCTCAGATTCAAACTGGGCAGCTTGATCAAGTATCTGCTGCAGGGGTCCCATCCTCCACTTCCTCCATGTGAGTACCCTTTGAAATTGTCTTTCTAGGGCAGCAAGGGGATCCAGTTCTGGAACTCGAATGGTGAGATGCTCTGGTGGAGTTAAGATAATGGGCAGATCTGGTGCAGAGATGGGTTGGATCTCTGATGTAGGTTCCCCCTGACCATCAGAGATCACTAGTGCTGCAGCCAACTCTGATGCTGGTTCCCCCTGAGGTTCTGATTCCTTGGGGGGAGAGTTGGTCTTCTTCTTTTTCTTCTTCTGGATTCTGACAGGAGATTTTGAACTATCAGAATCACTCTGAATTACAGCTCTTTTTCTCCTCTTCTGTCTCAACTTTTTGACAGGAGCCATAGCTGGTGCATCCTTTTCTGATGCGTCACCCTCTGATGCAGGTTTCTCCGGGGTTGTGTCAGGCTTCTTCTGAAGCTTCTTCTTCTTTCCCTTGAGTTGTTCATCATTGACCTCAACTGTAGTGGCTGGTTTCTCCCTCAGTTGCTCATACTTGCTGGTTTTCTTTAGTTCTGCAGCAACAGCAACATGTAGTTTGGGAGATGCAGTGAGAAAGATAGTCTTGTTGTGATTTACTTCATGGGCTTCTCTAAGTGCAATGTTGGCATTGGAGATGAGCCTAGAAATCAGAAGTCCATGTCCCATCTTAGTGTAGAACATCCCTGTCTTCTTGTCCTTCTTGGCAACAGACTCAGAGATGGACTGGAGGAGGACTTTTCCCCAGTTGATGTTCATGCCCCTGTGAACTGCATAGATGGACTTGGAGTTGGCATTGTTCATCTGGTCAGTTGACCCAGTTTTGCACCATAAGCATCTGTGCATGATGCTCATTAGTCTCTCAAAGTCCTTCTTCAGGACATTCTTCTTCATGTACAGCTTGTCTACTCCGGTTGCATCATCCCGGCAGTAGGTGTCCACAAATGTCTCCACAGAGACTTCGACTGACTCCAAGTCGATGAGAGTGGGGGTGTCAATGTCCTGAGAATCGAGTTCGATGCCGAAGAACTCATTGAGAGAGTCAGCATCGATTTTCAGGTTCTTTCCCTGAACCTTGGATTGGATGGCATTGTCAGAGATGTAGGCGTTGAGGTAGAACTCGGCCACATCCAGGTTGCTGAAGAGCTCATAAGGATGAGCCACTATCTTGTTTAGCTGTGAGTCAATCATCCCAGCAATGACCGCTTTCATGATTTTCTTGTTCTCGGCCAGTAATGGTAAGGAGGACATGTCAACCTTCATTCCAGTGGCGATGTTAGCCACAAGCGCCTTGGCTTCAGATTCTGAGAGGTCTGTGATGTTGATGAACTTCATGTTAGATCGGATTTAGAAAACTCTGAGAAAATAAGGGTTTGAGAGTTCTGAAGGCTTGACTACGAAGAGAGATAAGATGCAAATGGCGGTTTAGGTTTTCAGACAGGGTATATATGGGTTTGGATTTTGTGGACGTTTGATATAATTTGCGGTTTCGAGGTCGCATTAAATGGATTGTGGGCGGAAAGCCGTTTTCCAAAAGTGGTAATAACTACCAGGGGTAAAATGGTAACTTCCGGTTTATTGAACAGTCTCGCCCGAAATCTAGAAAATTTTCTAAGTCCACAGCCACTCTGATGAATAACATTCCATATATCAGAGAAGGGGTATTCTGACATAGGGTTCTCTGATGGATAAGTGTATCAGAGGTGGTGAATTCTGATGGATCCGCATCTGATGCTTCTGCACTCTGATTCTAGCTTCTGATGGATAAGAGCTCAGGTATCAGAGATGGGGTGTTCTGATGAATCCATATCTGATACTTCTGTAACTCTGATTCATGAATCTCTGGGAAGATCATCCATCATTCCCAATTCTTCTCTCAACTTGTTAAACCTTGCCTCAGAGAGAGGTTTGGTTAGGATATCTGCAAGCTGGTCTTCAGTTGGAACATGCTCAATTGAGATGTGCTTCTTCTCCACATGATCTCTGATGAAATGATGTCTGATTTCAATGTGCTTGGTCCTTGAATGCAGCACAGGATTCTGAGTGATGGCAATAGCACTTGTATTGTCACACAGCAGCTTAATCTCCTTAGCTTGAACTCCATAATCCTTGAGTTGTTGCTTCATCCAGAGTAATTGAGCACAGCAACTTCCAGCAGCAATATACTCAGCTTCAGCAGTGCTAGTTGAGATTGAATTCTGCTTCTTGCTAAACCAGGAGACAAGTCTCCCACCTAGCAATTGACAATGACCAGAAGTGTTCTTCCTGTCCAATCTACAACCTACAAAATCTGAATCAGAATAACCAATTAGTTCAAAATTACCTCCCGTAGGATACCATATGCCTGCATTTGGATTTCCTTTGATATATCTGATAATCTTCTTAGCAGCAACTAGATGGCTCTCCTTGGGCTTTGATTGGTATCTGGCACAGATTCCTACTGCAAAAGCTATGTCTGGTCTGCTTGCAGTCAAGTAGAGGAGAGATCCAATGATTCCTCTATATGTAGTGGCATCAACATCCTTTCCTTCATCATCTGGTCCAATTCCTTGAGATGCATTCATAGGAATTTTGACTGATGACTTTCCATCAATTCCAAATTTCTTGATAAGATCTCTGGTGTACTTTCCTTGGTTGATAAAGATGCCTTCTGGTACTTGTTTGACTTGTAATCCAAGAAAGTAACTGAGTTCTCCCATCATACTCATTTCAAACTTACTCTGCATAACTTGAGAAAATTTCTTGCATAATTCTGGATTAGTGCTTCCAAATATAATATCATCAACATAAATTTGCACCAATAGAATATGATTAGCAACAGAGATCTGAAATAGAGTTTTGTCAACCTTTCCTTTAGTAAACCCATGGTTCACTAAGAATAGGGACAATGTGTCATACCAAGCTCTGGGAGCTTGCTTAAGACCATAGAGGGCCTTTCTAAGCTTGTAGACACAAGAAGATTGAGTGGGAATGACAAAACCTGGAGGTTGTTCAACATAAACTTCCTCTTCAAGTTCTCCATTCAGGAATGCACTCTTGACATCCATCTGGTAGACTTTGATGTCATTGTAGGCAGCATAGGCTAGGAATATCCTGATTGCTTCCAGTCTGGCAACAGGTGCAAAGGTCTCATCAAAATCTATTCCTTCTTCTTGACAGTATCCCTTTGCTACAAGCCTTGCTTTATTCCTTACAATGTTGCCTTCTTCATCTGCTTTTGTAAGGAATAAATGTAATTAGATTTTGATGATGCTATAGGACCAGAAAGTTAGATTACCCCCATATTAGATTTTATGTATTAGACTTTTCAATTGTAAGTATTAGTATAGTCGACGATCAGAGTTGCTCTATTTTGGACCAGATCAGAAGTGCATCAGAACTGCTCGACCAGACTTGCTCTATGAGAACTGCTCCATCAGAGTTCTCTTAGCAGAAGTCCATCAGAGTTGCATCATGAGAGTTGCTGATAAACTTGGACATCTGATAATCGATGAGGACTACAGATCAAAGGTACTCATCAGCGGACATATCAGAATCAGAGTTAGAGTTCTATCCGAGATCAGAAAGCCATCAGAACTCAACTCATCAGAAGAGCCTGATCAGAGCCCGACTAACACTTAGAAGATTTCAAGCAACATCCAACAGCTATGAGTTCAACGGGTAAAAACATCCAACGGCTAGAAGACTGTGCATGAAAGGAAAGCATTTAATGCACATTAAATGAGCCTGATACGCTGAAGGATTGATTGCAAATGATTGACCAAAGAATCCGGGAAGATATATTATAAAAATAGAAACCTTCCAAAACGGCGGTCAAGTCAACTGTACGCGCATTTAATGCAGTTGTCTCCTCCTCCAACGGGCAGACAACCCCAGTATATAAGCTACTCACCGAAGAACAGGGATACAACTTTGCTACAACTTTTGCTCATCAAACTTTCAAGCTCTCTTGAGATTCAAACTCCACAACACAAAAACAAGAAAAAGCTTACGTTGGGAAGATTCAATCTCACAATCTCTCATCCCCAACAAGAGCAAAGTTCATCCTGTTCTTCAACTCTTCAAGATCTTCATCAAACATCATTTGTGACGAAGCAAGTTGGAGAAAAAACTCTGTTTTTCAAAGGATCTTCTGAAAAGAAGGGCGTCCAAGTAACTGCAGTAGTGAAGTGGTGATACTTCCGGGAAGCTGAGTGAAAGGACCAGTCATCAGGAAGCAGGATTGCATCCCGGGTGACAACTAGACTTGGAGAAGGCGTGGAGTACTTCTTAAGTGCTAGGGACTAAGCTTTGTAACCGATCTACTTCAAAGCTAGTGGAACAGTGGACTAGAGGAACGAGTTGTTCCTTGAACCACTATAAAAATATCCGGTGTCATTTACTTTACTGCAATTTATTTTCCTGCACTTAGGATACTAACTGCTTAACTCTAAGACTTGGAATCTGTGTTCAGCAGATCTTGTTGTCAGAGTTATCAGAAAGGCATTTGCCTTAGTATTTCTGAGGCTACCCGAACAGATCAGAATCCGCTGCCAAGGCCAGTTCTGATATCAGAACCAGCCTTTCTCTGTCATCAGAATCAGACCTTCTCTGATAAGTCACTTCGGACTTAGAGAAAATTTGAAAAACCGACCAGTCTATTCACCCCCCCTCTAGACTGGTTACCATATTAAACGGGACCAACAAGTGGTATCAGAGCCTCCTTGTTCTTGTAATCTTTTAGGTTACTCTCTGAACAAAGATCCACTTGTTCTTAGCCTCTATTTAGTTGTGATTATGGATAACTCTCTTGCAAAGCATCTAATGTTCACAGATCAGAAATATGATGATTGGAAGATCAGAATGAAGGCACATCTGTGTGCTCTTCATGATGAAATGTGGGAAGTCTTGGAGAATGGACCCTTTATCCAGTTCATGAAGATCAATCCTGCTCACTCCATTGATAACTCTCAGCCCCAGATGATTGAGAAAGCCCGGTCAGAATGGACCAAGGAAGAGAAGAGACAGTACAATCTAGATAATATAGCCAAGGACATCCTTTACAAGGCTATTGATGAAAGATACTTCAACAGAATCAAGAAGTCCAAAACTGCCAAAGAAATCTGGGACAAGCTAGATGAGATTGGAGCAGGAGATGAGCAAGAAAGAGATAACAAGTTGACCATAGCAATGAAGAAGTTTGATGACTTCAAACTTCTGCCAGAAGAATGCATTGCTAAGATGCATGAGAGACTGCTGATTCTCATTAGTGAGATTTCTGAGCTTGGAAAGGAGCTCACTATCAAAGAAGTCAACATGAAGATCCTGAGGGGACTGCCTTCAGCTTGGAAGATGAAGGTGATTGCTGTCCAAGAAAGCAAGAACATCAAGACCTATGCCACTGAGAAACTCATTTCTGATCTCAATGCTTATGAGTTTGAGATGCATGAAGAGAAGGAGGAAGCTCCTGATGAAAGGACCACCACCGCTCTCACTGCCAGCACCTCAAAGGTAAGTGACCTTGACCCTTCTACTCTTTTATCTGATGAGTATATGGCTGCTTTTGCCAGGAAGTTTAAGAAGTTTATGAAGAAAGATGGAAGGAGTCCATCTTCCATCAGAAGACCTCATCAGAAGACCAAACCTTCTGAAAGCAATGGAGAGTACCTCTGCTACAACTGCAGACAGCCTGGGCACTTCAAAGCAAACTGCCCCTATCCAAGAGTGTCCAAGAAACAAGGACATGAAGAAGAAAAGAAGCCTGAAGATCAACACAGAAGAAGAAGAGCATTCGTCTCAGAGCAAGCTGAGAGAGATCCACTCTCTGAATCAGAGTCCAGTTCAGACTCTGACTCTGATGAAGCTTTCTGCTGCTTGGATGCAGAAACTGAAGACCTTTGCCTCATGGCACAATCTGATGACAAGGTATGCTCTACTTCTGACTCTGTTTCTTCTTCGGTAGGCACAGCCTTAAATGATGATCCAATGTCATCATTTTGGGAAGAGTTCCAAACTATCCAAGCCACTTATTCTCCTGTTAAAGATGAGAACAGTAGGCTGAAAGTTGATATCTCTGATCTAAGGAAAGAGACTGAGTGCAAACTTAATCTCTTAACTGAGGAAAGAGATAGACTGAAGGCTGAAAATGAGTCTCTTCTTAAAAGAATAAGAGATATTGAAGAACTTGAGAGTAGATATAATAGTCTTCTGAAGATGCAATCTTCCATGAAGAATATTGGTGACTCCCATAACTTCACCTCTGGTCTTGGATATGTTGAACCAGAGTCTGGTGAGCCTTCTGTAAGGCCTAGCACCAAAGTTGCTAAGGCTAAAAAGGTCACAGTGCCACAGACTCTGAGCCCCATTTGCCATGCTAGTACTTCTGGTACTAAGGTTGTTCACGAGAAGGTCACACCAGAGAAACAAACTCTAAAGGCCAAACCAAAACACAGTTTGAGAACTAATGAACCTGGCAGAAACTCAAACAAAAGGAAGAGTTTTCAGAAAAATAATAATCAAAGGCCTAATCCAATCAGACAATCTCATGACAATGGTATCAGAAACTGCTATCAGAAAGGCAGATATCAAGAGAAGATTAACTATAGGCAGAAGAGGTTGTCTGGTAAACCTCAGAAGCCTAAAGTTAAGCGCTCCTCTGATCTTGATAGCATATGGGACTTCTTTCCAACAAAGAAGGCTATGCAGAAGTATGCAAACAGAAAGCATGATCCTCACAAGCATCTGCCCAAAGTGAATCATACATCTGTTTACTACAACTACCAGGTGGACAATGGGTACCATCCACCAAGGTTTCAGTTGATGAGACCAAAATGGTACCAACTACCAAGACTGCATTACCCCCCAGGACCCAACATTGCTTGGGTACCTAAATCTTCCTTTTAATCTTGCAGGAACTGTGTGCTGGAGCCACCTCAGAACAAGAATGGTATATTGACAGTGGATGCTCCAGGCACATGACAGGTGACAAGAGTTGCCTATCAGAGCTCCAGAAAATCAATGGACCCAGAGTCACTTTCGGTGGAAATGACAAGGAAGGGCAAACAAAAGGAAGAGGGAAGCTGATCAAGAACCAGATAATCATTGAAGATGTCTCATATGTCAAAGGTCTGAAGTTCAACCTCCTTAGTGCTAGCCAGTTCTGTGACAAAGGCTACACAGTTGAATTCACCAAGACCTTATGCTATGTCAAGCATGAGACAACCAAAGAAGTAGTTCTCACAGCCAAAAGAAGAAAGAACATCTATGTTGTTGACTGGCAAACAGCAAAAGATGGAACCTGCCTGATAGCAAAGGACAATTCAAAGCTAAGCTGGGACTGGCACAAGAAGCTTAGCCACCTAAATTTCAAAACCATCAACAAACTGGCAAGGAAACACATTGTAGATGGTCTGCCTGACATTGTCTACAAGAAGGAGACCCTCTGCAGTGCTTGTCAGAAAGGCAAACAAGTGAAGACCTCATTCAAACCCATAGCTGGAGATCTTTCTACTTGTCCTTTAAATCTGATTCACATGGATTTATTTGGACCAGTTGAAACTCCCAGTGTTGGTGGAAAAAGATACACTCTTGTTATGGTTGATGACTACTCAAGATACACATGGACTGTGTTCCTAGCAAAGAAAAATGAAACTCTTCAGAAGTTGCCATCTCTGTTAAAGCAATTTCAAACTGAGAAGAATATGAAGGTCAGGACAATCAGATCTGACAGAGGAACTGAATTTGTCAACAAAGTGATCAAGGACTTCTGTGATCAGAATGGCACCTTCCATCAACTTTCTGCTGCCAGAACACCCCAACAAAATGGTGTTGCAGAAAGAAGGAACAGAACACTGAAGAAGCTGCAAGAACTATGATTGCAGAATCAGGGTTGCCCATAAGATACTGGGCTGAAGCAATCAACACTGCATGCTACACTCAGAACAGGAGCATGATCCACAAGAATCATCAGAAGACCCCCTACGAGCTGTGGAAAGGAAGAAAGCCAAACATCAGCTACTTCCATGTGTTTGGATGCAAGTGCTACATTCTAAACAATGGAAAGGATAATCTGAAAGTATTTCAAGAAAAAGCTGATGAAGGTGTATTCTTAGGCTATTCAAGCTCAAGCAAAGCCTATAGAGTACTCAACAGGAGAACTATACAAGTTGAAGAATCCATTCATGTCAAGTTTGATGACAGCACCTCTGCAGAAGAACTATCAGAGACCCTGCAGAAGATCAATCTTGAAGATAAGGCTTCAGAACCATCAGAAGAGGCCATCAACAATCCTATATTCTCAACTCCTCCTGCCAATCCAATTCTGATAGACAAAGATGAAGATGAAGAATCAGAAGATGAACCATCAGAGTTGCCTAGACAGCAACTGACAGAACCTGATCTAACTTGGTTAAGAGATCATCCTCCTAATCAAGTAATTGGTCAAGTCACCAGTGGTGTTAGGACCAGATCTACATCAAGAAGAGAAGCCATGTTCACCTGCTGCATATCTCAAATGGAACCAATGTGTGTGGAAGAAGCTCTAGAAGATTCAGATTGGATCAATGCAATGCAAGAAGAGCTGACACAGTTTGAAAGGAATGAAGTATGGAAACTTGTTCCCAGACCAAAGCATCAGAATGTCATTGGAACCAAGTGGGTATTCAAGAACAAAGCAGATGAAGAAGGCAACATTGTAAGGAATAAAGCAAGGCTTGTAGCAAAGGGATACTGTCAAGAAGAAGGCATAGATTTTGATGAGACCTTTGCACCTGTTGCCAGATTGGAAGCAATCAGGATATTCCTAGCCTATGCTGCTTTCAACGACATCAAAGTATACCAGATGGATGTCAAGAGTGCATTTCTGAATGGAGAACTTGAAGAGGAAGTCTATGTTGAACAACCTCCAGGTTTTGTCATTCCTACTCAACCTTCTTGTGTCTACAAGCTCAGAAAGGCCCTTTATGGTCTTAAGCAAGCTCCCAGAGCTTGGTATGACACATTGTCCTTATTCTTAGTGAACCATGGGTTTACTAAAGGAAAGGTGGACAAGACTCTTTTTCAAATTTCTGTTGCTAATCATATTTTGTTAGTGCAAATCTATGTTGATGATATTATATTTGGAAGCACTAATCCAGAATTATGCAAGAAATTCTCTCAAGTTATGCAGAAGAAGTTTGAAATGAGCATGATGGGAGAACTCAGTTACTTTCTTGGTTTACAAGTCAAACAAGTTCCAGAAGGCATCTTTATCAACCAAGGAAAGTACACCAGAGACTTAATCAAGAAGTTTGGAATTGATGGAAAATCTTCAGTAAAAATTCCTATGAATGCATCTCAAGGAATTGGACCGGACGATGAAGGGAAGGATGTTGATGCAACAACTTATAGAGGAATCATTGGATCTCTCCTCTATCTGACTGCAAGCAGACCAGACATAGCTTTTGCAGTAGGAATCTGTGCCAGATATCAATCAAAGCCCAAGGAGAGCCATCTAGTTGCTGCTAAGAAGATTATCAGATATATCAAAGGAAATCCAAATGCAGGACTATGGTATCCCAAGGGAGGTAATTTTGAACTAATTGGCTATTCTGATTCAGATTTTGCAGGTTGCAGATTGGACAGGAAGAGCACTTCTGGTCACTGTCAATTGCTAGGTGGGAGACTTGTCTCCTGGTTTAGCAAGAAGCAGAATTCAATCTCAACTAGCACTGCTGAAGCTGAATATATTGCTGCCGGAAGCTGCTGTGCTCAATTACTCTGGATGAAGCAACAACTCAAGGATTATGGAGTGCAAGCAAAGGAGATCAAGCTGCTGTGTGATAACACAAGTGCCATTGCCATCACTCAGAATCCTGTGCTGCATTCAAGAACCAAGCATATTGAGATCAGACATCACTTCATCAGAGATCATGTGGAGAAGAAGCACATCTCAATTGAGCATGTTCCAACTGAAGATCAACTTGCAGATATTCTAACCAAACCTCTCTCAGAGGCAAGGTTTAACAAGTTGAGAGAAGAACTGGGTATGATGGATGACCTTCCCAGAGATACATGAATCAGAGTTGCAGAAGTATCAGATGTGGATTCATCAGAACACTCCATCTCTGATACCCGAAGCTCTTATCCATCAGAAGTTTGGATCAGAATTGAGAAGGATCAGACTTGCAAAGTCAGGATTGCAAAGATCAGACTTGGTGTTCATCAGAGATCCTCGTATCAGAACATCTCTTTCTCTGATACAAGGGCTAATACTTATCAGAGTGGCTGTGGACTTAGAAAAATTTTCTAAACTTCGGGCGAGGCTGTTCAATAAACCGGAAGTTACTATTTTACCCCTGGTAGTTATTACCATATTTGGAAAACGGCTTTCCGCCCACAATCCATTTAATGCGACCTCGAAACTGCAAATTATATCAAACGTCCACTAACCCAAATTCATATATTTCCCCTCTGAAAACCTAAATCGCTACTGCAATTTTATTCCTCGTCTTCAAGCCTTATCTCTCTGAACTTTCAATCTTCAGAACTCTCAAACTCCTCACTAAACTGAAAATGAAGTTCATCAACATCACAGATCTCTCAGACGCTGAAGCTAAGTCGCTTGTGGCTAACATCGCCACCGGAATGAAGGTTGACATGTCCTCCCTGCCATTATTGGCCGAGAACTCTAAGGTGATGAAAGCGGTCATTGCTGGGATGAATGACTCGCAACTGACCAAGATAGTGGCTCATCCCTATGAGCACTTCAGCAATTTGGATGTGGCCGAGTTCTACCTCAACGCCTACATTGCTGACAACACCATCCACTCACAGGTTCAGGGAAAGGACCTGAAAATCGATGCTGACTCTCTCAACGAGTTCTTCGGCATCAAACTCGACTCTCAGGACATTGACACCCCCACACTCATCGACTTGGAGTCAGTCGAAATCTCTGTGGAGACATTTGTGGACACCTACTGCCGGGATGATGCAACCGGAGTAGATAAACTCTACATGAAGAAGAACCAGCTCAAGAAGGACTTTGAAAGGCTGATGAGCATCATGCACAGATGCTTATGGTGCAAGACTGGGTCAACTGACCAGATGAACAATGCCAACTCGAAGGCCATCTATGTTGTTCATCGAGGAATGAACATCAACTGGGGAAAGGTACTTTTCCAGTCCATCTCTGAGTCCATTGCTAAGAAGGACAAAAAGACAGGGATGTTCTTCACCAAGATGGGACATGGACTTCTGATATCTAGGCTCATATCCAATGTCAACATAGCGCTCAGAGAAGCTATTGAAGTCAACCACAACAAAACCATCTTTCTTACTGCATCCCCCAAACTACATGTGGCTGTTGCTGCAGAATTGAAGAAAACTTGCAAGCTTGAGCAACTAAGGGAGAAACCAGTCATTACAGCTGCGGTTGATGATGTACAACCCAAAGAAAAGAAGAAGAAGGTTCAAAAGAAGCCTGACACTACCCCAGAGAAACCTGCATCAGAGGGTGACACATCAGAAAAGGATGCACCGGCAGAGGCTCCTGTCAAGAAGCTGAGACAGAAGAGGAGAAGAAAAGCAATCATTCAGAGTGATTCTGATGGCTCCAAGTCTCCTATCAGAATCCAGAAGAAGAAGAAGAAGACCAACTCTCCCCCAAGGGAATCAGAGGTTCAGGGGGAACCAGCACCAGAATTGGACACTGCACTGGTGATCTCTGATGCTCAGGGGGAACCTGAATCAGAGATCCAACCTTTGTCTGAACCAGATCTGCAAGTCACCATCTCTCCACAAGAGCTCCCAATCTCAACTGGAGTTCCTGAGGTAGATCCCATCTCTGCCCTTGAGAAGCAATTTCAAAGGGTGCTAACATGGAGGAAGTGGAGAATGGGACCTCTGCAGCAAATACTTGCCCAAGCTGCTGCCTTTGAATCAGCAGAAGAAGAAGTCCTCAAATGGGCAGGTACAGATGATGTATCACTATGCTTTGATCTTAAATTTTTACATTCTGTCTTGGAGAAGAAGAGGGAAAGCCTCAAGGGAAAAGAGAAGATGACTGCTCCACCATCAGAAGAGCATGTCAAGCCTCTATCAGAGAGTGAGATTCCGGTCTTTGAAGAATGGCTGGTGGAGATGAAAAGGAGGGAATCTCTGAGAAAATATCCCTACCTTCCTCACTTTCACGGTGAATCCTCAATTGCCAACAATATGCCACTGGCAATGCAGCAACTGATCAGAGAGTGGAGGAACTCTCAGACTGAGGAGACTTCTGTTGAGGTAATACCTAACTCTCCCTCTCCACCTATTCATATTACACCAGAAATCACCCTCTCCATCACCTAAGAAACCATCTTCACCTACTACCTCACCCAAGAAATCCCCCACACCCAAACCATCCTCACCTTGTCATCAGATTACCCCCATCAGAAGCCGCTCACCCTCACCTCCTCCTCCTTCACAACATCAGAGAACCCCTACCCCTCAAACTTCACCTCATCAGAGCTCCCACCATCAGAAATCCAAATCTCCCTCTCCTCAGCAGAAGCCTACATCTAAATGTCCTTCCCCTCAACACTCTGCAGCCTCTACTCAGAAAAGAGAACCAGTTGTAAGGATTCCTTCCTCAACTGAAGATAATGATGGGTTCCTTCCATCCTCTCTGGCTTGTGACCTCCAATCTAACAAAAGGAAGACACCTACTCCTCCTCTATCTCCTGATCAACCTCAACCTCAAATCAATGAGATACCTCAGCCAGAACCACCCAAAGCTGTCCTCATTCCCTTCCAGGAATTTGTGGAATCAGCTGAGGACTTTGGCGATCAGATGGTGGCTGGACTGAACAAGTTACTTGTACTAAATCAGAAGCATGATGCTCATCTTGATTTGGTACAGTACAACATTGAGTCAGGACTTGAGAAGATCTCCAACGCCCTCTCACAACTGTCGACTACATTCTTTAGCTACATGAAGACATCCAATGAGAAGGTTGATAACATAGCTTCAGAGGTTGCCAGTCTTCACACAGTCCTGTTCTCACAATCTCAGACTCTGACAGCACAGGACAAGGCCATTCAAGAGTTATCTGATGCTGTTGACACTCTACAATGGTCTCATGACAAGAATGCAGAACATCTGACTGATGTGGAAGACATCTGCAAGACCTTGAAAGAATTTGACATCAAACTGATAAACAGTGGAAAGGACAGAGATCACAAGTTGACTCTTCTTGAAGCTACTACCAAGGATATTCAATCGGCTGTGGGCAAGCAAAAGGAGCTGATAGAAGGGCTGGCCTCTGTGACCCAAACTCTGCCTGGTACCCTTGAAGCTATAAAAGAGAGCAATGCTACAGAATTCTCGAAAATTGGACTCCTACTTGGTGATCTTGTTGATGCCAAAAAGGGGGAAGATAGCAGAGAACCTGTTCCACCTCCCAGAGAAGCAGAAGGCCCAAGCTCAAGAGCTATTAACCCTGCCAGATACTATGAAAGAGCAAGGCAAAAGAGGCTAGCTACTGGCATTCAGAGACCTCCTCCTCCTCGTTCAACGAAGAAGAAATCTCCATCTTTCACACTGAACCAATGGCTGAACAGTGGGTTGTCTAAACCAGACAAAGTCCAATTTGCTGAGATGAAAAAGCATATGACTCCCCTGCAGTGTGAGAATCTGATCCAAGATGAGAATGGCATCATCACCATTGCTCATGGAGGATCCATAGAAGAAGCTGAAGAATGGTGGAGGTTGAGGATCCTACCTGGAAAGGATGAGAAGGATGCAATAAGGTACTATCTTGATTGCCAGCTTACTCCACTCTGGAAGAGATACATGACTCCCAGGAACCTTGCCTCCATCAGAGCAAGAGTAAATGCTGAACTTCAAGAAACCAAGGCAAAAGAAGAGGCTGTTCTTGCAGAGGTTGCAGAGGAAGATTTCTAAACTTTATCTCCTTTGCATTTCTTGTTTGAAAAACTCTGATTAATAAAGATAACCTCTCTGCCTCTAATTTGCATGGCTATATCATATTGTGTGTTATCTACTGCTTTCTATCCTTATTTGATTATTGCGTGATTGACTGTATCTTACTCTTACTATTTTCCTATGCCAAGTGCACACCAAGACTCTAAATGAAAGTTTTTTTTAATTTATTTTCCTTCATGGTGGAAAGCACTTCTCTGGAAATAGTTTAAGGGTTTTGGCATCATCAAAAAGGGGGAAATTGTAAGGAATAAATGTAATTAGATTTTGATGATGCTATAGGACCAGAAAGTTAGATTACCCCCATATTAGATTTTATGTATTAGACTTTTCAATTGTAAGTATTAGTATAGTCGACGATCAGAGTTGCTCTATTTTGGACCAGATCAGAAGTGCATCAGAACTGCTCGACCAGACTTGCTCTATGAGAACTGCTCCATCAGAGTTCTCTTAGCAGAAGTCCATCAGAGTTGCATCATGAGAGTTGCTGATAAACTTGGACATCTGATAATCGATGAGGACTACAGATCAAAGGTACTCATCAGCGGACATATCAGAATCAGAGTTAGAGTTCTATCCGAGATCAGAAAGCCATCAGAACTCAACTCATCAGAAGAGCCTGATCAGAGCCCGACTAACACTTAGAAGATTTCAAGCAACATCCAACAGCTATGAGTTCAACGGGTAAAAACATCCAACGGCTAGAAGACTGTGCATGAAAGGAAAGCATTTAATGCACATTAAATGAGCCTGATACGCTGAAGGATTGATTGCAAATGATTGACCAAAGAATCCGGGAAGATATATTATAAAAATAGAAACCTTCCAAAACGGCGGTCAAGTCAACTGTACGCGCATTTAATGCAGTTGTCTCCTCCTCCAACGGGCAGACAACCCCAGTATATAAGCTACTCACCGAAGAACAGGGATACAACTTTGCTACAACTTTTGCTCATCAAACTTTCAAGCTCTCTTGAGATTCAAACTCCACAACACAAAAACAAGAAAAAGCTTACGTTGGGAAGATTCAATCTCACAATCTCTCATCCCCAACAAGAGCAAAGTTCATCCTGTTCTTCAACTCTTCAAGATCTTCATCAAACATCATTTGTAACGAAGCAAGTTGGAGAAAAAACTCTGTTTTTCAAAGGATCTTCTGAAAAGAAGGGCGTCCAAGTAACTGCAGTAGTGAAGTGGTGATACTTCCGGGAAGCTGAGTGAAAGGACCAGTCATCAGGAAGCAGGATTGCATCCCGGGTGACAACTAGACTTGGAGAAGGCGTGGAGTACTTCTTAAGTGCTAGGGACTAAGCTTTGTAACCGATCTACTTCAAAGCTAGTGGAACAGTGGACTAGAGGAACGAGTTGTTCCTTGAACCACTATAAAAATATCCGGTGTCATTTACTTTACTGCAATTTATTTTCCTGCACTTAGGATACTAACTGCTTAACTCTAAGACTTGGAATCTGTGTTCAGCAGATCTTGTTGTCAGAGTTATCAGAAAGGCATTTGCCTTAGTATTTCTGAGGCTACCCGAACAGATCAGAATCCGCTGCCAAGGCCAGTTCTGATATCAGAACCAGCCTTTCTCTGTCATCAGAATCAGACCTTCTCTGATAAGTCACTTCGGACTTAGAGAAAATTTGAAAAACCGACCAGTCTATTCACCCCCCCCCTCTAGACTGGTTACCATATTAAACGGGACCAACAGCTTTGTTCTTGAATACCCACTTGGTTCCAATGGCATTCTGATGCTTTGGTCTAGGAACAAGTTTCCATACTTCATTCCTTTCAAATTGTGTCAGCTCTTCTTGCATTGCATTTATCCAGTCTGAGTCTTCTAGAGCTTCTTCTACACTCATTGGTTCCATCTGAGATATGCAGCAGGTGAACATGGCTTCTCTTCTAGATGCAGATCTGGTCCTAACACCACTGGTGACTTGACCAATTACTTGATTAGGAGGATGATCTCTTAACCATGTTAGATCGGGTTCTGACAGTTGCTGTCTAGGCAACTCTGATGGTTCATCTTCTGATTCTTCATCTTCATCTTCATCTTTGTCTATCAGAATTGGATTAGCAGGAGGGATTGATAAAACAGGATTGATGGTGACCTCTTCTGATGGTTCTGAACTTTTGTCATCAAGATTGATCTTCTGCAGGGTTTCTGATATTTCTTCAGCAGAGGTGCTGTCATCAAACTTGACATGAATGGATTCTTCAACTTGTATAGTTCTCCTGTTGAGTATTCTATAGGCTTTGCTTGAGCTTGAATAGCCTAAGAATACACCTTCATCAGCTTTTTCTTGAAATACTTTCAGATTCTCCTTTCCATTGTTTAGAATGTAGCACTTGCATCCAAACACATGGAAGTAACTGATGTTTGGTTTCCTTCCTTTCCATAGCTCATAAGGTGTCTTCTGATGATTCTTGTGGATCATGCTTCTGTTCTGAGTGTAGCATGCAGTGTTGATTGCTTCAGCCCAGTATCTGATGGGCAGTCCTGATTCTGCAATCATGGTCCTTGCAGCTTCCTTCAATGTTCTATTCCTTCTTTCTGCAACACCATTTTGTTGGGGTGTTCTGGCAGCAGAGAGTTGATGGAAAGTGCCATTCTGATCACAGAAGTCTTTGATCACTTTGTTGACAAATTCAGTTCCTCTGTCAAATCTGATTGTCCTGACTTTCATGTTCTTCTCAGTCTGAAGTTGCTTTAACAGAGATGACAACTTCTGAAGAGTTTCATTTTTCTTTGTTAGAAAAACTGTCCAAGTATACCTTGAATAATCATCTACCATAACAAGAGTATATCTTTTTCCACTGACACTGGGAGTTTCAACTGGTCCAAATAAATCCATGTGAATCAGATTTAGAGGACAAGTAGAAAGATCTCCAGCTATGGGTTTGAATGAGGTCTTCACTTGTTTGCCTTTCTGACAAGCACTGCAGAGGGTCTCCTTCTTGTAAACAATGTCAGGTAGACCATCTACAATGTGTTCCCTTGCCAGTTTGTTGATGGTTTTGAAATTCAGGTGGCTAAGCTTCTTGTGCCAGTCCCAGCTTAGCTTTGAATTGTCTTTGGCTATCAAGCATGTTCCATCTTTTGCTGTTTGCCAGTCAACAACATAGATGTTCTTTCTTCTCTTGGCAGTAAGAACCACTTCCTTGGTTGTCTCATGCTTGACATAGCATAGAGTCTTGGTGAATTCAACTGTGTAGCCTTTGTCACAGAACTGGCTAGCACTCAAGAGGTTGAACTTCAGACCTTTGACATATGAGACATCATCAATGATTATCTGGTTCTTGATCAGCTTTCCTCTTCCTTTTGTTTGACCATCCTTGTCATTTCCACCGAAAGTGACTCGGGGTCCATTGTATTTCTGGAACTCTGATAGGCAACTCTTGTCACCTGTCATGTGTCTGGAGCATCCGCTGTCAATATACCATTCTTGTTCTGAGATGGCTCCAGCACACAGTTCCTGCAAAATTAAAAGGAAGATTTAGGTACCCAAGCAATGTTGGGTCCTGGGGGGTAATGCAGTCTTGGAAGTTGGTACCATTTTGGTCTCATCAACTGAAACCTTGGTGGATGGTACCCATTGTCCACCTGGTAGTTGTAGTAAACAGACGTATGATTCACTTTGGGCAGATGCTTGTGAGGATCATGCTTTCTGTTTGCATACTTTTGCATAGCCTTCTTTGTTGGAAAGAAGTCCCATATACTATCAAGATCAGAGGAGCGCTTAACTTTAGGCTTCTGAGGTTGACCAGACAACCTCTTCTGCCTATAGTTAATCTTCTCTTGATATCTGCCTCTCTGATAGCAGTTTCTGACACCATTGTCATGAGATTGTCTGATAGGATTAGGCCTTTGAGTATTATTTTTCTGAAAACCCTTATTGTGATTAAGTCTTCTGCCTGGTTCTTTATTTTTCAAAACTTGTTTTGGTTTGGCCTTTAGATTTTGCTTCTCTGGTATGACTTTCTCATGAACAACTTTAGTACCAGAAGTACTAGCATGGCAGATGGGGCTGCAAGTCTGTGAAACTATGACCTTTTTGGCTTTAGCAACTTGGGTGCTAGGCCTTACAGAAGATTCACCAGACTTGGGTTCAACATATCCAAGACCAGGGGTAGAGTTGTGAAAGTCATTGATACCCTTCATAGAAGATTGCATCTTCAGAAGGCTATTGTATCTAACTTCAAGATGTTCAATCTCTCTTATTCTCTTTAGAAGAGACTCATTTTCAGCTTTCAGCTTACTGTTTTCTTCTTTAATAAAGGAATAAGATCCTTGGATAGTTTTGAACTCTTCCCAAAATGATGACATTGGATCATCATTTAAGGCTGTGCCTACCGAAGAGGAAATAGAATTAGCTGTAGAGCATACCTCATCATCAGATTGTGCCATGAGGCAAAGGTCTTCAGTTTCTGCATCCAAGCAGCAGAATGCTTCATCAGAGTCAGAGTCTGAACTGGACTCTGATTCAGAGAGTGGATCTTTCTCAGCTTGCTCTGAGACGAAAGCTCTTCTTCTTCTGTGTTGATCTTCAGCTTTTGTCTCTCCTTCTTGTCCTTGCTTTTTGGACACTCTAGGGAATGGGCAGTTAGCCTTGAAGTGACCAGGCTGTCTGCAGTTGTAGCAGAGGTACTCTCCATTGCTTTCAGAAGATTTGGTCTTCTGATGAGGTCTTCTGATGGAAGATGGACTCCTTCCATCTTTCTTCATAAACTTTCTGAATTTTCTGGCAAAGGCAGCCATATATTCATCAGATAAAAAAGTAGAAGGGTCAAAGTTACTTACCTTTGAGGTGCTGGCAGTGAGAGCAGTGGTGGTCCTCTCATCAGGAACTTCCTCCTTCTCTTCATGCATCTCAAACTCATAAGCCTTGAGATCAGAAATGAGTTTCTCAGTGGCATAAGTCTTGATGTTCTTGCTTTCCTGGACTGCAATCACCTTCATCTTCCAAGCTGAAGGTAGTCCCCTGAGGATCTTCATGTTGACCTCTTTGATGGTGAGCTCCTTCCCAAGCTCAGAAATCTCACTAATGAGAATCAGCAGTCTCTCATGCATCTTAGCAATGCATTCTTCTGGCAGAAGTTTGAAGTCATCAAACTTCTTCATTGCAATGATCAGCTTGTTATCTCTTTCTTGTTCATCACCAGCACCTATCTCATCAAGCTTGTCCCAGATTTCCTTAGCAGTCCTGCACTTCTTTATTCTATTGAAATATCTTTCATCAATAGCTTTGTAGAGAATGTCCTTGGCAATGTTGTCAAGGTTGTACTGTCTTTTCTCTTCCTTGGTCCACTCAGACCTGGTCTTCTCAATCATCTGAGGCAGATTGTTGTCTAAGGTATGGGCAGGGTTGACCTTCATGAATTGGATAAAAGGTCCATTCTCCAAGACTTCCCACATTTCATCATGCAGGGCACAGAGATGAGCTTTCATCCGAATCTTCCAGTCATCATATTTCTGATCTGTGAACATTAGGTGCTTGGCAAGAGAGTTATCCATAATAACAAATAAATAGAGGCTAAGAACAAGTGGATCTTTTGTTCAGAGAGTAACCTAAAAGATTACAAGAACAAGGAGGCTCTGATACCACTTGTTGGTCCCGATTAAATAGTAATCAGTCTAGAGGGGGGGGTGAATAGACTGATGGGTTTTTCAAATTTTTCTCTAAGTCCAAACTGACTTATCAGAGAAGGTCTTACTCTGGTAACAGAGGAAGGCTGGTTCTGATATCAGAACTGGCCTTGGCAGCGGATTCTGATCTGTCCGGGTAGCCTCAGAAACACTAAGGCAAATGCCTTTCTGATAACTCTGAAAACAAGATCTGCTGAACACAGATTCCAAGTCTTAGAGTTAATCAGTTAATGTCCTAAGTGCAGAAATATAAATTGCAGTAGTAAATGACACCGGATATTTTTATAGTGGTTCAAGGAACAACGCGTTCCTCTAGTCCACTGTTCCACTAGCTTTGAAGTAGATCGGTTACAAAGCTTAGTTCCTAGCACTTAAGAAGTTCTCCACGCCTTCTTCAAGCCTAGCTGCCACCCAGGATGCAGTTCCACGTCCTGATGGCTGGTCCTTTCACTCAGCTTCCCGGAAGTATCACCACTTCACTACTGCAGTTACTTGGACGCCCTTCTTTTCAGAAGATCCTTTGAAAAACAAAGTTTTTCCTCCAACTTGCTTCGTCACAAATGATATTTGATGAAGTTCTTGAAGAGTTGAAGAACAGGATGAACTTTGCTCTTGTTGGGAATGAAGATTGTGAGGTTGAATCTTCCCAACGTAAGCTTTTTCTTGTTTTTGTGTTGTGGAGTTTGAATCTCAAGAAAGCTTGTAGTATAATGTGCAAAAGTTGTAGCAAAGTTCTGCGAGAAGTTATTTTCCTGTTCTTCGGTGAGTAGCTTATATACTGAGGTTGTCTGCCCGTTGGAGTAGGAGACAACTGCATTGAATGCGCGTACAGTTGACTTGACCCACTAATTTGGAAGCTTTCTATTTTTATAATATATCTTCTAGATTTCTCGGTCAATCATTTGCAATCAATCCAAAGCGTATCAGGCTCATTTAATGAGCATTAAATGCTTTCCTTGGACGGAATATCTTCTAGCCGTTGATGAAATTCCCAGCCGTTGGAAGTAGCCTTGAAATTCTTCTAAGTGTTAGTCGGATTCTGATACGTTGGATTCTAATGACTTTCTGATGAGTAGCTCTGATGTAGTTTCAAGTCGAGCTCTGATGCGGGAACTCTGGTGATTGTCAGATGTTGAGTTCTGATGCAGTTATTCATCGAGCTCTGATGCTTCTCTGATGAGCAACTCTCATGAACTGCTGAGAGCAACTCTGATGGTTCTCTGATGAACGACTCTGAAGGTAGTTCTCTTATAGCAGCTCTGATCAGATCCACATAGCAACTTTGATAGTCGACTACACTAATACTTACATCAGAAAATTCTAATACATGAAATCTAATTTGGGGGTACTTAAAAATTCTAATCTAAATAAACCTAGCATCATCAAAATCTAATTACATTTATTCCTTACAGCCTTCTTCCTCTTCACCACCGGCTTTTTTGCCGCATCAGCAAGACTCTTAGAGCCATCGCCAGAACCCTTGGACGCCTCGGCTCGCTGGGCAGCCTCCAACTCCTTAGCAACCTGCTTCTTGGCCTGGGCCATGAACATTTTGCGACTCATCTCGTAACCTGTAAGGACGACACCAAAGAAAAAAAAGAGATTAGACACAAAAAATATATGAAATACAAAAAAGATTCAAAGTCAAGTATCAACCTTCGGCCTCGGCCGGAATCCCAATAAGTGGCCCATCGGCCTGTTCAAAAGAGCCAGAGATCCTCGGCCACAAACCGCAATCAGGGTCGCCAGGAATGTAATACCGCATCATCCCGAGAGCTGCAATCTTAAACTCAGTGATGTACGTGTTCACACTCCTCGGCCCACCTTTCAGGAATGCCTCAACTTGGGCATCGAGCTCAGCGCTTCGCGGCGGATTATGCAGGCTAAACTCACCATTATGCCCTTGCGAAGGAAAGAAAACCCCATCGGCCAACTTCACGAACACAAACTTCGCCTTCCACCCATGGATAGACGAAGGAAGGTCTTTAAAAGATTTCTTCTCCGGGAGTTGCTGAAGCGTAGCGTAACCAACACAATTCTTATGGCTCCCTCGGCCGATCCGGAACAAATTGGTAAAAAGAGCCGTCGTGGGCTCAAAGCCGAGCTCGTCGCACCGGATGAGGAACCCAACGATCAGCGAGAAACTATTCGGCGTCAAGAGCGCCGGAGGAAGATCTACCATATTCAGGTACTCAATCACAAAAGGGGGCAACGGAAACCGTAGTCCTTGCGAGAACCCCATCGGATAAACCCCGAAGTACCCAGGAGGAGGATCCAGAACATGATCAGTCGGTCTCGGCTCCCTCACCTTCCCATAAGGCCCAACATACAGCTGAGCCAGATGGTACTCGCCTCGGGTGCTTTCAGGCCTTATGACATACAGGTTTGTCAAGTCTAACTGGGAAAGCCCACCAGCCGTAGCTTTCCTCCGACGCGACCCGCGTTTCTTGGTGACCTTTGAAGACGACGCCCCACCTGGCACAGATGAAATAGGCGGCGGACATGGGATAGCAGCCGAGGAGGCATCACCCGCCTCGTCTCCTCGAAGCTTGGGGTCAGAGCTCGCTTCGTCCTCGCCCGATGATTGGGAACCCGCATCATCGCTCAGACGCTCCTCGTCCTGAGAAGTGCGGTAATCAGCCGTATTCTCCATCTCTGTTTCAAAGGCTCGAATCACCTCAAGGTTAACTCCAGGAGACGGGTCCTCGTCGTCAAAAGGCCAGTCTGACTCGTCCAAGGAAGCTGTTAAGTTAAGAGGAGAGGGGACGCTACGGCCGTCAGGGAACGGCATGACAACTATTGCTACGTCCTAAGGGCGGTTCGAGGATCAAAGTGGTTTTTCCTACAAACACTAGATCTAACCCCCTAGGAAGCAAAATATAAAGAAAAGGAAGAACAAATTCAAGAATCTAACCTTGAACTTTTGAAGGTCTGAAGAACACTTGACGATTGCTGGGAAGCACTTCTCTCTCTAGAAATCTCAGCAGCAATTCAGCTCAGCAAATCGCAAATGAGGAAAAGGCTTCGGAGTGAGGAGGTACTTATAGGAACCCCTCCAACGGCCACTACACGTGGCATCCGCGCATTGGTTACAACTAACGGCCACCTCCCCAACAACCAATCAAGAGGCACCTATTCAATATCACTCATGGAAGTATCCCCTACGGCCCAACTTGAACTCAAATAAGCAAGGCATCGGCCGAGTACCGCTGCGGCCCAATTACTACAAAACTCCAAAGGGGAACGCATCGACCTAAACTCAACGTCCTCACAACAACCCAAGGAACCTCAATAGACCGCTAAGGCTGCCTGTGCGTGCATCGTCGATGGTAACCCTGGCATTGCGGCCTTCGTCCAAGGGTTCTCCCACAGGGTTACCTTGGACAGGTGCGCCTAAGGGTTGGAGTCGCGACCAACGCATAGGTACCGAATCGGCTCATTACTCCCTTGTGCCTCAGATGCTCTTCGGCCAAAGGAGTGGGGGACTGGGGGACTTTATCGGCCACAAGAAGGGAAACCGCAACGGCCTTAATGCAAAGAGAGCGCGCTACGGCTCACCAACAACAAAAGACGAACAATTCACCTCAATAGCATCGCGAGTGGCATCAGCTAACAGAGCCCAAAAATTTAAAACACAAATACAAAATACAGCGCGCAACGGTTGCGTACATTAAGGGGACTGCGTCGGCTCACTAAAGCAAGAATACACAAGCCAAAGCGCTTCAAAAGCGTGCGGCTCGCATCGTCCCCATAGACGAGACCAAACCTCTTCGCTTCATAAAACTATGTCACCACAACGGCAAAAAGTTATGGGGGAGCTCTTCGGCCCCAACGAATGACAAATGAAACAGGCCAGTTTATCCACATCAGAATTCACCACGTCATCTACGGGAAAGAGAACGTGTCGCTTCGTCCTAAAAACACTCCCACGGGGGAGCGCATCGGCCAGCATCAAGGTTATGAATCCCCGAGGGCGCTTCGCCTCCATCAAGTGAAGAAATCCCTTCGTCTAAAGACTAAGGAAAAACCTCTGCGGCCACCGAGCACCTTAGGCTCGCGCAACGGCCAGCCAGAAAAGAACAAGTACTCCCTTTCGCTTCGGCTTCACCTCAGCTCAGGGAGTGGGGGACTCCTGATAGAGTATATGGGCCTGGACCCCATGGCCCACATACTCAAACGGCCCAAAAGACACTAGCAGGGCACCCGCACCGGCCAGAGGCACGCGACGTCCAAGAAAGAAGACATCACCCGGATTCTTGGGGCAAGGCCCAAGATCCGCATCGTCCAGGGATCGCATCATCTATGGACCGCATCGTCCATGTACCGCGTCGTCCATGTACCGCGTCGTCCATGGACCGCGTCGTCCACGGACCGCATCGTCCGTGTTTCGTCTAGGCAGAATGTATTTTTCCTTGTATTTATTAAGTATTGTACACAGCCCATTAGTGGCTTTATTTCGCCCAAAGAAGGCATAATTATTGTAATGGGCCTCCTAAGCCCAAGGCTAGGGGCCCAAATCCACATTTTTACCTATAAATAGACCCCAAGGGGCTAGTTATAGGGGGTTCCAAGTTGAGAAATATAATTACTCACTTTCTCTCTCTAGCTCTCACTTCTCTCTAGAATTAATACGCTATCACCATTATACTGGAAGGCCTGTTCAAATTTTGATTAGTTATAAAAAATGACTAAACACACAACATTATATTAGGGATAAACAATTTTATATCCATGTTGTTTGAATAGTTTTTTTAGAGATCACTATTGATTTAAATATATCTATGTTGTTTAAGTTATTTTAGGAAAATGTGTTATTTTTTATTAATACGTGACATGTTGAACTGCTTAAATATATTAATGATAATTATTGTTCAATATTGAATATGACATCAATAGATTGTCATTTGTATCTGTAACATTTTAATAACAAATTATTTATGTCAATAGTAACACCAATTTTGTATTTTTCGTTAGTCTACCATAATTTATTGCATTGAGAGACATCCATGGTAATTTACCGATATTGCATCATTACCGAACCAAAAATTTGGTATACCAAAATACGGTATACCGAAATTTCGATAATGTAATGATGTATAAATGTTGTATAATGAAAGTTTTGATAAGGCAATGGTATGAGAGAAAATCTTCGATGTACCGTACCGAACCACCCCTAATCACAATGATCATGTTTTGTCCGAGTATGTGATAATGCGGAGTATCTTGGTTTTAATATGTAACACCACCATATCAGAAAGGATTAGAAGTATAGAACTACTATGTAAAAATTATTATATTAGTGTTTATAGATAGTGAGAATTCATCTTAAAACGAGAACTTATTATTATAAGAACTTCTTATGTTAGTTTTTTTTTGTTTATCCCATCATTAGTTAATATACACATGGTGTCCTTTAGGTAATTATTTCTCAAATTTTAAATGAAGTCTTTTTGTACTCTATGTAATTTCATATATCTTGTAGATTAAAGTCAGTGATTAGAAATATGAAATATGAATATTAAAAGTTATCATTCATAAGCGTGTTCTTGCACCTTAACCCCATATGAAAAGACAAAAATGTCATCAATCAAGAATATGTTGAAGGACAACAAATTTGTGAATGAAGGGGCATTTTTGTCTTTTCATATGCGGTTGGGGGTGCAAAAACAAAGTTTTATAAAAACAGAGTGCAAAGTACAATTTGAACAATAAAATGAGGTGCAAACACTAATTTCCCCAACGATCTCTCTCTCTCTCTCTCTCTCAATTTTTTTTTTCATAATTTAACAAAATCAATCAATTCAATCAGTATAATCAGAACTTCATAAATTTCAATATAATCAACCCATTTAATCAATTTTTGTGTTATGAAACGGGCTTGAACTCTCCTCACTCCCATTCTGTCATACCAAACATGGTGTAAAGCAAACGTCCATACGCCGTCGTATGGGGCACTGAAAGAATATCTTCTGTAATCTTACTAATCTATCATCATCTCCCTGTCTCATCGCGACAGAGGAAGAAGAAGAAGCTGCACTGGGTTACGGTATGTATTCTCAAAATCAGAGCTTTGTTTGATGGCAATTCTAGCAATGCTTCAAGGATTCGACCTCTTCTCCAGTCTCCCCACCACTTCGCGGCGGCAGTTTCCCGGCGACCCCCACCACCGCAACGCACCGCCTCCACAACCCCCCATCCCTATACCTAAGTACCCACCTCCTTTAAGATCACAGAAAACCCCACAGAAGAGTAACCAAATCCCGGCCTTTAAGACCCGGCTATCGAACCCCCAATACCCCAAACCCGTTAATCCCGGCGAAGTCATCTCAGCCGACGGAGACCGCGCCGTCATCGTCGGCGAAAATGGCGTTTCATACCGTCTCCCTGGGGCTCCATTCGAGTTCCAGTACAGTTATTCCGAGACGCCCAAAGCTCAGCCACTGGCAATTCGGGAGCCGGCTTTCTTGCCCTTTGCGCCGCCCACAATGCCTCGGCCGTGGACCGGAAAAGCTCCGATCAAGAAGTCCAAGAAGAGAAAGGTTAAGCTTTTTGAACCGTTGGATCCCAAAGTTGGAAATGGCGGAAAGGAACATCACTACCAAATGTTGAAAGCTTATGAGCTAGGGAAGTATGAGGTCAGGCCGAGGAAAGAAGTGATGGGGCCGCCATTAACAAAAGAAGAAATAAGGGAGCTTCTAAAACCTCGAATATCTAGCAACCGACAGGTCAATCTTGGTAAGTCTATTTCTATTAGTGTTTCTTTTCACTTCTTTTATACACTAGGTTTATCTGCTTCAAGTTTCATTCTTGCCAGTTTATTTATGCATGAATTAGGGGGTGTTTGGATCTGATTCTCAAAACTGCTTCTGCTCTTTCAAGGAGTAGAAGCAGAAGCTGGAGTGTTTGGGTGAAATTCCAGAAGCACTTCTGGAGCTCTAACTTACTCTCAGAATCAGTTTTTTTAGAAGCTGGGAGTACCAGCTTCTGAAAACTGATTCTGATTCTGCTTCTGCTTTTAAAAAAGAAGCAGAAGCAGAATCAGTTCCAAACACCCCCTTAGTAATTGGCCCTCAATCTGTGATAGAGAGGTTTAAAGATAGAGAGGTTTATAGCTCCTAGAATGAGGATTTTAGTTTCATTCTGTGAGGCATCTATTCCATTTAGGCTTTAAACTAGGGCCAGTTTAGTAAGTTTTATTTTTGGCTGAAATGGCTAATCCTTCTGAAGCTGTGAGTTTATAGGCAGAAATAACATTTAGAGCCCGTTTGGTACCACGAAAATCGGCTGATTTGGCTGTTTCTGCTGAAATTTATGAAGTTATGGCTGAAGTGGCTGCATTGTCTGATTCTGTTCATTTAATAAAAAATTATTTTCAAAATATATTTTATTAATAAAAATAAAGAAAAAATTATATGTAAAAATAGCTAAAATGTTCTTCTACCGTAACTTCAGCCAATACAGCCAGAAAAGTTACTTCAACCTTACTTTTTCTGTTTATTACACAATTCAGCGCGCGGAAAATTACGTGTTTGGTGAAAAAGTTGGTTGATCAACCGAAAAACAGTGTTGCCAAACGGCCTCTTAGTAATGCCCATTTAATCCAAATAAGCAACTCAGAATCTACGTATTCTCCTTGTAAGTAGAATAAGCAGGACAAGGCTACCGAATGGGGTCATATAGGGACTTTTGATGGGATTTCTGAATTTCTGGTGTGAACAGGGCGGGATGGATTAACACATAATATGTTGGAGTTAATACATACCCACTGGAGAAGAAATCCTGTTTGCAAAGTTCGATGTTTAGGCGTTCCAACTGTTGATATGAACAACCTTTGTCGCTGTATTGAGGTTCTTTCATAAACTCTCACATAGATTAAAGGTTCGTTTGGTAAGGTTTATTCGTCTGAAATAGAGTGTATCAATCTGATGATTTTTCTTAAAGGAAAACCAATTGGTAACATCCATTTCAGACAAACTACTTATTCTATATAATAAGTGAGATATGGCTTCCAAACAGAACCCGGGGTGTTTATTATAATGCTACTCCATATTTTAAATATATTGTTATGATTCCTACCAGGATAAGACGGGTGGAAAGGTCATTTTTCGAGTTGGTGGAGTGGTTTATGTTTTTCGAGGAAGGAACTATGTTCATCATCTCCGTCCAAAGCTACCAGTTATGCTATGGAAGCCAGCTGCTCCAGTTTATCCAAAGCTTATACAGGATACTCCGGAAGGGTTAACCAAAGAAGAAGCTGATGAATTTCGAGAAAGGGGAAAGAAGTTGCTTCCTATATGCAAACTAGGTATTATGCAAGTTTCCATGCATTGTTATCTTATACTCCCTCACGACCCTCAGTCGGCCCTTCCCCAAAAAGCAGTATTTTACTCTTGAACATTATCAATCCTACCATCTTTTTTAAAATTCTATTGTTTTCTGAATTAATTTTAACAGACTTAACATGTTTCTTCTGTTCGCCCCCAAAAAGGGTCTTATAAATCATCAATCCTACTTCTAGTGTTAGAGACCATTTAATAAAAAATGAATTGGCTGAATCTGTGCTGGGTCTTATAAATCATCAATCCTACTTCTAGTGTTGGAGACCATTTAATAAAAAATGAATTGGCTGAATCTGTGCTGAAATTGTGACCGAAATGGTTGAATTTGGCAGGGAAGTTATGACAAAAATGTCTGAATTGGCTGAATTATGAAAAGCTTATATTTAAAATGTACTACGTATATTATTAATGCAGAAAAATGTATATGATAAAAGGCTATAAATTGCCCCCTTCAGCCAAAAAACTACCTCCAATCTTTCTTTCTTTTCAATTCAGCACATAGATTGAAAAAATAGTGTTGGGTAAAAGATCTCACTGATAAAGCAATTAAGTCAAAAAAGCATCTTACCGAATAGGTAATTGGTATCAATTTTTTTAAATTAAGCTTAACATACTGTTTTTTGTACCATCATAGCGAAAAATGGAGTCTACAATGAACTTGTGAATGATGTAAGGCACGCCTTTGAAGGGTCTCAATTGGTAAAGATTGATTGCAAAGGATTGGGAGCAAGTGACTATAAGAAGTTAGGTGCCAAGCTTAAGGTTTGCATTTGATCACTGTCTCTTTATAGATAGTTTGCAGTTTTGCACCATAATCTGTTTCTATTATGACACATTAAAGATTGTCAAAGACGAATGAATATCATATATTGTGTGTAAAAACCGATTAAAATTTAAAAAAGGAATTGTTTTAAAAACTTTTAATGAAACCAGCGTACAATTAAAAGCATTTGTTGAACATAGGAAGTTATAAGCTCGCAATAATGATGCAGATCATGGTCCTGTGACATAAAAAAGATGAGATACAATCGGAGTATCAAAATGTAAATGATATATAGTACTTGTATATGTTAGTTTTACCTGGCTGGTGAGTGGTGATTCATTATGTTCTTCTATTGGAAGGAATTGGTGCCTTGTGTGCTATTATCATTTGATGAAGAACAAGTGCTGATGTGGAGGGGAAAGGATTGGAAGCCAAGATACAGAAGTGTTTCCCGGGCTTTTAAATCCACTGTTGATAATACCGACAATTTCAGATCATCAGGCATGTTTACGCTGTTTCCTTTTAATTACATTTTCCTCCAGTTTGTCTTTACCAAAAAACAGGAAATCTGATTTTGTTTAGCACTCCATTGTTCTTGGCTTGCTAATTTAGTTTCTCATTATCAGTTTGGTGTAATCTAGTCCCTCAAAAATGATAATGGACAAAAATATGATCTTTAATCACTGTCACTGTAGAGAGTAAGTGACCACGTTGATGTTCATTTCACATTGCTGTGAGTCTGTGACCACGGTGGTACTTACCCAAAGACGGTAGTGATCATCCATCTATGTCCGTAAGTTCTATTATGGTAGTTTTATCGGAAAACTGCTAAAATATAACATTCCTCTCAAAACTACTTTCTATGTGATCGTTAAGACATGACAGACCAAAAGGGGCCACCTAAGAAAGGGCCACAATTTGGTGATAGTTCCTTTTTAAGGAAAAAACCCTTTTCACAATGCAATCTTGTGTGATTTTAAAAGTCAACCCCATTGTTGTGATATTATTCTCAGGAAGTAGGGGTGAAGTGAGCCCGAGAATGACAGCGCTTAGACAGAGAGCAGTTGATTCAGGAATGGCATTGGAGCTGAATGAGATTAATCCGGAACCTGATGATCTTTTGAAGAGGGTGGAGGAATTTGAAGCCGCTTCGCAACATGCGTTAGATCCTGAACAGTTAGAAACCAAAGATGATACGTACAATGATGATTACCCTGCTGATTCCGACAGTGAGGATCTTATCAATGATGACTCTCTTGGGGCGACAGAATCTGCATTTCCATTTGGGTCTTTACCCATTGATTCATTAGTTAAGCAATTTTGTGATGATGATGATGATGGGCTCAGTTGAACATTAGCCAATGTTGATATTTGTTTTGTATTATCAGACTATCAGTTGTCATCTCCAAGTACGAGTTATAGTGTGTGTTTAGGACTACAATATTAGTGATGAAGATAAAAAAAATCCATAATAAACTTATTTCCGCTTGTGGGCCTACCCCTGTGCCTCTAAGGGCTTCGACAATGATGTAAACGGCGAGTTGTGGCTCTAGAAGGTTGCGGGACAGCGGGAGCGGGAGTATGATTTACTTTTGGCAATTTTCACGCGTTAGTTGGAGTTTGGGGTGCACCCAGTCCTGGTCCAGACCGTGAATAGTGAAGCCCAGAACTGACCTGGATTTTACGGTTCTGGTCCCGGGTACCCGGCTGGTTCAGGCATTTTTTTTTAATTTAGTAATATAAATTACAATGATTTTTTTTAATTTAGTAATATAAATTGCAAATGCTACACATTAAAAATGAAATGTAGATTTATTTGAAATACTAAATTGATTTAGAGTATTTGGCATTTATAAATTATAATTGAGAATTACCTACAACACGCCGTTGGAGCTTTTATTCCGTTTCGTCGAGAACGAAGAATGTCAGTGTTTGTTTGTTTTCGTCAAGGGTTGCGGGGCTTCGTTGATCGACAAAAAGGAAGGAGATCCACGAGAAGAAGGGTGTGATTGTCTCCAGTGCTTCAGGTAGGGCTGTATTTCGACTATCGCAGAGGAATCAACGGGAAGGGGTTTCGTGGCCGCTTGTGTTACTCTTTCTCTTCTTTTGCAGGTTATCGTCCCCCACAAGGGTTGCGGCCACGGGGGTTTGTTGCGCTAGGGTTGCAGGTTATCTCGCTTTAGGCCACTAAGGCTGTTTTTGGGGCGAAGCAAAGTAGTAAGGCAGGGTAGTAAGAAAAGATGAATGCATCTCAGGGCTTGACGGCGAAGAAGATGACCGCTGGCAGTGAATTTGCCATGAGTGCGGGATAAGGAGAGTTGCACGGGCTTCAAGTGGGCCAGATTTAGATCGACAGTGGAGGATCAATTAGAGTAGTACCAATGGTACGACCTCCTCCTGAACCACCGCCATATGTTGTACGAGGTGCTAGAGTCCGTGAAAATTTTCCTATTAGTTATTATTATTTTGTCTTTTGGTTTCTTGTTATCGTCTATGTTGTTAGTTTTGTCGTTTTGTTTGGAAATTTAGCTTTTTTTATGTCATTGGGTATGTTCGGATCTATGGAAACAGGGGTGCATGTTTCAAGCCCACTGCATGGTTAGCGATTCGTGTTGCTCTTTCAGGAGTGACCGTCTCTAAGTCTGATCATAGGGTTTACAGTCGTAGTTGTTGGAGTTTAGTTGGTGTCAGATTTGTTTTTCCTTTGATTGATGTAATGATTCTGAAATTTATGATATGAATAAAGGCGAGTCTCTGTTAAAAAAATATATAATTGAGAATTAATTAAATACAATTCCTAATCGTTGGAACCTCCCTCCAGCGTCTATTATCATTTCTCCATGAAGTGATGATTTGATGCTATGTTAACTTTTTGAGTTATATGGCGGGCCTTCATCAATCTTGGAAGCAAATGAGTGTCTCAATATTGAGTGATCTCAACCCCGTTCTATAATCAGTTAGGAAGTTGACAATTTCGCTAAACTTGTGTTTCACCACAATCGGTGAAATAAGCATTTTCGCTAAAATCAGAAATATTCTTTTTTTGTCCTTCCATCATTAGAGAATGTCAAAATTCTTCTCTTTTCATACTCGGGAAACGCTCGATACAAAAGGAGTAGATTTAGATATGAATGAGTAGAATTGTAAAAGTAGATAATTTGTGACTGAAGGTAAATATTATTACGGAGTATATTATACTGTTTCACAAAAAGTATATTACAAAAAGAAATTAGCAAATGAGAAAAGTATTTAGAGCATTATGAAATGGAATATAGGAAATTATTGGATGGAGGAAATATGTTTTATTATAAATTAAATCAAGTTATAATCACCATATTACACGTCATTCTACAAAGGAGGCCCAGCCCGAGAGTTTATTTAAACTGAAAGATTAACGGTTGGGTTACTAAAAATCCAAATTGCAATATATATGTGTAGAACACGAACATTTCAAATACCGACCTTAGCTCAGTTGGCAGAGCGGAGGACTGTAGTGTGTATGCTGAAATCCTTAGGTCGCTGGTTCGAATCCGGCAGGTCGGATCCGCTTTTTTACCTTTTATTTATTAATTTTTGCCTCATAAAAATTAACCCGCGTCAATCCTGCTTTATTTATACAGAGAACGTGTTTGCTTTATACATACCTTGTCTTTAATTTACGGAGAAGATGGTGGCTTTACGCTTCCTCCATTCAAATCCATTTTTGGCGCCACTCTTTTATTTACTCTTTATTTAACCACCCTATTTCTATCCCCTAAGCTATTGCTTCAGACTCCAGTTTGTGTTTCTTAAGATCTTGGCAGTGGAATTGAATAGTACCATAAGAGAATGGTGAAAAAGTCATCATCTTTTGGAAGCATTGTGAGGAAGAGGCTCTCAGATATCACAACATCCCTCCCACAACTCAAACCCGGTATCGACTTTCAAAAGGAAAATCGATCATCGAAGGACTTCGTTGATCATCTCGTCAAGGTACTACGCTCTACATATAGAGGTTTCAGTACTGCATGCTTATGTATACAACCATCCTTAGAGGTTTCTATTTGAAGTTCCTAGTTTTAAAGAATGTCTTCTATGCATTATAGCTCATTTTCTAAATGTACTGGCTTCACTCACTAATAGTGTCTACCTCAAATAGTCAAATCCTAAAAGATTGTTTTATTTATTTATTTTGTGGATGCCTTAACACAGGAAAACATTGCACTGGCGAGACTCATACAAGAAAGAAAGTATGGTTTCTAATGTTTTTCTTTTCCTCGTAATATTGTTCTCTTGAGACCTTCCTGATTAGATGTGTTCTTTTTCAAATGGATATATGAATAGCAAAGCAATAGAAATGAGTGGAATTGAGCTGAACGCACTGAGAGCGGGTTTTCAGAAAGTTCAGCTGCAGAACTGGAATCTTGCTCAATCTAACACTCACATGTTGGCGGTTAGTCAGTTTCATTTCAGTAAATGTCAAATGTTAAAACATCTTCGTTTGAACTTATTTCAATTAAGGACTAGACTCAGATTTAAACAAATACGTAGTATATTTGATCTGACTTAAAAGGCTCAAATCAGTTTATACTAGACTATACTATTTGTAACTAAAGTAGTAACTTTAAGTTCAAATGAATAGATCTTAACTGAAATTCTATATTACCACTGTCTAATGCTGTTAAGACCATGTAATTCTTGCAGGAACTTCACTTTAATAAAGAAAAGGTAACATCTTTTCCTTTTTTTGTGGAAAGGACTGAAAGGGTATAATCAAGTCATTTGAATTTTGAAAATTTAGTGATTTCCAGTTGGTGAATTCAGGTAAAGGCACTGCAGCATGAGCTAGTATGCAAGGAAGCCATGCTCAAAGCAAGATTTGATGTTAAGGTAAGGTCCATACTCGACTGTGATGAAGGTTATTTAGGCTTTCTGAGTCTGTTATTCCTAAAATACCAGAAAGAGAACAAAACTAACCCTACCCCCAAAGAATGAGGCATTGAATCAAAACACTGGCTCAGTGGCTCATATATAGATTAATGATAATTTATGAAGTATATTATAGTCCCCAAATTTTTGTGTAATTGCATATATATGCTCTTTTATGTGTAGCATAAGGAGGGTGAAGTTGGGGGCTGCACACCAAATGCAGATGCAAAACCAAACAAAAGCAATAGGAAGCTTCAAGCTACAAGGAGTCGATGTAAATGCTAGATTTAGGGCAGATCATTTTTATATATAAAGAACTACAAAATCAAATCTCATCAAAAAAAAAGAAAAAAAAAATCAAATCTCATCAAATTTTGTTTCACAAAGAGATCCATTCATATACTTTTGAACTATTCAAATTTCAGTCTAATCTCTAGAATCTTTTCAGCAATGGTCCATTCAACTACTTCTCAACAAGCTTCAGAAAAGACAATTGCAGATAGCAAACGGTATGATTCAGTTATATAAATTGCCCTAAACAAGAGTAACAACGTTTCTGCATTCCAAAATATGACTATTTTTATTCCCTTGATAGAAGTAGTTATTGTCATGTTTTGTCATTATCAGGCTTTAAACAAAGCAATATTTTCAAATTTGACAGTAATTACTCATATTTAGGAAATAAGAACATAGTATTCCTATTTTTAAATTCCAAAACATTTTTACCTCTTTTAGTGAACATAGTACATCCAACTCCCCTTACCCCACCGTAGGTGGGGGAACTTTTGCAGCACTAGGGTAATGATGACGACGATGACTTATAACAATATTTCACTTTGGATCTTAAACTATGTTTAGTAATTCTCACTTTTGGTTATCTACTTTTAATTTTTCCACTTAAGGTTCATCCTGGTCACTAAACAAAAACTAGCCAAAATTTATAAGAAAATTTAGGATGGTCAGAAGGAAAAAAGTGATGAACGTTGTAGTAGAAGTAAATAAAAACAAAAAAGTTAGAATCAAAGTGAGAGAAACAGTTGTTAGCATTTGCATCTCACAAGGCTATTTGGGGTCAAAGCTTCCCCGACATTGATCATTTAAGTTCTATGTACAGACATTGTTTAAGGAGGCAATCAGCTTGCTCAAGAATGCCACAACAAGAAGCGGCTAAGAAAGCGTTTGAATGTGAAGATATTGCAAGTAAATGTGATAAGATGGTTGAAGATGGTCATACTCCCTCGGGGAACAAATCGTCATGTTTGAAAAGAGCAACTTTAGGAAGACCATTGCGCAGAGCAGCGGGGAAAGTGCAAGTTCCTCTTAATATGAAGATGAGAATATCAGATTGAGCTTTCTGGCTACTTTGCCATTTCTACAAGGAAATATTTAAGTAGTAGAGTTTGCACATGTATTGTATGTAGCATGAGAGTGGCCTATCTTTTCATTTCTGTAGGTTATTATAGCTCCTAAATTATAGGCTAAAGAGAGTGATTTACATTGGAAAAATTAAAGAAATCGTGATTTGCAAGCATACTTTTATTTCGGGTTGAACTTAAAATCAATTCATGAAATATAATCACCAGCCCCAAATTAACGGAAGTTTTTGAGAAGGGTAAATACAATAAAGAGTACTGCAAAATGACTTATCTATGTTGATAAAAGTTCAAAGTTTCAAACACCTTGTATTTCTTTTAAAAACCTTAAAGTGTTCAGTATAAAAAGATTTTATATAGACAAGTCTTGGAGATTAATACAAAATTTAAAATAAATCTTAAAACCTTAATTTTTCACGGAGAGAACACAAATAATTTGAGACAGAAGAAGCATTCAATGTGCATACACACACTAATAATGCAAAAGTTGACAGAATCTCCTAAAATTGATGAAATGTTGTTGGCTGAATCTATTGAAATAAATGACCATCTACGTTACCTTCAGTTATTTCATCTAGAATAATAACTTCAATCTTACTTATTTTGATTATTACATAATTCAATGCCTCAAATCAAAACTTACGTATTTGGTAAAAAAATAAGATGGTTAATAAGCTCGAAACAAGGCCCGAGCTGCCTTGTTTGGACGGCCTTGGGCCAATTCACAGGGAATAGGCCTGAGCTGCCTTTTGTGGGACTGAGACCGGTCGGTCTAATCCGTTTCGGTCTATTTTTATTTGCATTTCAGCCATTGGAATCATTAAAGGAGGTATAAATCCATTTGAAAGCTGAAAAAATATTGGATCCTACAATCATACCGGTCCAAGTCCACCCCTAAAAATGAGTTTGCAGAAGTCCACAAAATGATGCAAGAGGATGAGCCTTCAACCTTCAGCTGCAGTGTTCATTTACATTATCCTCTGTTAATAAGCAAACTCATTTTCTGGATCAACAATGTCACAAGACTCACAACAAATCTTCTTAAACAAGAACGTCTATATTTACATTCAAAATACACTATCTGAGGTGGTAAAACAATTGTCTTTGATTCAGTTTTCTTGTTTATGACATGGGTTTCCGTCCCACTCTAGTCAAGTAATCCCACAAGGCCACAAGCCTAAACTTAGCTGCGAGATAAACGACCCCAGGGACAATTTAGTCGTGTGAGATCGAACCAGGCAAGCTACCCTTCTAGCCATTCCGGCCTTCCAGGTAATAAACATATTAACAAGAGTACACTAAAAGTCAAATGGCACAAAGCAGAACATAACAAGAGTACACTAAAAGTCTAATGACACAAAACCGAACTCTTCCATACACATCATCACAATTTACAAGTGCAAGTGGGTAGCTCTGTTTTAAAACAAGATAAGGGTATTGAAATCCAACTCTATTGAATGGATATTACAAATTAAAGAGAACCCACTTTTCATGAATAGAAACTACATATTATTCTCATGAAGATGTCATGCAACACATGCCCATTATCACGGGTCAGAGAGAATTATGTCATTAATGAATGAATGTGCGAATAAATAAAACAACACTGTAGTAAACAATGGTATCTATTGACTATCCTATTCCTGAAGAGCATAACACTGAGGAGCCAGCTCAGCCAACCATGAGCAATCAATTTTGGAGACGTTGCGAACATAATTATGGTTAGTTCGGATGATTTCATCAAAGATTATACACTCAGGCTTTGTTTGGAATAGAACCGACGTGGGGTGGATTTGCACCATAAGTCCACTGGACAAAGCCCTGAATACAAATAACAGAAGCATAAATCTTTACACTAATAGTTTGTGTTTTTAGAATAACACCAGACAATAAGTTAATAAATCTATGAACTCTCACCTGTATTTACCATCAGGTTGCTTTAAAGCTGCATTCAGGAAAAACGAAGCAGCTAAGCATCTACGGAAGGAAAGAGTGTCTCCACCACATGAAATGACCTTTAAACCCATTTGCTCTGCATGCCTTCGTATTTGACTGTGGATATCATGGGCATGTTTTAAGGACCGGCTATTGATGAAATTTTGCTTGCACCATTTTCTTACATTCTTTCCAGCTTTTCCTTTACTGTCATTCACTAAGTCATGCTTTTGCAAGAACTCATCGTATGTCCGATATACACTCAGCAAAGTCAAATGGTCTCCTTCTGGACTTGAGAAGCTTTTCAAAGCAATTCGAGCCTAGACAGAATGAGGATTTTTTAATATGATCACCCGCTCATTAATAACTATGTCTTTTTTTATATTTTAAAGACTTAGGGCTAGTTTGGTTCAGGAATTTTGGAGGGAACGGGGGAGGATTGACACTTATTTTACTAATTGATTCTATTTGTTAGTTTTCAAATGGAAATAACTGTCATTAGTCAATAATGTATTTCTATATAGTTTTTTGTCTTCACTCTATTTCTAACCAACAAAGAGTACAAATGATCTCATCATTTTCATTTACCCCAGTGCCGCAAAGGCTCCCACCTACGATGGGGTAAATATAAATGACATTGACCTGGAGAAAATACAAGGTGGTTTACCTAAAGTGTAATAAACGTCACCTAAAAGTACTTCCGTATGATGGCATAAATATTTTCATATTAATGCCTGATAATGTCATGATATTGCAGTATGATTTTAAGATGACAGTATTTGGACTCTTATTTATATACGGAGTATAAAAAATGCACTCCTATTTAGGGAAACTACTTTGTCTTTACTCTTTCAGGAAATTTCCTAAAATAAATATCACCCTCTCCTTCCTCACAGAAATCCTGAATCCTAATAGAGATAGAACTCCAGAGCATAATGTATTTTTATACAATTCTTATCTTCACTTTTTCTTCACTTTAACATAACCTTTATAGTAACATTATTTAAAATAATAGCGCATATATAGCATACAAACACCTTTAGAAAGATTACCTCTTCCAATTTTTCGCGGGGGGCATAAAACACAGATTCTACAGATAGCATAGCAACAACAATCAACATTTCCTCTAAGCAGTTGAATTGGGTGGCGACAATGAGTGCTTTAGAGTAGACAGGATCAAGTGGAAGCTTCACCATTTGTTTCCCAATCGGATCAGACAGTTTGCTTTCTTCTGTTAGTGCACCTAACATGAATAGCAACTCCATTGACTTTATGATTGCATTCCTGTATAATTAAAGGACACAAATTATAAAGGAAAACGTAAGTAACTATAACACTTTTGAAAATTTGGTTCTATACTTTTCAAACACACCTGTCAGGCTTTTGAATGAAATCAAAATTGATAATATCATCGATGCCAAGTGCTTTGAGATACAAAATAACATTTGAAAGATTGCATCTTTTGATCTCAGGAGTAGTCGAATCCTTGAGTCTTGCAAATTCATCCTCCGGGTAAAGTCGGTATACTTTTCCAGGTCCTTCACGCCCCGCACGTCCTCTTTAATAAAAAATAATAATACGCAATAATTAACAATTACATGAATGAATAATAATTAAATAAATAAATAAATAAATAAAAATACTTCCTCCGTCCCACTATCTAACATCATTTAGCCCTTTTCATTCGTCATATTAAGTCTTTCTCATGGCATATTTGGTCATATTTGAGTTGTTCTAATTCATTTTTACTTTGTTCATATACTTAAAAAATTTCAATACCACCCAAATAATTCTACTTTTCTTAATAACAGTGTCACTCCTCATGTCACAATCATGGTGGGAAGGAGGTAGTTATAAATAAGAAATAAATAGATGGAGAAGTAAATATTAAATAATACAGTAATATTGCAAAATAAAAAATATGGACCACCTTCTCTGATGTGCTTGTGCTTTTGAAGTTTTCACAATGATTAGTGGTTCAATCCCTGTGGATGCCTCATAAGTGCGTACTTTAACCATACCAGGATCAATCACATATTTTATTCCTGGTATTGTTACTGAGGTCTCAGCAATATTTGTTGCTAGTATAACCTATTATAATGCAAGACTAGTCAGCAATATGATCAAATTCAAGGGCTCATGAAACAAAACAGAAAAGGTAGTGCACAAAAACCATATTCTGAAGAGCAAACTACCTTACGGAACCCAGCAGGAGAAGGTGCAAAAACCTTCATCTGTTTCTCTGATGGAAGAGATGAAAATATTGGACAGGTTATAAGATTTCGTTTGGATTCAGACAATTGCGGCAGTTGCTCATTGACAAGCCTCTCCATAGATTCTATTTCTTCTTGGCCAGTCAAGAAAACAAGTATATCACCAGGATCTTCCTCTAAATGTATCTGACAGATACACAGTCAAAACAAGTTTGAAATTTAAAAAAATAAAAATTAAAAAAACAAATTGACAGTTTAACTTTATTATTCTTCGTGTCGGTCAAACTTGGCAAAGTTTTAAGGGACGGAGGAAGTATTAGACAATTTGCAGTTCACGTAGAGATACCTGAAATATAGTAATCAAAGCTGCATCTAAGTAATCACTGACAGGTTGGCACGTATAATAATCTAAAATTTCGTGTTGCCGCCCTGGAACGTGAACAATTTTAGCACCACCAAAGTAGTCAGAAAATAAATGTTCTTCCAGACTGGCAGACATGATAATCAACCTCAAAGGAGATAACTTATTAGCCCCATTTTGTTTGTCCAATGAGAGTAACCCTTTCTTGGCTTCTTCTCCTCCTGCATGATGATCAATATTCACTCTCATCTTTTGTACATTTTTTAGCAAGCCAAGCAATACATCAGTGTGGACTGTTCTCTCATGAGCCTCATCAACAATAATAACAGAATACTTTGAAAGGAAAGGATCCAATAATGCTTCCCTATAAAACAACACACACTGAGATAGTACTAAGTTTATAGATAATATAAATAGAAAAACTAATGAAAACAGTAAAGATTTAGTTTTAAACTAGAAATTCTATAGTTCCAACTACACCTGAAAAAGTGCGGCAAATGTTATTACACTCTTTATCAATGATTTATATACGGACTAGAAATTCTATTTAAGGGTCTGTTTGTGCGAGTATAATTATTACTGTGTAGAGGTTCATAATACAGGACTTGACATTTTATTACATTTTACAATTTTAGCGGTTAGTCCATCATTTGCAATGAAGCCAAAGACTCGCTATTTTTTGGCTTGGGAATATGATGGAATAAAGCAAAATGGCTAACTAAACTGTCTGCGCTTCTTTGTTATGACGCAGCAATTAGTCCTGACAATTTTTTACGCAATTTTCATCATGGGTCATCCGTAACAGTCTCTCTGTACTTTAGTACAAGAGTAATGCTGTGTAACATCAAACTCCCTTATCCCACCGTAAGTGGGAGCCTTTCTAGCACTGGGATAATGTTGTTGTATTACAATTTTAGCGGTTAATGTTATTTATAAGCATCCCAAGTTAGGACTTTTATTATAGTGATATTAGGGTATGCTTACTAGAGGTTTTAATGTACAATGAATGTTCTCTTACCTCAATAACAACCCATCTGTCATGTACTTTATCCTTGTTGAGCTGGAGGTTATATCCTCAAACCTAACTGCATATCCAACCTTTTGGCCCAATGGGCTGCCACATTCCTCGGCGACCCGTTTTGCAACCGTCACAGCAGCAACACGCCTAGGTTGAGTTACCCCGATAATCCCTCCACCGCGGCAGAACCCCCAATTGTAAAGATATTGGGGCAACTCTGTATGCCCACGAATAGATAAAGTGTTCAAAAGTAACACATTCACTAACCAAGGTACAATATGATAAGTAATTTAAGTCAATGACAATGTTAATGCTGTGAAGAAATACATCCTTTTCCAATTTTCTGAGGTAATCATTAGTTTTTTTATATTTCTCTAAATGACCAGGGCCTTACCCTAAGACATTTATCAGGCAGAGAAATTCTCATGGTACGTTAGCATATGTCAGGGTTACTTTCACAAACATGCATAGTAAATAGTCATTTGAGATATACCAAAAGCTTAAGACACTAAGAGGTTTCCAAGGAAATTACTCTTCTTTATATATTACTCCCTCCGTCCCATAATTAACTCCTGTTTTGACTTTGCATGGTGATTAAGAAAGTTGTAATTGTGGGGCCTGAAGTTGGGCAGATGAGAGAGAAATGCTTTGAATCACAGATTCTTTGCCAAAAAGGGAAAACTGAGATATGGAGTTTATTTTGAGTCATGGAGTATTATATCTTTTCTTCATGGGGCTGTGGCAGAGGAAACTTTCTGGAATAAATGCATATAACTTAAGCAATATAAACATTAAATAAGGAGCATAGCCATTTGTTTCTTTTTCATTAAACAAAAAAGTATTAAACCAAAATCCTATTAGCTTACCTCAGGTTACTATTTAAAGAACATGCACAGTAGAGGGTCATTTTGAGAAATCCCGAAAAATCTAAAGGTTAATGCAGACCATTTCCCTTCTTTTAATTTTATTATTTTATATCTCCCTGATAGGGACCGGGCGTATTAGAGTATTAATTAATAATAATAATAATAATAATGATAAGGGACCGGGCCTATTAGATAATTAGAGTATTAATAATAATAAGTGTATAAGTTTAGTAATTAGTATAAATAGAAGATAGCTGGGAAGAGTTGAGGAGGCTTTTGGGACTTTTGGACTGGGAAAGATTAGAGAGTTATTCTCTTCTCTTTTGGGAGGCTTCGGCCTTTGTTACTGTTTACCGATCGATAATCTCTGTTCTTCCTCTATTAATCAATAAGGTTGTAAATTGTTTCTTGATAATCTTCCTGTGTATTGTTCTGGAATCTTGGAGGTCTCTATCATTGGTATCAGAGCAGGTTTGATCGCTGGATGAGAATTACGTGTTCTATGATGGAAGGACGATTGTACGAGCTGGAAAGAAATCAACGGGAATCAGCTGCAGCTAATGCGGCTATGGCGACGGATATAGCAGAAATACGTGCAGCGATCGCGACTTTGGTAGAGAGAAGCCAAAATCGATCGCGAACTATGTCGCACACCTCATCTCGATCGCTTCACTCCAATTCCTCGCATCGCACTTCTCAACACAGACATGCGAGGAACAGCGACAGTTCAGAAGGATCGGATCATCATTCTACTTCTCATTGTAGTCGTGATCACCACAGGTATTATCGGAATCATCATCATGTTGGACGGAAAATAGATCTACATATTTTCAATGGTGAAGATGATTTTGGTTGGTTAGTCAGGATGAATTGATACTTCCGATTGAATAAAACGAAAGAAGAGGACAAAATTGACACTGCAGTTGTCGCCATGGAAGACCAGGCTCTGAGCTGGTTCCAATGGTGGGAAGGACAAGCGCAACATCAAACCTGGGAGGCTTTTACTACTGTTTTGTCCAAACGATTCCAACCAGATTTGGTGCAAGATCCTTTGGGACCTTTATTCAGTTTGAAGCAGAAGAGAAAGGTGATGGATTATAGGGATAAATTTGAAACTGCCATTGCTTCATAGGGCCACTTAACTGAAGAAGTCTTGAGAGGGGTTTTTATTAAGGGTTTACAGCGAGATATAAGGGCAGAATTGAAGTTATATCGTACCAGAACTTTGGCAGTAGTTATGGATACTGCTCCTTGATCGAGAACAAGAATTCTAAAGCCTTGTTTGTGAAGAATAAAGAGGAAGGAAAGAGGAAAGGACAGAATAAACCTATCATCCAGTCTTCAGGCCAGAATTGGGGAGATGAAAGCAGGAGGAAGAGCAATCCTTACATTTCTGCTAGTATGGATAAATATTCAAGGGATCCCAAGAGCAATGAAGATAATGGGGGCTTGAATTTCAGAAAGGAAGGTCCAAGCTGTGTATCTAAGGAGACAAGTCCCAGGTTATCCCAAGAAGAACTATTAGACGGAAGCAAGAAGGGACTCTATTTTAAATGTGGCCTGGGAAAGATGGAAGATTCCTTATACTTCCATTCAGGGATACAAAGTACAAACTGGAAATGGAGAATACATAACCAACTATGGCAAGTGTGCAGAAGTGGGCCTGAATGTGCAAGGGGTTGAGATTCAGCAGACCTATTACTAAATAGAATTGGGAGGCACTGATGTAGTCTTGGGCATCGAATGGTTGACTGATTTAGGTGATATGGAAGTTAATTTTCAAAACCATGTCCTAAAATGGAAGAAACAAGGGTTGAATCATATTATTCAAGGTGATGGATATTTGTGGCACTGGGAGGGACAAAGTAATGAGCAGAAGCAAGAACAGTTAATGGAAGCCAGAAGGAATGAGTTTATAAAGGAGTACCCTGAAGTTTTCAAGTCAATTCTGGAGAGAATGTCCTGGCTTTTGTGTAATTCTGCTATGAAATTCATAGGGAAGAAAATGGAAGCAGTCAAGCTGAGGGTCCAGAAATCAATTCCGTATTGGAAAGGGAGAGGTGCTAGGATGAAAGAAGAGATGAAGATTGTGGCTGTGTCCTATCACCCACCTTGAGGGCAAGGTGGATGTTTAGGGGGGAAGTATTGATAGGGACCGGACCTATTAGAGTATTAATAATAATAAGGAACCGGGCCTATTAGAGTATTAATAATAATAAGTGTATAAGTTTAGTATAAATAGAAGATAGCTGGGAAGAGTTGGGGAGGCTTTTGGGACTTTTGGACTGGGACTGGGAAAGATTAGAGAGTTATTCTCTTCTCTTTTGAGAGGCTTCGGCCTTTGTTACTGTTTACCGATCGATAATCTCTGTTCTTCCTCTATTAATCAATAAAGTTGTAAATTGTTTCTTGATAATCTTCCTGTGTATTGTTCTGGAATCTTGGAGGTCTCTATCACTCCCTCATGAAGATGTGGCAGGATTGGCTACAGAAAACTTTCAAGAATCATGGCATATAACAAAAGGAATATAAAAGTTATATAGGACCACAGCCATTCATTTTCCTACTGTTAGAGACCTTCAGAAATCCAGAACAGTTTAACAGGAAGATATCAAGAACAAACTGAAAAAGCTTTATTGATGAAGAATAGTAACAAGAAACGATGGCCGAAACTCCCAAAGAAAGAGATTATTAGTCTCAGTCTTCCCAAGTCCCAAAGACAAATGTCTAAACAGCCTGCCTAACTCCCCCTGCTATCTTCTATTTATACTAGACTTGTACACTTATTAATTTATTATTATTAATACTCTAATGGGCCCGGTCCCTTATTATTACTAATACTCTAATAGGCCCGGTCCCTAACAATACTCCCCCCTAAACATCCACCTTGCTCTCAAGGTGGGTGATAGGACACAGCCACCATCTTCTTCTTTTCTTTCATCCTAGCATCCCTCCCTCTCCAATACTTATTTGTCTGCTGGGCTTTTTGCTTTACTACTTCCATCTTCCGCTCTATGTATTTCACAACATAGTTCCACCGAGGCCAGAAAATTTTATCCAAAACTTTGATTCCTGCAGATTCTGTGGAGACCAAGGTGCAGCAATTTCATGTTTTTGAACACTTTCTCCTTCAACCTCCTTTGATAATCCCTGATAGTTCAGCCATTTCCCCTCTCCCTTCATATTTATCAAGCTCTGCATTTCTTTGTAAGCTCCCTGTTGACTAGATGAGATATCTCCTTGTAAAATCAACTTCTGCCCTTGTACTTCCCACTTGAAGGTCTGACTTTGGAAGTTAATCTCCGTGTCTCCCAAGCTTGTTAGCCAGTCCATTCCATAGACTAAATCAGTGCCCCCCCAGCTCCAATAGGTAATATGTTTGATGAATATCAATTCCTTGCACATTCAGACCTACACCCTACACCTGCACACCTGCCACAGATTAGAACTCATTCTCCATTGCCTATCTGTACCCTATTCCCCTGAATAGGAGTATAAGGGATTCTCCACCTTTCCACCAAGCTTAGTGACATAAAATTGTGTGTAGCACCACCATCAATGAGTACAATTACTGTCTCCTCACCTCCAGGCCATTCCAGTTTACCTTTCACCTTAAATGTTTGCACAAAGGGTATGTCCTCACCTAATCCTGAAAACTGCATGGTCTTCAATTCTAGATGTATGGTCTTATCCCTTCCTGATTCCAGTGATTCAACTTCAGAATCAACTTCACCCTCAGAATTCTCCACTAGAATCATTTTATAGTTCCTCATCTTGCAGACATGTCCTCTTCCCCATTTTTCACCACATCTAAAACAGAGTCCCTTCTTGCTTCTGTCTAATAATTCTTCTTGGGGTAACCTAGGACTTGTTTCATTAGATACACAGCTTGGACCTTCCCTTCTGAAATTCAAGCCCTTATTATCTTCATTACTCTTAGGATCCCCTGAATATTTGTCCACACTAACAGAAGTGTAAGGATGGCTTTTCCACCTGCTTTCATCCTCCTATTTCTATCCTGAAGACTGGAAGATTGGTTTATTCTGCTCTTTCCTCTTTCCTTCCTCTTTATTCTTCACATATAAGGCTTCAGAATTCTTTTTCTCTATCAAGGAAGTTGTATCCATAACATCTGCCAAAGTTCTGGTGCGATATAACTTCAGTTCTGCCCTTATATGACGCTGTAAACCCTTAACAAAAACCCCTCTCAAAACTTCTTCAGTTAAGTGGCCCTATGAAACAATGGCAGTCTCAAATTTATCCCTATACTCCGTCACCGTTCCTTTTTGCTTCAAACTGAGTAAAGGTCCCAAAGGATCTTGCACCAATTCTGGTTGGAATCGTTTGGATAAAGCAGCAGTAAATGCCTCCCAAGTCTGATGTTGAGCTTGTCTTTCCCACCATTGAAACCAGCTCAGACCTTGGTCTTCCATGACAACAACTGCGACATCGATTTTGTCTTCTTCGTTCGTATGGTTCAATCGGAAATACCGGTTCATTCTTACTAACCATCCACAGGCGTCCACTCCATTGAAAATTGGCAAATCAATTTTCCTCCCAGCCGGATGTTGGTTTCTCTGATGCCTGTGTCGTTCGCGACCATGAAGCGAGGCAGAATGATCGGAATTGTTATCCGAACCTTCAGAGCTTTCATGATTCCTCGTATGTCTACGGTGAGTTGTACGATGCGAAGAAGTAGAATAGTGCGATCTACTTCTCGATCGATCGGAATTCCTGTTTTGGAGTTCAGCGATGCCAGCCTTCATTGCCGTCAACATCGCTAACATCTCATCATACTTCGCATCTAATTCCCTCTGATTTCTTTCAATCTTTGTGATTCGTCCCTCCATCATTTTCCGCGTTCCAACCATTCACAGAATCGACAGGCTCTGATACCAATGTTAGAGACCTTCAGAAATCCAGAACAGTTTAACAGGAAGATATCAAGAACAAACTGAAAAAACTTTATTCATGAAGAAAAGTAACAAGAAACGATGGCCGAAGCCCCCAAAAGCCGAAGCTCCCAAAGAAAGAGATTATTAGTCGCAGTCTTCCCAAGTCCCAAAGACAAATGTCTAAACAGCCTGCCTAACCCCCCTACTATCTTCTATTTATACTAGACTTATACACTTATTATTATTAATACTCTAATGGGCCCGGTCCCTTATTATTACTAATACTCTAGTAGGCACGGTCCCTAACACCTACTAAATAAATGATACTACCTCCGTCCCTTTTATATTGGGACGGAAGAGAATGGCACGAGTTTTAAGAAAAGTGAGTTTGTGTGGTTGATATTAATTGATAAAGTAAGAATAAAGTAAGAATGATTTTGAGCCACACAAATTTTACCAAATAAGGTATGGGACAATTAAATAGGGACATCCCAATATGGTAAAACGGGACATTTCAAAGGGGACGGAGGGAGTACATCACTTTTCCACTCATCCCACAATTTGTTCCACATAATATCCTACCATATGGCGAGATGCATATCAAATTATCAACTTTAACATAGACCCAACGTCCTAACACGCATAGTTGTCAGGTAACTCAAAGTAAGAATCAAACTCAGCATACCAAAAGGACAAAAGATGTATCCCATTTTGATGGAACTTCTAAAAAGGCTTCCTTGAGTCTACGTTTAACATATATTCCTATGTCCCGCTAAGATTGCCCCATCTTTCCTTTGGTATGTCTCACTAAGATTATCCCATGCCAAATTTGGTAATGTTTGTCTGGCTCTAAATTGTTCTTACTTTACTCTCACTCTATCAATTCAATATTAACCACATAAACTCACTTTTCTTAGTAACCACACTACCAACTCTTGTACCAATGTTAGGGGGACGGAGGTAGTATAATATAACACCCAAAGCAAAAAAAGTGAGAAAAGTCAGAAAACATCATTAAACACACAGTTACTTGCGTTCAGAGGTGTGGAACTTTGGCGACATATCATTTCAGATATTGATCAGACGATTAAAAGTTATAATATCTATACTATTAAAATTAAAAATCAACAAGAACCTTCCATAGTTCCATGGTGCACATAATGTCAAATATTGATTAAGTGTTTTTAGATTATAATTTTTCCGTTCTCTCGTGTGCACATTATATAGTATCTATAATACTCCGTAATAAAGTTAAAAAGTAATGGAAACCTCCTACTGTCAACATTTATTGATTTATATATCAGTAATGAATAAAGTTTGTTACGTGGAAGCTGGTTTATTGTCAACCATAGGGATTTAAAATATCTATCAGATTTGCTACCTCACCAGGTAAATGTGGGGAAAAAATCGAACAAGAAAAGGTAGTACTCCAACAAGGACTTGAAGGTCATAAATAAACCCTTACGTGTAGTCTTCCCGCTTCCAGTTTCCCCAACAACAATCAAGGTGTCATTACTCCTAACATCCTCCAAAAGTTCTTTTTCCACTGCAATACGGGCAATTTAGTTATATAAAGATAAGTCATTACTCATTAGGAATAACTGGGTTGTTTTGACTTGTTTTGTATTAAATCATTGAAACATAGACCAAAATGGTATCAAATTTTAGAATTGAATAGAAATATCACAACAGGTTCTGATAACTGTGTCTATGTGGGACCTACAGAAATTTCTATCCAGTTTTGCTTCAGTGGATGGAGACTATTCATGTCATGTACTAGTGGATGCAACATAAACTTTCATTTGACTTGCACGTTAACATTTTTAGTATTAACAGATTAAAATTAAATATCAAAATCAGATACAATTTAAAAAATAATATACAAATATACAATACATATTTGAGATCTCAAATATCAGTATCATTTACTGCTTAGCTTTTACTTTTTAGTAATAACCTAGACAAAACCAGTTGAAGTGACCATCCAAAGTTTTCTCTGTGGTGGTTGTAGTTTGGGAAGGGGGGAGGGCCGATGGTCGAAGTAAGATCACAAGCAGAAAGAATTACATTGAGCAATTGGCAGAGCTTTTCTCTGACGCTCAATCTTTTGCCCCCTGCAAAGATTTATTTTTGTTACAAATTTGAAAGTTAAAACACATATTGCAGGTAAAAAGTTAATCGTAAGTAGTACAATATGCAAAAAAAAAATTACTAAAGCCCTGTATAGTAAAGCACATGCCTGCCTAAGTCATCTGTTTTGGGTTTCTTCAACGGTCTGTTATTCACAGTGTAAAATTTGTGCACAGAGTTACTGGAAGACATCGAAGGCATTTTCTCAGTAGCAACCTAACCAAAAACTCCTTTCTCAACCTCCCTTTCCCCTATGCATATGAATCAGAGAAGAACAATTTATGGAGTCAATTAAAATTTAAAATATAACAAAAACACATTATTCTCACTATATTTGCCATGTTAAGGAAACAAACATGTAATACCTTAATAAATAGTCATATTATAGCCATCAATGTGATTCTGTGAATACCAAAACTATTATGTATACGAAAATTATTAAATTTAACATAAAAAAAACATTTTTCACAATAACTTTCAAATGATAATCTCTATGGCAAAAATGAACATATTGACATACAGGTCATTCACCAATACAGCACTCACAAACAAAGACTCGGACCCTAAGATTAGATACTAAGTATAAATGTCTCAATTAAAATTCGTAAGTAATAAAAAGAGTACCAAAATTAATTATACGCATTACAAAATATATTGCCACTAAAAACATAGGGGCATTCAGGGGCGGAGCCAGGGGTCAGGGTGGTCAGCCGATACCCCTTAAAATTCAAGGATATAGAGCACTAAAATACCTTCGATTTGATATATTATGGCTCCCGTAACTCATTATGAGCATGGCCAGTCCTGTATGTTTGAAGGCCTAAGGGCGGATAATATAAAATGGACGTAACCGTAAAAAAAAAGTAAAACCTTTTCTGTTTTATGTATAAATTTAAAAGCATCATAATAATATTTCAAGACTTTATAATAAATAAAATGCTTGAATTCATTAAATTAAACATGTTGAATCACGGTTTCAAATAACAAAAAAATACTTAAATGCATTCCTCATTGAGGATTGTGAAGCGAAGTCATCAACTATAGCTTCATAATTAAGCTTTTCTAACACATTATGCTCAATGCTTAATATTGCCAACCCATTAAGCCTATCTTGAGACTTCGTTGATCACTACCAATGTTATCAACTCCTAAATTTTCCCCTCCTATGACATAATTATTCTGAACTGCTTCATTTTCGGTAGCTAAATCATTATTCTCCGCTGAGTTCTAATCTTGGGGAAGACATTCAGGATTTGAGTTCTTCAAAAAAACAAACTTTTTCATTGAACTTTTCGACTTAGGGCCGCTTTCTCTAATCTTCTCCCATTTTTCTCTTTCTCTCATCCAAATTCAACCATTTTTATTAAACATTGAAATTAATTAAATTTATAAATTTTTACCTAACAAATCAATAAATTATAACTCCACTACTCAATAGATACAATCAACCATTAAGAATATGAACTAACACTCAACATCCAACAAATCAACTAATTATTTATCAACTATTCATAATCATTTATAAACATTAAACAACTACTTCCTCTGTCCTGTTCGGTTTGTCCACTAAGATTGTCCCATATCAAGTTAATGTGATTATAAATCATTCTTATTTTATTCTTACTTTATCAATTGAGTGTCAACTATATAAACTCATGTTTCTTAACAACCTCATCATCTCCTTGTGTGCACGGAAATAGTATATATTAAATCAATTTATCAATTAATAAACTAATCAGTAAACCAATAAAAGAAAACGTATAAAACTGTAAAACAAATACAATGGCCGGAGGATGGGAGGTCGCCATGTGGGGAGGTGTACCTCAAGGATTGGATAGTTGGAACTTGGAGCTGGACGCCTGGACTGAGAAGCCGACAGCCGTCACTCTGGGAGCCTGAGATTCCTGTTTCCGAGAAGGCCGAGAAGCCGAGAGGAAGCAGGGCGGCGTTCAGCGAGTCGGGGAGTCGGCGTTCCTAATTGCGTCCTCAGTTCCTCCTTGGCGAGCTCTGTCGAAGCCTGTATGCCTGTGTGAGCTTACGGGCGTGAAGCAGTATGCCAGAAAAAGTCTCCGTATTTAGTAGCTTTTCCGTATTTTGGGCCTTTGGGCCGGTTGGACTGGAGAAAGTTAATATCCTAGATTTACATTTTTTTAATGTGTAATTCTATTCACAGCCTTCAAATTACTAATTGCAGCCCTTAAATTAATCTAATATCTAAACTACCCTTGTATTAACGGGTGAGAAATGCAGGTGAAATCAGTGGCGGATCCAGGAAACGAATGTGTTGGGGGCGGAGCAAAGAGAAAAAATGTTGTACATGAAAACAAATGTACTTAATTATAAAATATACTATCTATTTGAATAGCAAAAATTTGTAATAAAGTATAAGAGAATTTCCAAACTAAATAAAGTATATTACAATATAAAAATCCCCTAACAAGTGAATCACAATTGCTCTTTTCAATTTTTCATATTTTGACAGATATTTATTATAGTTTTATTTGTGACAATTTCAAACAGATCACTTTCCTAGTGTTGAAGATGGTGTTTTTTCAAAAATCTGTGATAAAAAGTTTAATTAATTTTTTGATAACTAATGTACTATTTTATCTCTTTATCAAGTCAATATTGATGAGCTCTCAAAAGTTTATCCTTCTACTAATTTTAACAGTTTGGCACAAATACACAATAAAACGAGAAAAATCTTTAAATAGGATTAAGACAATGATAATAAAGTTCATTGAATACACTTCACCAAATATGACTCATTAAATACAAACGATAATAACAGTTTATCATTGTTTTATTCTTAAAATATGACTCATCATTTCATATTCTTAAAATATCACTTCTATTTTAAGAATTGAAGTTTTAATCAACTTATTCATTTAATAGAACTAAACAAATGTTATTTGGGGAATGAAATACACTTCATCTCATTTGTGCATTTTGCATATGTTTTGGTACTATATTGACAAATTTCTATAACACTTCACCACATACGTAGTACAAATTGTACAATAAGTCAATATCAATAGTCAAATACTCAATTTCTCACCAATTCTCCTTCAAGCTTTGCCGGTTGAAGCTTCAGTTCATCTGTGATAGTTCTCTGCTAACTTGGGTAAGTTGGGTTTGGGCGCTCTTCGTTAAAATTATAGGGATTTAGAATTCCCTGTTTTGACTGCTTACAAAAGCTGAAGTATATGGAGTAACTTTTTAGGGGGCACTGACTTATTTTACTCTGTATTTTATTTGGGCTTGACTAGACTAGTATAGTTGAGTGGGTTTGAATCGGTTACTTATTGGGGGCATTTAAGATTTTTTATTGGGGGCAATTATTTGGACTAAGTTTTTTCCTATTATAATATATGAAATTTTTGATAGTTTATTGGGGGCAGCTGCCCCCTAGTCACAGTGTGTATCCGCCCCTGGGTGAAATAGTATTAACCATGGGATAAAGTCTGTCTTCTTTATCTTCTATATTCCTACAAAGTATGAAGAGGGAGTGATGACAGGGAGCTCCTCGTCCACTAGAGCCTAAGAGCAACAGAGGCGACACTGAACACTTCCCAACAGGGAGCTCCTCTCCTCCCACCTGGACGGTGGGCCGGTGGCGGTGATCACGCGAAGTTTCTTCCCCCCTCATCTGGAAGCAGAAGACGCTGTGGGTCTTCAATTTCGTAGCGGTGAAGACAAAGCAGAGTAAGTAATTAGCGACCTGGGTCGCTTGGAGAATTTTGACAGTCAAAATCGATGGAAGGAATCCAAATTCAAAGTAATCCAATTGTTTTGCATTCGAAACTTTCTTGATATCTAATTGTTCACAATCTATCTTATATCTGGCAAAAAAACTTATGGAGATGCCCCCGGAATTATTATCATTTCCGTCCACTGGAGACAAACTATCTACCCAGCTACTCCGAGTCAATAAAAAAAACTATGACAACAAGGGATTAAACTTAGAATCCCTTGTTTTGCTCACAAAAATGGTATACTGAGAACATTAATTACAGAATGATGGATGTACACATAGAAGTAGGGAAAGTACTGGCGGACAAAAAAATTCCAGTTCACCTTTCATTGGATTGCAATGAAGGAAAGGTCCATCGGAGAGATTTATTGTCAATTACTTCGTACTATTTTATGGGATGAGGAGCATCCATCTTTGATTGCCATTAGAAAGTAAATTTTTGGTGCATCGTCCCGACCTTTGGATATAGAGCGAGGATGCCGGGTGTTAAGTTACATAATAATGGTGTAATGGGAATTAAAAAAAATGTGTGGCTGTATTTAGTAAATCGGAGTGTGTGAATAGAATTACCCATTTAAGCCACACATTTTTTTAATTCCCATTACACCATTATTATGTAACTTAACACCCGACATCCTCGCTCTATATCCAAAGGTCGGGACGATGCACCAAAAATTTACTTTCTAATGGCAATCAAAGATGGATGCTCCTCATCCCATAAAATAGTACGAAGTAATTGACAATAAATCTCTCCGATGGACCTTTCCTTCTTCATTGCAATCCAATGAAAGGTGAATTGGAATTTTTTTGTCCGCCAGTACTTTCCCTACTTCTATGTGTATATCCATCATTCTGTAATTAATGTTCTCAGTATACCATTTTTGTGAGCAAAACAAGGGATTCTAAGTTTAATCCCTTGTTGTCATAGTTTTTTTATCGACTGGGAGTAGCTGGGTAGATAGTTTGTCTCCAGTGGACGGAAATGATAATAATTCCGGGGGGCATCTCCATAAGTTTTTTTGCCGGATATAAGATAGATTGTGAACAATTAGATATCAAGAAAGTTTCGAATGCAAAACAATTGGATTAATTTGAATTTGGATTCCTTCAATCGATTTTGACTGTCAAAATTCTCCAAGCGACCCAGGTCGCTGATTACTTACTCTGCTTTGTCTTCACCGCTACGAAATTGAAGACCCACAGCGTCTTCTGCTTCCAGATGAGAGGGGAAGAAACTTCGCGTGATCACCACCACCGGCCCACCGTCCAGGTGGGAGGGGAGGAGCTCCCTGTTGGGAAGTGTTCAGTGTCGCCTCTGTTGCTCTGAGGCTCTGGTGGACGAGGAGCTCCCTGTCATCGCTCTCTCTTCATACTTTGTAGGAATATAGAAGATAAAGAAGACAGACTTTATCCCATGGTTAATACTATTTCACCTGCGTTTCTCACCCGTTAATACAAGGGTAGTTTAGATATTAGATTAATTTAACGGCTGTAATTAGTAATTTGAGGGCTGTGAATAGAATTACATTTTTTTTATTTTTTGTAGTGCAAATTACCCATATAGTTTAATTTTGGGTGCACAGTATCATTTATGGCCCAACTCATCTTTCTTTTCATTTTTAACTTTTCTCTTTTCAATATTATTTTTTTATTTCACTTCTAGGGGGCGTTTGGTAGGGTGTATAGTAATTACTTTTCATGCGAACTATAAGGACGTTAAATATTTACACTGTTTGGTTTGATTATTTAATGTAAATTGTAGGACGTTTTTTTAAAACATTTCGCATTGTACCATGGGTAAAATACCATTTCGCAAAGTATTTTACATGGGTAAAATACTTTGCATGTCTTTTATGAAGCACTGTAACGACTTTGCGTGTAATTTAAAAATAAATAACATATCTAACCAAAAAATGCAATCTATTTTGCATGCAAAATTATTGTTTCCTATTCTTTGCACGCAAATACGCAATCACTTAGCCCAAAAGAAGAGCCATTCGCGAGACACAGAAGAGACCGACGAAGAGAGGCAACGGAGATTTTCAATGGCATTTCTCAAATCTGAGCAAGAGAGCGACAGAAAGCTCTCATCTCAGCGAAGATCCCATAGCCGGGAATTAAGCATGACAGATAGAGTGTATCCGGATTCCTTGTTTCAGCATCGCCAGGCAGTCATCCTATCGATTTGCTGGTCTCCAGGCTAGAAACAAAGAGAAGATTAGCAATAAAGGTACACCTCAGGATTCTGGACAATAAGATCAAAGTCTATTAAATCCAATTCATTTCCTTCATCAACCTCAGTGCTATAATTCTCCATTGATAGAGCTTTAACTCTATCAATGGAGAAAATTGTATCAGTTTTTCAACTACAGCCTGTACATACTACTTTTTTAAAATTCTCCATTGATACAAATTGATAAAATTGTATCAGTTTTTCAACCTTTCTAATGGTTTAACTCTGTTTCCTGTACAAGTAGGGATTATTATCCAAAAAGCTGATGCCTCGGTTGTCCAATTATTATAGACTGTTTTGCTTTGTTAGCAGATGCTTTAAGATGTTCAATCATTATTTGTAGCGAGCTATTCGGTCATATAATATTTTGTTTATTAGTCTACGGAAAAGGTAAAAATTCATCATCATTAGACCATAAATTCCACCTTCTACAAATCTTCTCGAAACGGTCCCACGTGTTATTTTTATTTACCTCCCAAGTCTTTTTTTATAATTTTTTTGGGCTACTTGTTTATATTTTTTCTTTGAATTTTTAGAAAAGAGAAAATAATAGGAGACATTCCTCAAATAGTATTTAATGAAACTTTTAATTGCAAGAATATGAGTATAATTTCAAAATTCCTTAAATAGGACTAGCTTTCCAATTCTATCCTTGCTTTGTTTAGTGCAATTCATATTTCATTAATAATTAAAACATAAAAGTAATAAATAACTTTATTTATAATAAAAATATAGAAAAATAAAATAAAAAAGGAAAAATAAGTATTAATTAAATGTATAAAACTAAAACATTAGAAAAATGAAAAATATAAAATTAAAAACTCAAAAACTTAAAGTTAAAAAATTAGAAAATTAAAAAACAATATGCAGGCATTTGTTGCCACTTCAACAACCTCCCAACACCACTAGCTCTGACCACCAGAAAAATACCAACATGTGTTAGTAATGTCATCTTGATGACAGTTTTTTAGAAAATTTTGTCGTTTTCATAGAGTAAAAATGTCATATTGATGGCATTTCAGAGAAAAAATTAGAGTGTGTACATAAAATGGCATTTTTTCGCCGATCAGAGTTGGCATTGCTGGGAGGTGGCGAGGTTGGTGGAAAGGGCTCCAATTTTTTTCTTAATGTGTTTTATCTAGTTTTGTTTACTTTTAAAGTTTCCGTTAAATTATTTTTTATCACTATTTGTTATTTTATTATTTTTAAAAAATGTTTTTAACTTTTTTTTTATTTTGTTACTATATTTTTATAAATTGAAATACTTTTTGTTATTTTTCTTTTTTATTATAATGTAAAATATGATTATCCTATAAAGTTATGGTAAGGGTAGAAATGTAGAATAAGAATATAGACGTACTTTAGTCCTATTTTGGGAAGATTAATAACATATTCCTATTTGTGCATTTAGGGATTGGTTTGGTCCTATTTTTTGGATATTTTCTCAAAAATATATTGGTGGTGAAATAAAGGTAATAAAAGGAAAAGGGAAATAAATAAGTGTAAGTAAAAAGAAAGTAAAGAAAAAAGTTAGTACGGTGAGAAAAGGATCTTTTATAAGGAAACTAATACGAAAAAATATATAAAAATGAAAATGAAATAATAAACGGGAAGAAAAAAAGAAGGAAAAATGGAATACATAAACATTGAAAAAAAATAAAAAAAAAATGAAAAGAAGTAAAAGTAAGAACAAGAAGACCAAAAAGGGGAATAACGAACATTAAAGAGTCAAGACGATAAATATAAAAAGAGAAAAGTTTGTGAAAGGTGGGATTTATGGTTGAATGATTTGCAAAGAAAATGAAAAAACATGGAATAACATGTGACACCGCACTCGAGCGTCCTTGAAAATTCAATTTAAGATTCAAAGTTATGTATTGAATTTCCGGGTTACCAAACAATTGTAGAACAATTTATGTTTTACGTAGTGCATGATTGAATATTGTACTGTTCAAACTCGCATATTAGTGTCGGGTTTTGCAAATATTTGTTTGGGTCTTACTTAAATATTGTTACTTAACCTTTCAAGACAATTTGAGGAAGGTCGGGCGACCCAAATATTATTTTGGGCCCAACCTGCTAAAAATAGCAAGTATTCGAGAATGGCGTCCTAGACCCACTCGGGAGTGACCCACACGGCTAGTAGCCCAATAATATGTATGACAAATGTCAAAATAAGTGATGGAATGATTAGAGAAGAATACAAATACCTATAGCCTCATCTTTGACATTATTGAACTAAATAATGGGAGTGGGATTTTCCTTCTATGATATCCATCAAGTAAATTATTGAGATGAGCCTACACATATTAGAGATCAATAATGTTATGTAGGGAGTTGACTTGTTCTAAATAAATTAGGATGAGTACAAAAAGACATCTTTGACAAAGGATAAAACAATAGGACCCATCTTTCCATTTTTGGAAGTATTGGTAGATATTTTGGACCCCAAAATGATAGGGATCAATTGGGAACCACTCCACATGATATTAGTACCTGAAAGACAAATAAAAATGGGTGAGAGGACTTACCTTGGCCGGCCAGCTTGGAGGGGAGCTGCACAAGACATGATTAGCATCAACTTAGGGCCACCATGAGCAGTTTTGGCACAAATTGGTGTGCTGTTTGTCTCCACTCATTATGGGAGTTATACTCGACCAAACAACGTGAATGAGGTGTCCTTGGATAGCCTTTGAAGGCTAGTTTCATATTTGAGTGGTCTCTGTACGAGAGGGGAGAGTTTATCACACAAAAATCGAGCTGGAGTGAACTGTTGTCTGTAAACTCGAGCAGTGAGAGTGCTGAGGCTGTTTGGTTGATATCTCGAGTTATACCAATCCAATTAAGGCGTGTAAGATACAAAAATAAATCTCTCAAGACTAGGATTCCGTGAAGGTCTGGTTTGCATCAATCGGAGTAGTGGAAGGCTTCCAAATCGTCCGAGCAAAACACAACCTCGCAGAAACGGGTCTACTCTTCTAAAGAAACGAGTTAGCCAAAAAACACCCATTCTAGGGGCTGTTTTCGTACCAACGATTAAGGGTTGAACTAGCACTTTGAGGAGGCTGTTTGACACTCATTTCTAAGCAAGGAATCAGTTCTGAAGCTTCCTTGGCTGAGGCTTTGGTCATTGAATCGAGAAGGAAAGTTTTAAAGCTCATTTGAGGTGAGGATCGACATCTAGTTGCTTACAACTTGTAGGTTAAGCATGAGATTACCTGAATGCCTAAATCATGTTTTCCATGGATTATGATGATAAATTATTGATGGAATATTGATGTATTTTCCAAAGAATGAAATGAGAAATGATTTGGTAAAGTATTGATAAAAATGGAGTTAAATGAACTATTGTGTGAAATAGCTAGGCATTTTACTCATGTGTGAATTGTGTGGATACATAAATGATTATTTATGTATTACATTGGATGATTAAGTTGCTGCTACATATCTCTAAATATGTAGGGTTTTACAAATGGAATATATGATGGATAAGAATAATCTTAATAGTATTGAAATACTAGTTAATGATTGTTGTACTACCTCCGTTCCTTAAAACTTTGCCAAAGTTGACTGGCACGGAGAATAATAAAGTAAAAATTGTGTGGTTGAGGTTTGTGCAGAGGAGAGAGAAATAACAGAAACTACAAAATAATTGATTAAAATGGAAAGTGGCAAAGTTTTTTGGGACGTCCCAAATGGGAAAGATGGCACAGTTTTAAGGGACGGAGGGAGTAATTGTTAAGGAATTGAATCTAAGGATTTGATTGTAATTGATGTACTTGATTGTGATGCAAGTGACTAAATTGATGAAATGTGATGCTAAGATCATGGTAGGGCAGTCCGTAAGGATGTCCCAAAATAGATTATTGATAATACAAATTCTAGACATAGCGAGTGCTTAGGAATTGAGGTCTATGCCAATGTAAGAAGATGTACTTGAACCCGTGCTCATAGAATTGCATTGGGTAGACATGATGAGGTGATGGATGTGCATGGTGATGTAGTTGAGTTGGACTCAAGAAATGCACGGTGGAGTAATTAACTTGTGTTAAATAAGGTGCATGGTGATGTAGTCGAGTTGGACTCGAGAAATGCAACCATATGTGTTTGGGTTGAACCCTATGTATTGTTGTGACTAGGGGTCACAGGGTTTGGGCTATGTTTGGTAAACAAACCTTGGGCCTACGGGCCGACTACTTGACTTTATATATAGAAAGTAAGTATATTTTTGAAAAGGGGTAACTTGGGGTACGGCCTAGAGTATATTATCACCCTATTTGAGGGTCTTGTGTTTGAAATACTTGTTGTATATCTATTAGATGCCTGCCACACCAGTACTTTATAGCCGTATAGAGTACTGACCCCTTCGGGGGCGTCCCACCACCATTTCAGGTAGAGCTTGCATCGTGTGCTCGTTGAACGAGTGATTCCTCGGGGAGAAGACTTGGTTCGTGCTTCCTCCATTTTATTTGAAACATTAATAAATTTGCTCATGGATATTTTACTATAGAGCCTGCGTGATCATGAATAGCCCTGTGTGGCCTTTTTGTTTTAAACAATGTTTTCCGCTGCGTTATGAATTACTTATTATGTTTGTTTATCGATGTTATATGTGTGAATGATATTCAAGACGCTTTGTATAATATGGATGTGTTGAACTGCGGTTGACTATTCGTATTGTACGGCGGGTTGTTGACGTGTCCGGGGAGGCCCGGGGCGTGACATAACAGGTCATCAAGTGAACATGGACCAGCGAATGAAGATGGGGTGCAAAGGTTGGATTATTCCTGAATTACGATAAGGTGGAACTATTACCGTTTTTTATCGTCAAACTATAAGAAGACCGTTAAAAGATTAGATTATTAGTTTCTATTTTCCCAATAATGTATATGACATGCTTCGTATATCTCAAGCTTATTGATATGCACTAATTAGTAGTGTATAAGTGTATGTTTTTATGTTTGATTTGTGTGTATTATTTATCATTTTATTTAGTTTGTAAACATTTGTGTGATTTTAGTTGTAATTGTATTTTAATCTTCATTTATAAGTTGTAAAATAGATTTAGGATTTATGGTGTTGGAAAAGAGGACTTTGAAGAGAATAAAACAAGAAATTTGACTGCCCAGGAGCAAAATCCGACCGGGTAGAAATCCCCACCCGGTCGGGTAAGATTTAACAACCGAAGAAGCAAGGAAATTGCCAGACCTGGTCGGGTCCCCTACTTGACCCGGTTGGGTCAGATGTGACCCGGAACACCAGAACATGCTGAAGATCGCCAGAACGTGGGAAATATTTGATTTTGACATTTACCCGGTCGGGTGGGCACTTGACCCGGTCGGGTAAATGCCCCAGGGTGTTGAAAACACCTATAAATAGCACCATTTTCCTTCACTTTTCATAATCCCTTCTTCCATACTCTTAAGCTCAGTTTAGAATAGTATTTCTTTTTTTATTTTTATAGCATGTTTAGTCTCCAAATGAGGAGCTAAACTTCCATTTCTTGGTGTTGCTCTTGAAGCTTGTTGATTATTAAAGTTGTGAGTTATTTTCTTAACTTCTTCCCTTGAATATTAATTATTCTCTTAATCTATCTATATATTAATGTTGGGGAGTGTTGCTAAGATGACAATTAGTTAACATCTCGACATTAGTTATAGTAGTATTTATTTTCTTCCTCTATATATTAATGTTGGGAGTGTTACTAAGATGACAATAAGATAACATCTTGACATTAGTTATAGTAGGATTATTCATATTTAATCTTCTTCCTTGAATTTTAATTCTTCCCTTAATCTATCTCTATATTAATGTTGGGGAGTGTTGCTAAGATGACAATTAGTTAACATCTCGACATTAATTACTACTAGAAACGATCAACGAACGATGGTTAATCGTTGATGGTTTCACAAGTAAGTAACTTCGGTTTATTAATGCACGGTCGTGGTTAATAAACTTAAGAGGGATTAATTTTGTTGGTTAAACCGAAAACGTTGTGTTGAGGTTGTCAATCTCAATTGATTCCATCAAGGAGTTAAGAGATTAAATGCTACTATTAAGTCGGTATATGGGCAGTGTTCTATACTTGACTAATAGTAAGGGTTATTAATGAACGGTCGTTGTTAATAACTACCTTCGATGAATTGGATATACTCCTCGATTGAGTATTCGAGAGGGGACAAGTTACAGATATAACAATGATCAACTAAAATATATCAACAAGTGGAAAGTAGCAATGCCAAGTCCTTTTTATTTTTGAATTAAATCTCATATAAGTCCTTCATCTTGGTATTTTTATTAATTAAATTCCAACAATACCAAAACCCCCCTTTTATTTACTAGTTCATAAAAAGAGAATTATTCCTTTCCCTGTGGATACGAACTCTACTACGCTATACTACGTATAAGTGTTGTATTGAATATTTATTTTGACGCACCGTGACAAAGTGCATGTCAAATTTGGCGCCGTTGCCGGGGAAAGGCAATTATTTTTCTTTTTATTTTTTCTCATAAAAATCAAAAACAAAAAAAATAAAAAAAATATTTTTTTTAAAAAAACTTACTCTTCTATTTTCTGAGCTTACATGAGTTATGAGTATATGGATGCCAACATATCATCCTTAGAGAGTCAAATTTCCTTCTTGACTTCTCTAATAAAGGAATTTATCTTAAACTCGGAAGCTCAAGATGCCAAGACATGCAACATTTGCATGTCTCACAGGCATTTTACGGATTTCTGTCCAAAGATCCAAGATGAATACCTTGAACAAACTGATGATGTTGGTTACGAAAGAGATGTACCTCACATGAGGTATGATCCGTTCTCCAACTCTAACATGTCTACGGAGGATATGGTCCGGGCTATTGCTACAAACATGACCACTATGCAAAACAAAATGGTGCAATTCCAAAATGAGACCAAGTCTAGCATTTTGAACTTGGAAACTCAAATCAGTCAAATAGCCAGAGCCGTGAGTAGGCTTGAAGCAAGGGATTCAGAAAAACTTCCTTCTCAAATAGAATGTGATCCTGAACAGCAAACTTTTGCAATCACATTGACAAATGAAAAGGAAATGCAAAAGGAGATCCAGAATCCAAAAGAAGTAGAAGAAGAAAAAGACACGGAGCTCCAACTGGTCAAAGAAGAGGATAAGCCGAGCTTCAAATTCAAATTTTTGTCATTGTCATCCTTTGAGGTATCTCCATCATCACTGGACGCTTTAAGAGAAACTCATAAACTTGAAAAGGACAATGATATTTCTGAAATCTTCTTCAAAATTGAGGGATCGAAAAACTTCTCATTGACCATGCTAAACGATAATTTCTTCCCCTTCCTCCCACCACATGAGTCAATGAAAATCTGAATATTTGATCCTGAAAAGATTTCCAAAGTGAAGTGTCGAGAAATTTACCATTCCTATGGAAGTCCTAGGAGTGAAAGTGTGAAGAAGATAAACTATCACGATCCAATTTTAAATGACTGAACATAATGATGACGTCGTGCCGCGACGTTAAATAAGGCGCTTCTTGGGAGGCAACCCATGTAAGGTACGTTTACTTTTTATAGTTTAAGTTTACACTTCAAAAAAAAAAATATTGACCTGGGGAAGAACCCGGTCGGGTATGAAACCCAACCCGGTCGGGCCCTTCATAGAACACAGCACCCGGCCAAATCGCCCGGGTGAGGAAGATGTGAAACAGAGGAAAAATAAATACGCCCGACCGGGTCAACTTATATACCCGGTCGGGTGTTTGTGTTAAAACACTCTCTAGATAAGCGACATTTAGGCCCGACCGGGTCCACTAACCCACCCAGCCGAGTGATCGGGAAAAACCTCAGATAAGGGTCGGGCAGACCCCCTTCTGCCCCATTTCATCCCCTACCTTCGAAAAAAAATCTCCATTTCCACCATTTTCAAACTCCATACATTTGAATCTTCTCCATTTCAACACCAAATCCATCAAATAAACCCATCTTCTTCATCTCCTCCTCATCCTCTACATTTCCATACCCACCAAAACACCCACAACCCACCAAAAATCCAAATCACCTTACTCCACAAACAACAAAAGCCGAAATTTCCTCACCCAAAAAGAAAGAAATGACACCAAAAAGGGCAAAGAGATTCATTCTCTTGGACATCTCGGACACAAGCACTAGGGACAGTGCCTTGATTAGCTTGGGGGGAGAATTTCATGGAAAACTCACATTCATACTCTATATTCTTGTATTTAAAAAAACAAAAAAAGAAAAAGAAAAAAAAGCTTGTTAAGTTGAAAACCTGAAAAGGCAACTTAAGCAAAAATAAGGCAAAAATAAGAGTGAGTTGTGAGGATTAAAACAGAAAAATGTGGGAAGCTGGGATGAAAACCCGAAAGGGCACCTAGGCAAAATGAGAGAATGAGAGAAAGTATTTTCTTTTATTTCTGCAGGATCCTAAGGGTAACGAAAAAAAATGAGGTTGATGAGAAATATGGAGTTGAAGACCCCTCTTTACTCTTATATTTTTGGGGATATTTTTTGTGTTGTCCTAAAAACACTCTTGGATGTTTTGTGTGGATACTCTTGTCATTTTAAGGACTTATTGGGCTAGATTTGTTTTACTCGAGACGAGTAAAGGTTCAAGTGTGGGGGTGTTTGATATGCACTAATTAGTAGTGCATAAGTGTATGTTTTTATGTTTGATTTGTTTGTATTATTTATCGTTTTATTTAGTTTGTAAACATTTGTGTGATTTTAGTTGTAATTGTATTTTAATCTTCATTTATAAGCTGTAAAATAGATTTAGGATTTATGGTGTTGGAAAAGAGGACTTTGAAGAGAATAAAACAAGAAATTTGACTGCCCAGGAGCAAAATCCGACCGGGTAGAAATCCCCACCCGGTCGGGTGAGATTTAACAACCGAAGAAGCAAGGAAATTGCCAGACCTGGTCGGGTCCCCTACTTGACCCGGTTGGGTCAGATGTGACCCGGAACACCAGAACATGCTGAAGATCGCCAGAACGTGGGAAATATTTGATTTTGACATTTACCCGGTCGGGTGGGCACTTGACCCGGTCGGGTAAATGCCCCAGGGTGTTGAAAACACCTATAAATAGCACCATTTTCCTTCACTTTTCATAATCCCTTCTTCCATACTCTTAAGCTCAGTTTAGAATAGTATTTCTTTTTTTATTTTTATAGCATGTTTAGTCTCCAAATGAGGAGCTAAACTTCCATTTCTTGGTTTGCTCTTGAAGCTTGTTGATTATTAAAGTTGTGAGTTATTTTCTTAACTTCTTCCCTTGAATATTAATTATTCTCTTAATCTATCTATATATTAATGTTGGGGAGTGTTGCTAAGATGACAATTAGTTAACATCTCGACATTAGTTATAGTAGTATTTATTTTCTTCCTCTATATATTAATGTTGGGAGTGTTACTAAGATGACAATAAGATAACATCTTGACATTAGTTATAGTAGGATTATTCATATTTAATCTTCTTCCTTGAATTTTAATTCTTCCCTTAATCTATCTCTATATTAATGTTGGGGAGTGTTGCTAAGATGACAATTAGTTAACATCTCGACATTAATTACTACTAGAAACGATCAACGAACGATGGTTAATCGTTGATGGTTTCACAAGTAAGTAACTTCGGTTTATTAATGCACGGTCGTGGTTAATAAACTTAAGAGAGATTAATTTTGTTGGTTAAACCGAAAACGTTGTGTTGAGGTTGTCAATCTCAATTGATTCCATCAAGGAGTTAAGAGATTAAATGCTACTATTAAGTCGGTATATGGCAGTGTTCTATACTTGACTAATAGTAAGGGTTATTAATGAACGGTCGTTGTTAATAACTACCTTCGATAAATTGGATATACTCCTCGATTGAGTATTCGAGAGGGGACAAGTTACAGATATAACAATGATCAACTAAAATATATCAACAAGTGGAAAGTAGCAATGCCAAGTCCTTTTTATTTTTGAATTAAATCTCATATAAGTCCTTCATCTTGGTATTTTTATTAATTAAATTCCAACAATACCAAAACCCCCCTTTTATTTACTAGTTTTATAAAAAGAGAATTATTCTTTTCCCTGTGGATACGAACTCTACTTCACTTATACTACGTATAGTTGTTAGTATTGAATTTATTTTGACGCACACACGACAAAGTGCACGTCACTTATCACTTTATTAGTCTCATTGTTTTTTTTACAGAAATAGGCTTAAATTGATAACACATCATTCAGATAGTGGGTAAATCGACAAAATGACTCCTGAAAACCGCCGTCCCTCGAACCAGACTCAGAGTTAACCGCCGCAGCAATATAACTCACTGATCCATTAATGGGCACAAATGAGCCAAAGACGGTCAACACGGTCAAATCATCACCCACATCGAAAGTTAAAAACACCATCTTATAACTGGCATAAAAGAAACAAACATAAACTGACACAAACCAACAATTTAAAATAAATAAAAGCACAAAAATAAAGGTCTTCATTCAATCTCCCAAAAAACCCCAAACTGTCACGTTCCTGGTGTAGGCTCATGCCTCGTTGACGATGGCGGGGGGTGGCGGCTCGGGAGTGGGACGAGCCATCGGAAACAACTGCTCCATTCGGATCGCAGCATCCTCCTCATCGAACATCAATTCATCCTCTTCGGTCCAGATCTCCCTACCGCCACACTGTCCGATCAACTTTTCCAAACTATCTTGCGTTGGGTCTACTTCATCCCCATCCAGCCGCGACCCGACTGCCCTGGCCTTGTTCGTAATCTTCACCATATGGGTGCTGCTGGAAATGAACCATTCTGCATTCGTATAAACAGGGAGCCGTCGAGAATTCCTCATTGCGAACAAAAGAAAAAGATAGAGACTATCGAAAGTTTTCTCCGACAGTCCAAGACTCACACCAAAAGAGAAAACACGCCTGAAAGCAAGTACGAATCTACAAGAGAAATCTCTATTCGCACGAAACCCTACCTAGGGGGGAAGACCGCAAGCCTTAGATGGCACCACTCACCTTTATTAGTCTCATTTAAACTATTCTGTGTCATTTATTTAAGCTGTATATGAAATATGAAACAATCGATTCAGGTATTGTTTAAAAAACGATCCAATGCACTGTTTTTTGTTTAGTTAGGTTGCTACCCGCTGAGTCGATTTTGAATTATGTAATTTTAGTTGACATATAATAATATACTCCGTACTAATTTACCAAGAAATAGCAATATTACAATTTTTAATTTTTATATCCCACAAAATGGCAAATATAAAGACAAAAGCACGTACACTATCATTAACACTGATAATATGATACTCCGTATATAATTCATCAATTATCATTTATCAGAAACTAAAAAAATTAACAAATTAAAAATTCGTTATAGGTATTAGGTAAGAAAATCATACCTTAAAATTTTAGATACAAATGGAGATCGGTGAATATAGCTCCTCTTTTGTTGCCAGCCTGTGGCGCTTTTTCCCTGTTAGTTTTCGTCCGGGGAATTGTCGTCTACTCTCGTCAGTCGAAGACTTGATGGAGCTAAGTTGCGAATAAACACATTTAGCATATTAAGGTTTGGCACAACACTTAAGAAAAATTAATTTGGATAGTGATAAAAAGATAAAAAGTTGAAAAGTAAAGTGTTTATTACTCATACTCCGGTATTAAATTCAAAATACATCCCAAAAAGTGTGCTCTCTAGCAAACATATCAATATGAGAAAGTACCTAGTTACACACTTCAATGATTACTGAGAAAATAAAAATAGAACGTGTACACCGTACCTAAAAATCTAAAATGGGACCGAATAAATGCGTGGATGGAAGCATTTCAATTGCCAAATAGGGAGGGGTTTTACAAGAGTTCAGTAGAGCACAGGCAACCCCAGTTGCAGCGTCCACTATTGATTCCTTTTTCATGTCTTCACGTTCTCTTTTTTTTTGAAATAATGTCTTCACGTTCTCTTGGAACGCTCAATTTGGTGTTTAGATATAATACGTAGTAATTCATTTAATAAAAAAGCTACTTTTCAATTTAAGGACTGCTAGATTTTTTTTTTAATAACACGTACGCACTAGCTATAATTAGGGATGGGCATAAAACCCGAACCGGTTGTAATGCCGGTAGGGGCGGGCATGAATCCCGGTCCCGTTGTCCCATTCCGGTATATCCCGAAACCGTACCGGTGTTGTCCCGTTCCATTTGGGTCTCATTGATTTTGTCCCGCACCGGTCTCGTACCGGTTTAAAACGGGACGGGACCGGGACATTGGAAGGTTATCCCGAACCGTCCCGTTGTCCCGTTTGTAATAACTATATAGATTTTGTAGCATGTGACTAGTTTGTAATGTCAACACAAAAAATAAATGATAACATGTTTTTAGTTTTTCAAGCCCAATTTTTAAATTAAAAATAATACCTAACATATATATTTACTAACATAGGTTTTTATCTCACTTTATATATCCACATATGAGTATCTGATGTGTGTTTTCTCGCACTTAAAATAGTTGTAGAAAAGTGGTGTAAAGTACGAGTATCGTCTCCACAGGGACGGACAAAAGGGAAATAAAGATTAACTAAATTCAGCGATTAAAAAGAAATAAATAAAATAAAAGTGCAATTGTGCGAGATTGGTTGGTTGAATTAAAAATAAAACTAATGCTAATGAGCGATGAAAATAAAAGATCGGTTTCTTCTTAATTAACGACGAAGGGAACAGGGATTGATTCCGGGGTAACCAGATTTCTGACAGATCAGGCCTAATTACATGAATTTAATTTAATTGAGCCTAGCTAATCATTACTAAGTTCTTACCGCTCTCGCGGCGTAGAGTACAATAATTTAGGGGACCAGGCTGATCTCTCATGCGACAGGATTCTAAATTATTGCCAAGACGAGCGATCTTACGGCCCCTTAATCGCTACTAATCTCTTAGCGAACGATTAAGTGTGTGTGAATGTGTCCTAGAACAAATTAGATCTCTCTTAATTCATTCTACATGCAATTGTAATTCTAGCTGCAGTCTAGGTTACAAGAGATATCAATTAAATTATTCAAACACAAATTAAACGGCATTCATGCAATTAAACCGACAAGAATCTAGCCATACATCATGATTAACCCCTTCATCAACCCCAAATCCCTAATTAAACTACTCACAATTCATAATTGAAGAATGAACAGAATTGGGATGAATAGAAATAATTGTCATTAATTAAAAAGATGAACTTACAAATAATCCCAGGGTCTTGGAGTAAACAATCGTAAAAACGCAAGTAAATTCGTCCCTAGGCCTCTCCGTAATATTCGTAACCCCGAAAAGTGGGTATGGAGGCCTTATTTATAGAAAACAGTAGAGTTTGAGCTGAAAAAGGATAAATCGGGGCCAGGCACGGTGCCAGGCACGATCGTGCCTGCGACCGTGCCTGCGGAAGAGACGCGCAAAAATTATGCAGACACGATCGTGCCTGCACCGGACACGATCGTGTCTGGCTGCCAGTAGCTTCACGTTGATTTAGATGGCAGGCACGATCGTGCCTGCCCTAGGCACGGCCGTGCCTGCCCTTTTCTTCACCATTTTTCTTCGTTTCTCGTTCCGAATGCTCCCGAATGTCTACGACGTCGATCCAAATGCTCTTTCTTCACCAGAATTTCGTCGTGAATCTCCCGGTGGCCTCCAAATCTTCCAAATCTCTCTCGAATGCCTTCAAATCCTTCCCGAATGCCTCTCAAGCGCCGATTGCCGGACTTTAACTTCTTCAAATCACCTCCAAATGCAATGAAACTTGATTCAACGCCTGTTAAACACAACTTGAGCCAAAATTGAGACTTGCAACGCCTTAAAGCCAGGAAAATCATCAAGATCCGACTTGAACACGCATCAAATGCGTGTCTAAATACGGACTTATCAGACTCCCCCACACTTAAGCTTTTGCTTGTCCTCAAGCAAATCGAACAACGGGACTTACGATAATCACCACACGGAATTTAAAACAGTTAGCATACTCACGTAGTTAACGGGATATTCACAGGACAGACAATTTAAATCAAGAAAATTCTTCCCTAAACTACACCTTTGTACTCAAGCTAAACTATTTGACACAATTATTCACAACATCCTCAAAGTAATGACAGCATTCACTAATAAGCTAGCTACTGATCAGAAGGACTTGTGAATTTGATGGTGAATGGATAATAATGAAAGTAGTCCCTTTATCTTGAGAGATAGGAATATTCTAACAAAGACTTAATGGATTTAGGAACTTCAGGGCTATTTTTGAGGATAGAGAACTCAGTAGGCCACAAATTAGGAACAATCATTTACGCCTATGCAAAGAGTAGACATGGTGTACAACTAAGCTAAACCGTCTCGGCACTTTTGTGCTTTGACGTATACTTGAAGTACGCGGAGGACTAAAGCTAGTTTTTCAATAGCCTCCAAGTTCATTGATTAAGTTTAATTTTCCTTGTCATGTTGGCACGAGAACGCCGTTTCTTTCGAAAGATACCCAAGTCTCATCTTACGCTTTTTGACCGGGGCTCCCATTCTCTTTTTCGTAAAGTAAGAGGTCTAGCTATATTAATTTTTCACCTTTCGGATTCTCACTAGACATTACCCCATTCTAATCTCGGCCTCACCAAGGAAAAATAGCCATTAAAGTTCATTAATTAAAAAGTGAATCCATGCCCACAATGCAATCCTCGAAAGTATCAAATTCCTAAAAAGTGACTGCTCTTACCCCATTTGGGGCATAGGAGCAGTGCCAAAAATGGCTCCTACACAAAATTCCCTAAACTTATCAAATTAATCCCTTAATTCCCTAAACATCAAGACTAAGTCAAAAATATTCACGGGTAAGGAAACAGGCCATTTGGCTATGGAGCTAAATTAATTGGGTAAACAAAGAACGGTCAGGCTCAAAATGGCTTCTCCTAAAGGGTCTTATTCAGGTAGGGTGGATGACTAATGGATTAAATCAATGGGTAACTAATGCCTTCATCCTTTCAACAACTAGATTATAGTGCAAGCAATTTAAGCCTAAACACTTCAAGAATGTCATAAAAGCATAGTCAAAATGCTAGCCAGCTCACAAAGACACAGTTTAAAGAAAAATTTTCAAAATTTTTCATGAATTTCCTATGAATATACAACTAACACCTGCGCATGCTAACTCTAATAAATCTCATGTAACAACCACTGCCCGAATGCCCAATTCACTCCCCCACACTTAAACTTTGGCATCGTCCTCGATGACCAAATATGCATTATGTACTAGGGGTAAAGAGGAAAGGGTCACGCGTGCTCAAAATTAACTCAAATTAACATTACGCATCAAGTTCAAAGAATCATGGAAACTCCCCTATGCGTTGGTCAGTCAGGAATAGAACTTGGTCTTGATTCGCACGAACACATTCATCCACTAAGCTGCAACAAATCATGAACACCAAGCAAAGCACAAAATAAAGAGTTAATGTAAAAGAGTGAGAGTGTGAGTGTGATAGTGTTTACGGTACAGTCATCCAACAATATCAGAATACAGATGCTAGCAGAGGACAATCTAATGAAATCTAAAACTCAGGAGGAGGTGGCGGTGGATAGGCATCGAAGAATGAACTCCAGCTGGTCTCCATGGAGGTGAGTCTCTCATCAATCCGTGTATACTGAGACTGGAGCTGTGAATAGTGGAGTGCCTGGTCCTCCCGCATCTCTCTGTAGAAGTCCTGCTGCTCGAAGCGCATCTGATCGAACCGCTCATGCTGCTCAGCGGACAACTGCCGATAGACGGCATCCTGATGCGCATGCATCCCCGCCCAAGAATCCGGAAAAGCTGTGCCGTAGGGGGGTGCAGCGTATGAAGCCTCGTGAGCAGCCTCCTCCATCTCTACCTCATCATCATCATCATCAGCGTCATCATCATCATCGTCATCCGCAGCTTGTTGTCCTCCTCCTCCTGCTGGTGCTGCCGGCTGTGTCCTCCTCCTCGCCACGCCAGTGTTGACCTCGGGGAGCCGGGTCAATGCAACAAAACTGGAGCTCTCCTCCATCCTCTGAAATCGATCCCCGAATCCCATCCCAGTCAACAGTCGCGTAATGAATGGGCCAACAAAGATAGCCTTGATGTGGTTCGTGGCTTGGCGGTGGAGGAGTCTGGCGATGAGATAGCCCATGTGGGGCTTGCGGTTGTAGATCATACAATATAAGCAGAAGAGGTCCGTCTGAGTGACCTTACCGGCAACCTCGGCCTTGCCGGTGATGGTGGAGGAAAGGAGTGCGTGTATGATGCGGTACTGGCGGGGGTAAAGTAGGGTGCTAGGGGACTTCTTTGGTGTGTAAGTCCCGCCATCTCTCGTAATCGACTCCCAGAATGCCTGGCGGTTAACGCCAGGGGGGAAGTCTGTCAAAGAAGTCTCGTGCTGTCCGTCATCCTCAATCCCCGTAAAGCCCAAATGATAGCGCACCTCTGCCATGGAGATGGCATGGTCCTCCTCGAATGCCCGGAACTTGATGACGGGCCTATGGTTGTCATCAATAGGGATGACCTTCGGCATCTTGAATGTTGCCAGCACCTCGCAAGTAATCTCTCTATAAGTCATATCACGGATCCCAAAAAATAGGTGCCTCCACCACCCACGTCTCAAAAGGAACATCACGTCATCTCTCACTCCTGCTGCCGTGAGAGAGTCCTCATCTGGAAAGTAGAATGTGCCCATAGGCTTTTGCAGCAGCTCCGTATGCTTCAGTTCGTCCCGCAGTTGCGGGAACCTGGGCTGGTACCGGCTGGTGTTGCCTCGGCTAGAGCCGGCACCTCCACCCCTAGTGTGCTTTTGCCTTGGTGCCATCTGTCAACACAAATCAAAACAAGAATTCCAACGGGGCTTCCAAATGTTAGAACAAATTTTCCAAGTACAGCAATGGCCCCGTCAGCAATGAATCAAGCGCAAATATCATTATAGTAGAACAAACCCAAGTTTAACCAGAATAGTTGAAAAGTTTGAATTTTTATTAAAGAAAAGTTCTTTAAATAAAAGTTCAAATTTTCAACGACACACGGTATGAACAAGGTTACAAGAAAGCATATTTATCACAACGGTGTTTGTAGAATGGCATTCCTCCCAAAAGAATTAGCAAAAGGATCAGAATTGGGGGAAAAACCCAAAATTCTCAAATTGGACAAAATTTGGCCTAAAATTGGGGATTTATGCTCAAAAGGACTCAACAACAAGGGTTCAATATCACAAGCAATAATTCATTCCTTAATTTAAGCATCAAGCACAAAAATCCCCAAATTTTTCTCAAATTCATCAATTTTCAACCCTAAATTGGCTAAATTAGCTCAAACATTAGGGATTTCAATCAAGAGGCAAATTCACCATTTTTCTTCGTTTCTCGTTCCGAATGCTCCCGAATGTCTACGACGTCGATCCAAATGCTCTTTCTTCACCAGAATTTCGTCGTGAATCTCCCGGTGGCCTCCAAATCTTCCAAATCTCTCTCGAATGCCTTCAAATCCTTCCCGAATGCCTCTCAAGCGCCGATTGCCGGACTTTAACTTCTTCAAATCACCTCCAAATGCAATGAAACTTGATTCAACGCCTGTTAAACACAACTTGAGCCAAAATTGAGACTTGCAACGCCTTAAAGCCAGGAAAATCATCAAGATCCGACTTGAACACGCATCAAATGCGTGTCTAAATACGGACTTATCAGTATCTCATCACTAGAACACATGATTTTGAATAAACTAATTCATTTTTGCTTTGTTTTAAATTTAAATTTCAAATTTTGCTAAACCTAACTAAAATCTAATACGTAGTAGCTTTTAGCTTGTGATGAATATCAATTAACTTTTAAAATGTTAATATGTTGGTGCATGATACTTTAGAAATGCAAATATATATTAATTACAAATGATTATTTTTTGTTAGTTTGGGACGTCTCGAACCGTCCCGAACCGTTCCGAATTATCCCCGTCCCGATTTAAATGGGACAATACTAGGACAAAGGCTTGTCCCGTACCGTCCCGTCCCGTTATTATTAATTGGGACGGGACCGGGATAACCCTAATCCCGAACCGTCCCGACCCATGCCCACCCCTATGTAATGGTATTGAACCGAATACTGGGTATTTAAATGATTCTATAGATTTGAACAGGGACGGATCCAAGATTCTGAGTCAAGGGGGCGAAAATTTTCGTTAGTGTAGGGGGTGATTTTTTTTTGTTAGTGTAGCGGGGTGAAATTTTTTTCCCTAGTATAGTGGGGCGAAATTTTTTCGCTACTGTAGGGATATGCGGCTATTTTTATTCAAAAAATGATATTAATACATGCACATCCTGAACGACATTTAAATCTATTACATTCTAAGTTTAGACGATGACAAAGACATCAACCGATACATTTTTAATAACTTCTACATTGTTTAACCTCATGAATCGGTTATTGAATTGTAATTTTTGTCCACCAAGGAGGGTGTTCGTGAGTCATGACTCATGAAAAGTTTTCTTAATATTACAATAGTAGTATACTAATAAGTATGAGATTGTTATTTTTAGAATAATATGCACCACGCACACACACATATATGGTGCATATTATATTTTAATATTTTTATTAATTCTATAATAATTTAGAGTTTATTATCCATGCAATAAATTATTTTTAGAAGCAAGAAGTAAATGAATTATGTAATCTAATGTCTATAAATATTTATATTTTGGATTCATTTCATGTGATCTAAAAATTGTGTAATTAGTGTGTCTGGTATTTAATATTGTTTGATATATATTTTACGAAATCCAGTACTTGTTATCTAATAAAGATAATTAAACATTACAAAACTAGGAATTCTTATATAATAAGTATCCTACATCTTAAATAACGAGTTACTCTATTGTTTATTTGTTTAAGTTATGTAAATTATTTTAGATGTTTCTTCTTTTAAATCTCTAATTAAGTATTACATTATGTAAGACTATATATATTAATTTTGAAAATTAAAAGCTAAGGGGGGCGAATCTAATTAAATTATGAAAGTTTTATGAAAATATTACATATATGATAAAAAAATTGAATGTCCAAGGGGGCGGTCGCCCCCCCCCCCCCCTAAATCCATCCCTGGATTTGAAATGGGTACGAGACCGATCTTAGATTTTGAGAACCAAATAAATACTGAATCGGAGCGTTCAGAAATAATGCATTTGAATTTTTTTCATACCAATAAATCTCTTTTATATATCAACAATTGTATAACTCAAGTATGTATTCATCGTCCCTAAAATAGCTAAATGTGTGTGCTTATATATATTGTTTTTTTCTTTTGCGATAATTTATGTTATATTTTAGTATGTATTGAAAGAATGTTAAAGTTTTAAAAAACATGGGAAAAGGTGCAAATAAGCTCATGTACTAACCAAAAAAGTCAAATAAGCCCTTATTTAGGAGGCTATGTCCGGCCATCACCATTTAGGGTGATTCCATGTGGAATTTTTTGATGAATTTTTTTGAGAATCTTATTCATTAAGTCTAGTTTACTCATACCAAATTTCAACTAAAAATTAAATCAGGGAGGCATTCAAATGAATTCTTGAAGATAACTGCGTAGTTAAAAGCACAGTTATCTTCAAGAATTCATTTGAATGCCTTTTTGATTGACGTTTTAGCTGAAATTTGGTATGAGTAAACTAGACTTAATGAATAAGATGCTCAAAAAAATTCATCAAAAAATTCCATCGGGAACCACCCTAAATGGCGACTACCAGACATAGCCTCCTAAATAAGGGCTTATTTGACCTTTTTTTGTTAGTACATGAGCTTATTTGCACCTTTTCCCAAAAATCATTAATGACTATTCAGTTCTAGTAATGTAGTGTGTATGACTTTTTGTTGTATCATGTTTATGCAATTTGCTAATTTTACAACTTAATTAATATGGTTTAAATCTTAGCTCTCGCAGTTCAACTATAAATTAAATTAGAACTAATATTTAACCTAGAACAAAGAAGAAGGTTGATTTTTTCTATTATATTCAACAATTTGAGGATATTCTTTTTATATTTTCATATAAACTTAGTGATTAAAGATGATATTTTTCTCGTGTATCATCATTTAGCTATACTTTTTAAAGTTATGTTACATTGTTAGTGTATTGGTGAATTTTAGTAATACGTATGCAATTTCTTAGAGAGCCTCCTACAAAACTATCGAATTAGTTGACTCATCGGCATCGAGATGCTTGCTCGTAAGAAAGCCACATTTTGGTGGCACAAAAACTGATCTAGAAAGCCCTAGCAAACACTACGGCTTAACAGGCTAAGTGTTATAACTTTCAAGAATATTTTAAAGGGAAAAGCGCATATATGGTCCCTCAGTTATCCACGTAATTGAAATCTCATACCTGTATTTCTGAGATTGTAAATGTCACGCCTCAATTGTTCAAATTGTTGTAAATGTGGTCCTTCAAGTAGTGAAATGTACTCTCACCCACATTGTATATTTCACACCTCAAAAGGGCCACATTTACATCATTTTGGACAATTCAGGGGTGACATTTACAATCTCCGAAACATAGGTCTGAGATTTTAATTTCGTGGATAACTGAGGAACCCTACTTTAAAACTTATTTTGAAGGAAACAAACTTTTGCATATGATGGGGTATATGGATTTTGTCCCTTCTTGAAGGAAAACAACTTATACATATGATGAAGTAGATGGATTGGAATGCTAGGGATGGGCCGAGTTCGCAGGTGGGCTGAGTTCGCTGGTGCTGGTTTGGAATGCCTATTAGCTCTCCTAGCTATTAGGCTTTGACACTGCTTGGCAGTTACTGTGCGCTGGAGCAGAGTCCACTTGGTGGATGGGGCTTCACTGTCTCGGATTACTTGGACTTTGTTGATGGCGGACAGCTTATTTGATGTATGTTTGTTACGAGCCGGGTTTATCCCGTGCACTTTTGGAATTTGTAAAAGTTTCTCTCCTTGCCCCCACCGTATGGTGGGGAAGGGGGCGGACACGGTTGATACTATTTTTGGTTAGCTTGCTAGCTTATATAGTTTTGACTTTTTGATGCATTGTAATATGCTATATTTCTTGATATATATATTTACATTTTATCCAAAAAAAAAATGAAGTAGATGGATTAAGACTCACCGCCCACATACTCACAAGACATTTGGTCCCGCGCATCAAAAAACACGCTACGCCTCTCGACTGGTCCCCTCGACTAGACGAGCACTGCTACTCACAGATACTTAGATCACTCACACAAGTTACTTACATGAATCAACAGAATCATCCTATACCATGATTGCATCATTCAGGGATGAATTGGGGGGGGGGGGGCGATCTCCCCCTTGGACTTTCAAAATTTTCTACTATGTATGTAATATTTTTATAAAATTTTCATACTTTAAATAAATATATATGTCTTCGCCCCCCTTAACGTTTAGTTTTCAAAATTAATATATAGTCTTACGTAATGTAATACTTAATTTGAGATTTGGAAGAAGAAACATCTAAAATAATTTACGTAGCTTAAACAAATAAGCAATAGAACTACTCATTGTTTAAGATCTAATTAATGTATTGTATAAAAATTTCTAGTTTTGTAATGTTTAATAATCTTTATTAGATAATTAGTAGTCAATTTTATAAAATATCTAACGATATTAAGTACCGTACCAGACACACTATCTAGTTAAACAGTTTTCAGATTATGTGAAGTAAATCCATAAGACCATAACATAATTTTTTACATCACATTATACAATTCATTTACTTTTTACTTTCTTAAAACAATCTATTGTATAGATAATAAAATTCAACTTATTTTAGCATTAAAACAAATATAATATGTACCATATATATGAGTTAGCAATAATATTTCTATAAATAATAATCTCATACATACTATTGTAATATTAAGAAAACTTCTCGTGACTCACGAACATCATCCTTGATAGACAAAAAATGCAATTCAAAGATCAATTATTTCTTTATTACGATAAGATTCATGTGGTTAAACAATTCAGAAGTTATTTAAAAGTATTGGTGAATATGTACCTTTTAAACTCTTTATCTAGAAATAATTTGATAAAATGTCATGTATCCTTTTTTATTTTCAAATAATTTTCCTTTGGTTTGTCATTTCTTACGCTTTAATGTATTACGGAGTAATACTTTTTTCTAGAGCACTTCAATTGTCTAAGTAAAAATGTTGTCGTGTATGTATTAATGCATTTTTTTTAATAAAAAATAAGTGTATAGCGCTACACTAGCTACAAAAATTCGCCCCGCTGCACTTGTGAAAAAATTTCGCCCTGCTGCACAAGTGGAAAAAATATCACCCCCTACACTATCGAAAAAAATTTCGCCCCGCTTGATTCAAAATCATGGATCCGTCTCTAGCATCATTCCCTCAACCGTGCACCCTTGGCAAAGAAAGATATGCTGCCTTCATGCCAGCAAGACAAAGTCAAGAATGCACTCTATCATGTACACACAGATGAGGCAGACTTTGGCGGCACCACATGCTCTCTTTTCAACTGTCGTAATTTTTCGCCCTTAGACTAGCTAACATGTGTAGGCATCTTATGCACTCAATGTTTATTATCACTATAATTAGTCCAATTATGGGTAGTTGCAAAGGTTCAAAAATCATTTAGTTTAGGAATTTATTCACTCTATTAAATTTAAATCTGTTCTCTAGAATATCACTAAGGGGTTACATGTGCAGTTATCAATTGGGGCAGATCTAGGGTTGTGATAGTGGGGCAGCTGCCCCCCTCAACAACAACGGCCCCCTAAATATATAGGGTATGTTTGTCAAATAGCTTATCAACCACCTTTTTGCTTGTTTGACCCATTTCAGCTGTTTCATTAGTCAAAGAAGCTAATAAGAATGTTTGGTAAATGACTTTTAAAATTAGCTTGTTGAGTTTGAAAAGCTGAAAAAAGGGATAGTTGAAGAAGCTAAGGGGAGCAACTTCAATTTATTCCCATAAGGGTATAGCTCGAAGTTCCCAAAGTGACTGCATATAGCTCCAATTTATTCCCAATGTGGTTTTACTCGTTTTTTTATCTTAGTCAACCCAATTATTTTGCTTCCCAGTTTTTCTTCTTTTCTCTCCTTTTGCTTTCATTGTTTTGAGTTAGCATTTTTTTAAATTAATCATTTAAGTAATATATACTAATAATTACTCTAATTATTTTAAACAAAACTTTTTAAATCAAATATTTAGTACTATCCAGACAAATACTATATGCTTAACTAATATTTTATATTATTAGTTATGCTCTCTATCTTGAATTTATTTGATGTTTCTGGTTTAGATGATTGAGTGATTATAAAATTAAACACTATAATTTTTTGTAGTATGATGAGTAGATATTAAAATATATTTTATTCAATAAATTTTAAAATTTCCAATTATAAAAATGATTTATATCGTTGAAGTAACAGTACTTATAAAGTTTTCATTCTTAGCAATAATAAAATACAATGAGTATTATTATGTCTTTTTATGTCTTTTTACATTCTATCGGCCATTTCGAAACAACCAATTTTACCAAACAGTTATTTATAATCAGCCGGTCAAAACAGCTAACACAACCAACTGTTAGAAAACAGTTGACACAACCAGCTAACGGCAACAGCTAACAGACATTTACCAAACAAGGCCATAATCTAAAACTTTACAAGATATTATTCAAAACATGAGTAAAACACAAGAAAAGTTCCACGGTCTAAGTGTGTGTGTCTCTAAACGTAAGATTTATATAATCTTATTAAAGTGATAAAAATTTCTCTAATTAGGAATGTAGGGGTCCTATTTTTGAAAGAAAACAATGGTAATCTTATTTGAGAATAGTTTTATAACTCTAATTTAGAAATTGTTCTCAAAATTTTATCTACAATGACATATTTGTACACATAATATAAATTGATCTTTTTATGCATACATATACATTTAAAATTTAATCTAAGTGTAGTTAGAAAACATTACTAATGCAATATTTTTTATTTTTTGAAATGTTTGATTTTATTACACTGTAAAATCGCCACCTTGAATAAATTTGGGGAAATGTGTAAATATACCCCTAAAGTATATGTGGAGGTACACATATACCTCTGAGCTTCTAAAAGGTGCAGAAATACTCCGCATGATCCTCAAAAGGAGTAAATTTACCCTTACTCAATTTAAATGAATAAATTATAAATTTAAAATTTGAAATTGAATAATTAATCAAAAATAAAGATCTACTTGTGTCCAATTCCTCCTTTAATGACTTTCATATCACATTATTTAAAATTGTTAGTATAAAAGGGGGTTTTTTACTTGGATATTACTAATTTTGAACTATTTACCCAAAAAGTGACCACTTTTAAAAAGAGGCAAAAAAGTGATCAAAAAGGTCATATATGTGCAATAAGAAAACATGATGTAACTGCAAAAATTTTAGGTCACTGTATTCGTTTTTTGTAACTGCAGCCACCACCCATGTCACTGTAGCCACCGCCCGTGTCACTGTAGCCACCGCCCATGTCACTTTAGTCACCGCCCATGTCACTTTAGCCACCGCTCGTGTCACTTTAGCCACCGCCCATGTCACTTTAGCCACCGCTCGTGTCACATTAGCCACCACCCGTATCACTACAGCTCCCTCCCCCTGCACCTCAACACCCTCCACTCCACCGCCGACACCACGGTTGATCCATCCCGCATACACACCCGGAAAACACCACCTTAGACAGTTGCCGTCCTACTCGTAACCACACTGGGACCAGACCCTCCCCAGCCGACCTCCCCGCCCCCACCGCCTCCTCCCTAGCAAACCAGCCCCCCTCCCAGACCCCTCCCCTGCCAACCAGCCCCCTCCCCAACCTCCCAGCCCCTCCCCTACCCCTCCCCAGCCAACCAGCCCCCCTCCCAGCCCCTCCCCTGCCAATCAGCCCCTTCCCCAGCCAACCCCCCCCCCTCTCTAACCCACCAGCCCCTTCCCAACCCACCAGTCCCCTTCCCCAGCCAACCAGCCCCCTCCCCGACACACCAGCCCCCTACCATCCCCTCCCTTGCCACCCAGCCCCTCCCCAACCCACCAGCCCACCAGCCCCCCTCCTCAGTCAACCAGCATTAGCCCCTTCCCCAGCCAACCAGCCTCTTCCTAGCCCCCAACCGCTGCACATTCGGAACCCAAAATCACACCTCAACCCCATCCCTGCAACTGCTGTCGTCAGTCGACATCAGATCTGAAGCTCTAACCTATCGAATCTCCGTCGCAATCGAAGCAATAGCGGATGTAGAGACCAAAACGATGTAGAAAGGAGAGGAAGGAGAGTTAGGCCAGTAGCGATTATCGTCTCTAAGGCTCGAGACGCCATCGCCGATGAAGAGGTCGTCGGAGAAGAAGAAGAAAGATGCGAAGGATAGTCGTGTGAAGAGATGAGGCGCAAAGAGATCGACGGAGAGAGAAGTCGGCGCTGATCGTCTCCTTCGCTCCATGCCTCCATCGTCGATTGGTTGCTGGCCGGTAGATAAGCCGTAAGGTGTCGAGAGATTGGGGCACTCGCTGAGAGGGAGACAGAAGGGTTAAGATTAGTTGTAAAACATATTTATGGAAAATTCAAAAAACGGTCATATTTCGGTTGTAGCTGTAGCAAATCGCTCTGTTGAATTTGAAGTCCTTGATATCCTTCTGTTACGAGATAGGTGGTCGACAGTCGAATTCCGGTGTGTGTCCCATGAATAGTATGAGTCATCTCATAGGTCGAAGAAGTTTGTCGAAGAAGTCATCTCATATGTCATAGGAATTTGAGTAAGGCTAAAGAAGATATATATTGGGTTGTTTCTTTGAAGTTTGAAGATTAAATATGAGTTCGAAAATGAAGATTCCTCAACAAATATAAAAAATTAAGTTTACCATAATACCATGTTCATATTTTCATAATACGTAGTATAATGCTCCCAATTTGTAAGATACATTAACTATTCACTTGGTCAACATAAATCATTATTAATCTTTTATTTATATGTCAAAAGTTTATGAAATTTGAAATTTTTTTACAGGTTTTGTAGCAGTTTCAATGTAGTTTCTGAATATGTAAATTTTATTTTCTAAAATTAATTTAAGTGTTGACATGATTAATTTATTTTATTGTCGGATAAACATCGTAAATCGTAAAGTGTCTTATAAAATATACTCCCCCCCGTCCCGCAAAGAAGTTCCCGCTTTCCTTTTTTAGAAGTCCCAAAAAGAAGTTCTTCTTTCCGTAAATGACAAGTTATCTACATCAAAACAGTGCAAAACATTATCAAACAGTGCCGAACATTGTTGAAACAGTGTTAAAACAGTAAAATTTACCACATGATAAGTTTATTTTCTTAATATGTATAGGTCAAACCGGGAACTTTTTTGCAGGACAGGTGGAGTAAATGGAGGCAGAGCCGTAGATAAGGCTATGCAAACAGACCTATAGCACAGGGCCTACAAAAACGGAAGGCCCATTTAAAAAAATATATATAGTATATATACATATATGGAAATATATATATATATATATATATATATATACACATACACATATATAAAGTAATTCTTTAATTTATAAAAATATGGAGTATGAAGTGTATACTAATATATTGATGGGAGCCCATTTGCTTTTATGAAGCACAATCAAATGCCGAATAGCCCATCTTTGAAACAAAAACAAAGCCTCTAAATTAAATGAAAATAAAAAAGCTAAAACCCTCCAACTTCCCAAAACAGGTCGGCACTTCACATTTGCACCATTACTTCATTTCTCTTTCTCCACAGCTTTGCTTCTCACATCCACTCTTTCACAGATTAGGATTTGAAATTCTGTTTTTGATTCTGTTCTAAATAAAAAAAATGTTGATTGCTTTACTTGGCCGAACGATTCTGTGATTCAGTTACTCTAGTGTTCCGGCCAAAGGTAATTGAGGTTATTTTGATTTCTTGATGTTATGCCTCCCGGAATGAAAAAGTACGAACTCGTCATGACAAGCTGAAGAAAAAACGAAAACCTGAAGCATTAATAAAATTTCAAGCAGAAGCTCTTGATGAATTTATCAAAAAAAGATCCTCAAGTTTGTGTTGAAAATCAAGGTTTTAATGTGGTTGACGGTGATGATGTGATAATTGTGAATGATAATGTAAATGCAGGATCTGGAAATTGTAATGATGTGCTAGTTGAGAGTGATGAATATTACGGAGTATATTTTACTCAATGTGCTAGATGATTTTGGTATTCTTGTAGCAAATCTAGATCTGAACGATTCATATGTACCTTAGATTTGTTCATTTATTTCTTAAAAAGGCTGATTCGCACAGGATCTCTTAGGGCCTGTTTGGTAACAGCTGCAATGGCTGAAACTGCTGAAATTGCTGCAATGGCTGAAACTGCTGAAGTGAAAAGTGTTTGGTAATATCTTGGCTGAAGTGGCTGATTGAATGTATATTTATCAAAAAGGGTATTTGTTTCTTTGCATTTTAATTATATGTATTTTACCTTTGCTAGAAGATTACGTGGAAACCACAATCAAGATCACTTGTTGGTCTTACCTTTTCCCATTCATCTCTAATATATTTGACTGCAAGTAACTCACACTCTCATCACCCTTATTCAGCCACAAGCCCACAAAAATCAAATAGATGAATAAATAGGTGGTGTATTTGAAGGCTTCAATTCGTTACCTTTGGATGAATCACGAGCAGCCGCGCAGGAATAATTCACGCATCTGGGAAGAAGAAGATGCTAGATGCGAAGAAGAGAATTACAGAAGAAGTATTCTATACGTAAAAAGCAGGGGATAACTATGTCTTTTTAATGGTTAACCGTATAAAAATAGAAATCAGCCCAAAAAGTAAGGGTTGGACTACTTTTTGTGCTTATAATAAAAATCAGCCAAATCAGCCCATTGAAGGGGTGTTTGGTGATTTTTTGGTATATTCAGGCTTATCAGCCTATTTATGCTGCTCCAAACGGCCACTTAGAGCCCGTTTGGAGAACTCTGTTTTCGGCTTATCAGCCAGGTTTTTCACCAAACACGTAATTTTTACTTTCGCGCGCTGAATTGTGTAATAAGCCGAAAAAGTAAGGTTGGAGTTACTTTTCTGGCTGTATTGGCTGAAGTTACTGTAGAGGACCATTTTAGCTATTTTTACATATAATTTTTTCTTTAATTTATTAATGAAATATATTTTTAAAATATTTTTTTCTTAAATCAGCAGAATCAGCCAAAACAGCCACTCCAGCCAGAATATCATAAATTTCAGCAAAATCAGCCAAAACAGCCGATTTTGGTGCTACCAAACGGGCTCTTAATGTGTCAAGCAGGCCCTGAATGGAGGTGAGGGAGTAATTAAATCTTGTTCGATATGAACAACAGTGAATTCGTATGGCACCATGTGAAACGGAATCTCAGTTCCCGGTGTCGTATACGAACAACAGTGAATTCGTATAAACACAAAACTGACTCCTCCACTATACGCCACTTATCTTTGGGCCCACTTACAGCTTTTTGAAACATGAGCACTGAGGTGAGGGACCGTCGTTAAAAGTCTTTTGAAACTTCTAAATTAAAAGCCCGTAAAAAGGGCTTTTTGATCAAATGTCTTTTTCCAGGCAAGCAAGTTGGCTTCTTGTATTTTTTTTCAACCAAATTCAAAATGTGAAGACTTTATTTATCGTACATGAACACATTTAGTCAAACAATTTTTGCTAACACGGTCGGTTTGGTGAAGAATTGTACTCAATTGCAAAACTTAGACCGGAAATGTAATCCAGTACTCGGTAACTAGTGCAATTTTTACGTAGAAATACCTTTTTTCAATAATTTATTTTATAGATTTTCTGAATCAATTTTAAATTGAAATTTTGTGAGTAATCCACATTTCACCTCAAAGAACTCCCCGGAGACACTTATTCTATATAGGAGGTGTTTGGATCTGAGTCTCAAAACTGATTCTGCTCCTTCAGGGAGCAGAAGCAGAAGCTGGGGTGTTTGAATGAAATTCCAGAAGCACTTCTGGAGCTCTAATTTACTCTCAGAATCAGTTTTTTAGAAACTGGGGGTACCAGCTTCTGAAAACTGATTCTGATTTTGCTGTTAAAAAAGAAGCAGAAGCCGAATCAGTTTCAAACACCCCATACTCTATAAGACATACTCCGTATATTGTGACATACCAGTAACACTTATTCTATATACTTCCTCCGTCGCTTGTAACTTTAGTACTCCCTCAGTCCCAAATTGTATGATACATTTACTATTCACTTGGTCAACACAAATCACTGTTAATATTTTATTTTATATATCAAACGTTTATGAAATTTGAATTATTTTTTGCAGGTTTTGTAGCGGTTTTAATGTAGTTTCTAAATATGTAAATTTTATTTTATAGAACTAATTTGAATGTTGACATAGATCAATTTGCTTTATCGTCAGTCAAACATCGTAAACCGTAATGTATCTTACAAATTGAGACGGAGGGAGTATATTTTATTTTTTGATCATCCTAATAAGTTTGTCACTTTACGTAGTACTCCGTAGTTAATTTGTGGTTGCTGATGTTTTTCTCTCTCCATAAAAGAATCATATGATTTTTCTTAGTGAAAATGGTCAAATAGGCTCTCGAACTTACATAAAAAGGTCAAATAAGACCTTATATAAGAGACTCTGTCCGGTCGTCGCCATTTGAGGCAATTCTCGGTGGAATTTTTTGATGGTTTTTTTGAGCATCTTATTTATTAATTCTAGTTTACTCATACCTAAGAACTTATTTGACCTTTTTTTATCTAAGTTCGAGGCGTATGTGGCTATGTGACTTTTCCCTTTTTCTTAAGAAAATTTGTTTGAAGGATCAAATAATAAAGTTGAGTTTCTAATAAGGATAAACATCCACTTAATAACATGAAGAAGAAAAAAATAGCTCCGAATTCAATAATAATTCATCACAAAATAAGAAGCCCAGAAATTACAAGATACACTCAACAGCAGACTTAAAACTCCATAGCAGCATACACACAAAGCTTGAAGAAACAAGGACGAAGAACAACAGATTACAGGAAGATGGGATTAGAAACTCTGCACTTAGAATTCCTCACGGGGCAATGGCTCGTGGGTGTGGTGGGGCATGAAGATGAGCTCATACACAACTCCGGCGAGGCCACCGCCGGCGATGGGTCCGGCCCAGTACACCCAGTGGGAGGTCCAGGTCCAGCTCACCAGGGCAGGTCCGAATGCCACCGCCGGGTTCATGGATGCTCCGTCGAAGGCGCCGCCGATCAGAATGTTAGCTCCGACGAGGGAGGCGATGACGATGGGAGCGATGGTTCCGATGTCTCCCCTCTTTGGGTTGATCGCCGTCGCGTAAACGGTGTAGACGAGGCCGAAGGTCATCACGATCTCTAACACCAGTGCGTTCCAAACGGATATTCCGGCAAGACCAAAAGTTCCGGTAGGCTGTATATATACATACAGTACATAATATTAGACTGATTTTTAACAACAATTTCTTTCATCACTCGTGCATTCTCTTTAAAAAAGAAAAAAATTGTTAAATATAGAAGTATAGAACTAAAAAATAGATATATTGTTTTTAATTGAACTGTTTTTACTCACAGATCAGACCTAGATGGTTATAGGTTACACAGAGACTTTTACCAGATCGAAGCAGACCAGATCACATCAGACCAACATACAAAATTTCAGTCCAAATAAAAACATAATTGGACTAATGTAAAAGTAATTATACTCCCTCTGTTTCTATTTCTTTGACACACTTTCCTTTGTTGGAAGTAGGGCTGGACTCGGGCCGGTTCGGGCCCGGCCGGGCCACAGGCCAGGAAAGGGGAGGCCCGAGCCCGAACCGCCGGTGGCCGGTTCCGGTTCCGGTTCCGGGCCAAACCGGGCCGGACCGAACCGGCCCAATTATTTTTTTTTTGTTCTCCACTTTAATCCCCTACCCCTCCCCCTCAACCCCAAACCATCCCAAAACACCTCAAATGGCCCAAAATACCTAATCCAACCTAAAACTTAAAAAATTTCAAAAAAAAAAAAAAAAAAAAAAAAATCCGGACCGGACCGGGCCCGAACCGGCCGGGCCGGTTCACCAAAACCTGGGCCCGAGCCCGGACCGCCCCGCACCCGGGCCGGGCCAAACCGAACGAACCGGTGGACCCACCGGGCCACGGGCCGGGCCGGGCCAAACAGTGACCGGGCCGGTTCTGTCCAGGGTCGGGCCGCCCGGCCCGAGTCCAACCCTAGTTAGAAGTGTCAAAATGGATGCCACACTTTTCATTTGGTAAATAAAACAGTGCCAAACAGTGCCAAACAGTGCCAAACAGTGCCAAACAGTGCCAAACAGTGCCAAACAGTGCCAAACAGTGCCAAACAGTGCCAAACAGTGCCAAACAGTGCCAAACAGTGCCAAACAGTGCCAAACAGTAAAATTTACCCCTTAATAAATGTTGACTTATCAAACTATGTAAAAAAAATAGAAACGGAGGGAGTAAAAGATTTTAAAAGTAATGGGCAGATAAGCCGGTAAAAAAAATTCTTTGGAAATTTAAATTTCAACCAAACATTACCCTGGTATAGATCTACACTTGAACATAATGTTTTCATTGGTAATTAGAAATAGTTAGGATAATTGTAGTCTTATTGGATGTATAGAAAATGGCATGGCATGAAAAAATTAGCAAATATAGATGAAAAAATAGAATAAAGGTTCATGAAAATATGAAGCAGTTCAAATAAATAAAAATTCCGCAAAATGAATGCAATCATGGGAAATTTACAATTTTAGTTCGGCAACATTCATATGTTTGAATCATTAGTGCAGTAACTTAAATCACGTGCAAATTTAGTCTAGTAACTAATCATTTTTTGCAATTTTAAAACTTTTGTCCCGAAAAATACATTTTCCGACAAAAATTATACCGGAAAAGATCCGGCGGATGTAAATTTTTGGCTGAAAAGTGTTCTTTTTGGAGGAAAAATCTTTAAATTAAAAAGATTTATTAATTACTGAACCATTGAACCAAATTTACAAAACTAATTTCAATTCTCCCGACAAGACTACAATCATATGGAGTATATTCAAAAAATTATGTTACCCATATTCTGATCTTGATCTTTTTTTTTGAAAGCAGATCTTGATCTATACACTACGGGTATTACTTTTATTTTAGTAGTTTTTTGCACATGGCTTATTCTAAAAAAAGACTAATTAATGATCTCATTTGAAAAGTGTTTCATGTCTTTTAGACAATTAAAGAATGTTTCCATATCCATCAATAAGAGCACTGGAAATTGAAAAACTGAACTGGCCAACTGTAAATAAATTGACTTAGCAATAACAGCTATTTATATATGTACGGATCATTTTGAATGCTGGCGGAAGAGGTCGAAAGTCATACCAGGCCGCCGGTGACGAACTGGAGGAGGAAGCAAGCGGCCGTTGACCCAATAAGCTGAGCAATGATGTAGAGGAGACCGCGGAAGAAAGAAATGTTCCCGCCGATGAAGGCGCCGAAGGTTACGGCGGGGTTGACGTGGCCGCCGGAGACGTTAGCGGCGACGGAGATGGCCACGATCAGAGCCAGAGCGTGGGAAAGCGCGGCGGCGATGAGGCCGGCGGGGGAGGTGGGTCCGTCGTGGGTCAACTTGCTGATCGCCACGCCGGAGCCCTGGCCGGCGAACACGAAGATGATGGTGGATATGAGCTCGGCCAGAGCCGCCTTGAGGTTCCCCGGGTGCCGGAGCTCGTCGTGGTGCCCGAACGCTATCTTGTGGATCGGCATGGCCGGAAAATCAAGAATGGCCGGAGAGATAGAGATCGGACCAAATAAACAAGCTTTGGACTGTAGCTAGTGATCGACAGTGGGATGGAAGTAATTTGTGCATGGTGATGGAAGTACTTATACGGATGAAATAGTTTTTCTGATTCAGTGTTTAACCGGTATAGCCTGTAACACGTGATTTATTTAATTTTTTATTCTTTGTTTATATTTTTTCTGTACGTATTTTAGAAATAAAATAAGGTTAGAGTTTGGGGCCCATTTCTGTTACTCTGAATGTGATTGATGTCGTGAAAAGATGGCCGGTGAAGGTAAATAATTGAGACGTCAAGTGAAACGTTTCTAGTAAAAAAAAAGGATGACACCCCATCCTAAGGTCTCCCAACACCGATCGAACGGCACGATGGGAGGATGTAAATTAGACTATAATCACAATATGATAGATAGAGAGTGAGGCTCTGTCCCCAGGGGCGGACCGTAGTACAGACTCAGGGGGGCAACCGCCCCCCCCCCCCCCAACAAAAAAAATTCTAGGGTATATATACACGAAAAATAATTTTCGTCCCTCAAAAAATAATTTTTGCCCCCCAAAAAATATTTTGAACCCCCCAAGACGGATTTCCTGGGTCCGCCCATGTCTGTCCCCGATACTTGCAGAGGCCCTATGCATTTTTCAGCATAGTAACCCCTCATCACGAGTGAAACGTTTCTAGTTTTAGGGCTTGTTGGCAAGAAAAGTGATTTTGGCTTTTAGGAAAAAAACATTTATTTTATCAAATATTACCAATTTTTACTTTCTTATCTTCTGTATAGAATCTACTTTTTACTTTTTCTATTACACAAAAAACACTTATTTTACCAAACACTATCAACTTTTACTACTAATAACTTTTTCCTAAAAAATATTTTTATTTAAGCACAAGTGATTCCAAACAAAGCTTTACACGAGTACATATCTTACCTACAAAATGCATGATCTTCATCTTTTTGTGTATATCAATATCATTGTTACATTTTGTGTGTTTACACAAATAAAGTTATTCGTATACAAATAATAAGCTGAAAATATAAATGTTGTATGTATACGCACAAATTTAATGGTGTAGAAAGATAAAATTTATGAATGGTATACATAAAAATGTATACACAAAACTTTTTTTTCTTTCTTAAAAAAACTTCAAAAGGAGGATAAAACTCCATTCCTCACGTGAAAAGAGTGGGATAAATCGAGTTTTGAATCTTTTGATGATGAAAAGAGTCAGGTTGTAGAAATCTGCCCAGATCCTTGGGAGGAGTAAATGTGAACCGTTCAAACAATTCGCTACGTTTCTAACACCTAATCCATTACAATTTACACACTACAAACAAGATGATGTTGTTAACTACTCCTATATGACTTCACGCATCCGAGTCTCTACCTTAATTCTTGAGAGAACCATCCCCGATTAGTCGAATACCGTTAGATTCACAAAAAGAAGTTAATTTTCACACTTTCGCTTGAAACTAGGTGAACTCATCATTTGAGATAAACTCATCAAAAATCGTTGTCCTTGATAACTTGAACCCAACACCTCCTTGGGTTTGTTTGGTTTTCGGCGGATTGGGGCAAAACCGCTGCAGCGTTTCCCTTTGAAAAAAAAAAAACGGTTTGGGGTGACCCGCTGTAAAACAAACACCCCCTTATGACGAGGATTGTTGTGAGTATAGGTTACCCAATAAGTTTTTGGGCAAAAGCTCTCACACTTAAAATAGATGAAGCAGTATAGGGTTTTAGTACGAGTATCGTTTCCACAGAAAAAAAAAACAAAATTAATGAGCTTTATTTAATTAAAAATTGCAGCTGAAAAGCTAAATTGATGGGCTCTGTCTAATTAATGACAGAAGGGATGCAGAGATTGATCCTGGGACCAACCAGATTTCGAGGCTGATCAGGCTTAATCACATGAAATTATTTAATTGAACAACACATGTCAATACTAAATTTTTACCGTTCTCGCGGAGAAAAGTACAATAATTTATGAAACTAGGCTAATCTCTGACAAGTTTTTTAACTATTGTCAAAACAAGCGAGCGTACAGCTCCCTAATCGTGCTAATCTATCTCTTAGCAAACGATTATGCGTGTGTGAAAGTGTCCTACAATAGTTTAGATATCTCATAAATTATTCTATGTTCAATTATAATAATCCTAGCGGTCGTCCAGATTACAAAAGATATCAATTAAATTATTCAAACACAAATTAAACCATAATCATGCATTCAAACCCTCAAGAACGAACCTTAAATCATGATTAATAACTCCTTCATCAATCTCAAATCTCTAATTAAAATTACTCATACTTCATAATTGAATGATCAAGAGAATTGAGAACCAAAGAATTAATTGTCATTAATTAAAATGAATGAACTTATAAATAATTCGAAAATCTCTATAATCCAAGGCTAAAAACCTCAAGAAAATTCGTTTCAGGATCTATCTCTAAGCTCTGTCTACCCTAAATTTGGAGTTTACAAGCTATTTAAATAAAAATAGTGAAAAAGGTCCGAAATTGAGCTTTTGGGACGAAATCTGGTCATTCTCGGTCGCGTGCACGCCCGTGTGCGGGTCGTCCGCACGGCATGTGCACCTTCCAGTGAGTTTCAAGCCTCCGTTCACGGTGTGCGCGGCTCATGCGCACTGCGCTTGCACCTCCCATCTGAATTCGGTTATGCTTCTTTAGTTCCTTCAATAATGTTGTAGCTAATGAAGCCCTCTATCCACCACAACTTGAAAAATCGGACTTGAATCATCTCATCAAAATATATGGATAAAATGGTGGAAGAGCGCATTTTGAAATCTCGACAGCGTTTGTATGACTTCCTCACATGTTTTCACCTTGACCCTCTCACATTCTCTTCATGTGATTTGTAGCCCATTGCGTTATCTTTAGTATGAACCTTAAATCACTTGATTTGGATTTTTCTACAGAAAGGTATTCAGAAACAATTGAAAGAGCGTCATCCTCATCAATGGTTGTGAGTTGGACGGTGATACAAATAGCCGATTTCCATGCTCTTTGAGTCCACGTTCGTCCCCTTAATTGATCATCGGTCTTGATTTCAAAATCACTCCTTTAATATAATGTCTCGTAGACTCTCAATGCTTCTCAATTGTGTTGCAACTCTTCCCGAATAATTCTCTAACGTTGATATCAGGCTTAATTCCCCGATTTTCACTCTAAAATACAATAAACAAACCAAAACCCGATAAACGGTGACTTGAACTAATTAAGTACTTTGTGACACATTTAAATTGGGAAATTTTTTCAAAAACGAATCTCAGTACGAGTGTTCGAATTTCGAAACTTGAAATACTCCCTCCGCCCCGCAAAAGACTTCACACTTTGACTTTACACAGATCAGAAAATAAATTTGATTTTACTGTGGAGTGCACTGTTTTGCACTGTTCAAATACTGTTTGACACTGTTTGGACACTGTTTGACATTGTTTGGACACTGTTTGACACAATTTGGTTCTGTTTTGATGTAGATAATTTGCCAAATAAGGAAAGTTTTAAAGTGTGAAGTTAATTTTGGGACTGCCCAAAACAGAAAGTGTAAAGTTTATTGCAGGACGGAGCGAGTATGGCCATCAATCTATCTTAGTTTCTCGCATATATACACGCCTTATTCTTTTCCTCTCTCGAACCAACATGGCATTTCGGGATTGTGGTGTTAGACGTGACCATTCATGTCCACGGAACTTCGAATGCAAGTTGACACTCGTCGAGTACAATTATTTGTCTCAACTCTCAACTAGGACGCTTGAATATCTCGGTCAGGCAGCAATTGAAGTTGTGAGTAGATACTAAGAGAGGGATACATCCATTATTACTTTTCTACGAGTCCGAATAATAAACCATATTTTCATGACATTCAAACTCATCCATCCATCCATATCAAATCTTAGTTACTAATCTTAATTCCAATATGAGTATTAGAGAGTTAAGTTTAACTATGGGGTTTGAAATTTGCGAGATGAAATGATACTCCACAATTTTCTCACTTTCTATTTCACCATATCTCAATCATTTGATTTTAGGAAAGAAATTATAACAAATTTATGAATTGAATAAACGTAGTGAGAAAGGGGCAAATAAGGTCACGTACTAACAAAAAAGATCAAATAAGGCCTTATTTAGGAGGCTCTGTCTGGCCGTCATCATTTGGGGTGGTTCCCGGTGATTTTTTTTGATGAATTTTTTTGAGCATCTTATTCATTAAGTCTAGTTTACACATACCAAATTTCATCTAACAATTCAATCGGGAAGACATTCAAATGAATTCTTTAAGATAACTGCGTTTTTAACTGCACAGTTATCTTCAAGAATTCATTTCAATGCCTTCCCGATTGAATTGTTAGCTGAAATTTGGTATGTGTAAACTAGACTTAATGAATAAGATGCTAAAAAAATCAACAAAAAATTCCACCGGGAACCATCCCAAAGGGCAACGGCCGGACAAAGCCTCCTAAATAAGGTCTTATTTGACCTTTTTGGTTAGTACGTGACTTTATTTGCCCCCTTTCCCTTCTTATAATAATAAGTTTAGTAACTTTTTGAAAGAAGAACGCTTATATGGAGTATTAAACTAACAGAAACGAAAAATCAAACATCAAACTTTTCACCTACCCAAGCCTTTCCTCTAAATTTCTTAGGGACACTAAGTCTGCTCACTCCTTGATTAGACATAGAATAGATTACCAAAACGAGGAAGAGATAGATGTTCTCAATTTTTAATTTAATTTAGTTTGTTTTAATTTTCCTTTTGTCGTTCAGTACTTTTGTTTCATCTTCCTTGTTGACATTGGGGACATGTGTGTTTCTTTGTGATATGTCATATGTGTGTGTGTTATCTAAGTAATGAGGCTAGCTTGATCGATAATCATTTTGATACTCTCGTTTATTCAGGAGGGACGGACCATCAACACTATGAGCCTATTTGGGAATACCAAAATCGGCTGAATCAGTTGATACTGCTAAAATTTATAAAATTGTGGTTGAAGAGGTTGAACCAGTGACTAGAGTAATAATGAAATTATAATAATTTATGTTCATTTTTTAAACTTAAGTTACTACTCCTTCCGTATCTATTTATTTGGCTCGTTTGCCTTTTTACGTAGTTTGAGACAAATATATATGTAAAGTAGGTGGTTTTTTGGTACTGTAGTGGTACTGTAGCAGCACTGTAGCGGTACTGTACCTGCTTTTTGAGTGGATTTCTTTCCAAAAAGGGAGTGAGACATTTTTTTATACGTCACGAAAGGGAAAGTGAGACAAGTAAATAGATACGGAGGGAGTATAACCCTACATTGTAGTAACCAATAATCATATTTATGTAAATAAATTATATTTTAGTAATATTTTATGAAAAAATCCCGAAAGAATAATGTTAAAGTATTTGTCCCACACCAAAAGCTACTCCCTCCGTCCCGCAATAAACTTTACACTTTGACTTCACACAGATTAAGAAAATAAATTTGACTTTACTGTGGAGTGCACTGTTTTGCACTGTTCAAACGCTGTTAGGAACTGTTTTGATGTAGATAATTTGCCAAATAAGAAAAGTTTTGAAGTGTGAAGTTAATTTCGGAACTGCCCAAAAAGGAAAGTGTGAAGTTTATTGCGGGACGGAGGGAGTGTAAAACAATAAAACATTACACGTAGTATAAGGCTTTAAGTTATTCATCCTATCAGGTTGACTTTTTACGATGGAACATCAGGTCTTAACGTGATATTAGAGTCAAGTCCGGTTGTAGTTTTACTACTTATTTAGCACTCATGATTAAGGGTAGTTAGTTAATGATCTGCTTGGCTCACTAATACACCCCGATATTGTTCAGTCCGATTTAGACAGAGGAGTGTTAAAGTATTTGTCTTCGTACCGAAAAGCTATAAATAATAAAACACTACAAACCTTTTAAAATGGAAACTCGGATCATAACAAATAATCAAGTTATAAAATTGAATCAAGTTTTAATCTAGACTAATGGTCGATTTGGACTTTTGAAGCTAGGATGCCAAATTACAGCTGGGGAAAAATGTGAGAGCGATACTAGTATATGTGATGCTGTGTTCAGCCATGGTACAGCGCAAAATCTCGCCTGTTATCATTATCACGCGAGTATTCAAATCATCACTCATGAACCGACCACCACCATCTAATCTACTCCGTTTTTGGCCAACAGCTAAGAGTTTCCCTCCGACCCAATTGGGGAACGACACGTGGCTTTCCTGTCTAGCAGCCACGTCACGTGGGTCATGTTTTCGGATAATGGGATCGGGATGCCTCATTGGCGGTCGGGGCAATCATACACACGACTAACTGGAGCAAGTGGGTTTGTGATTAACTTATTATTATTTCCGTATAATAATTCACCTAATCTCTTTTGTACTTTAATTAATGTCATTGTAGCGGGTGACTTTTTTTTCCCATATAAACATAACGCAAATGGATATTGTTTATTTCATCTTTATCAAAATTAAAAGTCTTCTTCACCGAACGTGTTGTCCGTCTCGACATTTGTGTGTGTCACGTCTTACGTTATTTGTGCACTCTATTTCAATTTCATCCTAGTTATCCTCCACTTGAGCTAATTGGAATTATGAACCTGTTTGGTAGCACGAAAATCGGTTGATTTGGTTTATTTTACTGAAAATTTATGAAATTATGGATAATATGGCTGCATTAGCTGATTCTCCTGATTTAAGAAAAAAATATTTTTTAAATATATTTTATTGACAAATAAAGAAAAAATTATATGTAAAATAGTTAAAATGGTCATCTACGGTAACTTCCGTAAACACAGCCAGAAAAGTAACTCCAACCTTACTTTATCTGCTTATTACACAATTCAGCGCGCGAAAACAAAAGTTACGTGTTTAGTGAAAAAGTTGGTTGATAAGCCTGATAAGCAAAAAAAACAGTGTTGCCAAACGCCCTCTATGTCTCATCGATAAATCAATTCCTCACCAATTTATTTTTAACTCAATCTAGTAACGTCAATATTCAATCATCTTAATTAAACCATTCATTTATTATTATAAATCAAATTTTCGTTAATTTTTTTGTGAATAATTATTATTTTTTAAAAGTCAAATATTTTGCCGTAAAAATAATTAAATGTGGTGTCTAATATTTGTTGTTGTTAATTAGTACTCCGTACCTTTTTTGAAGAAAAAAAAACTAAAAGAAGTACTACGTAATAAAATATTTTGATTATAAGATCTTAATTTTAGCACTTAGATCTACTTAACAAAAAAGTTAAACATAAAGATCTCCAAATGATGAAACTTCCTATTTTTATTTTTAAACTTTATATATACAAATACTAGTTTTCAAGCCTGTGTGATGCACGAGCAGTACATAATTTAGCCAATTGTAAATTTGATATTTTCGAAATCATATAAGGAATATAATTTAATGTGATACAAAAGTAAAATAAAGTCGGTCTAATATAAAACCATTTGATAATACTAAAATTGGTCAAATTGTATGACTCTACTATAATGAATTAAATCTAACTAATTGGGCTAAATTGACGAAATCTCCCAAATTATGAAAAATAAAATAAAATATAGGAGTACTACGTATTACGTATATAATTACTAAAATAAAATAAAATTTATTTGAAAAATATTTAAAAATGGACTTCTATATAACCATCTCAACTAAACATAATGGTTATGAACTCGATTTTAAAGAACTCACACAAAATTAAAGTTTCTTAATAAATCTCACATCCTTTATATTACTTTATTGAGCATCTCGAAACACTAATTTTTTAAATATTTCTCATTCAACATGGTATGAAATAAGTATTTTGTAAAATTTATCAGTGAGATCTTACATTTTACTCATTATTTCCTAACATTGAAAATGTAAAAAAAATGTATCATTTTCACAATCTACTCATTATTTCGTCACATTGAAAACGTCATTAACAAGGATATTTTTAATTGGATTTAAGTTCTAATTTGGTATGAAGTAATTAGTATAATACGGTCTAGAAGATGTCTATTTTATGAGTGTATAATAATAATAATAGTAATAATAATTGTTATTATTACTCCCTCCGTCCCAGGGAGAAGTTCCCACTTTCCTATTTTGGTAGTCCCAACAAAAAGTTCCCATTTTCCTAAATGGAAAGTTATCCTACATCAAAACAGTGTCAAACAGTGCAAAACAGTGCCAAACAGTGTCGAAACAGTGCCAAACAGTGTCGAAACAGTGTCAAACAGTAAAATTTACCCCTCAGTAACTTTATTTCCTAAATATGTGTGAAAGTCAACCCGGGAACTTCTCCCTGGGACGGAGGGAGTATTATTTAATATTATTATTATTATTATTATTGAAGTTTGATCTGATCTTGTTTGGGATTGAAATCGGTCCAATTAAAAACATCCTAAATGTATGAAGATTTCCTAATTTGGATTAGATATCTATTTCAAAAGTGAAGTAATATTTAAATTGTAGTTGTGAGGATGCTTTTACTTGGACTGTATTTTGGTGGTCTGGTCTGTTTAAGTCTAGTTTGGTCTGGTCTGGTCTGGTCTTAGACTGTGTATTTTATAACTACGAAAGTCAAGTCTGGTCTGGTCTGTTTAAGTCTGATCTAGTCTGGTCTGGGACTGAAAACAGTCCAAGTAAAAACATCCTAAAAATAAAGCAGCAACTAAACATATTTACTTTTTTGGCGGGACTAAACGTATTTACTTTTGATAATATATATTTATATGTATCATGAATTTCATCCTAATAAAGGTAAACTTCTTGATTGGAAGTTTTAAGAGAAAATTACCTCCCTTATGACTCCATCAGTTTTTTTCCCTATGGTGATACTCGCATAATGTATATGCTCATACACGTGACTTAGTTTTTTTTCATGTTCCACTCATGTCCTCCACACAATAATCAATAAATAGTTATTTCCTTCTCAAATTAAGGATTCGATCAGTTTTGCACGACATCCATGTAAACGTATTAATTGACTCCTAATAACAAGGAATTATTTCTGTTGGGATATTGGGTCCAGGCCCAATACCCCTAGGCCCAAATCCGGGAAAAAGCAGCAGGCCCAAGGCAGCCCAAAGAATTCCCGAACAGCATTCGGGATAAAACGTCTACTTGGAGCATTTCAGGAAACAATTACGCCAGAGTGCCAATGGCCAGATCCCGATCGGCGTTCGGGATACTTCCATAACAAGATGACATCTATGGCAGGGTCCCACACACCGAACACTTCACCTGAACGGGCAATCATCAAGTGGAGGCTGCATTTAATGCTGGATAATGGCGGTTACAAGTGGGGGCATGGGTGCTTACATGGCAGAGGTGATAGCCTACCAGATTCGACCACGTGTCCACATTACCCATCCCCATCTTAGTATAAATACCCATGTTTAGATCATTGTAAAGGGTTAGCATTTTGATACTCAGAGCTTAGCAATAGATTTACATCTCCTATCCTTGTATTCTCATACTCATCTACCGTTCGGATAGTTCCAGTGTAATAGCATAATTACTGAATACTAGTAAGCTCCTGAGTTGGATAATATCTCACTGTTTTATATTTTATACACTATTTCAACCCAACCCATCATCCCTACAATATCCAAAGCTTGTGTTGGGCTTTCGGATCTTTGGGAATAAACCTCAACATTGGCGCCGTCTGTGGGAAACTTCACTAAAAGCCCCAAGCAAAACCTTTGATCTAAGCATCATTTTTCTTGAAATGGCTAGAATTACTACCGCGACACCAAGTTCTACATCCAGGGGTCGGAGAGGCAACGGATCTTCGGAGGGGTGGTCCATGCAAGGCCAAGCCAGTGGCAGTGCCACCCAAGAATTCGAGGGCATCATCCCTCTGGATGTAAGGAGGAACCCTCAAGTAATGAGGGAGATGGCAGAGGCCATGCAACGCATGGCAGACGAGCAGGAACAGGGGTACACCGATGAAACTCATGAGCCATTATCCCCTGTTCGTCCCATGCCATCATTCGACGAAGAGGAGGACATTGAGACCACCACGGCCTCAGTTCATTCCGAGGAACACCGCAGGAATCACTGGAGGGCCCGCACCCCCAGACGTGGACAAGCACCAGCCAACCAAACCCCGTTCGTACCTCGCAACGAAGCCCAATACAGGGAACCTACCCCCATGGTGAATCCCGTTGGGCAACACTTCAATATGTCAAGAGGGACGGGGAACGTTTCATTCGGAGGAGGGCAAACACAGCAGCCCCTCTCGCACACAGGACGCCGGAGTTTGTGGAGGCAAGGATACCACAAACTCCCCGAACGGCACAGGAAGAAGAAATTGCCGAAATGAGGAGGCAAATGGTTGAAATGAGAGAACAGATAAATCGGCCGCCCCAGCGAACCCCGCCAGCACGGGTTGGGATTACTTCTCCCTTTACCAGGGAGATCATGAACGCCGAGATTCTGAGGGACTGCCGTCCCCCGGCCGGCCTAACATACGATGGGGTGGGAGATCCCCACGTACACCTGAGGAGTTACCAGGGTGGCCTCATGCTATTAGGGGCCACCGATGCAGCAATATGCAGGCTGTTCTTCAGCACCCTTCGGGGACCAGCCCAGGAATGGTTCGGGACATTACAACCCGGATCGATCGGAAGCTTTGCAGAGCTATCCACCTTATTCTTAGCCCAGTTCGCATCCAGCACAACCCCGAAACTACATTTCGGGTACCTGACCAGTGTGAGGCAGGGGCCTAAGGAGTCAATCACCGGCTTCCTAACCAGGTGGAGGACCGAAACCCTGAAGGTGACCGGCATGACAGATGAAACTGCCATCCTTCTTTTCACCGATGCCCTTCAGACGGGGGATTTATACAGAGAGCTGAAGAGAAATCCGGGAACCAGCTACTCGGATATCCTGGAAAGGGCCAGGAGCCATGCAGCCCTGGAAGAGGAGATCAAGATACGGGACCGAATGGCCCCTCAACCAACTACACGGTTGGCGGATCGGCTTGGGCCCGCACCAGCACCCACACCCCACCGACAAAAGGTCAGGCACTTCACTCCGCTGGTGATGTCCATTGCCCACATCTTCAACAAGGAACCGGATACCATTCCACCCCCAACTGATACAGGGGGTTTCATGGGGACGGATCCCAATGCATACTGCAAGTATCACAAACGGAATGGGCATCAAACACAGTACTGTAGAGCCCTGCAGGTTGCCATTGAGGATTTGATCCATCAAGGGTACTTGAGGAAGTATGTGAGTACCAACCCGAACGGCCCTCCCCCGAACCAGCGTCAAAATAGGAAACCGAACAGCTGGAAGAGAGACAGCCAGCGTGACGCTGAGCCAAGAAATGATGCGTGCGTCCCACCCATAGACGAAGCTGAGGGTTCGGGAAATCCAGGAAAGAAACCAAGGATGGAGATCAAGGTCATCTTTGGTGGGGGAGAAACTGGGGACACGAATGCCGAACGAAAAAGATTCGATCGAGGGTTATACGTAGCCACCGTGTCCACCCCACCCCAGAAGAAAGGGAGGATGGAACCTATCACGTTCGGAATGGCAAATTTGCCCAACTCACCAAGTCCGCACAGGGACGAATTGGTGGTGAGTATGTGTGTTGACAATGCCCTGATCCGCCGAGTATTGGTGGATACGGGGAGCAGTGTAAATGTGGTGTATTTACACACGTTCGAGAGGATGGGCCTCAAGCGGGAATAGCTGACGAATCTGAAGACGCCATTGGCTAGCTTCACAGGCAACTGCATTGAGGCTGAAGGTACCATCCAACTCCTGGTCGAGATTGGAGATGAGGCGCACCGAGCAGCGGTGCGTATGACGTTTGTGGTGGTAGACATCAACTGCACCCACAATGCCATACTAGGTCGACCAGGACTGGAAGATTTGGAGGCAATAACCTCCGTCCGGCATTCTTGCATCAAGTTCCCCACTGATACTGGTGTAGGAGTGGCTCGAACGGATCCGGCCACAGCCCGAGCTTGCTACAGGGAGGCCCCAAAGAAGATAAACACCCGTGGGATGCGGGTGAACATCATTGACACGCCTACATGGCGGACGGAGGTCGAGGGAAACCTAAAGCCTGCCACCCTCCTTGAATATATCGAACTTGACTCTCCATCAGATCGAAAGATAGCGATCGGGATGGACCTGGAGGAGGAAATAAGAGGAGGGGTGGTGACAGTACTCAAGAAGTTTCAGGTCCTATTTGCTCGGGGGCCTGGGGATATGCCGGGGATTGATCCAGGACTCATCTGCCACAAACTAGCCGTTCGGCCTGACGCCAAGCCAATACAGCAAAAGAAGAGACACCAGGCGGCCGAACGGAGGGAGTTCCAAAACAGGAGGTGGCCATGCTTAGGGCTGAGCAAAACCCGATCCGACCCGAAAAATCCGATATTTTTTTCGGATATTATCCGAACCGAAGTGGATATCCGACCCGAAAATCCCGAAACCGAAAATCCGATTAGTATTGGGCCTAGATCGGGTGGAGGGTAGGGTTTGTGAAATCCCAACCCGACCCGCCCGAATATCCGAAATATATGTTAGTGTGTACTTTGAATATTTAAATTAATACTTGTGTTCAATTACTTGTGTAATTATTTGTGCACTTTGTATTAAATTATTTGTGTAAATTGAATGTGTAGTGAACTAGTGTGTACAATTTTTGTTAAAGTGGCATTCCAACACTTTAACTATCCAATTATAATGTGTTTTGATATAACCAAAATATCCAAAATATATTAAATTATGTAGTGTGTACTTTGAATATGTTAAATTAATACGTGTGTTCAATTATTTGTGTAATTATTTGTGCAATTTGTGTTAAATTATTTGTGTAATTTGCAAGTTTAGTGCACTAGTGTGTACAATTTTTGTCAAAGTGACATTTAAACACTTTAATTATTCAATTATAATTTTTTTTAATATAACCGAAATATCCGAAACCCGACCCGATATCCGATAATATCCGACTTAAAAATATCCGAAATACCCGATTTGAAATATCAAAGGGTCGGGCCTAGTATTTAAATTAAAAAACCCGAACGGGTTTAGGGTTCGCAAACCCGACCCGCCCGAACCCGACCCGTGCACACCCTTAGCCATGCTACTGAAGATAAGGCACATTAGGCCCGTCATTCATGTGGAGTGGTTAGCTAATGTGGTCCTTGCCCCGAAGGGCTCCACATGGAGGATGTGTGTGGATTACTCTGATTTAAACAGTGCATGCCCCATGGACCCTTATCCTGTGCCAAGGATTGATTTGCTGGTGGACGAGACAGCCGGGTGTGAGTTACTAAGTTTCATGGATGCCTTCAGAGGATATCACCAGATCTTCATGCACCCGGATGACGCAGAAAAAACTACATTCGTCACCTCGGACGGCGTGTTTTGCTACATAGTCATGTCGTTCGGGTTGAAGAATGCGATGGCTACCTTCCAGAGGATGATCGGGATGCTCTTCAAGGAAGTACTAGGAGTGACCATGGAAGCCTACGTCGATGACATCCTGATCAAAAGCAAAAAGAAGGAAGACCATGTACAGGACATGGAAAAGGTGTTTGAAATCATGAAAAAAGCGAACATGAGGCTGAACCCCAAGAAATGTGCCTTTGCAGTCAAGGGGGGCAAGTTCTTAGGGTACATGATGAGCGAGCGGGGAATTGAGCCGAATCCTGAAAAGGTCAAAGAAATCATGGATATGGAGGCTCCGAGAAATTTAAAAGAGGTTCAGAAGCTGACTGGTAGGCTAGCCGCCCTGAGCAGATTTCTGGCTAAACTGGCCGATCGGGCGATCCCATTTTTCCAGATAATGAAGAAAGCCAACCCGTTCGAATGGACAGCCGAATGTCAAACAACGTTTGAAGATTTCAAACTATATTTATCTTCTCCCCTGGTCCTAACCAAAGCTGATCCAGGGGAACATTTGTATATGTATCTGGCCGTTGCTGACCTTGCGGTCAGCTCGGTATTAATAAAAGAGGAGGAGGGTGTTCAACGCCCTATCTATTTTGTGAGTAAAGCCCTGAACGGGCCTGTGACGAGATATACTCTCATGGAGAAGAACATCCTAGCTCTGATCGCGGCAATGAAAAGATTGGCACCCTACTTTCAGGCACATCCCATCACAGTCTACACAACCCAACCATTGGCCACTATATTAAGGAATCCAATGGCGAGCGAACGAATAACTAAATGGGCCCTCCTGATCGGGCAATATGAAGTAAATTTCAAACCTCGCCCTACCATCAAGGGACAGGCTCTAGCAGATTTTATCGCTGAATGTACCGCTCGACCATCGGAGGAAGCACCGAACGGAACATCAATGAATGACTGGTGGGAACTGTATGTGGATGGGGCTTCTAGCGCCAAGGGATGTGGAGGGGGAGCTGTGATTACATCCCCCGAGGGGTTTAAGGCATACTATTCGGTACACTTTAAATTTAAAGTAACTAACAATGAGGCCGAATATGAGACGCTGATTGCAGGTTTGAAGTATGCCAAAGCCCTTGGTGCTGGTCGGATTAAAGTCCGATCAGATAGCCAACTGGTAGTCAGCCAGGTAAACGGCTCTGCGGAGGCCAAAGAAGAAAGATTAAAAGCTTACAAGGAACTGATCGAGGAACAGATTACCAAATTTGAACAGGTAACACTCGACCAGATATCTCGGATTGAAAATACGGAGGCAAACATTTTGTCAAAACTGGAGCATGCTGCGCTGGATGATCGGACTCAAGGCATCCCGGCCCACATCCAGAAGTTCGCGCACAGGGAGGTATTGACTACGCCGGCAACCATGATCCTTCAGGTAGGCGCCATTTCGTATGCAGAACCAAATTGGGTCACGGATATGATCAGTTACCTGAAGGATGGAACGCTCCCAATGGATAAGGTTGATGCCTACAACCCAACCAAGATTAAGAGGAAATCCCCTATGTTCGAGCTTGTGGACGGGCAGTTGTACAAGAAGACCTTTGGGGGGCCATACCTGAAATGCCTCCCACCCATTCTGGCAGCCGCTGTGATGGAGGAAATACATGAAGGAATCTGTTCTAGCCATCAAGGGCCAAAAACACTGGCCAGGAAGATCATCCTGCAAGGATACTACTGGCCAACCATCCAGCAGGACTGTTTTGCGCACACCAGGAAGTGCAAAGTCTGCCAACTCTATGCACCAGTACCTGGCGGCCTGCAACCTTTTACACCCCGATGACCATTGCATTACCGTTCGCTAGGTGGGGGATCGACTTGCTAGGGCCCCTACCTACTGCTTCAGGGGGAAGGAAGTACATCATTGTGGGAATTGATTACTTTACCAAATGGGTGGAAGCCGAACCATTGGCCAGCATTACAGATTTCCAATACCAACGGTTTCTCTGGCAAAATATTATTTGCAGGTTCGGTCTTCCCGAGCAGGTCGTCACAGACAACGGAAGGCAGTTCGTGAGCAGGAATTTTGAGGACTACCTCGTGAAATGGGGAATCAAGCATTCCAGGGCGTCTGTGGCATACCCACAGGCGAACGGCCAGGTGGAAAACATGAATAAGACCATCATGGATGACATAAAAAAGAAACTAGAGGACTACACCTCCACTTGGCCCGAACAGCTGAATTATATCCTTTGGACTTACAGGACAACACCCCGAACGGCTACTGGGGAAACGCCGTTCGCACTCGCATACGGGTTCCAGGCCAAGGTACCCACCGAGGTCCTGGTACCTACACACCGGATAATACATTATGACCCCGAGCGGAATGAGGACAACTTGCGTGCTGAGCTCCATTTCATAGAGGAAAGGAGGGATCTTGCAGCCCTAAGAATGGAAGAATACCACCGAGCCACCAAGAGATACTTTGACAAACAGGTCAAAATCCGTTCAATCCAAGTGGGAGACTTGGTCCTGAAGAAGAGGGAAAAGAGCAAACCACTGGAAGGTGGAAAGATGGCCCAGAACTGGGAAGGACCCTACCGGGTAGAGAAGAAATACGCCGAAGGAACGTTCCGCCTTCAGACTACCGAAGGCCAATCGGCAGGAGCTTGGAATGTTGAACACCTGAGAAAGTTTTACCAATAAAACGGCTGTTGCCACCTCTTGGATAAAAAAAAAAGAGGATGTACAGGGGATGTATAAAGAGGGAGAAATTTACTTCCAAACACAAGGCTAGAAGTTGGGTAACCAGGTCAAAAAGACCGAATGGCAATATCACAACCTTGGCCAGAAGCCTCACCTCGATCAAGCTCTGTTGGCAATCATTATGGATGTCCGAATGAAAACCAACATCTTCATCTAGAGGGAGCCTCCATTTCAGCTTGGACTTGGCCTTGTGCTCCGGATGACCGAGCAAGGTGTAAAACCTCGAGTAAGGCAAGCCGAACGGCACTTGATGATTCGGGTGACCGAACGAGGAGTCAGGACTCTGGTTTTTAAATCTTACCTCAGTCTATAGCTCTGACGAACCACGACGAAGGGAAGTCGTTATGGTGGAATCCGAGCTGTGACTTGGAGGCGAGTCTCCATTTTAGCTTGAAATACAAGAGATGACCCGTACAGGTGATCTTGTGTTTAGTTTGAAAATGGACATCTCATACCCTTAATATGGATGTCCCGGAAAGGCTGAACCGAACGGGTGCATCGGAATTATGGGCTTGGAAGATGAGGGGCAATACAAACCTTACCTCAGTCTATAGCTTTGACGAACCACAACGACAGGAAATCGTTATGATGGAATCCAAGCTATAACTTGGAGGTGAGTCTCCACTCTTGCTTGAAATACCGGAGATGACCCGAACAGGTGATCCTGTATTTAGCTTAAAAAGATGAACATCTCAAACCTCTAATATGGATGATCCCGACGCGAACGGATAAATCGGAATTATGGGTTTGGCAGATGACAGACATTATCCAAGTAATAATTAAAGCTTGAATAGTGCTCTGAACGGTCGGGGAATTAATCTCTAAGATGGTGACTGCGAAAAGATCCCGAGTAGGGAAAGGAAGATCGGGAAACAATCTCGACATTCGGCATGGGAAGGTTATTCTTCAAAACTACCAAACAAAGGAATAAAAGGACGGATAAAACCAAGGGAAAGATATGATTAGTCAGGAGATAATCTCGACTTATTGGCCGGGAATTATGCGTGAAGAAAAAGAATAGTGTAAGAAAAATACTAGCTCAGAGAACAATCAGAACAATATAAGGAAGCAGGTATCTTTATTCTTCGGCACTATTGGCCGGGAAAATACGGAATAATAAAAGGATATTTATAAAGAATTGTACACAAAACAAAAGAATACTACGCTACGGGCGGATCGTCGGTCAAGGGTGCAACATGCTCAGAGGACTGTTCAGGCTCCTCCTGGTCTGCCTGCCTTTTTGCCATCACACGCCTATAAGCGCGGCAAAAAAGCTCATCAAACTTAGCCTCTTTGGGATCGAAGGGCTTGGGAAAATGCTCCATGATCACATCAAGGTTTCGATCAACCAGCATATCTAGACACTTGATCAGGGTATCTCTGGCAAGGGCATTAGCAAAGGCACCCCCGGACGGGGTCTCATCCAGAAGCTGGAGGCCATCATGAAGGGGATCCTTACACTTCTTCAAGAACTCCCCAAGATGCTTCCCAAGGAACTCCCGGGCAGTCTCCTCCAGAGCAACGTTCAATCCTTTGCCCCGTTGAAAATCTATCACTGCCTGCTGAGTGATTCTAGAAACATCAGCCCGAACGGGTACTGCCAGCTGTTCGCCCTCTTTAGGCTGGGCCTTCTTGAACTTGACGCCAACAGCCTCGGCGGCAGCAATCTTATCCTTCAGCGCCCGGATCTCCCAATCGCGACGTTGAAGCCTCTGTTCCAGCTCGGCCAATTCAGCCCTAGCCTTATCGCCCTTATTTGCCCGGTCCTGAAGGTCTACAGCCATCTTCCGAGCTGCGTCCAGGAGGGTCTTGCTCTCATCAAGCTCCTGAGCCAGATGCACCATCTCCCGCTCGGCAGCTAGGAAGGCCCGGTGATAATATGTACCGGCCTGAGGAAAAATAAAACGACAGTAAGAAATACGAATAAGTCCGGAGAACTTCAAACACCAAAATATATATACTCCCTCCGTCCCGGGGAGAAGTTCCCAATTTTCTTATTTGGATGTCCCAAAAGAAACTTCTCATTTCCTTAAATGGAAAGTTATCCTACATTAAAACAGTGCCAAATAGTGTCAAACAGTGCCAAACAGTGTCGAAACAGTGCAAAACAGTAAAATTTACCCCTCAGTAACTTTATTTCCTAAAAATGTGTGAAAGTCAACCCGGGAACTTCTCACTGGGACGGAGGGAGTATATATATATATATATACCTTGATAGTCTCCAAGTGGCCTGCTTCGACCAAATCAGACCAATGGGTCAAGTTGGTAAAGCCCTCTCCGGCCTTCAAAGAAGTGCTGCACCACATGGAGGATGCAGTCTGCCCGAACAGTGTCCAGGCCTCAGCTCGGGGACCCATGGTGGAGAATTCCACCGTCAACCGATCGGGGATCGGGAGATTATCAGAAACCGGCCCTCCCCTGTTGCCAAGCTTCTTGGGAGGGGAGGGAACCGTAGGCATCCTTTCCACCGAAGGATCCGTCAGATCAACGACCTGATCGATCGGGATCAGTGCCCCGCCGCTCTCAATCCTTGGCCGCTTGTTTACTGGCCCAGATTCCCGGCCGGAGAAAGAACCTGGCTGAATGACCTTCTCCTTTCCCTTATTAACTATTTCTGTGGGGGAAGGAGTAGGGGCAGGACGCTTCGGAGGAATGGGGGGAATCACACCTGCAGAAAAAAGAGTAAGGAAAGATAAGCAAAAGATTGGCAGATACACCGAATACTCTAAATTGAAAAGAACCGTACCAATGCCAGCAGCTAGCATTTTAGCAGGAGTCAGGAAAGATCGAAGATTCTTGGAACCGGCCAGACGGAGCCGCTCATACTGGCAGAGAATGGCTGCATCCACCTTGGGGGAGACATCCTGAGCGGGGTAAGTATTCCACCGGTCAAGGAATGGCAGCGGTGACCCCACATGAACGAATAAAAATTGTTCCTCCCATTTCTCCGGGGGGGGGGGGGGGGGGGTGGGGTTGTCGGTGAAGAGTGAACGGCCAGGACGGGCAACAAGCCGCAGGTACCTGGTGGTCCAATAAGGCTGGACGGCGTAGCAGTGCAAGAAGAGATCGGCGCTGGGGGCAATCCCCAGATCATGGCACCAGACGATAAAGCCGTTCAGGATCCTATAAGTGCTAGGCACGAACTGTGCCGGTAGTACCGAGACCCGGCGGAGGAACTCCACAATAAACGGGTGCATGGGGAACCGCAGACCAGCGATCAGTGCGTCCATATGGACCAGCACACATCTCGGACGATGTCGCATGGGATGCTTAATATACCCCGCATAGAACTAATGGGGTGGCGGTAATAATTGGCGGAGCGTCTGTTCGGCATCCGCAGGAAGGCGTTGACGCTGCTTCCTGATACAATGAAAGTTCAGACTGTAGCGGGGGGGGGGGTTCAGGCATACCCCTTTCATAAACGGCTAGGTCATCACCCGAATGACATCCATCATTGGGGAGGGGCTATTCGGGATGAGGTGTCCCAGAGGACCCATTGGAACCTGACGATCGGGTAGACGTTCCTTGATCCTTGGGGTGAGCCTTTCCCCTGGGGCGACGAGTCAAAGTAGGCACCATTTCCTCGGAGTCTGACGAACCAGAAAAAGTAGACATAAAATAAAGGGGAGGATTCTAGAGAGAGAAAGCTTGAAGGAATTCAGAAGCAGCAAAAAATCTGAAACGAAGTAGCTGCATCCTTATATAAGGAAATGCTACCGCCAAGAATTCAAATCAATAACAGACACATGTCAAGACGGTTGAGAGGAGTTAAAGCATCACCTGGGGTTGGTAAACACCCGAACGAGGTTGAAATTAACAAACTTGTTCACAAACCACCAAGAGGAGAAAGAGCTACGAACAGGCGTTTCGAACAGAACAAAAGATACTGCCCCAACAACGTGCCCATAAGTCATGCCCTGAATGCCGAACAGGGATTCTTTATTTCAACAAAGCTCAACGCGGAGAATAAGTTGCAATCTCCCCGAACAGGAAGGAAATACACCAGAAAAATAGCGCAGTTGAGCTAATGTGAGAGGAGTAATAGGCGTGCCCGAACGGTATGGTTATCTAACATGGAAAATCTGATAGATGCAACGAAGAAAGCAATATTGCATCCCGAATGCCGAACACGATTACCAACTAGTCAGAAAGGAAGCTTGCAAACATGATTACTAAGAAAAATACAGAAGTTTACGCCTCGAACAAGTGGGGTAGGCACTGGAATCCTAAATGTTGGCATCATGAGTGCAGACTGAACAGATTCATTATGAGTATTGTCTCGAACAGACAACTCGATCAATGAAGAGACAACATGCACTAATGAGATTATTAAGTCCTAAATTCTGGACTTAACGAAGAGGTGACTCGAACAGGCAACCTGATCGTTATAAATTATGGAGACAAGTTGATGGGCTGTAAGTATGCGAACGGGGAAGAACAGGAACAAAGCAACATGAAACATATTATGAAGGCGAATTGATGAGTAAGAAACAAATATAAAGCACAATAAAGAGGTTACGAAAACAGAATGAACAAGCAAAAGTTGTGTATTCATCGGCTCTACTGGCCGGAAAGTACAAAAAATACTGATAATCTAAGGAAGAAAAATACAAAAGGGAGGTATCTAGTCTATTTTTCGGGGTGATCTTCACCCTCTTCATCATCTTCTTCGTCATCTGCTTCCTCATCAGCGACCTGCACAACCTCCATCTCCAGGGCTCTCCTGCACTTTTTTATCTGTGCCGTCAGGGCGCTCAGATGACCCGGATGGAGATTGACGGGGAAGTCAGAGGGTTGCACCGAACGGCCCATGTGTTTTTCTAGGAGGGGGAGGAGAGGCTGAAGCATATGCTGGCACCCAGAGCCATAGACCCCTCTAGCCAAGATCTCGGCCCATTCTTTGGTCACCGGATGCTTGTCGAGGATATTCACCCCGTCCTTCGAGCGCTCTTCGCCCTTCAGCTTAGCCAGGTGCTCCCTGAACAGAGTGGGGAGTTGCTCAAAAGCATAGGCCCGGAACTCTTCCGAAGTCTTGAAATTTTCCCGGACGGTAGAAAGATCGGCAATCACCTCAGGGGGGGCCATCCGGGATCTAAGAAGGAGATACGACAAATTTCACCTGGGCAGACTCAGCAGCCGCCAGATAGGACTGAAGGGAAGCCACCCTCACACGAAGCTCCCCGAGCTCGGCTTCCAACTTTTTCTGGACCGCGGCAGCTGCTTGCCGATCAGTCTCAGCCGCCTGATTAGTGGAGGAGAGGGAATGTAGGGCTTCCTCCCTCGCAACAATGAGCTCCCGCTCCTTGGCCAGCCGGGCTTCACAGATTTTCAGACTATATAGCCCCACCTGCATTTAGTCAAACAGAATTAGACAAATGAACATTAAAAAAAAGAGGAAACGACAACGGGGGAACTGAAATAGGAGATTACCTTGAGAGCAGCCAAGGCAAGGCACTCTTCAGCTTCCTCGACCAGGAGCTGGGGGAGGACGAAATCATTGAGGTCAACAGACGTTGACCAGATCCGGCTTGCCGGACAACCACCCCGCTCTAGCATATCATGAGCGGGATCCTTGAGGGAGATCCTCTGGAACTGCCTGGCCAGCTCCGACTGGTGGGCTGCCACGTCCTCGGCAGAGAATTCATGGGACTGCTGATCAGAGAAGAGCTGATCCATCAGCATATCCGCATGAGAAGGTTGCTGATCAGAGGCAACCTGCTGAACAGGCTCAACCTCCTGAGCAGGCTGAGATGGTTCGGGAGATGGAGGGGCAGCTTGGGAGGAAGTTGCCTGTTCGGCCTTCCTCAGCCTCTTCTTCCTAGGCTTCCTTCTTTCCTGGACGGGAGGAGAGGCCTGAGGTTCATCCTCAACACCCACGGAGAAAAGTCTGCTGTCATCCATGGCCGCTGGGTGTTCGTGATTAGCCTCTTCAGAATCCGAGGATTCGCCTTGTTTGGGAGCTGAAAATAAACAAAGGAAAATATTAGTACCGAGCGGTTCGCACATGGATAAACAAAAATGTTTCTCACACGGGAAGGACCGCCCGGGCCATGGTACTTGGTTTTCAATCAAGTAAGTCCAGGAATTCGGGCAGTACCTATCCCGGCTTTAATAAGCCGTTTGGGAGTCAGATAGGGCATGATCTGGAAGCAGCCACCAGCCTCCACAGCAATAATATCCTTGCTAAGGTCTTCAGAGATGAACGGCTCGGGGGACTTTGGCGGAAAGGCATTCCATTTTCTTGGGATTAGGCCTTTTGGGACAGAGACAAAAAAGAAACAATCTTTCCATTCTTTGATGGAAGAGGGAGCCTTGGAGAACAAAATATGGCCTGATCGGGAGCTCGCGACAAGATAACCCTGGGCTTGTTGCGGAATGACCGAAAAAAAATAGTGAAACAGATCTAAGGAAGGGATCACCTTGGTTTCCACACAACGATAGATAAAACCAGCCATTGCCCGATAGGAGTTCGACATTATTTGGGCTGGCACTATGTTGTAAAAATTTAAGAGGGAAACGTAGAAGGGGTGAAGAGGAAACCTAAGGCCAGCCTTAAGGGAATCAAAATGGACCACAACCATCCCTGGGAAGTGGCGCATTGGGCGGAGGCCCGATTGGATGCGGAAAGTTCACCGAATCGGGGATTAGCATCTGGATTTGGGCCCGGTTCTGGGCCGTGAGCTTTTGACGCCTAAGCCTAATCAGGGCTAGGTCAAGCTTATGGCATGGAACGCCACTTGGAGGACCGGCTTCCATAACTTCCAATTCATCCCCCGATTTGGTGCCATCAGGGTAAGCATCGGAGGAGGAAAAGGAATCATCACTGCCAACTTCCGCCGGAATAGGGACGACTTGCAGCGCATCATTGGGGTTTTCCTCTGGGATCGCAGTGCCGGAAGTGGAGGGTTCAGATGAACGAAGGGGTGCCATTGTCACCGAACGAGGGAACTAAACAGTAGAAGGGAGTTCGAAGGGTACCTGAGCAGAAGCAACTGATGAAGCCCTAGAGAGAGGACAGAACAACACGCCGAAGAATGCAAGGTTTCGAAACCCAGATTCAGAGCCATAAGAGCCTTTTTATAATCTGTCACGCCGAATCGTCAGTCAATCATAAAGGTACACGTCACCAGTAATAATGACAGGGACACGTGTCACGCGGAGAATCCTCCCCAAGTAATCATGACGTTTATCGGAGAAGTGAAACGACAGTTGCAAATAACCGTCAAAATATACCTCGGGAACCGGCGGAATACCATTTGATACTCACCCGAACAGCATTCGGGCAATAATCTTCTACTTCCTTATGCACTCTCTACCGTTCGAGACATAGGAAGTGGGGGACTAGTGTTGGGATATTGGGTCCAGGCCCAATATCCCTAGGCCCAAATCCGGGAAAAAGCAGCAGGCCCAAGGCAGCCCAAAGAATTCCCGAACAGCATTCGGGATAAAACGTCTACTTGGAGCATTTCAGGAAACAATTACGCCAGAGTGCCAATGGCCAGATCCCGATCGGCGTTCGGGATACTTCCATAATAAGATGACATCTATGGCAGGGTCCCACACACCGAACACTTCACCCGAACGGGCAATCATCAAGTGGAGGCTGCATTTAATGCTGGATAACGGCGGTTACAAGTGGGGGCATGAGTGCTTACATGGCAGAGGTGATAGCCTACCAGATTCGACCACGTGTCCACATTACCCATCCCCATCTTAGTATAAATACCCATGTTTAGATCATTGTAAAGGGTTAGCATTTTGATACTCAGAGCTTAGCAATAGATTTACATCTCCTATCCTTGTATTCTCATACTCATCTACCGTTCGGATAGTTCCAGTGTAATAGCATAATTACTGAATACTAGTAAGCTCCTGAGTTGGATAATATCTCACTGTTTTATATTTTATACACTATTTCAACCCAACCCATCATCCCTACAATATCCAAAGCTTGTGTTGGGCTTTCGGATCTTCGGGAATAAACCTCAACAATTTCCTTTATGGTAACCGCCACTTGCAACTCCTAAAAATAAGGAAGAGAAAAATACGTACATGATATCTCCTTCCATTATTATACTACGTATTATGTAAATAATATTATTATACGAAGTATATTATACTACGTATTATGTAAATAATATTATTATATGCTCCGCATTATTTTTGGAACTCACACTTTGTTTTCCTAATACCTATTGCGTCCTTTTTTATAAGGGAAATTGCCCTAAGTAGGAGTAAATGAAATTTGGAATTTCAAAATATGACTATTATGTTTTTCTTCCCGAAATATGAGTTGTTACTGCCATGTATGAAAACTACTATCATGATTGAAAAAATAGTGTCATTAATTATAATAAACATTGTCATGTTAAATGCACAGCACTGCAACTACTTGGCAGTCACGTCTACAAGATGACAGTAAATACTGTCATGTTATTCTTATTTCGAGAATAAAAACATAGTAGCCATATTTTGAAATTCGAACTTCATTTACTTCTATTTTGGGAAATCTCCCCTTTTACACCTCTATAAAAACTGAAGTTTGTTATTTACTATCCTCATGCACATTTACTGCTCTGTTGCACATTTATTTCCATTTTAGTGTTTACTGCCTTTTCATTTACGAATGGGATCATATATAAAATACAATGAATTTACCGAAGAATAGAATATTCTATTTATTGTCTTTAAGTTATTGCCTTTGTTATTAACTGCCATCATACATATTTACTATCTTTTGTGTGTTTACATCTTATTCAATGTGTTAATTTATTGCCTATTTCTTTATTGCCCTATAATTACTGCCTATGCTTACCGTCAAAATTTATCAGTGCCACAATTATCGGGCCATGCTTCTCAAACTCTTCACTTTTGCAGCACTGCTTTAATTATCCATGAGAAAACGGCGGATGATTTTATGCTGTATTTATTACTATTCCTAAAACTAAGGATTTAGTTCATGTATGGAAAAGGGCATTACCGGTTTTAACTTATAAAATAAGTCGGTTGCATGCATGCCATATTAAATTTAGTCATATGGAAGATTAAAAACATATATGGTCATATTCTAGGAAAACTCATGAGTTTTAGTAATATTGGGGTATTTTTCCCAAGTTTTAAACGATTCATATATGATCGTCCAATAATATATATCAATTTCATTTTTAAGTTAAAAAATCTTGTGGTTATAATTTTCATCATTATCTCAACCACTAAGAAAGAATGGTATAAAGCTACAAGAAAAGTACGAAGTATTAACACAATTGCAAATCTAAAGCTTATAATTTTAGTCATTATCGCAATGAGTTTAGGAAACATTCAAAAAAACATTGAGTTTAGAAAAATAAAATATTACATTTTAGGAAATGGAACACTATTATTACATTTTTATTTTTATAAAATACGGAGTAACTTTGAAGAACAAAATTAGTAGAAATTTGGATGATTTATGTGTTAGGTATGAAAAATAATTAAATAATTGATATAAAATATACTCTGTGTATGGATGGATATTAATCGTTGTGGTTCCAATTTAATAACTATCCAAAATAATACGAGTAAGTAATAAGTTCTCAAAAAGTTATCAAATAAGGTGGATTCTATTCTACAAATCTCTTGTTCCCATATCATTATGCAATAAAAATAGAATGTGATAAAAATATAACAGGTAAAAAAATAATTGAATAATTGTTATAAATGATGTCATGGCAAAATTATGTGACACGCCGTATGCTCTTAAAAAGTTCCTCTTTTATATATATGTATATATATTGATTAGTGTTTTATGAAAGATCATAAAAAATTTTAAATTTTGATATACTTTTTTTTTTTATAAAAATTGGCATACAAATAATTAAGTTAAACAGAGTAATACATTTAAGATATTTGGGATTTTTAGTTTTCCTAATCCCCACTTTTGTGGAATGCCATGACTGCAACAAGGTGCTCCTGCAACAGCCTTCAATGTCCATGAATGAGGAGACTAATCCCCACTCCCTGGGTGCTATCAAACGCGTTTGACACCCATATATACCTGGATTGCAGCATATATGGGAGTGAAAGTATCACAATTGGCTTTTCACCAGAGGAGGATCTGTGCACGGGCTATGGTAGACTGAAGCTCAGGGCAATTTAGAAAATTTTCAATTTTTTTAGTGTAATTTTTTTCATTTTTCACGTTTAGCCCACCCCTCTAATATTTAAACCTAATAAAATTTCTATTTAGGGCATCTCAAATTCCTGGATTGCCCCTGCTTTTCACCATTAGGTTTGCGGGCAACCTTATTTGGCGAAGGTCAAGATAACAAGTTTGAGCTGACTCTAGAAATCTAGTTATCTCGGCTCGTTTAGGTAATAGCAATGTTCTAAAAGGCGCTAGGCGCTAGTCGGGCGCCAGCCTAGCGCCTAGTCGGCTAGGCGGGCGCCTAGGCGGGGACTAATCGGAGACATCAAAATTGTAGTTTTATCAATATTTTTGCATAAATATGATTAGTAATGTTGTGTTTGTGTGTGTATAAAAATACACACACACACATACACATTAACATGCATGAATGATAGAGTTATCATATTTAATAATATATTATATCTACTCACTTACTCATTAGTAGCTTTCTTCATATGCATGGTCAAAGTTAAAGGTACATATTTCTTAGGATACTAAAATAAAAAAGAAAACAAAAAGTCCGATGAATCTAGACGCCTAGGCGGCCCATTAAACCTCTGGGCGGGCAACTAAGCACCCTAGACGGCCGACGAATTCACCTAGGCGCCGATTCAATTAGTCGGAGCACCTAGACCAAAATCGGGGCGCCCGACCACCGCCTAGCGCCTAGGCGGGGACTAGTCGGGCGCCTAGAGCGATTTTTAGAACAATGGATAATAGTGATATTTAGAGGTGAGTATATTGCTCAACGTATCGTACAAATAGAGTTTCGAACGCCTGAAGCACCTATGTTAATGTTCGAATTATTTAACATGCAATCATTTTTTATAGTTGTTAGGAGGCTTCTCTTCCAGCTCAGGTCTCCGATTTCATCCACAAAGGATGAATTTCACCACCAAGGTCAACTAGGAGAGAAGGTGCGTCAGCCTACAAGCTTCTTTCGGCCAAATCCCGTCCAGCGAACAACCCACAGAGGAAAGGTGAAGGACAGAGTTCAAGGGTAGAGTAGTGTTCGACCAACTTCAAATTGCAGACGTGAGGAGAATATATAGGTCAAGCACTACAGATGCCAGAGATGGTAAAACTTACCATAACAAGATGATACGCCAGTGCTTCGAAGAAGGAAGGAAATAATCGAAGTAATTGATACAAATGGATTAAAGAAATGGACCGGGTGTTTCTCAACGCAATTGGGCACATGGAAAAGAGCTTGGGCCTGTTGGGTGTGTTTCGGAAAATAAAGAAAATTAATTAAAATAAATTAATTAAATAAACTGACGAAAGAAAACAAGAAAAGAGATGGAGCAGAATTTGTCAAAGCTCGTGCTACGCACGATGTCCTTAAAACGTATTTGTTGCCTCCCACGGTGCTAGGAGCGTTGCAACAATAGTTTCCCAGGATACGATGACAACGAACTAGTGTTTGAGCACTCAAACAAAAGTTCCAGCGAACGAGAACAAAGACTGAACACAGAAGGAATTTTCCGAATGCTGGAGGGTGTTTTTGAGGTGCAAAACGTGAATGGAGTGTCTAAATTCGTGTAAGAACGTGTGTTGTTGCAAACCACCTGCCAGCCATTATATAGGAGGATTTGTTGTGTGTAAATGGTGAATTAATGGACCTGAACGTTGGACATCAATGACCAGTCCGTTGGGCATTGAATCGTCCATGAACTGTCCATTTAATGCTGCATTAAAAGATAAGAACGTTGGGCATTAATTGTTGTAACGTTTCAGAAGTGCGAGAGAAGACCTCCATCAGAACTCCCCGGGAGGGGTTCTGATCGGAGGCGAATCAGAAGACCCCAACTCTGATCTGCGGCCAGAGTACCCCCAACTCTGATGGGCGGCCATCAGAATACCCCATCTCTGATGGGCTGGCATCAGATCTCCAACGAGGTGTTCTGATCCGTAGGCTTCTGTCCGAGCACTTCTGCCGCTGGAAAAAAATTAAACGTTTCGGGAAAAAACAAAAATTAATCGTATCTCTTGAGAGATAGATTTTTGGACGACATCCGTGTCCGCAGGTCGCCCGCGCACGCAAGTCGCGGTTTTTCTTCTCCGAATTCGGGATTTGATTTGCACCCCCCTGCGCGTGTGGAGAGAGCCTTTACCCTTAGGAATCTTAACTCCTTAAGGGGAGAGTACCTTTATAAAGGGTTGCAAATCCCTTGGGTTTTCCGGTGTGGGAAATTAACACTAGAAACCCATCCTTTTTCCCAGTTTTTTCATTCTAACGGGTAAACTTCGAAAAGCGATTTCTCATTCACCCGTTATCCGTTTTGAGCGTACCATATATCGAATTGTAGCCCTTAACAAAGACAATCCGAAACCACTTTGACCCGACCCAAATCGGAAGTGGACCCCACTCAAAAAATTGCCCCAAAATAGCCATTTAATGCAATTTTCACACATTTTTCCAACAGTCCCCCACATGAATGAAAATTGATTTTCGAGACTTAAAAAGACACGAAGATAGGAGGACACGTTGTGTTCACCGGATGATCCTTGTATACGGAGAGGTAGGTTTAATCCTTTGAACCTTCCGCTGTAAAGACTCGTTTATTTACTGGCTGTCTAGTAGACTCGATGTCTTTGAACTATACTGCCGTCGTGTAAACATTGACTTATCTTTACACAAGAACCTTCCAACTTTGTTCCGTTCTCATGGGTGTGCCCGTTTTGGCCATGGGTCACCGTCCTGGTTCTGCAAGAGTTTCTAAAGAACTGAGCCTCTACAGTTCTCCTTTGAAGCGGCCCTCTTCTCTCTCACATAGGTGATTCTTTCACGAGTATCCCGCATACTCTTCCAATGTCATCGAGTAGATCAACATTTTAGAATCATTAAAGCAAACGTTTTTGCTAACCTCGTGCGGGAGTCACTGTTTCAACGAGGAGTGGGTAGGAGTCCGGGACCCCCACAGTGACCATCCTTCGCTCTATAATTTAGTTGTCCCATTTGAACCTAGGACCAACTAGGTTGGGTATCCACTATAGAACTTTTCAATTCACGGGCTTTAATCCCATTCCTCGTGACAACTTCTCCAACAATTCTCTATCCAATGCCTTGGTTAGCGGATCCGCTATGTTATCCTTTGACTTCACGTAGTCAACAGTGATAACACCCGTTGTGAGAAGTTGTTTAATGGTATTATGTCTACGACGGACGTGTCTAGACTTACCATTATAGAGATTGCTCTGTGCCCTTCCAATTGCCGCTTGACAATCGCAATGTATGCATATTGGAGGGACAGGCTTCTCCCAACTTGGAATATCCTCGAGAAAATGGCGTAGCCATTCAGCCTCTTCAGTGCACTTATCTAAGGCTATTAGCTCAGATTCCATCGTGGATCTAGCTATTAACGTTTGTTTCGAGGATTTCCATGACACGGCTGCACCTCCCAAAGTGAAAACATATCCACTTGTGGACTTTGAGTCCTTAATGTCAGATATCCAACTAGCGTCGCTATACCCTTCATGTAAAGCTGGATATCTTCCATAGTGCAGTCCAAGGCTTTGGGTTTTCCGTAAATACCTCAAAACCTTCACTATTGCCTTCCAGTGTTCGTCACCGGGGTTGCTAGTATATCTACTTAGCTTACTAACCACAAAGGCAATATCAGGCCTGGTACAACTCATTAGATACATTAAACTGCCAATAATCCTAGCGTATTCTACTTGAGAAATACACTCTCCGCGATTTTTGGTCAGGTGTACGTTTTTATCTAATGGCGTCCTTGCCTCTTGATAATCATCCTTATTAAATTTATTAAGGATTTTATCAACGTAATGGGATTGGCTTAGCGTCAGACCGTCAGGCCCTCTAATTATTTTAATCCCAAGGATTAAATCGGCCAGTCCCATATCCTTCATGTCAAATTTAGAATTTAACATGCTTTTGGTAGAATTAATTATTAGATTATTGCTACCCACGATGAGTATATCATCCACGTATAAACATAAAATGACATAGCCGTCTACCATGCTTTTCACATAGACGCATTTGTCACTTTCGTTTATTTTCCAACAGGGCCAACACCAACAATAGTCATAGTTAAATTTAGGTGAAATTCATAAGAATAATTTATACTTTTAGGGATTCTACTACAATAATCTCTACCCAGAGTATCCACAAAAATAATCCGAACTATCAATGTTATTCATAAAAATAAATAGGGATGAATTCTAATTAATGCTCGTTTAATACTCTTAATCTTTATTCCCACTTTTATCCTCTTCATCCATCTTCTCAGGGTAAATACAAACTACCCATTTAATTTCAACCTCATTTCCGCCATGCGTAGTATTCGCACAATTGGAACATAAAAGCATTAACCGAGATGAAAAGTGGTTAAGGGAAAAGTAGATGTATACTAGGGCCTGGAAGTACTAAATGGACATTAGGTTGAATTCACTACAATTTATTCTTTTGGATACTATTGCTAGTATGAATTATTTTTTGTGGACACTCACAGTAGGGATTATTATTGTAGAATTCATAAACGTGGAAATTATTCTTGTGAATTTCACCTGAATTTAAATAATTTATAAATATATGTGGTTTATCCATTTAATTTATAAGTATTTAATATATTCGAGCTCAAACTGGGCACTACTATGCTCAAGCCTGACTCAAATAAGTATTTGATTAAAAAAATTAGGCCATTATGGAGTTCGAAACTTGTTAAACTCGATTTGTTAATTTGAGAAGATGGTGCAAAAACAACTCGAAGTTTTTAGCAAAGAACATATATGCCCACAAACTTACTTTTTGAGCAAAAATGTTCAACAAATCTAAAACGAGTGGGGCTTTGAAGTTTTGACTCGAGATTTGGATGAGGGCGTATATGATTAAATTGTTTTTAGGGAGAGATTTATCGATATTTTTTGGGTTGAATTTTAGTGATCTGTTTGTCTTTTTTTATTTGATTTCCCTTCTACGTTTCCTATTTTTGTTTTTTCTTTCTTTCCTTGTAACATCATGTGTTTGTACTTTCTTCTTTAATTTAATAAAACTTTTATTTCTTACTAAAGAAATAGGGTAAAACCCTCCTTTACTAATTGAAGTTATTTAAAAGAAGTATAACTACTAGAGAATTAGTGTTACCGGCTATTATGGACTGCATATACAACAAATGTAAATTAAATATAAAAGGAAACAACATTTATGATCACCCAAAAATCAGCACACGATATGGGCTCTACATACTTATTATATATATATATTTTAATCCCGGTGTTTGCCCACAAGAGGTGGGGTAGGATGGGGAACACCTTACGGGTATGTTTGATTCAGGGAATGTCAGATTACCATGAGAATGTCAGATTTCTGTGTATGTTAGATTGATGGTAATGTATCCAATTTATTCCAATTTGTGTTTGGTTAAGATTAAGAGAATATGATATTAATTTACTTGGTTGAAAGATATCTTATATTGCAGATATGGTGAATTACTTCAATGCTCTTTAAATATTTTATCTTAACACAATAAATCTATTACAACCTACATCTAAAGTCATTAAAATTAAAGAAAAAATGAAATATCTTAATAATAAATAAAATCAAACCTAATTGGATTATTTTTATGTAAACTATGTTTAATTGTAAAAAGTTGTAGATCCAATTCAAAAGTGAAAAAAACTTTGTTCAATCTAAATACATTTATTATTATTTCAAAAAAATTAAATTAAAAAAATGTTCAAGTTATTAATAAAGCTTCTTTTCACATTAAAGAAAAAATGATCAATTTTGCCATTAAATTTTGAAATCCACTCATCAAAAACTTATATAATCTATAAGTCTTATAAAATAATACCTTAAAAATTTAAATGTTAAGGAAGAAATTATTATGAAAATAACAAGAATAGACATTCGAATATAATTAAATAAACATACTCCATCTGTCCTACTTAAATGGTTGTCACACAATCTACGACCGACTGATTATAAAATTAACTGATCTCTTTCAATAATAAGATTATTTTTTAGTAAATATAATTTACATATTTAGAAACTACATTAAAGGTTTTATAAAATCGCACTATATAAAGAAATTAAATGAAAAGAGATAATTAATTGAGGGTAGTTTTGGAAGAAAATTAGACCATCATCGAGAATGTAACACTACAACATTTTGGGTCTATGACAACACTAAAAAATTGTTGTGTGATTAGAAAAAACCGTTGCCTATATTTTGTGCAACACTTTTAAAATTGTGACAATGTAAAGCGTTGTCTGTACTTTTAGAAACGGTTTTTGTAATTAAAGGCAACACAAAATGAAAACCGTACTTATAGGTATATTATAGAGAACGGTTTTCTAACGTAGATACGACAACACTTTTTAACCGTTTTTACCAATAGCAATAACTGAAAACTATTGTCAAAATGTTAGATACATTTTTACTATTGATATTAAGAAAATAATACATATTTATAAAAAAACAGTTTTAAAAAATGCAGCAAAATTTATTTAATAATTTTCAATTGGAACAGACATAGAATTTCACTTTTTGCAACAAAAAATAGTCTATAATAATCACTTAAAACCAACAACATTGTATCATTATAATGGTCTTTACAGACTAGCTAAGATCATCACAAGTGTATTAGTCTCCAAACTTAAAATCATTCCAACAAGAAAAAACAAACTTCATGTAATCATGTATTGCCATCAATGTTCATGTCTTCATCTTCAATTTCTTTGTCAACACCATCATTCATCTACAGAAAGAAAACATTAATAAACCTTCCATTAGAGAAACACTTATGTAACAAGTATTGAAATAAAACAGAAGAAAAAAAGAATGTAATATGAGAATTAATACCTTGTTGTGATCCACTCTAAGCTGATACACACTTGCTAGTATCAAAGATATAATTTTTGGCTTGTTTGAATCTGTCCTGTTTTCTTCCTTTTGATTCTTATGCACTTCTTTACTTTTCTGCAAATTAAAAAACATTATCATCATCATTAAAATAAAATCTTATTAACTAAAGGATAAAATCTCATTAAAATAAGATAGGCAAAACAGTATACACTAAAGGATAAATTAAACAAAAAATAAATAAATGGTTGTTCGTATGAGATTAAAGTGTAAAAAAAAGTAGAGCTAAAACTTACCAAATAAGGAAATGCAACATTAATAAAACCTTCAATAAGAAAACACAGAGCAAATTATAAAAGTAAATTAAAATATTAACCTTAATGAGATTTTCAACTTTCTCCTTTTTCAGCAATCTCATTACCTTCTACTTCCTAATAACCAACTTGCATCAATCACATCATGGAGAGAAGCAGTCACAAACCCTCAATATGGAGGTCTCTTCATTGAAGCTCTCTGCAGAGTTTAAAGAAAACAAAGATGATACAGAGAGAAAGAACACTAGTGTTGCACCCGGGTATCAGATCAGCAGTGTGAAGAAGGCAAGGATGCATTTAGCACTGGGTGCTCTCCTTGATGATCCAATACTAGCTGATGTGCCACAAAACCCATCATTCTCTTATGTAGATACCCTCATAAGCTTGGAACTTGGCAGTGCCATGCGGATTACCATCCTTAAATTGGACATCATCTCTTTTGGTAAATGAGATTACTCCATTGTTCATCTCTATCCAGTGATACGCTGATATGGATTGAATACACATAATAGGGTTATGATTAGTTTCTTGTGTGGTGTTTTTGAAGATGTGGTTGTCCTAAATTCTGCAACAGTTAAGGACTTGAAACGAGCAGTTAGAAAGATGATTGAAGAGATGGAGGATTCCAACATGAGTCATCGCCACATTTCTTGGTATGTAGTTAATAATTTGTGTAATACGATCACATCATTTCTTGCCGCTAGCTTATATCTTCTGAGATAGAGCCATCCTACAAAGCTGTATATTTTTTGTATTTGGGCATAACTTCTAGGTTTGAACAACTTGACTCATTTAGCTTGTTTTCGCAACTTGGAAAACTTTACTTGCGAATTATGTCAGTTTTTATAACAAAGAAATTGTCTGAATAAAAAAAAAGAAAACAAAATTGTTCTCTGTTTTTTGCAGCCAACTCAATCTTCATAAGGCGCTTTCTGTTAAACCCCCTAAGTTCCTCCATTCTTCACCCATTATTTTTTGTGACCTATACATAAAAATAGTACCCAAGCTTCCTACAACTATTAATACTAGAAAAATGAAATTTAAAAGCATTTTGGAAAAGAATATTTAGTCCATTACCTAACAAATAACCATGTTTGTACCTTTGCAGTTTCATATACATAGTATTTGGACATAGTAATAAGTAAGGAAAGTATCTATACCCTGAATGTGAACATATCAAGCAAAAAAGGCACAAGACCGCATTCTTCACTACCTACTTCCTCTGGCCAGGCGAAACGAGAGTGTAGAGCCTCCCGGTCGAGAAAAAAGCCTATCACCAGATTCATATCTGCTCCTACTTCGTCACCAATCAACAATCAATTGGAGTGTAAAGAGGATAAGTGAAAATGGATTATACTTCGAGGCAAGAAGCGGTTTTTGAGTTACTAGGAGAGCCTGCTATTCTCATTAATGGATTACCTCCCCGTCCTCCAGATTGTGCAAACCTTGTTCCTTGTTCTGCCATAACTGATACAGTAGAATTGCATAGATATGATCATCTTCTTCAGAAACAATTACTACTAAATATTTTTAGTACAAATCAGGCATTTAGAATTCCACACACTAGAATTTCTAAACTGCAAATTCATTTAAATGATATACACTACATTTGGTGTAAACTGTAAATTCATTTAAATGATATACACTACATTTGGTGTAAACTGTAAATTCATTTAAATGATATACACTACATACCTTATAATAATGAAATAGAGAAAACTATACTATGTGTTGAGGTTTATTCCTTCAACCCTCGGGTCTTACACATAAGTCCAAGGATTTCGAGTGGATGGTTTAAGTGTGAGTGATTAACTGATCCAACAACAAGTAAGATGAGCTAAGAGAATAATGGATAAGTAAAGGATCGGATATTATTAATGATGAATAACGCCCCGATACAATACACTTGTTAAGGCTGAAGGCCGTTCGTCCTCTACCGTAGTAGAAGAGTTGCGAGTAATATGCTAGAGTGCTAAGGCTAATAAGTTGCCAACCCCTTACAATGAAACAAATGCTACTATTTATACCACCAATGAGCAGTTGGGCTATGCTGATGTGGAGGGCTACGAGTGGGTGATGCCTCAACCACCAAATCTCCAGCAATAAATGCGCTTCCCGCCAGAATCTGGGTTTTCCGCCTAATCCGTGGGGACGGACGTCCAGCTGGGCTTGGGGTCTGCTCCCGATGATATTGCAAAGGGTTGTGGGCCATTCGTGTTCCGCCCCTTGGTAGAATTTGCTGTATAGTTTGTAATGGACCCCGCGTGGTTGTGATTCGTGGGTGCCGACGTTCGTTGCCTCGCCCTTGGGCTTCTGTGCCGCGATATATTCTCATCCTTGGCTAGACGCCCATCGAGGCACGCTGTTTTATGGGCGAAGACGTCCGTCCGATATGAGGATAATGAGCCGATCCTCTAATTGGGCCATTAACCCAACACTATGATATATGAAGTATATTACGAATAATCTGATTCCCAATTAAAGACGCCTTACTAGTCTATAAAAACAAATATGTAATTGAAAAACAATTATGCGATTCAGAGATGTTCCAGAAAAATGAGCACATGAAGAAAAGAAAACCAAAAATCGAAATCAACACACTAGAATTTCTAAAAAATGAAATCAACAAAGTCAAAT